>CM060914.1:133107500-133760000 GCA_030737875.1 Allium sativum | reverse complement strand
TATTTGATTCTAATTCATGTATTCATAATTTTATATTAAAGTTTTCTTTATAATCTTTTTTCATTGCAATTTTAATGTAGAACATTTTATTTCACGTACAACAACATACAACCACCAAGAGTACATTCCATAATGTGTTATGTACTTCTGCACTACTTATGCTCTATGAAATTTATTCATTATGAAAACAAACAAATTCCAGTATTACATATCGAAAACAATAAATGTAGCGGAAATTTAATTTAATTGTTTGAGAGCTAGTAGAAATCATTGCAGGACACTACAATGAGAAAGAATATTTATTTTTGGACTTTTTCCCTATATAGCAAAGAACAATAGAAATGGAATGTAATTGGAATAATATGAGGTCAGGTTTATCGAGTGTTCATTAGTTAAAATTTTAATTCTGGAAGAGCTTGTTGAAAATAAAATAGTTCAAGGGTCTGATGCAAGAATGGAATAAAAAAATAAGGAGTAGGTATATGGTTTGAGATGTAATAAGGTTAAACACACATGCCACGTATGTATCATTAAAGCAATCATGCACATGCCAGTATCACCTATGTCATCACATACAACGTCACTTTTTAAGATAGAGGAATACACCAACACAACAAAAAGAAGATTTATCAACGCACACATCCATATGGGTTCTATTAATAGCTAATGTATATTGAAACACACATGGAATACGCAGCCCTCACAATCACAGTCTTTTATATCCATTAATTCAACCTAATCTAGCTTAATTACTGAAACTTAATACATATAAGACGATAACATGGGCCATCTCCAAATAAATTACCATACTGAAGCCCAGTCCACAAAACCATCTGCCCATTAGAACTTCTCAATAGAATGTAAGGAATAGACTTTGAATAAGAACGCCCAAAATAACTTAAGTCACATTTGTTACTCATATCCAATAGTCCTCTCCACATAACAGCGGTCATCATAACCACCCACTAATTAAACTGATGTGATATTCATCCAGGCAACACCCACGCTCCAGCCTCCAGGTGGTTGTTCCAACTATCACCAGTCTTCATATACGCATTCACTAACCTGAGATCCACATCCTCTGCTGCAGTCATCCCCTATAACTGCATGGGTAAATATGTTCACAACCATCTTGAAAGCCATAGGGGTAAACCTGTGATTTTAGCATTGCCTGTTGAGGGTTTGAAATTAGCGACCTGGTAATAGAAGTGGAAACATGAAATCTCCAAACTAGCGATCCAAAACACAGTAGAGAGTTATAAACCCAAAGTGATCTGAATATGTTTCCATATAAACACTATGATCAGAATTTGGAATCAGGCTTGTTACCAAAGCATATATGTATGCAGTTTTGTACACGACAAAAAAATGAATATATTGGCTTAGTATTAAAGATTAAAACTCAAATGAACAGTGGAGAACTCACTCCTTGCACAATATAATAATTAAATGCGATCAGTATTATTCTGTAAAGTTTAATTACCATTGGATCTTTTAACGCTACACTCCAGAATGTAACAAATAATATATTAGTACATATTACACATTGTATGCTATATATATATATATATATATATATATATACAAGTGCGTACCCGTGCTTCGCACACGGGCGTTGCAAAATAAATATAATGTCAAAATCGTGTACGAATAGCAAATACATATGTTAAATAGATAACATTAATCAATAAAAAAATCATACGTTAAAGTTAATGAACTTTCAAATGGGGTAACTATCAGATGCATGAAATCAATCAAATAATGCGAAATTTGTTGTACAACAAACTTCAAATATTTGCATAACAATTGCATACAATCAACAGAAGTTAACATTGAAAAAAGGGATGTAATGTACATATACATATTATGCACCATCTAATTTAAGAAATAACTTTATAAACTCTAACGATTGGCGACATATTCAAATAGTTGACATTAATATCAACTTTATTGATAGTAATTTTAGTTTGAAAAATAAATTACGATGAAAGAAAGTAAAAATGAATACATTAAATAGTCTTTGAATAATCAGAAGTACAATCACGTGGAAGAAGTATTATCATTATATGATTAGCTTAAAATGATGAGACAACCAATTTCAACTTTTGAATCACACTATAAACATAACACAATGAATCTGCATCATGTTATTATCCCTAGAATTTAACCTATTGTATAAAAAAAATCCAACAGTTGATATCTTTTGTATCATAATTTATGTTATTGAATATGTCAGCCATATAAATAATTTTCTATGCATCAAATTGGCTATTGAAACATAATAATCAAAACAAAACAAAAAATCTATCACATATTTCAATTATTTAGTCATACTTTATTTCGCATACATCATAAATAAATAGTATGCATAGACCATTGAATCCAAAGGAAATGTATTTTACTGGAGCGTTGTAGTCTTACATTATATACCAGTTGAATTTTTCGTATTAAAATGTTCTAAAAAAGCCTCGTCTCTCACTTCAAACACACTCTTGCTTTTGGATATAATTTGAAATAATTCATTAAGTGCATAAATTTCTCCTAAGAAAGCTACAACTAACGAATGCTATACTTATTTTGTTTGTTTAGAAAAGGGAATGATACTAAATTCTTAATCCAGGGTAAGTTAAGTTCTGAAGGAATATACGACGTTATCGTCACGGCTCTTATGTGTTCTTTTGAAAATAAATGGTATAGTATTTTATTACTATCATATGAAAACCCATTTGAAATTTTTATCTCTATACAGAACAGGAGGCATTGGTTATCCTCATTGGGCCCGCATCGTTGATTAAATTTGCAAAAACTGCATATATTTATTTTTCTTTGATCTCGTTGCTGCAAGGATTTTTGTACATTAAAATGTGCATAACCCTTTCAATTTAAGAATGGCATACATCATCTAGCAACTGAGTACTATTAAACAAAATACAGAGACATTCTACCAATCGAACCTACTATATTATATGCATATGCAATCTGCATTTGCCCTTCACCATCTACCAACCGAGTACTATTAAACCCCACCGAAGGTCCATACTCACTGTAAAATTAATTATTCAGTTTAGTAATCAGTTGAACACAACATATTGGAATTTTGTAAACAAAAAATTGCAATAACACTTTCATGCCTCAAGAATTTTCATATCTTCAGGTCCACGCCATTATAAAAAAAATTAAGATAACACATAAGGTTAAAGTGGCAGAAGCTACACCAAATTAAACCAACAAAGCATGTATGATTGAAGAAACAATTTCACAATGCTCATTCCTAACATTCGACCTGCAATATAAGTTTAACTTATTTCTATAGAGTTTAAACCACTAATGTACAATCCAAACAAAACCGAAATCTAAGCAAGAAGACGTTTTGCACTATAATTCAGATATTATATATCGCAGTTCAGGATAATCAAGTAAATTATTCAAATTATTTCATGCGTTATCATAATGAAATAAACATGCAAAAAAAGAAATTATTAAGCAATTAAAATATATATAATGAAAATTATATAGAATTTATCCATTAACATCTACATTACGAAGCTTTAATTTATTGTAATAAAGTTGAATGAAAATTCCCAAAAACACACAGTTTATGCTTAATACATAAATCAATTTTTGAAATGCAACTTTTACAGTGCCAAAAAGAACTTAGCTTTGTGGACTTCTACAACTTTGAATTTATATACTAAAATCCCATTTGTGAAAAAGTTGTCACCTTAATTTTTTTTTCGATCTGCAGTGTTTGATGCATAACCTTATTGATTTATGCATTTTGTATGCATAGATATGTGGTTTCAAATGCAAAAAAGTGATCAGTATCAACATAGCTGCAAAAAGCTTAAAAGAATAGTACAACACAAATGATCACATGTGTGAAAATAGCAACGATAAGTACATGGGTTTTGTCTTTGTATACTGTAAATTGTACATATGGATACCTTAATGCTCATATAAGCATGATTGCACAATGTTTATACTTTTTAGTTTGCAAATTGTTAGGCAAGAAACACAAAGCTCTAATATACGATCGACTTTGAGTTATAATTACAATGCAAAATTCAAATTTGGATGCTAACATTTAGTTTCATAATGTTCTACATGTGCATATGTCAAAGTGTTACGACACAAAAATTTCATATTTCAATTTAAAACAGAAATAGGCATGGTATGTGTTGTCTCGTGAAATGAACTTCACATATAACTATCAAATCGAGGTGGCGTTTGAAAATGGTGGGTAGTATGAATGGTGATATAGTTGAGGGGGGAAAAAACCTAGATTTGGAAATTATATGATGATAAACTACCTAACTTATGTGCAAAAATATGAAAACGTCACCCGAATTAATAGCTAGTCTATTTCTAAATTAAACACAAATAGATTGTACTTGATTAAAAGTTAAATTAGCCCATTCAAGAAGATCTAGATACCTGGAGCAGGAGTTACAAAAGCTGAGCCAGCAAGAGGCATCACATTTGACGGGTATCAAAAACCACTGAAAAATAGTTAAAACTCATTAATTTAAATGAGCAAATATATTGAAAAATCATCAAACATTATGAATAAAGTATGTAATTGAATGGGGAAGAATATGCATGTAACAATTTCTATGATGAATTCATCCATGTACAATGCTAGGAATGGATATTCTGTTATCTAAGTATGTGGAGTTGATTTTGTGAATTTGAGGTCATTTGTTAGCCATCATTAATGATGTAGGTAACAAATTTTGTTATTTTCTTGGAAACATGGAAAAACTGGGGAGAAAAAACCAGATGACAGCTTGTTGCCTAGGTTGTTTTTAAAAGTTAAAAGAAATACGGGGCACAAAGGCCATTATACATTAGCTATATAAGAATATAGTTTCAATAGTTGATGGTAAGTACATAAGTGAAATTACTTGTATAAATCAATATATATTCATTTGAAGGGGAATAAAACTGAAACGACACACAAAAATCATGCAATCATGAAAGTAACAATTATTTGTTTTTGCAACATGATTTTAAGCTATTTGCAATATTTATTTTGCAAGCAAAAGAAACAAAAATCACCATAAATTTAAGCTTATGTGTAGTTAGATGTACGTTTGTAATATATATGAAACTAAAGGGAACAGTTTCGAATTTCAGTCATAATATAGTTGTCAAATCAACCAACATATATCAATACTTATCCGAACATTCTTAGAATTAGACTATGAAGTAACAAATCTAGAAAAGGTGCTGTTAAAGGGAGAAGCATTTTGATTAAGAAGAAAAGTTAAGAAGAAAACTTTTACGATAGTGAAAATTTGATATGATCTTATATGAAACAATTTAAGCAAAATTATTACAAACTTTTCCTTTATTACCCTCATTTTATTCTAATCCATTTTCATTGTTTTCCACTTGAATCATTTCAAATTGGAAACAAATAAAATATTAATATTAGTTTTTGTTGAACAAATAAAATAGTTAAAATTTTAATTAGATAATTACATATCTTATTTATAAGCTAGATGAAGATGTAAAGTTCAAATATCTTCCAAAGGCATCATCGAAATTTTAGATATATAAGAAAAAAATCATCTTCTCTTATTTTGGTAAAGATCCTGATGGGGATTTGGGAAACGAAGACTGGGATCTTCAAATAACAATACTAATATCTAAATCTAAGAATTAGGTGACAAGATAAGAGACAAAAGAGAGAACTTGGAGTTGAAAGATAAAGAAACGAGAGTCAATATTAAAAGCTCAAATTTGCAATTTCAAGTTGATTTTATAAGGGAAGAATCAACTATTTTAGCAAAGAATATTTTTTATTTCTTCTGTCCAAAATAATTTTTTTCTTTAACAGTCCTATTGATAAAGCCTAGTCATCCATTAAATTCATTTCATTATTCCACTAAAATCACAACATGCCTGCTGTGTTGGCAAAAAAATAAAATTGGAAATTGCGCCTTTCCAACCATAACATTTTCTAAATCAAAATGAGCAAAACTCAGAAATTAAATAACGTAATACGGGAATTTTAAAGAAAAAATGAAGGATAATTTAATGTCATGGGGAAGAAAAGCCAAGGATTATTCAAACTAATGCAGAACCAACAGAGAGATGAGAGGAAAAGAACATAAGAATAGTTAAATTAAGTTGTTAATACACGAAAGATGTGAGCAAAAGGTTGGATGAGAAAATGACAACAAAACACACAATTCGCATAAATATTGATAAATAAGAAAGACATTTTCTACAAAACTAACATTTTCTAGTTTATAATATAAATTTCAAACTTTGGAGGTGACTAAAAAAGCAAGAAATGACTCAAATCAGAGTGTTAATTTCATGTAGCTTTAAGTTCATAAACGGTTAGTTTAAGAGACACAAAAGGCAACTCCCTTAAAATTTCCCTAAAATTAGAAATAGATAGTAATAATAGAATAACATGGGAAAATGGTAACATAAAATTACAGTATATGAAATAATGCATAACTTAGTACATATAACAATGCCAAAAGTGCATCATACTAACCGCAACAATATGTATTTGAGATGCCTGTAGATTTGTCTTTTGAAATGGTACATTTAAATTAAAAAATTGTTTTATATAACCGATTAAAATCATATAATATATTGTATCTATAACAAAACAATGTAAGTTGTAATTGCATAGCAGCATATAGCAATACCTTGATGGTTAGAATTACCTAGTGCAAAAACTACTGAAGTCGAAGCTTAAAATATTGACCAGTTTTGACATGCAAAAACACCAAATGAAAAAAAATCGTATTTTATTTGACTTTACCTTTGCTTTGCTCCTGAATTCTTTGATCGTTACAAAAAACCAAACCACCCAAAATCGAGCCAGCTCACAGAATCCGTGTTCTGCTTTATATCTTTAGAAGATATAATTCCACTATTACTATCATGATTGGGTTAGTGGAAGTTGCATCAAGATCTAGTCACTGAGGAAACTGTTAATTATAAATCAGATAAATTAAAGTAAAGAAATCTTATAGTAAACAATGTTTAAATATCTAAAATTGAAGTTACCAAGCCAGATGAGTTTGAATTTTCGACAATTTGTCGATGGTAGATCAATCAGTTTTGACAAAAGAAATATCTAACCTTTGCTTGGTTACGAGCCAAATGCAAAAAAAAAAAAAAAAAAAAAAAAAAAACCAAACCTTAAAACATAACAATAGCCGCATCATTGAAAAGGCATGTTAGCAAAAGAAAGGTTACCAACTTCAAAATGTGAATATTGCCGTGTGTTGCATAATCTAAGATAATTAAACAACATAGCGCTGTGATTTACTAAGATATGATTTTACTTACCTCTGAGGATGAAAAAACACTGTTAATCGAAGGATTTTATGGTATAGTTGTGTAAAATATATTTGTGAATCTTCTATCAACAATGGTAAAAACACAATGTAGCATTTTCAAATTAGAGAAAGGAGCCGGAAATTTCAACGGACTAATTATGATAACCGGGCCTAACATATACGGTGCCAAACATAGCAATCTATAATGCACGGGTAAAGCTTCTGGGTAAGGTTATTAATTGTTAGTGAAATAGAGTAAAAACATTAATTTCTGTGTAGGAGGAAATGCTTTTCAATCAACAAAATTATTGTATCAAATTGGCCCTCCAATAATTATCTTGACACCTAATGAGATATTTTCGCTTCAAACCAAAAATAATGATATGTAAGAAGTATATAAGAAAACATTAAAACCAAAACTATAGCTTTAGACACATGATATAGATACAAAAAATAGCAAAGAGCACATAAATTCATGCACGTTAGGATGTCATTGTTTCAGTATATCATAATCATATGATTTATATTTCATTGTAAATGATTACAACTGAGTAGAATAAAAAGTTTGCAGCCCAGAAAAAAATGATTTAAACAAATACCAATGACAAAATGAACATCATCCACATAACTTTAAGCAAAAATTTTGGAATTGATGTGGAAACTCCAGTTGGGATCTTGATTTTTCTTGTCCATAGTGATCAAAATATGATGCTTTGACTGTTACACTTTTGAGAATTAATGCTATTTTGAACATAAATGTAAACGTTTAGACTAACATAAGACAATGGAATTTTCTCTAAAATGCCATAAACTATATAATAGACAACAATTATTATATTTTTAGTGTCAATGATGTGGCAAATTTAGTAATAATAAAAAGTAGGGCCGATGGAGCTGGACCCCACTTGCATAAACTATTCATTATGCTTCAATAAGCCATTTGCTATACCATGAGAAAACTATTTGCAAATAGTTTGATTAGATAATGCGTTATCATAATATTACTTTCACCAAAAAAAATGGTTGCTTGCATCAACAGAAGGTAAAAAATATTGTTTATTGGCCTCTACATGAAATAAATGCACATATGCACACAGTCATACACATACACTGCATTAAAATTGACATTAAAATCTGTATTCAAATTACTGAGTATTAAATATACCATTATCACATGGTTTAACCATTGTTGGGAAAAAATAAGGTAGGAAATGGGGGGGTGTTGGGTTTAAGCCAACAAAACAAGTATAAGTAGCATTTCCCTTTGCTGCATTTCTGCGGGTGTACGTATATGTGTTTATGTGTGTGCTTTTTGTGTGCTTATGTATTATTTAATAATGATGAAACCTAATAAATGAAAACTGAAGTATTGCCTGAAAATAACATGAACCTCGATTCAGCAAGTAGTGCAAACTTTGAAATATACAAACATAGCAGTGATCATAGAAAAAATGGCTATCACCAAAGAAATTACTTGTAATAACCCGTATTTTTGAATAACATGTTATAACATAAATGGAGGCAGAATTAAACTGTAAAATCTGAATCAAGGGAAACGGGCTATGCCATTGCGTTTGTCTCGGAAAAATACGCGAAATAGAGTCCGAGTTTTCGAAAATCGGAGTCCGTATGACCAAGATATGGCCTCGCGAAGTTTCACGAAAAATTCCCAAATTAAAGTATACTTAATTAAGTGAAATGGGTTGCGCAGAGAAATATATATATATATATATATATAATTGAAAATTAAATAAATAAATATGCAAAAATGTTCAAAACAGCGAATTGGGAGAGGGGAATAACCGAACCGGCCGATTTTTGAGGTCGACCCGAGCTCGCTGGGTCGACTAGGGGTTAATCCAAGGTGTTTGGCTGTCAACCCGTGGGCCGATTCGCTCAAATGCAGATTTTGCATTTGAATGGTTCTCATGGTTCATCTTTAATCTAAAGGCCCTAGATGGTTCCTACACTTGACTTCTTCCCCAAGACATGCTTTGATGGCTTGGATTGAATCTAGGTTTAATCCTATGGCCTAAAACACTTGCCTAATCTATAAATAAGACCCTAACCTACCCTAAATCATCATTATTCATTCATACAACTAAACTATGGCAAAATCAATCCTCTCATGGCCTCCACTCTCTTCATAAAATTCCTAAATAAATTCCTAAGTGATTTTCCATGCATACAAGTGTTTTCAAACTTGTATGAGCATCATTAGCTTGCATTCAAGTCAAGTTTATATATTTGCATCATAAAGAAAGAGTCTTGGTCATTTTGGCTCAAGGGTTTTGCTTGCATTTTGGGTTTAATTGATTTCATAAGGGCTTTGTCATATTTTTGTGACTTCTTAAGCATTGTAAGCCCTATTCTACTTTCATACTTAAACTCTAAAGTTAAATGTATGATATGCAAGTTTATATGCAAGTTTATCATGTTGTGATATACAAGTTTATCATGTTGTGATATGCAAGTTTATATGCAAGTTTATCATGTTGTGATATGCAAGTTTATATGCAAGTTTATCATGTTGTGATATGCAAGTTTATATGCAAGTATGCCAAGTTATGTTATGCAAGTTTGGGTTGAACATTTTGTTCATGCTATCATGTTATGCAAGCTTATTTTGGGTTTATGAACATAAAGCTTTAAGCTTTATGCCAAAGGTTGCATTTTAGCAACATGTAAGTTATCATATCTCTTATGATAACTTGCATGTGAGGCTAAATGCGAACTTATGGCCATCTCTACATGTCATTTAGCACCATGTATCACCAATATGCTAAGTTTGGTTTTATGCATGCTTTTGAGGCCTAAAAATGTAATATGCAAGTGTATGAACATATGAACATTTCATATGCCACCATGTTAAGCTTGTGGCTTCAATACCTTTATGTCATGATTATGCCAAGTTCCCTCTTTCTATCCTTTATGCGCTATTGCGATATGTAAGCGATGGGATTGCGTTTGGGGTTGGGTAAACTTAAAAGACATAAAACATAAGCTTGGGAATTTACCTATTAAGTTAGGTCTACCCATTGGGAATTTACCTATTAAGTTAGGTCTACCCAATTGCTTGAAAACTTGTAACATGTTTTGGAAACATGATGGACATGACACTTAGAAAAGATAAGTGTGGCCAACTCGAGGTTGGGTTGAGTTTGTAGCGTAAACCTACCCGGAACCGACCGGCTTAACTAGTTGCTACAAACAATAGGACCCAATGTGAGAAGTTGGTCATGTTGTACCTTAAACCCGAGGTTAGACCAAGTTGTGGTGTAAAGCTACCCGGACCCGCCCGGCTTAACTAGTAACCACAACAAGGTCTAATGTGAGAGGTTAAGGCGCATTAAATTAATTAATGCCTCGTGATTAGGGTTAAGTCATGGTCCACTTAATACTTAACCAATTTGGGCTTGGTAGATTAATCGGGGTTAAGTCGTGAACTCATCGTTACACTTAACCAAGTTAATCCAGGATTAGCAAGAGGGTTAAACCGTACTTAACACACTAGAAAAATCCTAGCAATGGGGGCCCACTCCAGCAGTAATCCCAAGTTAGTATCATCATGACCCTAGGGACTAGGCTAGGGTGGGGGCACGATTACTGGACTGGAGGTAAGTGACCAAAAGCGACGGCAGAGGGTACGCCGGTGTAGTTCCGGGCGGACTCTGGTCGTGCACATAGTCCGTAGCCGGAGAAAACATGCACGGGTACCAGTAGATCGGGACTGTGCACTCATGTTCATGGTGTCCAGGGGTTGACACCCTAGGGCTTGATACACCCGAAGGGTGGACCCGGCACAGTTCGACTACAATTATGATTGGGCCGTATTGACACCAACACGTGACGAGTTAGGCTTAGGGAGCCGATCGACTAGACCATTTGGTTGGACCTTGTATTAGGGTCATTTCATGTTATTGGGCCAAAGCTTGGGCCAAGGGATCAATACTTGTTTATTCAAGTCATGTTAGTTTGCTAATACACCTGTGGTGCAAAACCTTAATCCTGATTATGCGATGACACCTTTATCTACCTTGTTAGTTAATTATCATGCTAGTATATTGTTATCCTTATGTTCATCCCTGCTGCTCATGCCAGTTAACTTTATCAGTTTACATTGATTGTAGTAGGGCTTACTCAGTCTTTTTGACTGACCTGTTTTCTTTCGCCTCTTTTCTTCCGTTCCCCCCCCCAACCCAGGTTCTCAGAGAGGGAATACTGGAGCTTAGCTTGGATTTCGGATTGCTTGCTTGTGGGATTTCAGCTCATGTACGGTTTCGACATGAAGCTAGCTATGGTTACCACTTTATTGGGGATAGCACTTATTTATTTCAGTTTTTCAGTTGATGTTGTTTTATCTAGACTTGTTTATTTGGAAAGCTATGTTGTACCAGACTTGTTTTGAAATGTTTTGAAATCTTCCGCTGTTTTATCTATGTTATTTACTATGTTTACATATATACATATGTTCTTGTTCTGCCTTGATATATCATTATGCATGTTTACCTGATTCAAACGCCCCTCCAAAGTCAGAGTGCTTGCAAGAGCCACCCTGGTGGAGGTGGGGTGTTACATTACTGCTACCATATATTTATTTTTCTTAAGCCGCAAAATAACCATTTAGTGAAATGGAACACAAAAGCGAGCAAAAAATTTAATGAATTACAACACGATTGCTAAACAGTAATCCACGTAACTTGAATGGACTAGTTTATAAAATCCTAGTCTATGTCCATATACATATGTATTATTAAAAACCTAAATGATGAGCCAATACATATATTGGTGACAAAAATTGCATACAGTTGGAAATAAAAACATTCCACATCATTATCTTGGTTATTGTTATCTTAGGTTGTTGCATTGTATTTTATTCAAAAGTAAATCATACACAGCAACAATATTCTTTATTTTATTTTATTTAGAGCTCACAACAACCATGCTCAAAAGATAGAGAATAATAAATAGAAAGAAATCAAGCTTTGCATTGAAGAATGTAGCATTATTCAACTAATATAATTTACAAATCCAAATCGGTCAAAGTAAACCATATTACATTAAAAAATGTTTATTTGGATGATGGTGACCAAATCAAGCAATTACTATATGCCCATACACCAGATTTGATTGTTTAGTATGGAAGTGATAAGTCATACCTATGCAGATACCGAGAAACCCAAATTTATAAACAACACCAATCATTGAATACAACAAATTTTAGTATGTTTTTACTGCAAATATTCAAGGTGTGATGTTTTACTAATATTTATTTAAAAGCTATATCTTATTGGATCCCGCTATCTTTGGTGCATAATTAAGTCCATTGCATATTTTTTGAGACCATTTATGCCATTACTTGCAATTGCACCTCAGTCGGAAAATTTTGGCATGTCGATAACACAAAATACAAATAGAAGTTTACAATGAAAAAAAATACAAATTTAAGGTCAATAGTATTCACATGTTACTTTGCTATAGTTGATGCTAGCCCAAAAAAAAAAGACCAATCTGGCTGATATTAACAGAAAGCAAATGCAAAATCACAAAAGAAGAAAGAACACCAGGATTCATGAGGTAAAATAAAGCAAATTGAGGATTATCAAAAATCAATCCACTCCAGATCCAATGGTACCTCTAACCATTCATAGAAATAAAACACTTGAACAATCAAATTAACAAAACCACACTAAAAAGTAAAATATACCTTTCAGACGTGAACGAAGAAGGTTTTCCAGTAGCGCTAGAATCCATATCATCAGATACAGTAATCGTGCTTAATTTGGAATCTAAAATCGATTATGCTTCCAAAGCCATAACAACTTTCTCCGCTTGTTTCAGCAACATATCGAAATCTTCACCCATAATATAGGAACACATAGTACTTAAATCTTTCGAATGGATCTGAATCCAATTTAATAGAAGGGAAGAAGAATTAAACCTGAGAATGAGAAAGCTATCCTTGGTTCTTCCATATCCGTTGCAATCACGTTTGTTTGACAGGTAAGTAGATGAATTGCACGCAGAACAGGTGAACCGTGTAGGTGCTTTCGGGCTTTAACAGAACTCGAGCTTTATTATCAAGGTATTGCATACGAAAGAGCTCAAAATTAAAGGAAGAAACAACTGCGTGAGGATAGGTTGATTGATAATTTGAAAAGGTAGGTTCCAAAGGGTTTTAAATAACCGAAGAGAAACCAATATTGGGGAGATGGGATACAAAGATTATATGCCAAATCAGGGAACTAAATAGTTAGGTTAGGCATAACGCAAAGAAAGGGGGAATTTTAGAAAATGGTATTTCGTGAATGGAAGAAAAATCATTCTGACGATTGAGTTCTAATCTGAGGTGGCATGCATATGAGCTGCTGAAATCAAACTCAGTAATTATAATATATATATATATATATATATATATAGCATACAGTTAATATTTTGGTGTAATAGTAAAGCCATTAGTACCAAATATTTTTGGTTTGGAAACAACAGTCTTCCATTGTTTATACCAACAGAGGATGCAATTTAGCACATTCTTATTTTCGAAATGATTAAAAAAATTTAAGGTATCATGAAATCGAACCACTTAAGCCAATAAGACCAAAATGGTTAATTTTAAACTTCGGGTAAAACAAATACAACGTTCCGGTAGAACTTCTATAAGATCATATAAGCCCTTCGCTGATGTCCGCCTTCATGTCCACTAATGCCTACCCCAACATCCACCACGTGGATCACCGACCCATATACTTTTCAAAGAACAAAAAAAGAGTCAGCTTGAAGTAATGCTTTTATACATGAATAACATGAGTAAAGAGTGTTCCCATCTCCAATGGAAGATGTCAACGTTGAAATTGGTTTTTAATGAGTGCAACTGGTTGAGAAGAATCTAGCCTTTAGCCATGGAGCAAACCTGAACCACAGTACCACATCACATGTTGTGGGCCTCGTGGCAACTTTGAAAAAAAATTAGAACTCAAAGATAAATTAGATTATTCATTAAACCGTAAATTAATCAAAGTATGTAAAAATTTGGAATCGAATTAAATACTTTACAATTTCTTTCAACACAGATGCAAGAATACATACTAATTAGGTATCTTGAAGAAAAATGAGTCATACTATGTAAAACTAAATTTTGTTATAAATTTATCCATTTATTTGGAATAAAAAGGGTCCTTTGAAACAAAAAGCTTGAGCAAAACAACATAGATCATAAATCTTAACATACTCATAACACCAAAATTTAGACCAAAATGAAAATACTTGAGATGGCTCATCAATAGTCGACTTCAGGTACAATAATGTTTTAAATTAAATTATGAAAAGATTAGGGAAAAAAGGATGATGGTTTAAAACAAATGGCACTGACAGTATCTAACCATGCCAAGAAAATTTTATTATATTTATAAACTGTAGGTACAAAAGGGATAGCCTCATCACTCATAACACTAAAACTTTGACATGACTCATTAGTATTATTTTATTACCAGTATGTTAGGCATGTCCGTTGGATATATGCTAAGAATATTGAGACCAAATTTATTAATAGTGAATTAATTGTCATATATGTAAACAAAAGTATCCTTATATAAATTTGTAGTTGTAATTTCATAGCTTGGATAATATTATTTGTTTCCCTTACGAAGAAATTCAATTTTATCATGTTTAGAAACAAAACTATGAAAAGAGAAATCAGAAGTAAAAGATAAGTGACATAGACCACAAATATTCATATTGCATTTCAGATTCTATAATTCCCTTTTTCGAAATTATTGTTTATTGCTGGCCATTCACACATTTTACTTCATAATCATATAGATTTAAGGGTTAACTACACATTAGCAGTTGCATGTCTTGGTTAATCTGAGAAAGTAAATAGTATAACTCGAACAGGGGTTTAAAAACTGTACATATAACAATCAACATCAGGTTGCCGGAAGTTATAGTTGGTAACCTTAATGTAGAAGGCTAAAAGTATTGCATTTTATTCTTAACCTTCATAGACTGAAAAGTGAAAATGTATATTATTCGTAACCTGAAGCAATGCAATTAGACTTTCAGTTCGGTGCTTATTTGCATCAGCTACTAGAAAGCCCGGAAAAGTGGGCCAGGAAATTACGGTTTTATCCAGAATTCACGGGGGTACATATATTTTTTAAGGTTCATTGAATCTGAACCATTTATTTTCATTTCCTGACAATTTGCCCCAAATATTTTTGGAACTTATAACATTTTATGCACTGTCAAGCTACCCATTTACATATCTTTATGCGCACAATAGGCCTAGCCAAGGCAGCTTTATTCATGCCCAAGCCTTACTGCCACCATGTCTACATTGATGGATTCTTCTATGGACATGCTATAGTCGGACTAATCTTGCAAGGAACATGCAGTAGTTGTACTTAATGTTACTCTATCATAGATACATGCACTAATCAGTTCAATGGTAGGAAGTTTTATAAAAACATATATTTTACAAAGGACTGCGGTTATGTAGGAAATATTGCCAAAATACATATGCCATCCCAAACTCTTGAGCTCTAGCTCCACACAATACCATTATGACCATTTCAATAATGCTATTTTAAGAAAGGTTCAACCATGGACAAATTACCATATTATTTACATGCAGCCTGCATTTATCCATCTTGTACACATTACTTCATTGTACAGATGATCTACACATTTTCGGTCAATGCACGAAATTATTTGTTATCAGGGCCGGCCCTGAGTATTTATGGGCCTAGTGCGGGCCCAAAATTTTGGGCTCTTAAATTTATTTATTTTTTATGAAATTGAACTTAAGTGAAAATGTGCTTTTTCTACTGTGCATCACACCATTGAGAAAATTGCGTGTTTCAGCAAATTCATAAAGTTTTTACCCACATTTTCGATCTGTCAACTAGAGGTCCACACAAGCCACATCTCCATTTTAATATATTGATTGATGTCAACAAAACATACAATCATATCTACTTTTGCATAGATAAATTACTATCAAGTACACGCATCCTGACAAGAAAAAGCAGCTCCAATAAAGGTAATACAGTTTTTTTTTGGCCTCCCTGACCTAATGGGCCATGTGCGGTTGCACAGCTCGCACTAAGCCAGGGCCGGCCCTGTTTGTTATAGAGCAATCCGAAAATTCGTGAATATCAAAACTGGAGCGATTAATTATACTACTCAATCCCCTACCAACAAACACGATGGAAAAGCCTGACAGCAAACGCAAGGCAGTACAAATTTTTGCTTCAGACAAATATCATAACCAACCCCAATGCCTAAATCAATAACAAACATAGAATAAAAATATGTATTATAATCGCATAAGAATGCTAAATGGTAATATTAATGGGATAACACTATATACATGTCATTAGGTAACCAGTACAATATGAAAATCAAAAAAATATTAAGATAGTACTAATACATAGTAAACTTAGTTTACTATATTCCATATATGTGTGTAAAACAACCAAATAATTACTTCTGCAAAATAAGCCAGGGCAGTACAATATAGTCAAAACCAAGAGTTAATAGGAATAGATGATAAGTTTGTTGGTACATGTAAACTTTATTAAAAGATAGTAAATGTATTATCATCCATTTACATGTCAACAGCAATCATCATTTAGTATATTTGTCACTCTGTCTTAACATACACTGCTGAACTAAGATAGTTGAATAAATGAATAGATATTTGTTAACTTACTTCGAAATTGAACAGTTGGTTAATAAATTAGGATAACTTGTTGACTTCATAGTTGTAGGTGCAGATGATCTTTTATCTTTTATATATCCATCGTAAACAATATAAATATTGATTTCAACTTTCTAGCATTCAGAAAAATAAAAAACGTGTGGTTAGTAAGAATATTAAATGTAAAAATAAAATACTGGTGGAACATTGATTTCTTAAACAAAAGGATACCATTATTGGTAGCTCAAATTGATTTTTTCATTTTATTCAACAATTGTAACTTCATCAATATTCAACTTATCCATTTATACGGAAGCATGATAATGTGATAAACAGACTGAAATGTCAACAGTGAAATTGGGATTGAACATATTGACACATAAGTGCAAGAAGTGAATAGACCATGAATTAAACTCTTTAGCCCTCATACTTAAAATAGGCACTTTAATCAAAATCAAATAAAGAACGATATACCCAAATTGATGTAGACGCTGATTCATTTACCGCTCTGAATTATTATTTCCCAATTAATTCTTAACATGTAGAAGGATCTTGATGGAAGATTCAACTATAAATGATTTTTTGAATGTAAATGAAGTTCTTTTAGCAAAGAAGGAAATACAAACTATAAAAGTAGAAAGTATTACATATCTCTCTTCATAGGCTTGTTGTCATCCAGTCATTCTGTAGAGCCACCTGAATCAGTATATTTCCTGCTAAACAACAGCGACAGAAATAAAGTATTGAAATAAACGAATTAAGATTGAAATAAATGAAATTCAACTGAGTTCAGAATTTTTTTGTTGTCGGTAAGGATGCTATGATGCCCCATCGTCATCGCCAGAGTGCCCTCGCTTGAATCAAAATAAATTAACAAATAGAACATGTTTGATGCCAGTGAAAAGAAGAGGGCTTTTGCCACACATTTAAGTAAAAATATGAAAAGAAATGAAATTCAAGTGAATTCTGAAATATGATGCTGCCAATAAGGATGCTATGATGCCTCATCGCCAGAGTGCTTCTGCCTGAATCAAAATGAATTAACAAATTAGGACACATTTGATGCCATCATGCCAGTGAAAAGAAGAGGGCTTTTGTCACACGCTTAAGTAAAAATATTCATAAACGAAATACAAATATGAAATTGAAGTGAATTAAGAAATTCGACGCTACCAATAAAAAATGGATTAACAAAATATAACACATTTGATTCCAGTGAAAATAAGAGGGCTTTTGTCAAACACTCAAGTAAAAAATCTTTCACAAATTTCAGCCCCATTGTCATCGCCAAACTGCTTTCAGTGGAATAAAAATGAATTAACATATTGTAACACGTTTGATGCAACTGAAAATAAAAGGGCTTTTATCACACAGTTAAGTAAAAAGTCTTTCAAAAATTTTAGAAATATCATAAAAAAAATTCAAAAATATCATAAAAAGTCTTTCACAAATTTTCTGTCCCAAATCAATTAACCAATGTAGAGAAAGGACTTCGAAAATTAAAATTACTTTGATTTCGAATCTTAGCGAACTTGTAACCATCGCTACCACCATCCTTTGTCAGCTGCAGATATTATTAAAAAAAAAACTCAATCTGTGATGTTCAAAACCCAAGATCCAAAACCATCACCTATTTCCCATAGTATGCCGCTTCATTGATCCGTGTAACACCCCATGTCCATTAATGTCACTCGCGAGGGGATTGCATTAACTTTCATGGAGTATTATTAGTGTATAGAACAGAATATAACAAGACAGATACATATATTGATACTTGAAAAATTTAAAAATAACTTTTATTGCAGCGGAGAAATAGTTTGGTTACATCAAAACCAACAATAAAACCAAGTACACTTAATATCCATCTTGACAAATTGTTTTCTGAGTACATAAAGTAAAAAAGCATAACCCCAACATAAGCAGCCATAAAAGAGATAAGCTGAACTTTACTTTCAACAATCCAAGCACTTCCAAAAAAGGGGAGAAAGAGACCCAAATCAATCTCCACTAGCACTAGTCCCACCCTGAGAACGTGGGGGGGGGGGGAGGGAAAAGGAAGAAAAGAGGCGAAAACAAAGGGGGTCAGACATAAAGTCTGGCGAGTCCAATAATTTTAACAATATAATTATTAAAGTAATTAGGACAAGGCATAAACTGGTAAATAAGGAATGACTGTGAAACAAATGGGCATGACAAAGCAAACAAGAGGAATAAGATAACATTAATTTCGCCTCCAACACTATAGGATAATAAATATACTGCACCATTACTAGTCACCCTAAAAGTTGGTCCCGTCTATTGAACATAATAATCATAATTGTAGTTTCGTGTACCCCTAGATGTCTTCATTGGTGCCGCCTGCCCCTATCTCCACTAGTTGTACCCACTATCCCCATGCGATCGTCTCCCTAACTCGTAGATACCCGTGCTGGTCCCACAGTGGGGTGTATCACTCCCCAAAGTGGCAACCCGATACCACTAAAGATGCACGGCTTATATCTACACGATGCAACAACGTCTTACCTACCAGCCTGGGCCCACGCACGCACATGACCCCGTTGGACTTGCGTTGCCACCGTTAACCCGTATTGACCTCTTATAATCAAACCCAGTAAGCGTGTTCCGTCCTCGATCTAACTCGAGCTCACTAAGATGCTTAATGGGTTACTGGTTTGAAAAGGGTCCCCTATGCTTGACACAAGCTTTCAACCTATGCTTGATCCCCACTAAGATTTCCCACTTAACCCCTTCTTATACATGTCTTCTTACATGTTTCAATTTGGTTAAGTGTTTCTAATCGTATTTCACATGTCACCCATGCCACCCACTTAACCCCCATGTCCCACCACATGTTTATCTTGGTTAAGTGTTACTTAATTCATTATAATCGTAACCTTGTAAGACCTCCCACATTAGACTACCGTTTGCGGTTGCTGGATTTTCTGGGAGGGTCCGGGCAGTCTTATACCACAAACGAGTCTAACCTCGTGTCTTTACAATTGTTACGCATTTAATTTATGCCTTCGACCTCTCACATTAGACTACCGTTTGTGGTTGCTGGATTTGTCGGGTGGGTCCAGGCAGTCTTATACCACAAATGAGTCCAACCTCGTGTCTTAGGCGTTTATTATTACACATAGTTATTTCACCCAATATGAATTAATTATCCCTATTCAAATTTTCAATAATTTTCAAATTAATCTATGTCCATAAATGTCACCTAAATTATGTCCATAGTTTTCAGGTATAAAAATTATACTAATCAGTGTCTCAAATTAATTATATGCCTTTAAAGCCATTTTATTCTAATTCACAATTTGCATAATTAATATCTTCCCAATGTCCCCATGCTATTCGTACGTTTTAATATGAAATATGTTTGACTCGCAAATAGTCTAACTCATAAAAAGAAAAGAAACATCACAACTTGCATAACACATAAAATAGATCTAACTTACAAATAAGAATTATAACATAAGTTTGCAGAGCCAATAACTTGCATAGGCAATGGACATATAGAACATAAATTTGCATAAACTAACATGGATCTAACTATAGATCTAAACATGAAATTGCGAACTTGCATACATGAATATGGGTTTCACCTAAACTTGCTTATATGGAATATGGTTTCCACATAAACTTGCATATGTGAATATAGTTTTCACCTAAAAATGTGAATATAGTTTTCACCTAAACTTGCATATGGATTCCTACAAACTTGCATATGAATTTAAACATGTAAACTAATATTACATTTTTTACATATAAAATAGCATATGTATATACTTGATTCACATATAAACTTGTGTATAATTCGCATACAGACTTGCATAAAATTAACATACAGACTAGCATATGTAAAAATAGACTTGCGTAAGATTCACATACAAACTAGCATATGATTTACATCCCAAACTTGCATTTAAACTGATGTCATAAAATGAATCAAGTTAAACATATGTGATTTGACATATGAAATAGATCTACCAACATAAGTTAACAAAACTGTCATACATTCACCAACAGACGATAACAAAGTTAAGTAACATCACATGATTCAACAGACATGTTCTCATAATCCAAATTATAACTCATCATAATTAATTTATTAATTATTTTGCGAAAGAATTTGTACTCACAAAGATGGATTAGAGAAGAGAATAATTCGTTCATCGTTTGTGTTAGAATTCTGACTTGAAATTCCTAAGCTTTAAGAAGAAGAACTATTCTAGCAGCAGCATGGAGGCCAAAAGACTAATTTAGTTTAGGTTTAGGGTTTGAGTCTATGCGTGCTTATATAGAAGCTTAAATCAACATAAGCCGTTAGATTATTATAGGAGCAATCACAACCATCTAGACTAGACAAAGTAATCCAGAATTGCCACCTATGCCCTAGTGACTCAGCAACAGGTCAGGAAAGACTCAGCAACAAGTCAGAATTATCACAGTTCAGATCTGCCCCGGGGAGGGTAGGTCGACCCCCAGGTCGACCTGTATAGGGGAGGTCGACCCACTGGTAAACCTGACCTGGGGCGGGAAAAATCCCATCCAGCCTGCTTCCTCGTTTGAATTTTAATTCTGAGCTATTTTAATTATTTAAATTTCTGAATCTTCTATGGGCCATAACTTCCTCATACGAAGTCCGATTTACGAAAACTTGGACTCTATTCCAAGAAGAATTTTGAGACAAACTTAATGGCATAACCCATTTTCCTTAATTCTCACTTTAACAATTAAATATTCTTGAATTCGTTCTTATAATAGTCACAGAAAATTCAGGGTGTTACATTCTCCCCTCCTTAAAAGATTTCACCCCCGAAATCTCCTAATTAAGGAGAATGTATATTCTAACATCCAATCATCCATCTACTCAACCATCAAACACAGGCATTCATTGTCCTTAGAAGAATTCTAATACCGTATGAATATATGCAAAAAGTGTGCGTATATGTTTCTTATCCAATGCAAAATTAGGCGGTCCACTGATTCAGTTGACCTCCTTAATGCAAATCATGATAGTGCCATGGGTCCATTATGCATGCAAAAGAATCCTAACGATACATTTTACTTCTACATGTGTGCACAACCATTCATCAAAATGCAGCATCCATATGATAACACAACCATTATACATCCATTAATTTTAAATATGCACACACATTTATATGCAATAAAAAAGTGATGAGCCGATCTAGTGCCTAAAGTATGTGTACATGCATCCACGAGCAACCACTAGCAACCACTTGCAACCACTCGCAACCATCAATCATAACATGTTTCAAATACATGTTTACATCCATTGGTTTCTACCTAAGGATAAAGAATAGGATAGAGGAGATATACTTAAAATATAGATATAAGCATGAATAAACTTATGGAAAAAGAGATCAAGGAGGTACCCTCAAAAAGAAAAGGGTAGGCTACACGTATTTTCCACTCAGTTTCCCATGTCGCGTCTTCCTCAGCGTCACTCCACTGAACTTTAACAAGCTTGACTTCACGGTTGCGTAGCTTTTTAACTTCCGTACACAAGATACGAGTTGGAACTCTTCTCACAGTCGCTTCTCATTCCACTTCTACTTCCTCTAGTATACTTGGCTCCACAACTTCCGCAGACTCATGTAAGCACTTTCGTAGTTGAGAAACATGAAAAACATTATGAACTCCAGCCAGTCTTCCGGGTAGCTCTACTTTGTGAGCCATCGTCCCAATCCTTTTAGTGATACGAAATGGTCCTACAAATCTTGATGCTAGCTTTCCTACGGACCCAAAGCGAATGACATTACTCAAAGGAGATACTTTAAGGAACACCCTATCTCCAACCTCAAACTCAAGGTTGGTTCTTCTTTTGTCTACGTAGGACTTCGGTCTATCTTGTGCAGCCTTCATCTGTCTTCTTATCAAGTCCACTTTTTCTGAGGTTTCTCTAATCATGTTTGGCCTAAGTACGAGCTTGTCTGTAGACTCCCACCAACAAGTTGGTGATTGGCATGGTCTTCCATATAAAGCTTCGAAGGGCGCCATGCCTATGGTGGCTTGGTTGCTAATGTTGTAAGCGAATTCCACCAAAGGAAGATGATCCTCCCATGTCCCTCCAAAGTCAAGAATGCACAATCTCAAGAGCTCTTCCTATACTCTGTTCACCCTTTCTGTCTGACCATCGGTTTGGGGGTGATAGGCTATGCTTAAGCATAATTGTGTGCCTATAGCCTCTTGCAAACTCTTCCAAAACTTTCTCGTAAAGATAGGATCTCGATCACTCACTATGCTGGAGGGTATCCCATGGAGTCGAACTATCTCTTTAAGGTAAATGGATGCTAGGGACAAGGCAGTCCTTCTATTCTTAACAGGTATAAAGTGAGCGCTTTTAGTGAGCCTGTCCACTATTACCCAAATACTGGTATTACCCCTTCTTTACCTAGGCAACCCATCAACAAAGTCCATCGAAATTCTATCCCACTTCCACTGTGGGACCTCTAGAGGATGAAGCAGACCACCAGGCTTCTTCTGCTCTGCTTTGACTTGCTGGCATATCAAGCACTTAGCGACGAACTCAGCTACATCCCTCTTCATGCCATTCCAAAAGAAAACCCTTTTTATATCTTTATACATCTTGTCTCCGCCCGGGTGTATGATCAGTTTAGAATGGTGTGCTTCTTCGAGAACCGTCTTAACAAAATCCCTTACTTGTGGGACGCATAGCCTTCCATCCCGTCTTAACCAACCCTTATCATCGATGGAGTATCTATTGAGGTGACTAGAAATATCACCCCTAACTAGCTTATCCATCACATCAACTAGCTGAGGGTCTTCTCGTTGCGCGGTTCCTACTGAGTCCAAAAGAGTAGGCCGCACCTCTAGCGATGCTAACAGAACAGGTACAATTTAAGAGGAGGGTCTAAAGTTAAAGTTTGCTATGTACTCCAAGCTTTGCCTTTCTACAAAGAGAGGACTCAAGGTCAGCTTCTTTCTACTCCAGGCGTCTGCTACCACATTGCCCTTGCCAGGGGTATAGGAAATCTCAAAATCATATGAGGCTAGAAATTCCATCCACCTTTGTTGTCTTAAGTTAAGATCTTTTTGTGAGAAAAGGTACTTTAATGATTTATGGTCAGTAAACAATTCAAACCTTTCTCCTAGTACGTAATGACGCCATGACTTTAGAGCGAAAACAATGGCAGCTAGCACCAAATCATGAGTTGGGTAGTTCTTCTCATGTACCTTTAATTGCCTTCCCCCATAACAAACAACCTTGCCTTCTTGTATCAAGACAGCGCCCAACCCTGTACCGCATGCGTCTATGTATACGGTAAACATTTTGCTCCCATCAGGCAATGTCAGAACTGGGGCTGTTGTTAGAGCCCTTTTCAAACGTTGGAAAGCAATATCGCAATCCAAATCCCAAGCGAAAGTTAGGTACTTCTTTGTCAATCTTGTGAGTGGGGCTGAGAATTTTGTAAATTCTTTAATGAACTTTCGGTACAAGCCCGCTAGCCCGAGAAAGCTTCGGACTTCGGTTGCATTCCGTAGAATCTTCCAATCTTGCACCGCAACTACTTTTGTGGGGTCCACAGCTATCCCCTCTTTGGACACCACATGTCCAAGATACCTCACTTCTCTCTCCAGAAATGGCATTTGGAGAATTTGGCTTTCAGCTGATGTGCACGAAGAGTATCCATGACTTCCCTTAAATGCAAAGCATGTTCTTCTTCATTTTTCAAGAAAATCAAAATGTCGTCTATGAAGACCACCACAAACTTATTAAGGAACTCCCTGAACACCCTGCTCATCAAGTCAACGAAGTAAGCGGGTGCGTTTGTCAAGCCAAAAGGCATGACAAGCCATTCGAAGAAACCATCTGGGGTTCTGAACGCGGTCTTATCAATGCTATCTTCAGCCACTCTTAGCTGATGAAACCCGGTAGCCAGATCTAGTTGGGAGAAAACCGACGCACCTACAAGCTGATCAAACAAGTCATCTATTCTTGGGAGTGGGTGCCTATTTTTCTTGGTTAGCTTGTTTAGCTCTATATAATCAACGCATAGGCGAAGTGAACCATCCGCTTTGGTTGCGAATACAACTGGAGCACCCCATTCAGAAATACTCCGCCTTATAAGCCCTTTTTCGAGCAACTCTTTGACTTGCTTGCTGAGCTCTTTTCTCTCCCTTAGAGCCATGTGTCTAACGGGTAGAGCTACGGGTTTTGCATTATCAACAAGGTATATGCGGAAGTCTATCTCCCGCTTCGGAGGTAAGGCCGTCACCTCTTCAAATACATCTGAGTATTCACGGACTACTCTAACAGACTACAAGTTTTCAACAGACGCCTCAAGAGATTCTAGGTAGCTAAGCATAACAAAATGTATGGGATTACAAGAGATTTTGAGAGTGTTATCGAGGCGAGTCATAAGTCTAACCACCCTCTTTTCACAATCGGGGATGGCACCATTACTGGATAACCAATCCATGCCTAGAATCAACCCATAGCCCGTGAAGCCAAGAACGAAGGCCTTGCATTCAAACTCAACGCTCAAGACAGGCACTCTCAAATCCCGACAAATCTTTAAAAGATGAGTCGAACCACCAGTAGGATTTGAGACTACTATGGGATCCGTAACTAGACTAGTATTTAGGTGTAGTGTTTCAACTAACGAAGCAGATACAAATGAGTGTGAAGCGCCAGAATAAAACAAAGTACGAACAGGATGATCAAACAGAAAAATTAAACTTTCAATAGAAATGTTTCTACCTCTCTCCTGTTCTGGTGCCACGAGAGCATGAACCTGCCCTCTTGCCTGCCCTGGTGCCATGAGAGCCTGAACCTGCCCTCCAGAAGTAGACCATGCCCTCTGCCCTTTCCCTTGTCTTCTCGGGAAGTCTTTAATCAGATGTCCTGCCTCACCATAGTTGAAACAGCCAGTCTTCTTCTTCTTCCTACAGTCCTTGCTCAGATGGCCTGGTGTTCCACAATTAAATCACCTTTTCTTTCCTTTGCTATTGTTATCCTTACCACCTTTCTTAGGTTGCTGTTGTGAGTTCTTTTGATCCCATTTCTTTTCTGGTGCCTTATTAGCATTAGCGCCTTTCTCCTCTTCATGCATAAGCACCATATCAACCAGTTTCTCAAAGGTAACCCCCATAGGAATGTGGGTCATAGCCAACCCATGTAGCGGCTCATTCAAACCTTTAACGAATCTCAGGGCCTTCTTTTCGGGTGTGTTCACCCAGTCTAAGCCAAATCTCGCCGACTAATTGAACTTGTTGACGTACTCCTTTACTGATAAATTCCCCTGCTTCAACGCCAAGAATCTCTCCATGTATAAATTCTCTTCTGCTCGTGAGAGAAATTTCTTCTCGAACCTATGCCTGAAATCCATCCATGTCTCCACTGGACGCTCTCCATTCGTGACCTCCTACCAAAACGAGGCTTCGTCCTTCATTAACCAAGCAACTAATTGGACCTTCCTTCCATATTCTATCTCGAAGATACCAAACAAATCTTCCACCTCCTTAAGACAATTTCGAGCTTCAACAAATGTCTTTGACCCATGAAAAGGTTTCCCGCCCATTGCCCGAAAGTCTTTGCATATCTTCAAAAAAGTATCAACTCGGGGAGGGGGAGGAGGAGGAGCGGCTACATTTGGGGGGAGGAATGTCTACTGGGCCTGCGGCGGTGGCCCTAGCCTCTAGATACCTTCTAAACCAGGTTGGTATCTGTATTCCCTCGGGTATCTTGGGTAACCCAGATATGCTGAAAAGAAAAAGGAAGAGATTCAAAACGGAGAATCGAAGGAAAGATATATGGCTCTTGGGGGTTAAGTTTTTAAAACAAACTTTTCTCTTCAAAATACTCTCCTCAAAACCTGTTTTTGAAAGTATTTCTTTATAAAATGCTTTAAAAAAAACAGTTTTTCAAAATCTCTTATCTGTTCTGTTAACCTTCATCTCTGATACCACGTGTAACACCCTATGTCCATTAATGTCATTCTCAAGGGGAATGCATTAACTTTCATGGAGTATTATTGGTGTATAGAACAGAATATAACAAGACAGATACATATATTGGTACATGAAAATTTTAAAAACAACTTTTATTGCAGCGGAGAAATAGTTTGGTTACATCAAAACCAACAATAAAACCAAGTACACTTAATATCCATCTTGACAAATTGTTTTCTGAGTACATAAAGTAAAAAGCATAACCCCAACATAAGTAGCCATAAAAGAGATAAGCTGAACTTTACTTTTAGCAATCCAAGCACTTCCAAAAAAGGGGAGAAAGAGATCTAAATTAAGCTTCACTAGCTCTAATCCCACCCTGACAACCTGGGGGGAGGGGGGGGGGGAGGAAGAAAAGAGGCGAAAACAAAGGGGGTCAGACATAATGTCTGGCAAGTCCAATAACTTTAACAATATAATTATTAAAGTAATTAGGATAAGGCATAAACTGGTAAATAAGGAATGGCTATGAAACAAATGGGCATGACAAAGCAAACAAGAGGAATAAGATAACGTTAATTTCGCCTCCAACACTATAGGATAATTACTATACTACACCATTATTAGTCACCCTAAAAGTTGATCCCGCCTACTGAACATAATAATGATAATGGTAGTTTCGTGTACCCCTAGCTATCTTCATAGGTGTCGCCTGCCCCTATCTCCACTATTTGTACCCACTACCCCCATGCGATCGGCTCCCTAACTCGTAGATACCCATGTTGGTCCCACAGTGAGGTGTATCACTCCCCAAAGACGCAACCCGATACCAATAAAGATTCACGGCTTATATCTACACGATGCAACAACGTCTTACTTGCCAGCCCGGGCCCACGCACGCACATGACCCCGTTGGACTTGCGTTGCCACCGTTAACCCGTTTTGACCTCTAACAATCAAGCCCAGTAAACGTGTCCCGTCCTCGATCTAACTCGAGCTCACAAAGATACTTAATGGGTTACTAGTTTGAAAAGGGTCCTCCATGCTTGACACAAGCTTTCCACCTTTGTTTGGTCCCCACTAAGATTTCCCACTTAACCCCTTCTTATTCATGTCTTCTTACTTGTTTCAATTTGGTTAGGTGTTTCTAATCGTATTTCACATGTCACCCATGCCACCCACTTAACCCCCATGTCCCACCATATGTTTATCTTGGTTAAGTGTTGCTTAATGCATTATAACCGTAACCTTGTAAGACCTCCTACATTAGACTACTGTTTGTGGTTGCTGGATTTATCGGGCGGGTCCGGGCAGTCTTATACCGCAAACGAGTCTAACCTCGTGTCTTTACAATTGTTACGCATTTAATTTATGCCTTCGAACTCTCACATTAGACTACCGTTTGTGGTTGCTGGATTTGCCGGGCGGGTCCGGGCAGTCTTATACCACAAACGAGTCTAACCTCGTGTCTTAGGCATTTATTATTGCACATAATTATTTCACCCCAATATGAATCAATTATCCCTATTCAAATTTTCAATAATTTCCAAATTAATCTATGTCCATAATTGTCACCTAAATTATGTCCATAGTTTTCAGGTATATAAATTATGCCAATTAGTGTCTCAAATTAATTATATGCCTTTAAATCCATTTTGTGCTAATTCACAATTTGCATAATTAATATCTTCCCATTGTCCCCATGCTATTCGTACGTTTTAATATGAAATATGTTAGACTCGCAAATACTCTAACTCATAAAAAGAAAAGAAACATCACAACTTGCATAACACATAAAATAGATCTAACTTGCAAATAAGAATTATAACATAAGTTTGCAGAGCCAATAACTTGCATAGGCAATGGACATATAGAACATAAATTTGCATAAACTACCATGGATCTAAATATAAATCAAAACATGAAATTGTGATATTGCATATATGAATATGGGTTTCACCTAAACTTGCATATATATGTGAATATAGTTTTCACCTAAAAATGTGAATATAGTTTTCACCTAAACTTGCATATGGATTCCTACAAACTTGCATATGCATTTAAACATGTAAACTAATATCACATGTTTTACATATAAAATAGCATATGTATATACTTGCTTCACATATAAACTTGTGTATAATTCGCATACAGACTTGCATAAAATTCACATACAAACTAGCATATGTAAAAACAAACTTGCATAAGATTCACATACAAACTAGCATATGATTTACATCCCAAACTTGCATATAAACTGATGTCATAAAATGAATCAAGTTAAACATATGTGACTGGACGTATGAAATAGATCAACCAACATAAGTTAACAAAACTGTCATATGTTCACCAACAGACGATAACAAAGTTAAGTAACATCACATGATTCAACAGGCGTGTTCTCATAATCCAAATTATAACTCATCATAATCAAGTTATTAATTATTTTGTGAAAGAAATTGTACTCACAAAGACGGATTAAAGAAGAGAATAATTCGTTCGTCATTTGTATTAGAATTTTGACTTGAAATTCCTAAGCTTTAAGAAGAAGAACTATTCTAGCAGAAGCATGGAGGCCAAGAGACTAATTTAGTTTAGGTTTAGGGCTTGAGTCTATGCGTGCTTATATATAAGTTTAAATCAACATAAGCCGTTAGATTATTATAGGAGCAATCACAACCGTCCAGACTAGATAGTGTTATCCAGAATTTCCACCTATGCCCTAGTGACTCAGTAACAGGTTAGGAAAGACTCAGCAACAAGTCAGAATCGTCACAGTTCAGATCTTCTCCGGAGTGTAGGTCAACCCCCAGGTCGACCTGTATAAGGGAGGTCGACCCCCTGGTCGACCTAGCCTGGGGCAGGAAAAATCCCGCCCAGCCTGCTTCCTCGTTTGAATTTTGAATTTTAATTCTGAACTGTTTTAATTTATTTAAATTTCTGAAACTTCTAAGGGCCATAACTTCCTCATACGAAGTCCGATTTACAAAAACTTGGACTCTATCCCAAGCAGAATTTCGAGACGAACGCAATGGCGTAACCCATTTTCCTTAATTCTCACTTTAACAATTAATTATTCTTGAATTCGTTCTTATAATAGTCACAGAAAATTCAGGGTGTTACAATCTGTATCTTCCACTGACTTAAAAAGTAATTCAATAGACAGTTAAAATTTTGATTTTTGTATCGAAAATTCATTTTGTGTCTGGGTTTGATGATAAATTCCAAGATAAGAGTGGAGGTTCAGAGTGGAAAATAAGTTATGAAAACATTGGTACGTGGTGGTGTGAGTCGTGAAAAGGACTAAAATATCCTTAGTGAGCAGAATAAAGTTGAAGGGTCATTTTAGGTATTTCAAAAGCTTCAAATCCATGTATTCCTATTATATAGATTATGTGAGGTAGTTATTAAAGTACATAAGTTAATGATTGTGAACAGCATTGGCTGGTACTTGATGAGCTCATTAACTTCACATCAATGCGCTAATGAAACCAAGAAATCATATTCAATTTTGTATAGTTTTCTCTGCAATAAAGAGACCATTAGTTCGATCCCTTGTTTTTGCCTAAAACTTTTTAATTCTTGATATATATGCCTTCTTCATCTTATCTGATAGTAGTCAAGCAGTTAATTTTTTAGTTTATTTTTCCTCAAGCCTATCTCGAAATGAGTCTAATTGCTGCAATTAAAAAAAATAAAAAAAAAGAACACAAGCATCCAATAGCACTCTATAACTATTATAATGATAGCGTAATTCAGGTTTGTTGTTCATGAGGAAAATAAAATTACCTTTGGTGTATAATGCACTAAATTAGTAATCCCTACTGTCCAAGTCAAAGCATAATTAGGCGTCAAACAGCTAGTTTGAAAAGAAACCTAGCATAAATCTAGAAACATAAATCACGAAACAAACTATGTAACCTATTATATAAAAGTTTGATACAGTGAATACTGAGTGGGTGAACCACACATACCAAAGGGAGGATGAGAACATGTAATATGTATTAGCATGATTAACATGGTAATAATTGAAATTGTAAAACCTGGATGTCATGAATAATCTGCATTACCACAACCACGTTCAACTGTACCCAAACTATAGTATACGACTACAGACACAATGCTATATATGTGGTCCCATAGGAAAGGTTGTTTATATTTGTTGAATAAAAGCTCAGTAGTATTCATAAGGACATCTTAGGATGTAATATCAGAAAGAAAAAGAAAAACATAATTCCAAAGCACACAATAATTATAATACCGATAAAACAAACAAAATGTGACAATATAATTGGAGTAATAGTAGTTAAGGAATAATGAATTATGAATTCAAGGTTTGAGCATGCAACTAAAAAGGAAACTACTAACTTATGCAATCATTTGATAGTTTTAATCAGATAATCATATTCAGCTATGTATGTGTTCCCATGGGAAGTGTTGTCCATATTTATTGAACAAAAGCTCTGCAGCATTCATAAGGACATCTTAGGAGTGTAATATCAGCGAAAAAAATCATAATTCCAAAGTAAATGATAAATATAGTACCAATAAAACAAACAAAATGCGTCAATATAATAGGAGTATATTAGACAAGGAATAACGAAGTAGGAATTCAAGGTTTGAGTATGCAATTAAATAAGAAACTGACATAAATCAGTACAAAGCAGTTGCCTTTAAAACCCAAACTTACAGACTATGAGGACCAGCTACGAAAAGCATCAATGATGTCACAGTATGGATGGGAGGAATTTCAGTCCAAAACATCGTTCAGTTGGAAGCACTCATGAAAGGAGGTGTGATTCAACGATTTTGTTGTTGACGAAGGATACGTCACGATAATATACTATCTGAGGTAGGTTTAGTAGTGGTAAATAGGGCGTGAAATCGAATAAAGGGGGGCATGAAATTGATTTTCAAAGAATAAACCATCGCTGTTACAATCGTTAGGGTTATTAGTTCTGAAAAGGGCGTAAATTTCAAAGAGGATCGAAATTGGTAAAGGACATGGAAAAGAGTCAACATATAAGGAAGATTCCAATGTATATGTCAGCGATAGCGAAACTTCCTGGTTTAGCAGTTGGAGAAAGAGACATGGACGGAGAAAGAGAGGACGCATGAAATGAAAAAGGACAGGTGTAGCTCCGAAATGTTTTGGTTTCTGCTATGCAGTATAAGTAATAGATTTAACGATTTATGCATTTGTAGTGTGATATTATGTAATGCATGAAAGAAATGCTTATTATTCAGATATCAGGATATTAAACACATTATGTAGGATTAGATGTTAATATGGGATTTTTTTTAAATGTAATAATGTTATTTATTTAAATATGATTCATTTTGAATTTTGTATATTTATTTATGAAGTTCATTCCCCAACATCGCAAAAAGTAGATCTTAAAAATCGCATTTGCAACTGCAATCAATGGAAAGTGAAGATTTTCCTTGTGCCCATGCTTTGAAGTGTATATATTTGTCTAAAAATTCTGTTTATGATTACACTGAGTCATACTTCACTGTTGAGTATTATCAAGCTGTTTATTCGCATGCAATAAATCCAATTCCAACTTTTGACAAAGAAGCAATTGAAGTTGAAGAATCATGTACTGTTCTTCCTCCCAAAGCTGTTCGTGGAGCTGGTAGGCCTAGAGTGAATAGAATTGAAGGTGTTGATTTTCATACTAAACAGAATAAATGTGGAATGTGTAAAAAAACCAGAGCGTAGCAGAAGAAGTTGTTCTTTGAATGATTGAATTGTTGTTTAAAATTCATTGTATTTGAATGATTATTTTTAATTCAGTTTTTTAGTTCAATAATATGGTAAAATGAAATTTTGGTTATATGGATGTGATGAATGTTGATTTTTAGGAGTGATTAATGTTAAGAACTGATTGAATTTTTGTACGTTTTCTTTTATGTTTTGTTATCTGATGTGGTTTAGGTTATTAAAAAGATATTCAGTATTATCTTTTTATTTTATATTTTGCAACTAGTTCTTTTGTTGAATGATTATTTGCTTATTTGGCCTTCTTAAATTTATGTTGTGTTATGTTGAATGATAAATTTTTTTTTTTTTTTTTTTTGGACAGCAAAGATTTGAAAAGATAACTGCATTTGTATTTTCATGTAAAGCTAATAATTTAAATATGTTGTTTGTACTAAATTTAATAGGTTCATGTTGTCTGAGTATCTGTGTCCTATAAGATATTTTTATTTCAATACATTAGTAAAAAATTGCACAATGATTTCACTGTGAAATTTATTATCTTGTGGTTTACAGGATGAGAAAGATAAATATTTTTATCTTTTTATTTTATATATTTATACTAATAGCAATGAATTAATAATTGAAACGAATACAGTTCTAATATCAATTAATCATACACACTAACAAAATCTACCAATTAATTATACACACTAAAAAAATTCAACAAATAATCATAAACCGTAACAAAAGGAGGGATATTAATGAAAAGATAAATATATTTATCTTTTTGTTAAAAGACGCTTGTTATGTTAGTATATTTTTTGGAAATTGCATAAAGATTGTATATTAGCATTAAATTTAATAACAAAGATAAATCTAAATAAATACATAAAACATTACTGTTGTGGTTTTTTAACCAACAATTAAAAACAATTGACTTTTCAAACAAAAGATAACAGCGTTTAGCTTTTGATTGATAACATTGTACACAGAACAGTACATCGACAATTTGTAATTAATCTCCAAACTCAAATATAATCCCTAACAACTACGATCAAATCAATATCAGCTATTACACATTAAACAACAAATTCAATATCTATTTTTTAACATCAGCGTTTACAATTTAAAAACATCATTCGTGATCAACAGCGTTTTAAAGGTTTCACCCAAAGCTGCATTATTTCTCAAACTTCCAATGGTATGGTTCGTCAATAAGTATTTGGGCAGCTATAGTTGCTCGGAATGCATCTACTTGTTCAGTACTTAGTTTTGCTGAAGTTTGCATTCCTTGAGTTATTTTTTGCATGAACATAATTACAAATATTCCACAATTGTACATGCATTCGTTTTACTTATTATTAGGATAATGTAAACAAGCAGTACTTTATACAAAAATCAATTTGTAGCCTACAATCAGCAAAAGATAAATACATTTATCTTTTCTAGTAAATCAAGTTACTATTAACTTTTAATAATTACATAAAGTTTTAGATCATTTGTGTAATAGTTTAAAATGTCTTAATTTAAATTAAAATTGTTAACATAACCTTGGTACATTTCATATTATGTATTAGATCAGTTTTTTCGGAAAGATAAAACCATTTATATCTTCTAGAATTTAATGCTATAATTTAATCATAATGGTCAAATTCCTTCAAAATTATATAACATACTACGTATATGATTACTACAAATTAGCCATGGTAAAATATATTAAACTTATATAACATTTTACATATATGATTACTACGAAATTTTAATTGTCAAATTGAATTTCTAGAAATTACCCAGTATTTTGTTGAGCGTAGTCAACATTTTTTATCACTGATTTTTTTTCAGAATGGTTTTCTGTCCTTCATCTTGTAACTCTCTATTTAGTGTGTTGACTGATGCATCTGCAAAAATTGAAAAAAATTACAATAAATATAAACACATTTATCTTTTTACTTTTTTTTATTTGCACTTACCAAATTGTTTGCAAATTGTGCATGACCGCTTCTCATAGTTTTTTATCTTGTGGTTAAGTGTAGAGAGTCATAGTTATTCCAGGTACAATCTCCAACAACTAGTTCATGCAAGCTCCAATGTTCATTTCCATGTATGGGGAATAGTATGTTGGAACATAATGGATTTAAAAGTGTATTTTTCATGAATGGAATGAACATTTGTTTCTTGATTTTTTCCAGGTTTCCATCATTTGCACTTTTCTATTAAAATTATGTTTTAGATTTTTTTTTTGTTTAAAAAATGTTAATTTGATAATATACTCCACTTACTGTCATTATTGTGTTCACATAGGCAATGTTGTCGCTTTCTTCTTGCAGCTTTGTTTTCCGGAACCAGAACCAATCGATGACCTACATTTGAAAAATATTATTAATAAAATGAGAAAATTTATATTCATGGAAAGTATATTTTGTTGTACTTACTTGACCACAAATACTATGTTGATATAGAAGGTCTTCTATCATGCATTTTGTTATGGTGATGAAATTTTCATCATCACAACTGAATGCTTCATTGCTGTAAAGTTAAACTATTATTAGTAAAATAAATTTAGTTTGTGTGATTATAAAATAGGTTAATTACTTACTTGTTTTCCCCTGAAACTTTTAAAAAAGTTCTTACAAGTTCTTGTTGTTCTTCACTAAGATGTTATAGTAGTGGACATTTTTCAATATTTTTTGATTTCATCTTCTTCTTTTCTTCTTTAGGACTACTTCCATCCTTAATGATAATTGCGATTTCAGCAGCAATTTCCTCCGTAGTTTGTTTGTTGTTTTCATATGTTATACCTTCTTCGGTTTCGAAAATAAAATCTTCAGTGTTTATCAAATTAAAGCATAGAAATTTAGTAGACCTATTATGTTTGACATACCAACTGTTTTTTATTTAAATTTTTTGTTACCTTTAGTATCATCGGTCTTTTCTTCCAAAATTTATATTTCCGTGACCTCACGCCCTTCACGCCATTGTATCTTCGTTTCTAGAATTTGGATTCTTTTTTCAACTGCTGCACGTAAAACTCTTTCTTCGTTTAATTACTCCCCAAAATTTTTCAAATCGTTACTCAAAAAGTTGAATTTTGTTTCCAACTCCTTCAAAGTTTTATTTCAAACATTCAACTTCCATATTGTCATCGAATTTCCTTTTTTTACAGTTCTCCTCATCATCTTCAACTAGTTTAATTTTTTTGACAAAAGATCTTTCTCCTCTTTTGTAACATCTGGAAAGAAATTTAAAATCTACAAGGAAAATAAAAAAAATAGTCAGATTAACTATTCATCACTATTACACAAAAGTTGTATTGGGCAAGACAATCATTACTATATATGTAATTCTTCTTAGCTTGAATCTGTACTCTAAGAGGCAATTCATTTATTTTTTGTTATTTGAAATTGTAGTCTATGTAGAAAAGGTACAAATTGCAAAAATATGTTACACAATTCATGCATACAATACCAAGATTTATATTAGAACTTGTAAAAGATAGATGCATTTATCTTTTCTATATTATGTTTATGTCATCTGTACACCTTATGTAGGAACTTCAAATCATGATAAAAAATGAAAAATAGGTTTAATATGTATTCAGAAGTATTATACATAATTACTGTATAATATGTTATTTATTTATTAATATGAAAAGATAAATGCGTTTATGTTTTCTATAAGCTGTTTAAGTCATTTATATACCTTATGTAAGAACTTCAAATCACATTAAAAATAATAAATTTGTTTATCATGTATTAGTAACTGTGATATATAATTACAAATTAATTTTTTATTTATTAATAAATATGAAAAGAGAAAAGCATTTAACATTTTAATTGATGTATATAGTAACATGTAGTATAATTTTTAACTTCATTCGAAATACTTCTATATAGCATTAGAATAATCAGTTGAAAATAATGCAGTATGTACAAAAGAAAATTCAGGTGAACAATTGTTTAAAGAAACAGTACTATGGTATTGAAATTTGAAATTTACAAGAAGAAACTAATGCGAACATTTAACTAATTTAATTACAAAACTAAAAATTTATAAAGAGGATACCTTGTTATCATCAACTTATGTTAAGTCAATGTCCTTTAGTTTCAATAAATCCCATTTCCTCATTCTTGGGATTTTTCTTCAACGCCTTCTTTTTTATCATTGATTTGGGTTCTCTCACAGAACCAGTACTGGAAGAAAAAGATAAATGTATTTATATTTTTATAATAGATATAATATTCAGTGAATTTTTATTAAGAAAATATTATAAAAACATACCAACAAAACCATAGTGCAACCCGATGTATTCCTTGGATCAGCATGGTATCTCTTAACATGTTTTAAAACATTTTGACAAATTGCTCTCGGCCAAGAGAATAAGTTCATTTTATTAAGATTTAACAATTTACCCAAAAACCCCTATGGAAAATAACTTTGATTGTTGGGTAAAAGGAATGTTATGATAAGTAGTAATAACAATAACTTTACTAGATTTTAATCTCCTTTTTTCTTTTTAATCATTAAATTCAACCTACTTGTCACCGTTTTACTACTTATTACATTTTCTTCATTGAAATTGGAACTTAAAAAGTCAGAAAAACTTTCCATAGCGGAAGCTTTGCTTGAAGCCGGAATAGGAAATAATTCCTTTCCAGCTAGTGGCATTCCAAATATAAGACCCACTTCTTTGGGAGTTATTTTCAAAATATTGTTTTCCAATTTAAAAGCATTCACTACAAATTTTTTTTTATTGCAACTAGATATTTGCCACATGCCTCAAATGTCAGTTGCAGTAAATGATATTTAGCAACAGACCTTTCGTGGCTGTTGCAATAGATAAGATTTAACAACAGGCTTATCCTTCCTATTGCGAAAAGCATATTTTTCGCAATAGCGTTTTCGTGCCTGTTGCAAAAACATACTTTTGGCAACTACACTTTCATTCCTGTTGCAATAGATATATTATTTGCAACTACAATTTCAAACCAGTTGCAAAAATTATATATTTAGCAACAAGTAAAGCCAAAAAACGTACTTTTGAATATTTTTTCTCCAACTAATATTCAATACAAGAAAATTACCTTAATGCAACTGGTTATTTTAATAATTACTATTAAATAATTTATAAAATATTTAAAATAATTACTATTATTTTTCCCAGTTAATGATTACTATTAAATAATTAATAATCAATTTTTAATAAGCATATTTAGAATAAAATCTGATATTTTTAACAATTAACTATTTATAATTATTTTAATAATTAGTATTGCATAAGTAAGTAATTGATAATTTCTAGTAATAAGGTATAAATAATGATGTATACGAACTATATTAGTTTATAATTTATTACAATTGATAATTCATAAATAATGATTAACAATTTTAAATTATTTTAACATTATATTATGATTTATAACTAATGTTTTTAATAATAAATAAGTAATACTTTAATAGTTTATAATTACTTTTAATAATTAATAATACTCTATAATTAATTATTAATACTTAATACTTAACTAATTTATTGATAGTTTCAAATAATAATGCACAAGTAATAATATATACTTAATTTTTAGTCATTTATAATTAATAATTATCATCATCAGTAATTAGTATTGCTTCTACTTATTAAATATTATTGATTAATGAATTATCAAAAGTAGATATTGATTAATGGTTCTTAATAATTAAATAAATATCAAAAGCTAATTACTGAATTGGACTATCAAATATTAGTCTTAATTAATTACAAATCATTATATAATATAAAGTTAATTTAAAACTGTTAATAATTATTTCTAAATTAAATTTGTTAATAATTACAATCCCATGTTTGACAGGCCAAAATATAAGTGAATCCGCGTCACTTAGTTCCGCTTCCATTTTTCCCCATGAGTCCACAAAATTACCAATCCCGCCTCCATTTTTCGTTTCCCGCTTCATGATTGACATCGCTCATCTCTGAAATAAAAACCCTAATCTCTAGAAAGCCCAAAAATCAAATACCCGATTCACTTATCTTTCCTGTGTTAAGACACTTCATTCAGTTATCAATTTTCCAAGTTCTCAGGCATTTTGAATTCCAATCTCAGCATGGCAAACTCGAAAATCTCTATTCAACTTAGTTATTCAAATAAACTCAATCGGAACGCCGGTAGAAAGAATCGCTCCCAATTCTCAAGTCGCTCCAATTTTCAGATTTGAAAGAAGCAATAATAGATGCGGTTCTTTCCTTCTGTAATTAATTCGATATCAAACTCAGATCTAAAATGACTTCTATCCCCAAACTCGCCTCAATTTCGATCTTGGTCTTCCCTCTACAAAATTGATTCGAATGTTGGTTGTTCTGGTTTTGGAGAGCGTGCTTTCAATGTTGGTGAGGAATCATCTTCAATTCTCCTGTCTGTTGTTCATAATGCTACCAGTGTTTATTTGGGCTTATCCAGTGTTGACTGCTTCCGCGTTAACCTGGATGAGGTTTCTTATATGAGAAGGAAAGTGTTATCAGGTAAGCATTTTATATCGAATTTTTCTCTTATCCTGTCAAACAGTTTTGAAGCTCTCTCAAGGGTTGAAGATGAGGGTTTTGTAGAGTCTGATGATTCGTCTCCATTGGTGACTTCTAATGAGCATTTGTTTTTGGTCAGTTCTTAGGACATTGATTTTCTTGTAGTGTCTAATTTTTTTGTACCTTCTGATGTTGTTTTCTCCGAAGCAAGTGTTTGTTTCGAGATGGATTTTTCAATCGATCGATCTTTTGATGATTGCGTCATTGTGGACCATTTGGATCTAGACTACCATATTGATTCAAATCCAGTTGTATTTGTTCGTTCTGTGGTTAGTGATTGCCAAGACTAGATCTATGTTTCCGAAGACTCCTTTTTTTAATTATTGATACTTCCGAAGACTCCTTTTGATGAACTCCAGCTTAAGAAATTCGTCGACTTCAGATGTTTTCAGGTAAAATACGCTAAAGCACAGTTCTCACCTAAGCTAAAACACAGTTTCATCGACTTTGAATTAATTCAGTTTCACTAAAGCACAGTTTTGACGAAACCTACGCTAAAGCACTGTTTCGCTAAAGCACGATTCATTCGACTTTGAATTAATTCATATAGTTTCCTTTGTCTACATATTATTAGCACACATAATTGTCTTACAAAGTTTAGAGCATAAGAGGTTGATGGTACTCTATTTGGTAACAAAGATATTTTACGTTATATGAACTAGCACTCCTCAAATGAATATATAACTGCATATAACTTTTATCATTTATATTACTCCCTGTTGATGTCTTGTTTTTGATAATTTATGGTATATGGTTTGCTTTTTTATTTTTATTTTTTTTGCAGGAATTAGGCTATACTGAAGATTATCCTCAAAGCCGAGTGGACGAAGACTGATAGGAAAAGAAGAAATTGACGATGGTATTTGGCTTTTGAAATTATTACCTAAAGACTCTAACTCTTTCAAGTAAGTACAATTGTTTAATGATTTGTGTAACGAACTGGGATTTTTGACTCCGAAAATCAACATAAAACCCATGTTAATTATTCAGACAGTGAACATTCCAGATCATTTATAGAAAGAAATTAGAGGGTGAGAATAGATAAGATAGAAAATTAGAATAGAAGAAGAAGAACACAATCAAAGTAAACACGAATCTCACAGCGGAACGAATAAAATATAATACATAACATAACTTTGCAATTAACAGTATAATAACATTATCAGAGTACAACACTTACACACAGCGGAAATAACAATAGCTATATAATCTTGAAGCCTCCCGCTTCAAGCTCCTCCAAGTATATCTGTAAAGACCTGAACTACTTGACTGCCCGTACAAATTTGGGCACCCAAGAGTTTAGGGAAAACAAAACAAAATAAAACTCTGGGTCAGTCATGGGACTGGTGTGAGTAAACTCAAATTATCGGTTTAACTTTTTCAAAATCCTTTTTAAAAGAAAAGATAATCGTAAGACCAATCCACACATAAACACGGACGGTTTTTACCTTACGATAACCCAAAACAATTTTGGAAAAATCAATACTTCTCTGATATTATAATAATGTCTAATCACAAGTAAATAGAATCTAGCAGAACGCTTGCATCTCATGTTCCGCATATATAGTATACAAACAAAATCGCGAGCTCTTATTGGAGATCGGATTTCAACTATGACAAAGTAAGGGACCACCTGTCGGTAGTGTATCTCTAGAGACGAATACACTGGGTTCAACAAGAACGTCTTGCAACCAGGCCCACACATGACCGACCACTCATTTCGCTTGAGTGTATCGAATGCATATCACCAACGGTTGGGAGCTACCCACCGTCTTCCCGAAAAGGTACAGCATCGATAATAGATAAAAGAATGAAATGGAATTTCTCTAGATAGGTGATATACAACCTAATGGGAGCGACCCACTTAGCCATGCTGCCTGCCCGATTTCTGTCATTTCCTGGTTGATGAGGCTTGAGGTTAAATCGTATCTTTTGGAATATCTGACCACAATTCACTTTGAATGCCACATCGTCATACACATCAAATCACAAATTGATTTCCTCAAAAATACCACGGGCATAAAGCTAAGAGAAACGGATTCCTCCGCCACCAAACGTAAGTACGTTTGAAGAGATCGACTTACGCGATCCTTTAGATATACTTTGTCAGACATTCGTCCATTCACGTTTGTCCTGGGACTGGACAAACCGAAAGCACTATTCTGTAAACAGGATAGCCCTTGCATAACTCCGTATTCAATATTTGATCGCAACACTAACGTCCATACAGAGTGGTTTTCAGATAATGAATCTGGTCCCGGTCTCTCCATATTGACGACGATAAAATGGTCAAAACTTCGATAGTCGGTGATTTAACTATTAAAGAAAAACAGGTGTGCAACCAACGATATTATTTCCAAATGGAAATTCTATCGGTCAATCATCATTCAAAGGTTTATTTCTTTAGATTAAATCATCTTTAATTTAGCCATTTCCCCTTTCTATATATTCATAAATTCTTATTTTCTAGGATTTAGAAAATATACTTTATAAATCATTTCGAAAACATCACCATATTTACTTCCATTTCTTATTTCCTATATTGGATAACATTTCTGATTCTTATTTGGAAAACATTTCCAAATCTCCTTTACTGGATTTAAACATATGTTTAAATAAAACATCGTTACGCCAACCTAACCCCTTACGGTCATTAACTCAATTTCTTAACCACTTTCACTATCGAACCTTAACCACTTCTTAGTTAAAACTGAATTCAATCAAGTTGGGGTATAATTACCTCTCAGACCTTAACTGAACGACATTTCTAACCTCGAAATAGACAAAGTTCAACCTTTAAATCTTTAAGAAACTTCCTTGTGAAACTCTTGGATTCTATTTACGAATCCACTTCCTTTACAAAATCATTTGATTATAACTATAATGTTATAATTCCATGCTTTCAAACTATATTAACTCTAAATATAGCTTTTATACCTTAATTTGGATAAATGACAAACAACTAATTTATTAACAAATAAGTAAAACTTAATTTTGAAACGGAAAGTAAACATTACTTCCCTTAATTCGGTATAGTCGAATTCCAATATATAATTCACTCTCGGATAATCACTATCCGATAACTTTTCTTTTTCGAATAGAATGTATTTGATTCCTCTTGTTCGGATAACTAATATTCGATAATCCTTTTCTTCGATTAACTATATTCAATAATCTCTCTTCGAATAAACCATATTTGATAATTCTCTCCTTCGAATAACTATATTCGATTTAACTCACTCCGAATGAATTATATTCGATTACTCTTCTCATGTAAACTATATTCGACAACTCTACTTCGAATAAGTGCTATTCGATAATTCTACTTCGAATAAGCCATATCCGATTACTTCCTTTTTACTAACTCTATTCAATCTACTAATACTCGACTTTCTCGAAATTGATTAGTTCCATTTGAATAACTCTAATTCGATTTAACTCCAATTCGCTTTACTCTAATTGATTAACCATAACTGGTTAACTCTAACTGACTAATTCTAACTGGTTAACTCTAACTGATTAACTCTGATCGATTAACTCTAACTCGACTAACTCGACTCAATTAACTCAACTTGACTAACTCGACTTGATTAACTTCTATTGATTAACTACTATTTGATTTAACACCATTCGCTTGACTCTAGATCGCAGCGATCACAATGGTTACGCCTGATTCCCTCAGGAAACATCCGACCGCCATAGGCTATCTGCAACCCTGCGAATTACGCTAGCAGTCGTACGAAATGGCAACACATCCTAAATAACTATGTTTAACTAACCCTATCTCAAATAACTACATTCGATCAACTCTAATTGAATAACAAATATTCAATTAATTCTAATTCTATTAACTCTGTTCAATTTACTCTAATTCGATTAATTCTAACTCTAATCGATTTACTCTAACTTTTATTTAGTTTCAAATATCGATGTTGAAATCGATTCTTACTTCTCTATATAACTCCTAACTTATATATTCTATTTATCCAATGATAAACATCCTATTTAATTTATAAATTTATCTCCTCCATCTATCTGTTAGAATAGATTTTATTTAAAAACTTTGCTTTAAATCCATAATACGTTATACCCGTGTGTGAAGCACGGGTCTAAATCCTTCAAATGTACAATTCTCCTTTTCTACAATACCAATCACTTTTCCAGTATTCCTTTTAAAATCAATTTACTTACAAAATAAACCCCTTTTTGATAATTCTATTTATTCTACAAAATATTTTCTATATATAAAATCTATCGATTTTGTAAGTAATTCCTTTGATAATCTAACTATTTTCTTTCTATTTGTTTTACACATTTACCCTTTCTATTCTATTTATTTTTCAAATAAATATCCCTTTCAATTCTATTTCTAAATAGTTTATAAATATTTCTTTTTCAATTCTATCTATTTGATTAACAAATAAATATCTCTTTTTAATCTATTTATTTTCTAAATAAATAGTTTTCTTTTTATAAAATCTTTTAATTTTATAAATATTTCTTTTTCAATATAACATTGAAAATTTCCTTTTTAACATTCCAGTATTTCCTATGGTATTTAACATACCATACAACAATGATTAGCATCATTCAACCATACAAAATCAACACAGATTTCATATCGCATCATATAACACAATATATGACAAAAACTGTAAAATAACTGTTGAGGAACCCATTTTGGGTCCCTCCGACCTGTTTCCTTGCATTCACAGATGTTAAACAATAAAATTAACATCAATTTCATTTTTACTATGAAATATTCTGCTAAACAGAATCAATATTTGATTAACGATTTATATTTATATCGTTATCTATGTTTTCAATCAACTGACTAGCAGTTCAACCCAACAGCCAACACATAGCAAACAACCATTATTTATAACTTCTAAAAATATTTTATAAAAATATTAACTGAGCAGAGTTAGTGAGATTACTCACATTGGACGGTTATCGTTAAATAACGATAATTGGTCGTTGATTTGATTCAGGCGTTAAATTCCACCGTAAATCCAAACGAGCCCCAATTCATTCCCGGTCAGTTCCATGGTGTAGCCACCGTCCATACGATCCCAACGTGACTGACGGTTCGAAATTCTGATCACGGATGACAAAGATATTGAATTTACAACTTATACAATTATTAATTTAAAATAAAACTTAATAAATTTTCACTTGGGCTTAACTTAGTTTGACCGTCCAATTAGCACTTCAAAGACCAAACCCGAACAGTCGTTCTTCCCCGAAGTACCCATCGTGACCTGCTCACCACAAAAACCCATAACCGAACCCTTTTTCCTCTACAATTGCTCCTCCCTCCTTTACTAAAAATCAACACAAAAATGCCCAAAAATCTTATCATCTTCTCGTCTTCAATCTTGTACCACAATTGCATAACTCGACTTCACCATCTTACTTCCGTTCGGCAGTCCACGTTGAACACTGATCGAAGAAAATATGACCGAACTCCACAAAAAAAAATCCCAACCGAAGCTGCTCCTCACCACGAGTTCAGATCCATCATTCAATTCGCTTAAACCTCAACAACTTCGAATAAATCGGAAGCCCTAACTTTCACTTTACACTTCCGCCTATCGCAGAAAGGCCTCAAACTGTTCGAACCCACACCATCTTGCTGTAAACTTCCTTACGAACCCAACAGCATGGATTTCAGGATTTATAGAATTTTCTTGCATTTGTTTTTGATTTTAGAACCATGGAAATGTTTATGTTTCAGCAAAAACTGGTGGCGGCGCCTTGTTTTGACTGTGGAAAAATCTAGTTAGGGTTAGAAAATTTTGAGGTATTATATAGGATAGAAATAATATTTTTTTATTCGATTATTTTATTTCTTTTTAAGCAAACGTTATTTTTATTTGTTCTCTAAAATTCCTGTAATCACACGTGATACCGAAAAATCACGAAACTGGACATGCAACTTCAGTTTGACATTACGGTCCTAACGATACTGGTTTCGTCGAATTCCGACTTCGTTTGCTCACACAGCGTATTTTTAACCGTCGATATACTAACTGTTTTTCACATTAAAATCCCGTACGGCCACATACTAACTTCAAAAATCACAAAACTAAATATCTAGCTATAATTTAATATTGTGGTTCCAACAAAATTAGTTTCGTCGAATTCTGAGGTCGTTTGAAAAACTGGCTATTTTTAAAGCCCTAAATAACCCCTTTAAATATATAAATATATCTAAAAACATTTAAATTTAATATTTAAAAATAAATATTATTGTAGATATTCGCAGTGGAATACCATACAGCTCCACTGGAATTTATAACTCGATATTTCAAATCCAGTGTTGCATCGATATTCGATTTCTATTTAAAAATCCATTTTAAAATATAAATAAATCGATATAAATTATAAAGAATTCCATAGCTGCTTTTCTAAATTTTGATTTGGACATAACTAAAAATCTACACGACAAAATCTCAATTTTTCTCTTCCACAAGAAAAATATACTTCACCAGCTCCTAGCGTGTCTTGTTTCACAGAAATCCGATTTAAAACGAACCCTGTATATTTAGTTGAAGTTCAAATCGCCAAATAGCGAACTGCCGCGCCATTTCGAGCTCGATTATAATTATAAGTTCAACTGTCGTTTAAATAATATATTCGTTATTCTAATTCAATTTTAAACTGAATTGAATATCACAGGTAATCCAATTCACACCATTTTGTGAATTCCACTATTTCTGACTATTTTAGAAATTAAATATATTATATATTATTTATTTTAATTAAATATTCAATATTATTCAATTCTGGTCATTTTAAATAACCAAACCATTATGTAAATAATTAAATAAATTAATTATATCGCTGAAAAACGCGGGTCGTTACAATATGAGAAGTTCGACAATCTACATTTATATCCACTATTATTAGTATTAGCATCGTGTATTGTATCCACTATTGTTTAATTGTCTTTGTCTCATTTACTTCACTGTTGGAATTTCTGGTAGCTTGCTTGGTAGACACTTCATTGTCTTACGACTTGTTTTGCCTTTTGCCTTTGCAGGTTACGCTATTCAGATGCGATTATGTATTGCTAACACAGGGTGGTGCATGTTCATGATCGACAGCAAACATGGAGCATGAACTGCAAATTTGATATAGTGAACCGATGATAGTTATTTTCTTCTTATGGTATATGTGTGATAGAGTAGAAATATGATTAGAAAATACTCTATTCGAAAGAAATGTGTTGTGTGAGAGAAGAAATTGTAATACATGAATGGTGTATGAAAATTATAGAAATTTTTGTTTTAATTCTTTGTACTATTAAAACTTTGTTTAAATAAAAAATTTATTTGTTTATTTCATTTTGTGATATACACTAATGCTAAAATGAATACATTTTGTAACACCCCACCTCCGCCAGGGTGACTCTTGCAAGCACCCTGGCTTTGGAGGGGCGTTAAACAAGGTAAACATGCATGCATATATCACAAGACAGAATATATAAGTAAAACAGAGTAGTAAAGCAGCGGATAAAACAAGCATTTCAAAACCATAGTTAAGTTACAACAAAGTACTTGGTCATTATTTTCCAACAAACAAAGTCTAGCATAAAATGAAAAACTGAAATACATAAAGTACTATCCCCAAAATGAAGTGATAAACCATAGCTAGCTCAATGTCCAAAACCGTACATGAGCAAATCCAGTAAGCAAGCTGTAAAGATCCAAGCTAAGCTCCAATGTTCCCACCCTGAGGACCTGAGGGGGGGGGGGGGAACGGAAGAAAAGAGGCGAAAGAAAACAGGTCAGTCAAAAAGACTGGTAAGCCCTACTACTATCTGTCTATGAACTAGTAAAGTTATTTGGCATGAGAAGTTGAGATGAATATAAGGATAACAACATACTGGCATGATGATTAACTAGCAAGATAGATCACGGTGTCATCGCATAATCAAGGTTAAGTTTTGCACCACGGGTGTACTAGCATTCTAACATGTCAAGTAAAACAAGAATTGATCCGTTGGCCCAAGCTTGGCCCAACATCATGAGGTGACCTATATCAAGGTCCAACTACACAGTCTAGTTGATCGGCTCCCTATAAGCCTAACTGGTCAAGTGTCAATGTCATACGGCCCAAACATGCAATGTAGTTAAACTGCGCTAGGTACACCCTAGGGTGTATCAAGTCCTAGGGTGTCAACCTCAGACACAAATCAAGTATGCACAGTCTAGATCTACTGGTACCCGTGCCTGATTTTCCAACTCCGGACTAAGTGCACGACCATAGTCCGCCTGGACCTACACCGGCGTACCTACTCAGCCGTCGTTTTGGTCGCTTACATGTCAGCCCAGTAATCGTGCCCCACCCTAGCCTAGTCCTAGGGTCTTATGATACTGTCAAGAGGGTTACTGCTGAAAAGGACCACGCAACTAGGGTTTCCTTAACGGGTTAAATGTGGTTAACCCGATCCAAACGTGGATTAAATTGGTTAAGTGTACCCAAGGTTCATGACTTAACCCCGATTAACCCATCCAGCCCAAATTGATTAAGTATTAAGTGGACCATGACTTAACCCTAATCAGGAGGCATTAATTAACTTAATGTGCTTTAACCTCTCACATTAGACTTTGTTGTGGTTACTAGTTAAGCCGGGCGGGTCCGGGCAGCTTTACACCACAACTTGGTCTAACCTCGGGTTCGAGCACAACATGACCAACTTCTCACATTGGGTCCTATTGTTTGTAGCCACTAGTTAAGCCGGGCGGGTCCGGGTAGATTTATGCTACAAACTCAACCCAACCTCGAGTTGGCCACACTCATATTTTCTAAGTGTCATGTCCATTATGTTTCCAAAACATAATTACAAGTTAACATATCACGTCATGTTATAAAAATCATGTTCATGTCATAATTTTACCCAACCCCAACGTAATCCCATCGTTTACATACTCGCAACAACGCATAAAGGATAAAATAGGGAACTTGGCATAATCATGACAAAAAGGTGTTGAAGCCACAAGTTTATCATGGTGACATATGAAATGTACATATGTTCATATACTTGCATATTGCATTATTAGGCTTCAAAAGCATGCATAAAACCAAACTTAGCATATGAGTGATACATGGTGATAAATGACATGTAGAAGTTGCTAGAAGTTCGCATTTAGCCTCACATGCAAGTTATCATAAGGGATATGATAACTTCCATGTTGCCAAAATGCAACCTTTAACGTAAAGCTTGGAGCTTTATGCTCACAACCTCAAGTTTAACTTGCATAACATGATAATATGTGTATAATGATCAACCCAAACTTGCATAACATAGCAACATGTGTCATACATCATGATCAACCAAACTTGCATATCATGATGATCAACCAAACTTGCATATCATGATGATCAACCAAACTTGCATATCATAATGATTAACCCAAACTTGCATCATTCATTTAACTTTAGAGTTCAATAAAAAGAAAGTAGAAAAGGGCTTACAATGCTATGAAGACACAAATAAATGTTTATTAAAAGATTGAGACGAAGCCCTTATGCAATCACCAAAAAGACCCAAATATGAATGCTTCAATGAAAAACCCTTGAGCCAAATCAATAAAAACCCTTGCTTTGAAATAGAAATGTTGCAACTTGACTTGAATGCAAGCTAAGAACACTCATACAAGCTTGAAAACACTTGTATGAACTCACAATCTCTTATAGAAATAAGCTTAGGAATTTTAGCATGAGAGTGGAGGCCATGAGAGGAACCAATTTGACATAGTTTAGTTGTAGGATTGAATAATGGTGATTTAGGCTAGGTTTAGGGGCCTTTTTATAGAAGATTAGGATAGTATTAGCCTTAGGATTAACCCTAGATTCAATCCAAGCCATCAAATCCTGTCACAAGCCTCCAAAACAGGTCAAAGCAGCCAAGATGGGTGCACCAGGCTGCCTGGGCCGACCAGGCAGGTCGACTCCCAGGTCGACCGTGGGGTCGACTCCCCAGTCGACCCCCAGGTCGACCCCCCTGGGTCTGGCGGGAAATTTCCCGCCACTTCTGATTTTCTGAAATTTGAATCTGTTTTGAATTTGAATTTTTCGTGAAACTTCGCGAGGCCATATCTTGGTCATACGGACTCCGATTTTCGAAAACTCGGACTCTATTTTGCGTATTTTTCCGGGACGAACGCAATGGCACAGCCCATTTCTCTTGATTCAGAATTTACAGTTAAATTCTGCCTTGATTTATGTTATAACATGTTATTCAAAAGTACGGGTTGTTACATTCTCCCCTCCTTAAAGGATTTCGTCCCCGAAATCTCCAAGTTAGGAAGAACGTATCCTACCATCCATCATCCATCTACTCAAAACATCATCCACGTGCAGTCATTGTCCTTAAAGGATTCTAAATGTTGTATGATCATATGCAAAGGTGTGTGTATATGTACTTATCTAATGCAAAAATCAGGCGGTTACTGATACAGTAAACCTCCTTAATGCAAAGTATGTTAGTGAAATGAGTCCATATGTATGAAAATTTCTAACATAATTTATAATCTCTACATGACTGCACATAACATTCATCCATATGCCACATCCACGTGATAGCATAACAAGTTTCATCCATGAATAAGTATAAGCACTCATGCATATGCAACATGAAAGTGTGTGAGCCGATCTTAGTGCCTAATGTGTATCATGCATCCACGAGTATCCACGTGCAAACACTTGCAACCACTTGCAACCATCAGGCATAACATGTTTCAAATACATGTTTCATCCAAAGGGTTTCTACCTAAGGTCCTCATAACATGATTAACGAGATAACAAGATAAACAAAATAAACATGGATAGCAAAAGAAAGATAGGAAAAGAGATCGAGAATGTACCCTCAAAAAGAAATCGATAAAGCCCACGCATCTTCTCCTCGGTTTCCCAAGTAGCTTCTTCATCGGCTTCACCCCACTGAACTTTCACCAATTTGACTTCTCGATTCCTTAGTTTCTTGATCTCTGTTCCCAAGGTACGAATTGGAGCTCTTCTCAAGGTTGCCTCTTTCTCTACCTCAATGTCTTCAAGAATGCTTGGTTCAACCACCTCAGCGGACTCATGAAGGCACTTTCGGAGATGCGAGACATGAAAGACATTATGCACTCCGGCTAGCTTTTCGGGCAATTCCACCTTATAGGCCATCTTTCCAATTCTCTCTATGATAGGGAAGGGTCCTACGAACCTTGGTGCCAGCTTCCCCACTACTCCAAAACGTACCACATTACGCAAAGGAGAAACCTTCACGAAAACCATGTCTCCCACTTCGAATTCCAAATCTGCCCTTCGCTTGTCAGCATAGGATTTCTGTCTATCTTGGGCCGATTTCATCCTTCTTCTCACTAATTCAACTTTCTCGGATGTATCCCGTATCATATCGGGCCCAAGTATAAGTCTATCTGTTGTCTCGCACCAACAAGATGGTGACCTACACGGCCTCCCATACAAAGCTTCAAATGGTGCCATCCCTATGCTGGCTTGATAGCTATTATTATAAGCAAACTCTACAAGAGGAAGGTGGTCTTCCCAAGTACCACCGAAGTCGAGAACACAGAGCCTCAAAAGATCTTCTAGCACTCTATTCACCCTTTCGGTTTGGCCATCCGTCTGGGGGTGATAGGCTGTACTCAAATTCAATCGCGTACCCATCGCTTCTTGCAAACTGTTCCAGAATTGGCTAGTGAAAATTGGGTCACGATCGCTAACTATGCTAGAAGGAACTCCATGCAACCACACTATTTCCCGAAGATAAATAGATGCCAGCCCTGATGCGGTCCTCTTGCTCTTTACTGGGATGAAGTGAGCACTCTTCGTAAATCTGTCAACTATGACCCATATGCTTGTGTTCCCTCTCCTTGACCTAGGCAATCCATCCACAATATCCATAGAAATACTCTCCCACTTCCATTGCGGGACATCCAATGGATGTAATAGCCCACCTGGTTTCTTTGACTCTGCTTTCACTTGTTGGCACACCATGCACCTTGAAACATACTCTGCTACGTCCTTCTTCATTCCATCCTAACAAAAAATGAGCTTCATATCCCTATACATCTTGTCCCCTCCAGGATGTATAGTCATCTTCGAGTGATGCGCTTCTTCAAGAACTCTATGGACTAAATCTCCCACTCGAGGAACACATAATCTCCCATCACGCCTTAGCCATCCTTTATCATCAATAGTATATCTGGCAAGGTGACTAGACGTCTCACGACGAATCAACTTGTCCATAACTTCGACTATCTATGGATCTTCCTTCTGCGAAGCCCCAACTTGATCAAGAAGTGTGGGTCTAAGCTCAAGGGATGCTAATGAACCTGTCATCGACTCAACAGCCGTCGTGAAATCAAAGGTTTCCAAGAATTCTAAGTTCTTCATCTCAATGAACAAGGGACTTAAAGTCAACCTCCTTCTGCTTAGTGCATCCGCCACAACATTACCCTTGCCAGGGGTATAAGCTATCTCGAAGTCATAAGATGCCAAGAATTCCATCCACCTTTGCTGCCTTAGATTCAGATCTTTTTTCGAGAAGAGGTACTTGAGTGACTTGTGATCAGTATACAACTCAAACCTTTCACCTAGAAGATAGTGGCGCCAGGATTTGAGTGCAAAGACGATCGCCGCTAACTCTAAATCATGAGTGGGATAGTTCTTCTCATGAACTTTAAGTTGCCTACCCCCATAACATATCACTCTTCCCTCTTGCATCAGAACGGCTCCTAACCCCGTGCCACATGCATCGGTGTATACGGTAAACATCTTACCACTATCGGGTAATGCCAAAACTGGAGCTGAGGTAAGGGCTCTTTTGAGCTTTTGAAAAGCAAGCTCACACTCCAAGTCTCATGCAAAGACTAAGTTCTTCTTCGTCAACTTAGTAAGAGGGGCCGAAATCTTAGCGAAGTCCCTGATGAACTTCCTATAGTAGCCCGCCAGACCGAGAAAGCTTCTTACTTCGGTTGCATACCTAGGAACCTTCCAATCTTGAACCACAACCACTTTCGCGGGATCCACCGCTATTCCTTGCTTAGAAACTATATGTCCAAGAAACCGAACTTCCCTTCTCCAAAAATGACATTTGGAGAACTTGGCTTTCAACTGATGCGCTCTAAGCGTATCCATCACTTCCTTCAGATGCCTAGCATGCTCTTCCTCATCCTTTTAGAAGATCAGAATATCATCCACGAAGACAACAACAAACTTGTTGAGGAACTCCCTAAACACCCTACTCATCATATCTACGAAGTAGGCGGGTGCATTAGTCAAACCGAATGGCATGAAAAGCCATTCAAAGAATCCATCTGGAGTCCTAAACGCAGTTTTATCGATGCTATCCTCAGCCACTCTAAGCTGATGGAATCCGGTGGCTAGATCGAGTTGAGAGAAAATAGAAGCACCTACAAGCTGGTCAAAGAGATCATCAATCCTCGGTAACGAGTGCCTATTCTTCTTTGTCAGCTTGTTCAACTCTCGATAATCAACACATAGACGAAGCGAACCATCCGCCTTAGTAGCGAATACCACCGGAGCACCCCATTCAGAAATGCTTCGTCTAATAAAACCCTTCTCAAGCAGCTCCGTGATTTGCTTATTGAGCTCCCTTCTCTCACGAGGGGCCATGTGCCTAACAGGCAATGATACTGGCTTGGCATTATCGACTAGATAAATGCGGAAATCTATCTCTCGTTTAGGGGGTAACCCCTTAACTTCTTCAAAGACATCAGGATAGTCGCGGACCACCCTTACAGATTGCAGATCATCGATGGACGAGTCGAGAGATTCAAGATAACATAACATGACGGGACCTCTAGGGTTACAAGAAATTCTAGGGTATTACCGAGGCGAGTCATGAGCCTCACCACCCTATGCTCACAATCGAGGATGGCTCCATAACTGGACAACCAATCCATGCCCAAGATCAACCCATATCCCGTGAATCCGAGAACATAAGCATTACACATGAATTCTACGGCCAAGATAGAAATCTTCAAATCCACACAAATCATAGATAGATGGGCGAAACCCCCAAATGGATTTGAAACACAAACGGGATCCTCAACTAGGCTAGTACTTAGGTGCAAACTTTCAACAATGTCAGAAGAAATAAAACTATGCGATGCGCCAGAATCAAATAAGGTGCGAACAGGATAATCAGAAATATAAACAAGACTTTCTACAGAAATGCTACCTCGATCCTGAGCTGGAGCGGCGTTGAGAGCATGCACTTGCCCTCCAGAAGGTCCTGCACGCTGATTCTGCCCTTGCTTCTTGGGGCAATCCTTGCTAAAATGTCCAGCCTCTCCACAATGAAAGCACTCGCCTGTCTTCCTCTTCTTCTTTCTACAGTCTTTAGCTATGTGCCCAACAATCCCACAATAGTTGCATTTTCTTGGGTCCTTTGCCTTGGCCTTGTTGCCCTTGTTGTTCTTGTTGTTCTCGTTGTTCTGATTGCTCTGATTTCCTCCCCACTTGGAGTCTGTCTTCTTGGCTTGAGTCTCACTAGCCTGGACTTCCTTCTTGGCATTCTTATCATCTCCTTGAAGCAATGCCATGTCTACTAGTCTTCAAAAGTGGCCCCCATGGGTATATGAGATAGGGCAAAACCTTGTAATGGCTCGTTCAACCCTCGTGCAAAGCGTAAAGCCTTCTTCTGGGGAGTATTAATCATGTCCAAACCAAATCGGGCGAGCTTGTTAAACTCATTCACGTACTCCCTCACTGTCATGTCCCCTTGCTTCAAAGATATAAATTTCTCCAATTGCAAATTCGCCTCAGTTTATGATAGAAATTTAAGCCCAAATCTTGTCCTAAAGTCGGCCCAAGTCTCTATAGGCCTTGTAGCATTGGTGACCTCCCACCAATAAGCAGCTTCTTCTTTTAATAACCATGCTGCCAATAGAACCCTTCTATGATCTTGCACATCAAAGATGGCGAAGAGATCCTCAGTTTCTTTCAACCAATTTCTTGCCTCCACAAAAGTCTCCGTCCCAATAAAGTTCTTGCCACCCATCGCCTTAAAGTCTTTGCAAATCTTAGCGAAATCTGCTTGCGGATTCTGAGGAGGAGGAGGAGGAACCTCAGTTATATTGGGGGTATTTGCTGGGCCAAATCGTTGGCCCTAGCTTCCAAGTACCTCCGGAACCATCCGGGAATGGTCACTCCCTCGGGAAGGTTAAGATCAGCCATACTGAAACGAAGAAAAAGATAGATAGATTCAGAACGAAGAAACGAAGGATAGTGCTATGGCTTTTGGGGAATAGCCTTTTTAAAATAACTAGACTTTTCATGGAAAATACTTAATTGGTTTTGAAAATAGTTTTTCAAAAGGTAAGTTTCAAAAACACTTTTGCTCAAATCTTGTAAACCTTATGCTTTGATACCAAATGTAACACCCCACCTCCGCCAGGGTGACTCTTGCAAGCACCCTGGCTTTGGAGGGGCGTTAAACAAGGTAAACATGCATGCAGATATCACAAGACAGAATATATAAGTAAAACAGAGTAGTAAAGCAGTGGATAAAACTAGCATTTCAAAACCATAGTTAAGTTACAACAAAGTACTTGGTCATTATTTTCCAACAAACAAAGTCTAGCATAAACTGAAAAACTGAAATACATAAAGTACTATCCCCAAAATGAAGTGATAAACAATAGCTAGCTCAATGTCCAAAACCGTACATGAGCAAATCCAATAAGCAAGCTGTAAATATCCAAGCTAAGCTCCAATGTTCCCACCCTGAGGACCTGAGTGGGGGGGGGGGGGGGAACGGAAGAAAAGAGGCGAAAGAAAACAGGTCAGTCAAAAAGACTGGTAAGCCCTACTACTATCTGTCTATGAACTAGTAAAGTTAACTGGCATGAGAAGCTGAGATGAACATAAGGATAACAACATACTGGCATGATGATTAACTAACAAGATAGATCACAGTGTCATCGCATAATCAAGGTTACGTTTTGCACCACGGGTGTACTAGCATTCTAACATGTCAAGTAAAACAAAAATTGATCCCTTGGCCCAAGCTTGGCCCAACATCATGAGGTGACCTAAATCAAGGTCCAACTACACGGTCTAGTTGATCGGCTCCCTATAAGCCTAACTGGTCAAGTGTCAGTGTCATACGGCCCAAACATGCAATGTAGTTAAACTGCGCTAGGTACACCCTAGGGTGTATCAAGTCCTAGGGTGTCAACCTCAGACACAAATCAAGTATCCACAGTCTAGATCTACTGGTACCCGTGCCTGATTTTCCAACTTTGGACTAAGTGCACGACCATACTCCGCCTGGACCTACACCGGCGTACCTACTCAGCCGTCGTTTTGGTCGCTTACATGTCAGCCCAGTAATCGTGCCCCACCCTAGCCTAGTCCTAGGGTCTTATGATACTGTCAAGAGGGTTACTGCTGAAAAGGACCACGCAACTAGGGTTTCCTTAACGGGTTAAATGTGGTTAACCCGATCCAAACGTGGATTAAATTGGTTAAGTGTACCCAAGGTTCATGACTTAACCCCGATTAACCCATCCAGCCCAAATTGATTAAGTATTAAGTGGACCATGACTTAACCCTAATCAGGAGGCATGAATTAACTTAATGTGCTTTAACCTCTCACATTAGACTTTGTTGTGGTTACTAGTTAAGCCGGGCGGGTCCGGGCAGCTTTACACCACAACTTGGTCTAACCTCGGGTTCGAGCACAACATGACCAACTTCTCACATTGGGTCCTATTGTTTGTAGCCACTAGTTAAGCCGGGCGGGTCCGGGTAGATTTATGCTACAAACTCAACCCAACCTCGAGTTGGCCACACTCATATTTTCTAAGTGTCATGTCCATTATGTTTCCAAAACATAATTACAAGTTAACATATCACGTCATGTTATAAAAATCATGTTCATGTCATAATTTTACCCAACCCCAACGTAATCCCATCGTTTACATACTCGCAACAACGCATAAAGGATAAAATAGGGAACTTGGCATAATCATGACAAAAAGGTGTTGAAGCCACAAGTTTATCATGGTGGCATATGAAATGTACATATGTTCATATACTTGCATATTGCATTATTAGGCTTCAAAAGCATGCATAAAACCAAACTTAGCATATGAGTGATACATGGTGATAAATGACATGTAGAAGTTGCTAGAAGTTCACATTTAGCCTCACATGCAAGTTATCATAAGGGATATGATAACTTCCATGTTGCCAAAATGCAACCTTTATCGTAAAGCTTGGAGCTTTATGCTCACAACCTCAAGTTTAACTTGCATAACATGATAACATGTGTATAATGATCAACCCAAACTTGCATAACATAGCAACATGTGTCATACATCATGATTAAACCAACTTGCATAACATAATGATCAACCAAACTTGCATATCATGATGATCAATCAAACTTGCATATCATGATGATCAACCAAACTTGCATATCATAATGATTAACCCAAACTTGCATCATTCATTTAACTTTAGAGTTCAATAAAAAGAAAGTAGAAAAGGGCTTACAATGCTATGAAGACACAAATAAATGTTTATTAAAAGATTGAGACGAAGCCCTTATGCAATCACCAAAAAGACCCAAATATGAATGCTTCAATGAAAAACCCTTGAGCCAAATCAATAAAAACCCTTGTTTTGAAATAGAAATGTTGCAACTTGACTTGAATGCAAGCTAAGAACACTCATACAAGCTTGAAAACACTTGTATGAACTCACAATCTCTTATAGAAATAAGATTAGGAATTTTAGCATGAGAGTGGAGGCCATGAGAGGAACCGATTTGACATAGTTTAGTTGTAGGATTGAATAATGGTGATTTAGGGTAGGTTTAGGGGCCTTTTATAGAAGATTAGGATAGTATTAGCCTTAGGATTAACCCTAGATTCAATCCAAGCCATCAAATCCCGTCACAAGCCTCCAAAACAGGTCAAAGCAGCCAAGATGGGTGCACCAGGCTGCCTGGGCCGACCAGGCAGGTCGACTCCCAGGTCGACCCTGTGGTCGACTCCCCAGTTGACCTGGGGGGGAGGTCGACTCCCCAGTCGACCCCCAGGTCGACCCCCCCGGGTCTGGCGGGAATTTTCCCGCCACTTCTGATTTTCTGAAATTTGAATCTGTTTTGAATTTGAATTTTTCGTGAAACTTCGCGAGGCCATATCTTGGTCATACGGACTCCGATTTTCGAAAACTCGGACTCTATTTTGCGTATTTTTCCGGGACGAACGCAGTTGAACAGCCCGTTTCCCTTGATTCAGAATTTACAGTTTTATTCTGCCTTGATTTATGTTATAACATGTTATTCAAAAATACGGGTTGTTACATTCTCCCTTCCTTAAAGGATTTCGTCCCCGAAATCTCCAAGTTAGGAAGAATGTATCCGACCATCCATCATCCATCTACTCAAAACATCATCCACGTGCAGTCATTGTCCTTAAAGGATTCTAAATGCTGTATGATCATATGCAAAGGTGTGTGTATATGTACTTATCTAATGCATAAATCAGGCGGTTACTAATACAGTAAACCTCCTTAATGCAAAGTATGTTAGTGAAATGAGTCCATATGTATGCAAATTCCTAACATAATTTATAATCTCTACATGAGTGCACATAACATTCATCCATATGCAACATCCATGTGATAGCATAACAAGTTTCATCCATGAATAAGTATAAGCACTCATGCATATGCAACATGAAAGTGTGTGAGCCGATCTTAGTGCCTAATGTGTATCATGCATCCGCGAGTATCCACGTGCAAACACTTGCAACCACTTGCAAACATCAGGCATAACATGTTTCAAATACATGTTTCATCCAAAGGGTTTCTACCTAAGGTCCTCATAACATGATTAACGAGATAACAAGATAAACAAAATAAACATGGATAGCAAAAGAAAGATAGGAAAAGAGATCGAGAATGTACCCTAAAAAAGAAATGGATAAAGCCCACGCATCTTCTCCTCGGATTCCCAAGTTGCATCTTCATCGGCTTCACCCCACTGAACTTTCACCAATTTGACTTCTCGATTCCTTAGTTTCTTGATCTCCGTTCTCAAGATACGAATTGGAGCTCTTCTCAAGGTTGCCTCTTTATCTACCTCAATGTCTTCAAGAATGCTTGGTTCAACCACCTCAGCGGACTCATGAAGGCACTTTCGGAGATGCGAGACATGAAAGACATTATGCACTCCGGCTAGCTTTTCGGGCAATTCCACCTTATACGCCATCTTTCCAATTCTCTCTATGATAGGGAAGGGTCCTACGAACCTTGGTGCCAGCTTCCCCACTGCTCCAAAACATACCACATTACGCAAAGGAGAAACCTTCACGAAAACCATGTCTCCCACTTCGAATTCCAAATCTGCCCTTCGCTTGTCAGCATAGGATTTCTGTCTATCTTGGGCCGCTTTCATCCTTCTTCTCACTAATTCAACTTTCTCGGATGTATCCCGTATCATATCGGGCCCAAGTATAAGTCTATCTGTTGTCTCCCACCAACAAGATGGTGACCTACACGGCCTCCCATACAAAGCTTCAAATGGTGCCATCCCTATGCTGGCTTGATAGCTATTATTATAAGCAAACTCTACAAGAGGAAGGTGGTCTTCCCAAGTACCACCGAAGTCGAGAACACAGAGCCTCAAAAGATCTTCTAGCACTCTATTCACCCTTTCGGTTTGGCCATCCGTCTGGGGGTGATAGGCTGTACTCAAATTCAATCGCGTACCCATCGCTTCTTGCAAACTGTTCCAGAATTGGCTAGTGAAAATTGGGTCACGATCGCTAACTATGCTAGAAGGAACTCCATGCAACCGCACTATTTCCTGAAGATAAATAGATGCCAGCCCTGATGCGGTCCTCTTGCTCTTTACTGGGATGAAGTGAGCACTCTTCGTAAGTCCGTCAACTATGACCCATATGCTTGTGTTCCCTCTCCTTGACCTAGGCAATCCATCCACAAAATCCATAGAAATACTCTCCCACTTCCATTGTGGGACCTCCAATGGATGTAATAGCCCACCTGGTTTCTTTGACTCGGCTTTCACTTGTTGGCACACCATGCACCTTGAAACATACTCTGCTACGTCCTTCTTCATTCCAGCCAAACAGAAAATGCGCTTCATATCCCTATACATCTTGTCCCCTCCAGGATGTATAGTCATCTTCGAGTGATGCGCTTCTTCAAGAACTCTATGGACTAAATCTCCCACTCGAGGAACACATAATCTCCCATCACGCCTTAGCCATCCTTTATCATCAATAGTATATCTGGCAAGGTGACTAGACGTCTCACCACGAATCAACTTGTCCATAACTTCGACTATCTGTGGATCTTCCTTCTGCGAAGCCCCAACTTGATCAAGAAGTGTGGGTCTAAGCTCAAGGGATGCTAATGAACCCGTCATCGACTCAACAGCCGTCGTGAAATCAAAGGTTGCCAAGAATTCTAAGTTCTTCATCTCAACGAATAAGGGACTTAAAGTCAACCTCCTTCTGCTTAGTGCATCCGCCACAACATTACCCTTGCCAGGGGTATAAGCTATCTCGAAGTCATAAGATGCCAAGAATTCCATCCACCTTTGCTGCCTTAGATTCAGATCTTTTTGCGAGAAGAGGTACTTGAGTGACTTGTGATCATTATACAACTCAAACCTTTCGCCTAGAAGATAGTGGCGCCAGGATTTGAGTGCAAAGACGATCGCCGCTAACTCTAAATCATGAGTGGGATAGTTCTTCTCATGAACTTTAAGTTGCCTACCCCCATAACATATCACTCTTCCCTCTTGCATCAGAACGGCTCCTAACCCTGTGCCACATGCATCGGTGTATACGGTAAACATCTTACCACTATCGGGTAATGCCAAAACTGGAGCTGAGGTAAGGGCTCTTTTGAGCTTTTGAAAAGCAAGATCACACTCCAAGCCCCATGCAAAGACTAAGTTCTTCTTCGTCAACTTAGTAAGAGGGGCCGAAATCTTAGCGAAGTCCCTGATGAACTTCCTATAGTAGCCCGCCAGGCCGAGAAAGCTTCTTACTTCGGTTGCATTCCTAGGAATCTTCCAATCTTGAACCACAACCACTTTCGCGGGATCCACCGCTATGCCTTGCTTAGAAACTATATGTCCAAGAAACTGAACTTCCCTTCTCCAAAAATGACATTTGGAGAACTTGGCTTTCAACTGATGCGCTCTAAGCGTATCCATCACTTCCTTCAGATGCCTAGCATGCTCTTCCTCATCCTTTGAGAAGATCAGAATATCATCCACGAAGACAACAACAAACTTGTTGAGGAACTCTCTAAACACCCTACTCATCAAATCTACGAAGTAGGCGGGTGCATTAGTCAAACCGAATGGCATGACAAGCCATTCAAAGAATCCATCCGGAGTTCTAAACGCAGTTTTATCGATGCTATCCTCAGCCACTCTAAGCTGATGGAATCCGGTGGCTAGATCGAGTTGAGAGAAAACAGAAGCACCTACAAGCTGGTCAAAGAGATCATCAATCCTCGGTAACGGGTGCCTATTCTTCTTTGTCAGCTTGTTCAACTCTCGATAATCAACACATAGACGAAGCGAACCATCCGCCTTAGTAGTGAATACCACCGGAGCACCCAATTCAGAAATGTTTCGTCTAATAAAACCCTTCTCAAGCAGCTCCTTGATTTGCTTACTGAGCTCCCTTCTCTCACGAGGGGCCATGTGCCTAACAGGCAATGATACTGGCTTGGCATTATCGACTAGATAAATGCGGAAATCTATCTCTCGTTTAGGGGGTAACCCCTTAACTTCTTCAAAGACATCAGGATAGTCTCAGACCACCCTTACAGATTGCAGACCATCGATGGACGAGTCGAGAGATTCAAGATAACATAACATGACGGGACCTCTAGGGTTACAAGAAATTTCTAGGGTATTACCGAGGCGAGTCATGAGCCTCCCCACCCTATGCTCACAATCGAGGATGGCTCCATAACTGGACAACCAATCCATGCCCAAGATCAATCCATATCCCGTGAATTCGAGAACATAAGCATTACACATGAATTCTACGGCCAAGATAGAAATCTTCAAATCCACACAAATCATAGATAGATGGGCGGAACCCTCAAATGGATTTGAAACACAAACGGGATCCTCAACTAGGCTAGTACTTAGGTGCAAACTTTCAACAATGTAATAAGAAATAAAACTATGCGATGCGCCAGAATCAAATAAGGTGCGAACAGGATAATCAGAAATATAAACAAGACTTTCTACATAAATGCTACCTCGATCCTGAGCTGGAGCGGCGTTGAGAGCATGCACTTGCCCTCCAGAAGGTCCTGCACGCTGATTCTGCCCTTGCTTCTTGGGGGCAATCCTTGCTAAAATGTCCAGCCTCTCGACAATGAAAGCACTCGCCCGTCTTCCTCTTTCTACAGTCTTTAGCTATGTGCCCAACAATCCCACAGTAGTTGCATTTTCTTGGGTCCTTTGCCTTGGCCTTGTTGCCCTTGTTGTTCTTGTTGTTCTCGTTGTTCTGATTGCTCTGATTTCCTCCCCACTTGGAGTCTGTCTTCTTGGCTTGAGTCTCACTAGCCTTGACTTCCTTCTTGGCATTCTTATCGTCTCCTTGAAGCAATGCCATGTCTACTAGTCCTTCAAAAGTGGCCCCCATGGGTATATGAGATAGGGCAAAACCTTGTAATGGCTCGTTCAACCCTCGTGCAAAGCGTAAAGCCTTCTTCTGGGGAGTATTAATCATGTCCAAACCAAATCGGGCGAGCTTGTTAAACTCATTCACGTACTCCCTCACTGTCATGTCCCCTTGCTTCAAAGATATAAATTTCTCCAATTGCAAATTCGCCTCAGTTGATGATAGAAATTTAAGCCCAAATCTTGTCCTAAAGTCGGCCCAAGTCTCTATAGGCCTTGTAGCATTGGTGACCTCCCACCAATAAGCAGCTTCTTCTTTTAATAACCATGCTGCCAATAGAACCCTTCTATGATCTTGCACATCAAAGATGGCGAAGAGATCCTCAGTTTCTTTTAACCAATTTCTTGCCTCCACAAAAGTCTCCGTCCCAATAAAGTTCTTGCCACCCATCGCCTTAAAGTCTTTGCAAATCTTAGCGAAATCTGCTTGCAGATTCTGAGGAGGAGGAGGAGGAACCTCAGTTATATTGGGGGTATTTGCTGGGCCCAATCGTTGGCCCTAGTCTCCAAGTACCTCCGGAACCATCCGGGAATGGTCACTCCCTCGGGAAGGTTAAGATCAGCCATACTGAAATGAAGAAAAAGATAGATAGATTCAGAACGAAGAAACAAAGGATAGTGCTATGGCTTTTGGGGAATAGCCTTTTTAAAATAACTAGACTTTTCTTGGAAAATACTTAATTGGTTTTGAAAATAGTTTTTCAAAAGGTAAGTTTCAAAAACACTTTTACTCAAATCTTGTAAACCTTATGCTCTGATACAAAATGTAACACCCCACCTCCGCCAGGGTGACTCTTGCAAGCACCCTGGCTTTGGAGGGGCGTTAAACAAGGTAAACATGCATGCAGATATCACAAGACAGAATATATAAGTAAAACAGAGTAGTAAAGCAGTGGATAAAACTAGCATTTCAAAACCATAGTTAAGTTACAACAAAGTACTTGGTCATTATTTTCCAACAAACAAAGTCTAGCATAAACTGAAAAACTGAAATACATAAAGTACTATCCCCAAAATGAAGTGATAAACCATAGCTAGCTCAATGTCCAAAACCGTACATGAGCAAATCCAGTAAGCAAGCTGTAAATATCCAAGCTAAGCTCCAATGTTCCCACCCTGAGGACCTGAGTGGGGGGGGGGGAACGGAAGAAAAGAGGCGAAAGAAAACAGGTCAGTCAAAAAGACTGGTAAGCCCTACTACTATCTGTCTATGAACTAGTAAAGTTAACTGGCATGAGAAGCTGAGATGAACATAAGGATAACAACATACTGGCATGATGATTAACTAACAAGATAGATCACGGTGTCATCACATAATCAAGGTTACGTTTTGCACCACGGGTGTACTAGCATTCTAACATGTCAAGTAAAACAAGAATTGATCCCTTGGCCCAAGCTTGGCCCAACATCATGAGGTGACCTAAATCAAGGTCCAACTACACGGTCTAGTTGATCGGCTCCCTATAAGCCTAACTGGTCAAGTGTCAGTGTCATACGGCCCAAACATGCAATGTAGTTAAACTGCGCTAGGTACACCCTAGGGTGTATCAAGTCCTAGGGTGTCAAACTCAGACACAAATCAAGTATGCACAGTCTAGATCTACTGGTACCCGTGCCTGATTTTCCAACTTTGGACTAAGTGCACGACCATAATCCGCCTGGACCTACATAGGCGTACCTACTCAGCCGTCGTTTTGGTCGCTTACATGTCAGCCCAGTAATCGTGCCCCACCCTAGCCTAGTCCTAGGGTCTTATGATACTGTCAAGAGGGTTACTGCTAAAAAGGACCATGCAACTAGGGTTTCCTTAACGGGTTAAATGTGGTTAACCCGATCAAACGTGGATTAAATTGGTTAAGTATACCCAAGGTTCATGACTTAACCCCGATTAACCCATCCAGCCCAAATTGATTAAGTATTAAGTGGACCATGACTTAACCCTAATCAGGAGGCATTAATTAACTTAATGTGCTTTAACCTCTCACATTAGACTTTGTTGTGGTTACTAGTTAAGCCGGGCGGGTCCGGGCAGCTTTACACCACAACTTGGTCTAACCTCGGGTTCGAGCACAACATGACCAACTTCTCACATTGGGTCCTATTGTTTGTAGCCACTAGTTAAGCCGGGCGGGTCCGGGTAGATTTATGCTACAAACTCAACCCAACCTCGAGTTGGCCACACTCATATTTTCTAAGTGTCATGTCCATTATGTTTCCAAAACATAATTACAAGTTAACATATCACGTCATGTTATAAAAATCATGTTCATGTCATAATTTTACCCAACCCCAACGTAATCCCATCGTTTACATACTCGCAACAACGCAAAAAGGATAAAATAGGGAACTTGGCATAATCATGACAAAAAGGTGTTGAAGCCACAAGTTTATCATGGTGGCATATGAAATGTACATATGTTCATATACTTGCATATTGCATTATTAGGCTTCAAAAGCATGCATAAAACCAAACTTAGCATATGAGTGATACATGGTGATAAATGACATGTAGAAGTTGCTAGAAGTTCGCATTTAGCTTCACATGCAAGTTATCATAAGGGATATGATAACTTCCATGTTGCCAAAATGCAACCTTTAACGTAAAGCTTGGAGCTTTATGCTCACAACCTCAAGTTTAACTTGCATAACATGATAACATGTGTATAATGATCAACCCAAACTTGCATAACATAGCAACATGTGTCATACATCATGATTAAACCAACTTGCATAACATAATGATCAACCAAACTTGCATATCATGATGATCAACCAAACTTGCATATCATGATGATCAACCAAACTTGCATATCATAATGATTAACCCAAACTTGCATCATTCATTTAACTTTAGAGTTCAATAAAAAGAAAGTAGAAAAGGGCTTACAATGCTATGAAGACACAAATAAATGTTTATTAAAAGATTGAGACGAAGCCCTTATGCAATCACCAAAAAGACCCAAATATGAATGCTTCAATGAAAAACCCTTGAGCCAAATCAATAAAAACCCTTGCTTTGAAATAGAAATGTTGCAAATTGACTTGAATGCAAGCTAAGAACACTCATACAAGCTTGAAAACACTTGTATGAACTCACAATCTCTTATAGAAATAAGCTTAGGAATTTTAGCATGAGAGTGGAGGCCATGAGAGGAACCGATTTGACATAGTTTAGTTGTAGGATTGAATAATGGTGATTTAGGCTAGGTTTAGGGGCCTTTTATAGAAGATTAGGATAGTATTAGCCTTAGGATTAACCCTAGATTCAATCCAAGCCATCAAATCCCGTCACAAGCCTCCAAAACAGGTCAAAGCAGCCAAGATGGGTGCACCAGGCTGCCTGGGCCGACCAGGCAGGTCGACTCCCAGGTCGACCCTGTGGTCGACTCCCCAGTCGACCTGGGGGGGGAGGTCGACTCCCCAGTCGACCCCCAGGTCGACCCCCCTGGGTCTGGCGGGAATTTTCCCGCCACTTCTGATTTTCTGAAATTTGAATCTGTTTTGAATTTGAATTTTTCGTGAAACTTCGCGAGGCCATATCTTTGTCATACGGACTCTGATTTTCGAAAATTCGGAATCTATTTTGCGTATTTTTCCGGGACGAACGCAATGGCACAGCCCATTTCCCTTGATTCAGATTTTACTGTTAAATTCTGCCTTGATTTATGTTATAACATGTTATTCAAAAATACGGGTTGTTACACATTTAATATATAGTAACCATAAGCTGTAATTTTTTATTTTTGTAGATTTATTAATCTATTGCAACGGGCATATACTGTTGCAAAAGGATATATTGCAACAGCAAAAGCCTGTTGCAAAAAAGTATACCACAACATCTTATTGCAACAAGCGAAAAATGTTGCGAACTTTTTGCAACTTTGGCTATACCAACAGGCGTGGGACTGTTGCAATTGGTCTACTGCAACAGATATTGTCTGCTGTGAAAAGTGTTTTTTGTTGTAGTGATTTTTAGTAACATCGAAAGAAGTAATTATATCATCTAGATTTGAAGCACATTTCCTTATATCTTGTCTTGATATTGAATCGTTGAGAAAAAATTTGAAAATATTTTTAAAATGCATTTTCTCTATGAAATCTTTTGCTTCCTAAGAAAGAATATTTTCCTTTTTAATAACTGACAACACTTTATACATTGCATCTATATGTGCCAGTGTACTGTTGCTTTTTTTCTTTTTCTCCTTGTTTCCAGAATTTCATACTTACCTGCATCATCCAAGTCAATATTTGTTACATTACTTTGGTGATCTGCATTATCCAAGTTAGTATTTGTTTCCTATGTTTGGTTATCTAACTTTGAATTTTCTTCATCAGACTCTCTTTGTATTTCTGTATTATTTGGTTCATATTGTTCATGTTCATATTGTTCCTGCATTCATGAAAATCTTATTATTAGTTTAGGATGTTTAAAATATTATTATATTGTATGAAAACAATACTGAACATAAATTAGATGCTATATCAACCAAACAATAACATGCACGCACAATAATGTGTACAAAAAGATAATATGATATATCCTTTTGACATAGTTTGGAAACTTGGTGTATAAGGAGTGTAATAATTTGAAATAATTATTAAAACATTAAAATTGAGTAATATATATCACTTATTTTCAAATATTAGTATATCTAAACATTATTGAAATTGTAATGTTTATAACTCTTTGTTAAAAATATAAATGCATTTATCTTTTACTGATATTATATTGTATAACTTTCTTTTATTGCTAGCATGTTGTATAACTTTCATATTGCTGTGCATAAATATCAAAACAGATAATTATTATAGACACAATTTAAGTAAAAAAGGTTACCGGTGGTGTTTTTGACAATGATTTCTTTTTTACTGTGTTCTTCACCATACGGAGAAGAAATTGGTCTACAGTTTATGCATTGAATTCCTTTGTCCATGAAGATGCATGTAGCATCTTTAAAGACAACTTTTTTCTTTCTGACCTTGTCTCCATTTTTATCCTGGATAAATATACACAATTATTCAATTTTTGAACTAAACCAAAACACAAAGCAGTAAAAAAGATATATGAATTTATATTTTTCTGAAAACTAACAACTTTGAGTATTCAATTAGTCAAATAACCAGATCAAAATATTCGAAGGAGCAATCAATCAAACAAATAACATTACATAAATAATGACAAATCAATTTTATAGCCACTTTTCAGGGAAAGAGAAAACCGTTTATCTTTTCCGAAAAAGAAAATTATTAGTAACTTGTAATATATGAGTATTATTTCTTAACAAAAGAGTATCCACGGCTGTATTTTTAAACGCTAACTAGTAGTTATCCTCGTTCGATTTAAGCAATATCTTCAACAAACACGAATAAGTAATTATCGTAGATCGATTCATAATAAAAGAGTATCCAGGGCTAAACACTGATTAGCAATTAAAATCGATCGATTAAAGCAATATAATCAACAAAAAGAAAATAATTAACTAATAACAGACAACATCTAGAGAAAAATTATACTTACTATTCATTCATTGTTAATTAAAACTTACTTTTATAGTAGATTCTTGATCTACGAATATGGCGAAGATTGATTTCGTGGAAATGATGTTTTGGTAAAGTTTGAAAGTAATGATTTGACCGGTTTAGTAATAAGGTTTTATTAAAGTAACTAGAACTGGGAAATGAAAATGTCCTGGAAAGTAATTATTGGCAACCTGTGTCCTAGAAATTAATTATATAAGGTAAATAAGCCCTTATGGTAAAATCTCCCTATTTGAAATATATGCCAATTTGTTACTGCACATCACTGTAAAAAAGAACTAATAAACTAGGTTGTACCCTATATGAAAAGAATAGCTGCGAGTAATCAAGACTATGTTTAGTTATTTTTTTTATTTTTTTTGGAATAGTAGGATAATATAATGTGTAATAGGAATAAAATCTTTTGTCTGCTAGAAAAAATGTATTTATATGGTAGTCAAACACCTTCTTGCGTCCACTATTACACCATACTAGAACCTGTTGAAATGTTGAAACACGTACTACATGCTTGATTTTAAGTATTGACACATTGGAAGTTTATTATTCATATTGGCATCTTACATATGCCAACAAGTACAGTATTGGGTTTTGTTGACATCAAAATAAAATAAGACTTTAAAGTTCACTTGGAAAAAAAGGCTTATTGTTACCACCTAGCATTAGTTTCTCGTTTGTTGCCTCTTACCTATCATTTATCGTTTGATAAATTACACATTTTTGGCCCCTGCTATTGTTTTTCTTCGACCTGTTAGGCCACTATTTGGACTCCGCCCTTGTATTATCTGGTGTTGCTTTTGATTCTGCACAAGATTTATTAACCATGAATATTTGGCATTTGGCATGTATCATGGATTTTAGTTACTTCATGCAGTTATGGGTTTAACGATTATAATTGAGTATCGCTTTTGAACAAATTTACTTAATCAAAGATTATTCCTGACTCGAGTGTTTTATGTTTTGCATGGAATGCTCGGGTCAGATCCGAGTGTTACAGATTTAAAGAACTCTTCTATCAAAGTTGGAAGCATGTGAAGACATGCACGTTTTGGATCGTAAAATATGTAAATCTTATTTATTAAAATCTATGTATATATATTTTTGTTGTGTAAAGATTTTTTTGTACAAACTCTGATATCTTGTGTAAAATGATTCTACTGTGAGATATTGTTATTTGTTTATTCTGTTATTTCTGTGTCTGATTCTATTAAACCCTGTAAGTTAAATAACTATCTGTTGTTTTGAACATTTCAAGTTGGTTTTGTTACTGACTTGAAGCGGTCAAAAAGGCAGGTCATTACAGTTGGTATCAAAGCTTTGGTTTATACAAAGCTTAGCTTATGGAGTTTAATAATAATCATTCACTAGAAATTACACTAGATAGAGCGTAATTTGAAATATATGTGGTTTTGAAACTAATATTTTGATAGAGTAGTGTAGCGGAAGCGTTTTAAAATTAATAAATTTTGAAACAAATTTAATTTGAAATTGATAAATTATTTTGAAATATACAATTTCTCTTATATGTTTGGAGATGGTGTATTCTTGTAAAAAGAATTTTGAGTATTTATTCGACGTCAAGGTTGGATTATTGAGTATGTAAGATTTTGAAAGCACGCCTAGCTAACGTATATACAAAGCCTTGTCTGTACTAGATAGATATGGAATCACACTCTAGTCGCTTGGAGATGATTCTGGTGATTGTCGCGACATAACCAGTATTTATTTTCGAGTTTCAAAAGCGGGATGACTGTATGATTCCAATTGAAACATCGAGAAATACTTAGACTAATTATTTTGATAAATATTCGAAAATGATTTGGATAAATTTTAATGAAAATTCCTTTGTAAAATTAATGTGAACTTGGGTAAATGATCAAAATTTAAATAAAGTTACGTTGTTGTGAAATATAAGTAGAATTTACAAATGAATGTTTTAAAATTAAATTGTAAGGTGAACAATGAATGATGAAATTGGAAAAAAAATGTGGACTTTAAAAATTTAGGACGATAAGTGAACGTGAGAATTAAATTGAAAATTTAAAAAGAAGGTAACTTAAATAAAATTAAAAAAAAAAAAGAAATGAGCTTTAAATTTTACAACGACGAATGTGAATATTTTGCAAATTTGAACTAAAGTGAATTAATCAAAGAAATATCATAGTTCAAGCGTTTACCCCCTTAGCCTTGAGAATAGATAGTTCCTTCGTTCATTTTGATTTGTTCACCTTGCTTTAGTAGTTGTTATTTGACCTTCCCACCCTTGTTTTATTCATGTTTGAGCTTTCATTACTACAGAATTCATGTCCTTATACCCTTTGGTTTACCATGCATTGGAAAAAGTCTAAAATAAAGTTGGATTAATGACATAGTTTGGATTTGAAACAAACATTTGAACGTTGAATTATGACAACAATTGACAATTGAATTTTCGAAGTATTATTTTTGTACTAAGTTAACGAAAGTATGGAAAACGAGATGTATGGGATAATTAAAATGGGTTGAAATAGATATGTTTTAATTTTTTTGAAATATATTGAATCCAACTTATATGAAATGTGTTAGAAATATTTTAAGAAGGTTAATTTCTACAATTTCGACTGTGTGAATTATAAGCTAGTTTCAGAAGCTTTTGGATGAGTTTATCTTATGTGAATAATGTTTGATTTAAGAAATTGTGATTGAAATCATATTATGAAATCAAAGCTGAATTAGCATTGGAATTTCGCATAAATTGATTCGGATTGGATTATCTCTTGATGTTAGTATTTTGCTTTTCAAAACTACAAAATTAATTTATTTACTTCATTTAAACTACTTTGAATATAAACTTAGCTATCTTATCCAACTATTCTATAGCAAAGCAATTTAGTTTATTTTAACTATTTTACACTAAAACCTATTTATTCTATTCAAAACTATTTTATGTCAAGCATGTTATTTTCTTTAAACTACTTTACATAAAAGAAACTTATTTACTCTATTCGAACCTATTTTATATCAAGTTTATAATCTTACTTGAGCTATTTAAATTTAAAATTATCAATTTTAGAGATAAGAGTGTATATTTTCAATTCGAGCGATTTAAGTCTGAATTGATTGAATGTAAAGATTCAGTTGAATAATAATATTCGTAACATGCAATCTGAATTCAATTTGAATTTTTGATAATGAACTAATTTGTAGATGTAAACCAGAATTTGAAATGATATCAAATATCTGAATCAGTTAACAAATCAAATTAAATTGATATTGAAATGGAATTTGCGAGAATCTTTAATTTTGGATGTTTAATATGAAAGTTTTTGAAACTTATACATAAAAAACTATACAAGAATGCAGTGAATTCAAATTATTGATTTAATGGAAATTAATATGAAAGATTATGTAAATGGAAATTATATAAGAATGACATGTTAAAATGATTTGAGAAATCTTATGTAAATTGAATTTATATGAGAGTGATATGTTGGAAAAACGTGATTTGAAAGGAATATATTATGTAAATTGATACTTACATAAGTGTGATATATGCGAAATGTGAAATGAAGTATTATATATATATATATTTAATATGTATGTTTTCCAAATGAAGATAGGGAAAGTGCCTTCCATTGAAAATTGAAAGTCGTAGCTATGTTGTTGCTCCATTGATTGGAGTATCCATCGATATCGGAATCACACTCGATGGGATCACATTGATTATTATTACTTATATGTTCTAGCATAATTCGAGGGGCGCGAAGCCTACAGTTACGAGCGGTTCCACTGAGATAGTGGTTGTAACCGTTGTGTAACTGCGATCTAGATGCCATAGCGAAATTTGAGGGCCGCGATGCCTATAGTACGAGCGATTCCACTGAGATAGTGGTTATAACCGTTGTGTAACTACGATCTATGCTACAACCACGGCGAATTTCGAGGGGTGTGATACCTATGGTTACAAGCGATTCTACTGTGATAGTAGCGTAACCGCCGAGTAACTGCGATCCATGAGGGAACGTATTTTTCCATATCTATTGCTAGCCTGCTTTGTGACCAGGCTATCCAAAGCCCAAGTGATCAAAATTTATATCGACAATCATTTGGATGAGGCGACGATTGTGTTGGAGAACTTAACATTTTCATGTATGCAGACTTCGGGTTGGATTTCGGCGTTTGGATTGATTCAGATCATGATAAGTACACCGCTGCCTCATGAAGTTGCACGGGTCGGATACTCAGGTCGAATGGGTTGGATTGGACCCTACCCAACATCACACATTTGTACGTTTTGGCAACTGGCTCCAATTTAGTACCAGTTCGGATCGGGATAGCCAAGACCTGACCCCACTTACCTAAAGAAATCACATCAGATGGGTTCGAAAGGTATCATCGGATCAGATCCCACCTGATCTGATCCACCTGGCTTGATTTCTACGCACAATCAGAAGACTTGTCAAAACAAGTATCGGTTCGAATCGAAGGAAGCCGACCCGATCCCCTCACCCGAAGCTCGTAACTGCCCTTATCCGAAGACCTATTCTCTTGCCTATAAAACCGAATTGTTGTACACATGTCAACCCATGAACTAAAGGCCACTTTCCCACTTTCTCCACTACATTCGAATCTCCTTCTAATGCTGCCACCTGGCAACTTACCCCCAACTAACTCTCCTCCTATATATACATGATTTCGCACATAATGAAGGGGACTTCTAGGCATTTTCGTACCTCATGTCATCCATGGCCGCACCTCTTCAAGAGAGAACCACCTTCTTCTTCTATAAAAACAATGAATTCAGAGATAGTTATTGGTTGTATTCGGGTATTTGGGCACCTATGTAATTATAATCTATGAATGAAATGGGAAACTATAAAGCGGACGTAGGCTAGTTAACGCTGAACCACTATAAATCCCACGTGTGGATTGCTTTTCAATGGTTCTTGATGATTATTCTCGATTATTCTATATGAAATCTATCGTATTGGGTGTTAGTGTCATTTTTTGGTCTAACATTTTAGTGCTTTCACTAAGAACTGAAGATTCTCAGCTTTTCAGATTATCACTACAACAAAAACACCATATTACAACTTTAATTCTACAACGGTGGTTAAATCGCCGTTGTAATAAATGTTTTTTTACAACTTTTTTCCAGAAAAGTTGTAATAGACTTATATTTAACAACTGTGTTATTTTGACAGTTGTAATAAAAGCCAATCATAACTTTTATTTTTGGACTGTTGTAATATATGACTACACTACAACAAAAATACCAATTAATAATTAATAAAAATTCGATAATTAATAAAAATATTAATACTCAATAACAATTGTTTAATAATAATAAATAGTTTATTTGAAACTATGTAATAGCTAATATTAATAATTTCTTTTCACTATATAATAGTTAATAAATAATAATTATGTATTATTGTTAGAAATTAAAAATAAATAAATAAAAAATAGTTTTTAGTAATGAATAATTAATTTTAGTAATCAATAAATAAGAAGTAAGAATCACTAATTAAGAAGTAAAAATTAGTTTTTTGATTGTTAAGTATTTAATAATGAATAATTATTAGTAAAATATACATAATAAACTTTTAATAAGTTATATTTAATTATAAATAAGAAGAAATAAGGAATAGTTAACAATATCTATTATTAATGAGCAATATCTAATGCTGCAGCAAAATATTTCCTAACACATCCATATTATATTTAATAAGTTTGTACTGGTTATAGGTTGTAACGTTTAAATATTATATTCAGTAAATTTGTACTGGTTCTAGGTTGTAATGTTTAATTCTGTACATCTGGGTGAAACGAATAATGAAAAGATCGGTCTCCAAATGTTAGCAATGAAATTTAGGCAAGAAATTGCGAAATTTTGGCTCCAAAGATTGGTGGTCTCATATTTAATAAATTTACTTTTCACCGCGTCTCCTCGTTGCAAGTATTCTAAGTTGCCACCGTACTAACCTTTCCCCAATTCATAATCACTTTCCCAAATTCAATTAATTATTCCCCAAAATCCGAAATTAATGGCCACCAAGCTAACCCTTGCCTCGCCTCCTCCTAGCTCGCATCGGTCGCGACCCATCTTCTTTCTCCTCTCTCAGATTGAACTCTGAACCCGTGGAACAAAAAGGGGCAACGCCTTTTGCTTGAAACCACTGCAGTTGATCTGCTCCAGGCGCAACCGCTTCACCGCCCGTCGTCTTCAACTTGAAGCCAAATCCGCCTGCGCCCAGTCACCCTCGCGAAGCCAGCTAACTCCGCCCTTTCCCCTTTGCCGACAACCTGTCGGTGAGTTATCTCACTTGAACAAATTCAAGTTCTTTAATTATTTGTTTTTCCCTCTTTCAATTTGGGTTTATCGGTTTGCTGCAAAATCTCCTATCTAGGATCCACTGTTTCGTTCGCTTTTTTTAATGATTTGTAACTAAAATATCACAGATTGTTGATCCCCATACTATAGATGTTGATGGAAAACTTTACTCTGCTAGGCATATTCTTATATCTGTCGGTGGTCGGCCATTTCTACCTGACATTCCCGGAAAAGAGTATGCAATTGATTCAGATATTGCCTTAGAATTGCCATCAAGGCCAAATAAGATTGCTATTGTAGGGGGTGGGTACGTCGCTCTAGAATTCGCAGGTATCTTCAGTGGATTAGGATGTGATGTCCATGTTTTTATCCGGCAAAAGAAAGTTCTCAGAGGCTTCGATGAAGATGTACTTTCTTATCCCAGCAAAATTTGACATAAAGATCTATGACATTAGCTGCTCCATTTTCTCAATAAATTAACCATGCCGAGGACATTGAATTTCACCTTAAGTAGGATTTTGCAGGTAAGGGATTTCCTCGAGGAGAAAATGTCATTAAGAGGTATCGAGTTCCACACTGAGCAGTCTCCTCAAGCAATAGTAAAATCATCAGACGATTTGCTTTCCTTAAAAACTAATGGTGGAACTGAAGACGGGTTTTCACATGTAATGTTTTCTACAGGAGTAAGATATTTTCCTGTTCTAGGAGTAAGATATTTAAAATTGTTCGTAATTTTTTAATGTATTTATAGAGAACTAGGAGTAAGATATTTTCCTGTTCTTTTGTAGAATTTGGGGCTTGAGGAAGTTGGAGTGAAGCTGGCAGAGAATGGAGCTATATTGGTAAGTCAAACATGGTTGTTAAATCGAATTATTGTTCTATAAAATATAAAATGTATGCACTGATCAAGTAAATGAGTACTCTCGTACTTCTGTTGAATCAATTTGGGCGGTTGGAGATGTTACTGATAGAACTAATTTGACCCCTGTTGCATTAATGGAAGGAGGGGCTTTTGCAAAATCAGTTTTTGGGAAGGAACCTACCAAACCAGATTACAGGTGCATTCTAAATAATATGATGTGCTAATATTTATCATGTAATCAATAAACCACCTATGGATTGTATAATGGCTGGAAAGTAGAAAAAACTTGCAGTGCTCACAATAAAAATTGTGAATAGGGAAATACCAGTATGGGGTAAGGCTGGTATAAGAAGCCGGACTAGGCATGGTAACTCGAACAGAGCTAATGGCAGATTTGTTAAGGGTGGTCGTATTCCTAAATTGTTGGATCATTTGCATACTCTGCAAGAAAATGATAACGAGGTATGTTATTACTAGTAATATTGCTATCAAGTTTTGGTATTGTTGGCTTAAAAAAACACTTCTTGTTCTTTTTTCTAACAATAGACATATTTTTATGCAATAGGTTTGATCACTGTAGTGAACTTGCACCAAAAAGATAAATGGCGTAAAGATTTTCTTGTCTTCGACTAGTGTACTCCCGTAGGATATGTAATTTTTTGTGGATAACTTGTGCTTGTACTAAGTTGCTTTGTAACGGTCAAGTATGTAATAATGTATGAAATGTTCTCTAAAACTTATTGCTTGTAATACCGAATATTTGAGTATTTTAATAAATTAGTTTGCAAATAACTGTAATATCGGATTTTCTTATGGAGTATTGCTATATTTAGTGTATTGTTCTTTTCAGTTGCAAAAGATGTTTATTTTTTTAAAAACCCAAATGTCAATCACAACGGTGCATAACAGTTGTAGTAGATTTTATTACAACGGTGCATAATTGTTGTAATAAAGTTTATTACAACGGTGGAAAAAAGTTGTAAAATATACATATTACAACGGTGTTGCAACAGTGCAAAAAAGTTGTAAAAGATAATAGTCTATTACAACTACTTAATACACGACGGTTTGCCCACCGTTGTAAAATGTATATTACAATGGTGTTCCACCGTTGTAATAGGGTCATTTTGTTGTAGTGTATTCATCTACTGTTTGGATCTCCATGTCCGAAGAGATAATCCATAGTCTCATTATTTTCGGCGTCTTCAATGATTTCAGTAAGTTTGTATATACAGCTCCGGCAAGAGATTGGAACTGACAGGTTTCTCGAAGATGTAAGGCCAATAGAGGGCATTCAAACGACGAAAGGCTTACAACAGCAACTCGAGCTCCGGTTCGGATGTGTTCGGGTTGTATCCGAACTGACCTGATGAAGCTTCTCCGAACAGAGGCTGTTATCTCGATCCGGCCCAGCGTGGGTTCTACGACCCAAAACAGATGCTGACATTCTGATCCGATCCGAAGTAGGACCGACCCGACCCAACCCGAAGCGACTTGCTCGATCTGACCCGAGGGCTCAACCATGATTTGATGACATACCCGAACCGCGATCCGATGACATCTCTGAACCGTAACTTGAAGGCAAATTCCAATCTGACCCGATACAGATGTTTTTGGGAAAAAATACGTTTTTCAGATCATTTCTGAAAAGGCTTCATCTTCCAAAATCATAAAAGGAAGATTGCCGCAGGGACTGTAGGGCCCCGGACCCCCTCCCCCCAGTGTTGTGCCCGGGCTCGGTAACAGCTCGCCTTCGGCTCGACATATATTTTGGCCAACAGCAGTCATCCAAGCTTGTCAATGAAGATTAGACGGATAGTCAAAGAATATCACAACACAATGGCAACAACTAGATTCCTCCAGAAGCCATGACCTCTATTAACTGATGTTCTTCAACGTGAGGAGCTATTGAACAGATTCAGCTTGCAAACTATGACAGTATACGGGAGAAAGATTGTATCCTGCTAACTATGACTTGGATGATCTTAGAAATAATGGTTCTTAATGACGGGTTACTAAAAGGAGACTAAGGATCTAAACATTATAAAGCTACCCTTCACTTGTATGATGTGATGGATAAGATATGTCCTGCGGTTCACTCCTTGAAGAGCATAGTTAGCCGTTGCGATACCTATCCGCTATCAACCATGTCGAGGAAGATTGATTTCCCTCGGATAAGGGTTAGACCAACATACTTTGGTTCCCAGAGTTAGTTACCAGCTGAACCACCATAGGCCATGATTGGACATATGGATCTTTGCCCGGATGATAGCAACTTGACTGCTCATCAGTCACCATATGACCTTGGTCAAGAGATGAGAGTTTGAGATCAAAGCAAATATGAATCGACTGTTAGCTCTCCACTTCATACATTAGTTGTGACAGAAAACATGAACATTACTTGAAACCTTGCAAGCCATGCTATCGTAGTCAAGTTTATCTGACTAAGGTCAAGACTTACCAGTTTTAGTGGCGTTCAAAGCTTACATTGCACCTTGGTGTCTAGTGCTAAAGTTCCTATTGAAAGATAGAATGAGAATAGTCCATGGCGACTAAATTACTGGAAGAGCCTGTTATTTAGCTAAAGAGGAGATGATACGCAATAAAGATGGCATGGAACCCAAGAATCCTTCTCTTGCTACAAATGACGTATCGGCATAACAAATAAAGGAAGCATCGTGGAAGGAATCTCCCGGTTACTTATCTGAAGACATAGAACCCTAAGAGAATGAAGATTTGGGATGTAGAAGGGCGATAGCTAATGAAACAATTGTGGACATTCCAATAGATAATGACAACCCGACAAAGGTCTTGAAGATCGGATTTCATTTAGACCCTCTTCAAACGATGGAGTTGGCAGACTTTCTACGAGCCAATCTATATGCGTTCGCCTAGACACAAGTTGACGTGTGTGGGATTTCACCATCAATTATGAGCCATGTAATGAACATAAACCTAAAGTATCCTCCCGTCAAGCAAAATAGATGCATGATAGATCCAGAGAGGTCAGCGGCCTTAGTGGAAAAATTGAGAAACCGAGAGGCAACTGTTTTATACGAGATGCCACATATGCCGACTGGCTATCAAATCCCGTCCTTGTTAAAAAGGCCAATCAAGAATGGTGTATGAGCATTGATTTTTTAGATTTAAACAAGGTCTGCCTAGAAGAAAGTTGCGTGTTACCAACGAATGATCGGCTGGTGAATTCAACGCCTGCACATGAACTTCTTATTTTTATGAAAACACTGAAGAATCCTGGAGAAACGTACCAGTGCTTGATTAATCGTATGTACCACAACCAAATTGGAAAGCCCATGGAAGTTTACGTAGATGATATGCTTGTGGACTGCATGCGATCAACCGACCATGTTTCAGATTTGGCAGAGACTTTCAGTATCTCCTGACACTATGGAATAAAGCTAAACCCTTTGAAATACTCACGCAGAATTGAAATCAATCCTGACCCTCATTCCTTGCCCTTAACGTAGAGGCAAGATGGCAATTCAAAGGATAAGCGACCTCGTCATTCACTCATCGGAGTCCGCTTAACCGCCTTTACCATTCCCAGACCCGGATGAAGGTCTATTTATTATGAGGACTCCCGCCCCGATATGATTTGAAAAGATATTCTTCGTCAGCTAAAGACCTTTGCAGGGCCCATGGCAGAAATATGATGAAGAAAAATGGTCCTGCAATGACGTTTTTGCGTGGAATGATATTCATCCCTTAATAGGATTATTCGTTAACTATGACTCTTACATTTACATGCTTTATGAGTTATTGATGTTATTGACTCAGTTAAATTTATATGTGGATGGTGTAGGTACCCCGGATCGGGTACCGATCAGACTTTAAGCACCTATAGGCAGAATTATGGAGCATTGTCGTAACGAGCCCGACTTACTGCTCGTTTATAGAGCCACGTCTTCCATATAATAGAAGTTGTATAGCTTAAGGTGGATCTGAGATGACCATCCATTCCTTGGCTCACAAGTTGCAGGCCTCACGATAATTGTGCATTGACGTTTGCATTTCAAAGTCAGAATCTGATCCAGTTGGATGAAGTTCAGCCGTCTACATGGCTTGATCCGTTAAAGAAGGCAACACTGCCCCTTGATATGCTTACTTTTCAATCATGCAATTTACTTTTACATGCTTCGAGTTATTGACATAACTAACTCATGCGATATGAATGATGCAGGTACCCGAAGTTTAGTGCCAATCGCTCCTTCCCTAGACTGATTGAAGGAACGCAAAGACTTGGCAAACGTGATCCGACTAACTCTAATCCTCGGAGCTTGGATAGAAGTATAAACATAGGACAAGTGTAAGGGGCACCCCAGGATTAAAAACCACACAATCCACAACTCTAGCTCTCATGACTTGAGAGAACGTTTAATGGACGATACTGCAACGTCCGACCAAACTCCATCCCACGAGTCGACGGGATGGGAGAGACTTGATTATTGCAAACGACCACCTCTACCTGTGAATCGGCGGCGAGTGTGATCCGACTTCTTGCCCAAAAAGATCCATCCCCCACAGTGGAGCATGGAGTAAGGACTAAGAACGAGTTTGAGAACGACACTCAAGACAATGGATCCCCGCTCTTGAAAATAGAGTGTAGAAGGAGCCGTAGGGCAAATCACACGAATGCGAATAACTCTAACCCCATGACTTGAGGAAGAGTATAAAGGACAGGAAGATGATATCCTCCACTCTAACTCTCAAGATCCGAGGGAGGGTATAAAGGACGAGAAGATAAGCGTCCACAAGTCGTGAGGGTGCACCACGATTAAAAAACCGCCTTGATTTCACTCTACCCTGGCATCCGATGGGAGTGTACAAAGGCGCCAGGGACTGAGCGCCACGTATGAACTCCTACCCTACCGAAAGATTAGGGGCAAGACTAAAATTTGAGTTCAAACTCTATTCTGGGCATACGACAGAAGAGTATAAAGGCATTGCGATTAAGTGCCACGAAAGGGCTCCTACTCCACTGTAGGATTGGGAGAAAAAATGAAAGTTGGGCCCACACCCCTCATTTCCGGACTGGGGGGGCATTACATTGTCAATCCTAATCAATCCCTGGCTAGGCACGTTATCCACGATTGAATGGGGGCATACACACACTCACATCACACCCCCTATGATAGCAGCAATATTACATGTTATCTCTTTGTAGGAATTATGATTTGCAGGGCGTTGAATTGGAGCCCCTATTCGATTTGCGATGTGATTTGTTGTTTATTATTTAGCGTAGTAATGTTTCGATTACAAACTTGCAAACATGTGATATTGCAGGAATACTATTTTACTTACGGAATGTAGGTTTACATAGGACAACTGGTCAAGAATGTGAGGCTCGAACTCGCAAAAACGACAGTCCAGTGAAAACAAGCAAAAGAACCCCGTCCAGAAGGCTGGTGCTGATACCTAATGCTAAATTTCCCATGCAACTCAAAACGACGATCGAATGGAGACCTTGAAAGTAGATGTTCAACAACATATCGCATGACCTGAGGCAACGACCGAACGGAGGCCTTGGGAGTAATATCTCAAGTGCTACGACAAGTACCACCTTGCAAGTACATTCAATGGAAAATGCAATGGCTCGAGCACTGGAATAACTCAATCACTTAGTCTTTGAAAGCGATGTCTTTTCCATGCATCCATGTCTAAATTAGAAAGGGATGTGACACGAGTACCTGTCTTTGGCTGTTACTCCCAGACTGGGGGAATAACTATTGAAAATATTTACAAATGGCATAACTTATTTGTTTGTGTTCAACTTATGCTTTGATCCTGACAGGCCGCCCGAGAACCTTAAAACGGATGCAGAGTGAACGTCCATTTGCTAGTCCCAACCGACTTCCCGCTTTGAAAACCCGAACAAGGGGCACGCTATTACTTTGACTTCTAGCTTCCAAGGAGGCAGATTGTTTGATACTTTGATCTAAGGGTTAAGAAGAAGAAAGATAGAACCTTCTCCCATGCTAAGGATATTGGCGCAGAACGTGCTAGGAACGAAGAAAGTCAGCAGATTTCATCTTGCAGTGATCCTTCAGCATATCAGACTAGATATGAAATGGATGGTGACCTTGCTTAATTGAGAACCCAGATGACTCGGCAAGATGAACTTCTCTGGAAGTGATAGAAAATTATGGATAAATTCTTTACTCGGATAAATGGAAGGCCGAGTAACTACGACTTACTCATTGGAGCGAGCTATGTGGGAATTCAAGCGACAATGAACTGGACTCAAACACTCCCTGTTCCGCAGTTCAAATTGCTAGAAACCCTAGGACGAGTTGGTAATGTCATATCGAATGAAACAAGGTGCAATTAACATCGTCCCAAACATTTGCAACATGCAACTTCTGACCGTAACATTTTGGGTGAAAACTACGGCAATGCATGAGCTATTGGAAACTTAAACGGAGTCCGACCAACCTCTGCTCTAATTCAGATAAATGCTTCAAACCCAACTCAACTTCAACATGAAACTCCTCATTCCTTAATGCAGGGGAAAGTGGAAGCATTTGAGGCAACTATAATGTGATCTTGTCACCACCCGACTCTGATCCTCAGAGCTTGGATGGGAGACCAAAGACTAACAGGAGATGGACACGAACAAATTATTTGGCACCCAACTCTAACTCACAACTCGATGAGGGAGTATGAATTCAGAGAAGGCATGGATTTGATGCTCACCGCTTAGCAAAACCCCCATGGATGGCGGGCACGGGATAGGAGCTTTGAGCAATGTAATTCGACCATTCCCAGACTTTATGCACATTTACCATCATCGGAGTTCCACAAGATCCTAGATTGCAAACCAAAGAATGACTCCTCAAGACTAACATGCATACATCCGAGTAATGGATCACCATCCAGAATCAAAGGACAGAAGCCTCGACTATTACATATGCAGAACCAAGAAGCCAGATATCGGCTTCCACCCACTTCAAGACTTCCTGTTGGGGGCACCAGCACTAAATTGGAGAATTGGCGATGGTCCTAAAAAACGAAGGCCAGATTGCCAACGTTAATTGATGCTTCACCAGAGGAGGCACACCTCAAAGGCAATGTGGGCAACGTCAATCAAAACTCTTTCACACAAGACATCAGGGATAGTGGCGATCCCCCACAATTCAAGCTACCATTTCTGGATCTTGACTTACATTGTTGCTATACAATTTTGGTTGATAATACCTTTGAATCAATCAACCATTGGAACGCTTTGGTCACAACCTTCATTGAGCAGTCAAAGGTCCACATCTATCGACCCAAGAACGCCATGTTACTCATTTTAGTCAAACAGAGGTCCTATGGGACCCTGTATGTAATCCTTGAAAGATTCAAAGTAGCAGTGGCATAGGTAAATTAACGTGGACCATTTACAGTGTGGATAGAAGAAGTATCTGGTATTTTGGATAACTCAGACTTTAAAGTCTATCTGCAACGAGAACCACCAAGAATCCTTGGCAGATTCACCTTTGAAAAAACCCTCAATATCCATCTACTATGAGATTTTCCTTGAAACATTGGTGAATTCTATCCTGACACAGACAGATTCCTGCAACAAGAGGATACTAATGTTAAGTTGGATAACCTCAATGTTTTCATGACAAACAATGGAGCACCATCTGACTTATGAAATGATAAAGAAAAAAGAAAGGCCTTAGAAAACACAGACAGGAATGTACAATTCCATGAAGGACCAATTTCATTGATCGAGCCCGCGATCTTGGTTGTCAAGCTCAATGGAAACAAGCATGAAAGATGACTCAACAAGACTATGATGGCTATTTCAGATTGGCAAAAAACGAATGAAGGGGCTCGAATAATTCCCTAATGATGTTCGCTTGCTTGCATGATTGGCCACCTTACTCAACTCTATGGATGATGTGAGGAGAGTATCCAAGTTCATTAACACTTGATGAGGCAATCCTCGCTTTCTGACTGAAGAGATGCGATGCCACCGACGCAAATGTGATTCGACCATTCGCATATGCAACTCTAACCCTTGATGACTTGAGAAAGAGCCTAGAACGACACGAGTTGACTAAGATTGCTGAACTTGCAGCTCTAACCTGATGTGAAAAAAGAAAATTTAAAGGTTAGAAGACCGGATGTCCTACCGACCTAGTCCAACCCCAACGATGCTGAGGGCATAAGAACTAACTTTGCTCGTCCTCCACTGATGATGGGAGCATGAGCTTCAACTGACAGTCTAACTTTGAATATGATCTTGACTCGATGCTTGACTCAGAACATATAAACTATATCTCGGGAATATGATATGATTCGTCTTGACTGTTTATGAAATCCCACTAACGGATCAAATGTGACTTCAAAAACCTGATTCGTAACTACATCGAATAGAGAATGAGGAAAACTCTCCAACTACTATACGTTTGTGATGATCTTATGGGCACTGGTTTATAGGATTTCAATGACGTCCCTTGCTGATTTGTATGTGATCACGAGACTATGAAAGGACATGGAACAGCCGGGGATTTCTTTTAATATGATCTGATTAATATCCTGATGCTGGGATAGTCCCAAGACGAGTGCAAATGGCAGATTCATGTTCTAATCCTGATGTGATCTATCCCAACAGTTTAGAAGCAAGCTTAAAGTTCGTAGATTCTTATACTGCATCATGACTTAGATGGCTGCTTCATACATTGTCTTGCATGTAAAAGAAAGCATGAATCGAGTTAGCCAAGGCCATTGCAAGCAACAGTTTCAACTAACCTGAAGAATAAGCCTATTGAGGAGCGACCATCTGTATATAGCATTGAACGAGTGTCAAATATGTCGGATAATGTGGTCTAACTTTTTAAATCTCATGAGGAAATCCAACACATCTAAATCAAGTTCAAATCTACTACACAGTGGTTATATATGATTCGGAAAGCAATATAAAATACATAACAATAAAATCAGAGTCAGACACAGATATCCATATCACTAAGGCGGAAATATATATGAATAATTCTATAGAAGTGGTGGTCATAATATAAGTGATCATGCACGATCCACTATATCATAAAATAATAGATACATGTACAACACAAAAGAATATGTACACATAAGTGTTACTATCTCAAATACATGAAAGATAAAACTACTAAAACAAGTGCAGCTAGCCAAAAAGAATATTAGCCCAAGCTACAGTCAAGGAGAGGCACCTGTAATACTCGGTCTGACCCGAGTATTATTTATAAGAATAAACAATAAAAGGAACAGTCTAGCTATACTCATCATAATAAACTGAGATAGAAATAGAGATATAAATAGAAAATGACATATATGAAATAACAACAATGTTCACATGTAAAATGTGAAGACTCGATATGTCCAGAAAATATGCCAAAGAAATCTTGTCACTATATAATGATATCTCAATGACAAAGAAACTAAGATTGATAAATTAGTATCAGTACGAGATTAACAACACATATGTCAATAAAAATATGATTGATAAATTAATATCAATACGTGGATATTCTTGAGAAACGATGTCACACATCAAATCTACGTGAAATAGAAAATACGATATCAACACATGACTAATAGTAAGAAATGATGTCACCCATCAAATCAACGCAAAATCGATAACTTAAATCAATAACATAGTATCGATAAAAACTCAAACGAACCGAAGTTCCTCAACAAGATTTGGAAATTATCAGAATGACTCAAAGGTCAGAATGATCAAAAGATCCACCGAAACCAAAGTTCCTACGATAAGATGGAACCGATGTTCCATAATTAGTCTGAAGACTCTCAAGATGAACCGATGTCCCTCAGGATGATCAGAGAATCATCAAAGTAACCTGAAGGTTGGATTGATTAGAATTTATCAAGTATAGTGTAACTACACCAAGCTAGTAAATATAAGAGTTGAGCTACATGTCCCATAACCACTTGCTCTACTCGAATGTTTACGAACAAGTTGTATATTCCACTAGAAATATGAAACAATCATTGCCACGGTGTTCAATCGAACGAGTCCAAGAGTTAACCATCAAAGTAAACAAAAGGGGTCATAGTCCTTGTTTTTACTGAGGCATTTAATTAGATTTCTCATGCGAACGAGAAAAAGGTTTATGAAATCATATACTAGTAGATAGTAAAACAATTTGGAAAATAACTTCATATAATGAAGTAGAATTTGAAACCATTTAGTAAAAGATTGGTATCTACTAATAATTTTAAAACCCCTTTTAATATAGTTTCGAAGTGGCAAATCTCGTGTAATAGCGATTGAAATAACGATCAAACAAAGAATTCACATTATAATAACGTAAACAAAGTCTCAAGACTATCGATTATAATTTCGTTCACCATGTGTCAATTGAAAGTTCATGAAATCAAAATGTAGAAATCTGCGAACCAGAGAAACTGAAAAGTCATAAACGAAGTCGAAATGGGCCGAAACTCGGCCGGGTGAGAGCCTGAATGGGCCTAATCTATTGACTGTGGTCTCCACCTGTCCCCGGTCAATGGTCCAAAAACAAGATTCAGATGTCTAAATTAAAAATTCAGACGTTTGAATTTGCAATTTCCATAACCAACAAGGTTTTCGTTCATTTGGGCCCCTTTTCAGACGTCTGAAATGCTTGGGTCAGACGTCTGAATTACAATTCATACGTCTAAAAATAAAATTCAGACTTCTGAATTGCTCTTCTTGTTCCCATAATTATTTGAAGCAGGTAAGACATCTGACTTGTAATATCCAGACGTCTGAATCCTATTCCAAAGCACAATTAGCCTTGAAAATATGTTCAAAACGATATCAATGAATGCCCAAAGGCCTATGATGTTATATACATGCATATGAGGCTTCAAAGACTTGTCGAAATAACTTATAACACCCAAATACGCTTGCACAAACATTCATATAAGAGATTAGCGATGGTTATGATTATAAATTCCAAAACGGGCAAATTTTCTAACCAAAGCAATCAAATAGGATTCAAGCGACTAGTGAAGGCTTAGAACTATGCCAGGACGGCAACAGAGCTTTACAATACCGCCAAAACAACTCACAACATATGAATGGATCATATGAGCACTCCAAATCATAATTTTCCAACTCAATAAAATATGAATACATGAAATCGACTAAGTTACACTAGCCTAAACAATTCACTGGTATATGCAAACTCAATGAACACTAAATTACACTTTGACAAGCCAATGGCTTGAGGCATAGATGTGAGTTCATGAAGAACTCACCTTTGCATGTTTAGATACAAGGAATCGATCCAAAAGCAAGCTAGAGCAACCTCTCCTCCAATATAACTTGCTAATCTTCAATCTAAACATGAATGGACAAATTTCCTAGAAGTTAGGTCGTAGGAAATACTACAAATTGAAGAGGAAGCAAGATAGAGAAGATGGAGAGGAGCTTTCCTAAGCTTTTCCTTGGATTTGCACTTGATTTCAACAAGAACTGGAGCTTCAAGATTAAGCTAGGGTTTAGAGAATTTTAATTTCCCATTCCTTTCCCCATTTTCTATTTTCTTCCAAGTGTTAGAGTGAATGGGAGAAAGGAGGGCTAATGGAGCTCTTAAGTGAGTGGGCTATGTTGGCTAACCAAGCCCCCAACCAAGGTGCCAAAATTCCGAATCTTGGAATGCATCGATGCTTAAACTTTTTGACGTTGTAAACGACGTTTTGTACTCAGTGGAAGTGGTTTCGAGTTCAAATTCATCCATTTGTTAAAAAGTGATATTTTGGTCATACATCCAAATGAAAAGGACCAAATTCGCCTAACTCAAAAGGTATCGATGTTTGTAGTCAAAAAGGTTGTAAACAATGATCCAGACTCAATGGAAGTGGTTTCAAGTCCGAATTCATCCGTATGCAAAATGTGACTTTTTGGACCTATACACGATTAACGATTAACGACGTTATATTTAAGTAAAACATTTAAATATATTATCGTTAAATATGTGGGTTCTTACACATCAATTTGATAAAGCCTTCTTAGGGATGGATGACATTCCAGTAAGATTCAAATTGACATGTTCAAAGCACATTTCGTCTACGATAAGACGCACTTTGGGGGGGGGGGGATGTTAGCCTGCATTGTGACCAGGCTACCCAAAGCCCAAGTGATCAAAACATAGACAGGCAATCATTTGGATGAGGCGACGATTGTGTTGGAGAACTTAACATTTTCATGTGTGCAGGCTTTGGGTCGGATTTCGGCGTTTGGATCGGTTCGAATCATGACAAGTACACCGTTGCCTCACGAAGCTGCACGGGTCGGATGGGTTGGATTGGACCCGACCCGACATCACATACTTGTACGTCTTGGCAACGGGCTCCTATTTAGTATCGGTTCGGATTGCGATAGCCAAGACATGATCCCACTTACCTAAAGCAATCACATCAGATGGGTTCGGAAGGTATCATTGGATTAGATCCCACCTGATTCGATCCGCCTGGCTTGATTTCTATGCATAATTAGAAGACTTGTCAAAACGAGTATCAGTTCGAGTCGAAGGAAGCTGACTTGATCCCCTCACCTAAAGCACGTAACTTCCCTTAACCGAAGTCCTATTCTCTTGCCTATAAAGCTGAATTGTTGTACTTATGTCAACCCATGAATGAAAGGCCATTTCCCCACTTTCTCCACTACATTCAAATCTCCTTTTTATGCTGCCACGTTGCCAGTCACCCCCAACTAACTCTTCTCTTATATATATACATGGTTTCGCACATAATGAAATGGACTTCTGGGCATTTTCGTACCCCAGTCTTCCGTGGCCGCACCTCTTCAAGAGAGAACCACCTTCTTTTTCTATAAAAATAATGAATTCAGAGAGAGTTATTGGTTGTATTTGAGTGATAGAGCACCTATGTTCCTTGTAATTGTAATCTATGAATGAAATGAGAAACTATTAAGTGGACGTAGGCTCGTTAATGCCAAACCACTATAAATCCCACACGTTGATTGCTTTTCTATGCTTCTTGATGATTATTCTCGATTATTCTATATGAAATCTATCATATTGGGTGTTAGTGCCATTTTTTGGTCTAACATCTATTTTAAATGTTTTTAAGTATTTTCACTAAGAGTTGAAACAAATATATTTAGTACTTTAAGATTTTAGTCATGCGCTGGCCAGCGTATGCCTAACGTCTGTAAGAACGACAGTAAACTTGTTAAACTTCGAGTTATCACGTATTTTCAGATGTTAAATAACAAATCAATAACCAACAATTAAATTTACGTAACTTCAACATAATAAATCAAGAATGAAAAGTTTTAAATGCCATAAGAAATAAAATAGCTTTAAATTTTTAATAAAATACTTATTTTTGATTTCAAAAGTTATTTTCAAACACGAAAATCATATTTCAAAATTTCAAGTTTTGATATAAATATTTTAAGTTAGTTTAAAATCCTATAATTTATTTTGTCCCAAACTTTGTAAAATTTGTATAAGTAAGAATATTTTGTTATATGCATAAGCAAATTTTTTTAACAACCTCTCCTTTTAGAGGACGAAAAGTTCTAAGTGGGGAAGATTGTAACATCCCATAAATTTCAACCATCTAAGTCACTGAATAGATTTAATTATTGAATTTAAAGTGGTTTTAAGCTAAATTTTATAATGTTATTTGTGTAAAGTTTTGATATAAGAATAAAACGATGATTGTCAATCGTGAAATAATATCTTTAGTTATGCGGAAATGGTTTTAACGTTAAATTTAGTCTTTTTAAATTTAAATTTGTATTGCGACTATTTTATTTCATTTAATTAAATCGAGTGTTAATAATGGAAATATAATTTAATCTTATTTTATAGCTTTAAATTCAGTTAATAATGACAGCTATATATATATTTATTCTTGAATTATAACCACTTTATGTAATATGATTTAGGAATCTTAAAAATAAAATAAAGGGAAACGTCAATATTATTTTGCTTAGTTTTGGATTCGTTAGTTGCATTTGAATAGTTTTATATAAATAGTTAGCGGAGAATATCGGTTACAATAAGTTTTACCGTATTACCATGTAACGTATTATTTTGGGCCTACGGTTGACTGCACTTTAAGCTTAAAAATCAGTAAACAAAATTTACTCTGATAAATTGACATTTAATAGAGACAAATACCGATTCACGTTCAGTTAGTTTTAAATTTAGTTATTTCCTGTTCCAAAATGTTTTTCGCATGCGCCTCTTGACAAGCTGGAACGTCCAAAAATCACCTCAATTTATGGATCTCAACCAATTCATTTTCGATTCAAAATATTTTGAAATTAAATATTTTATTAACACATACCTTTTTTTACTTCTTTTCCATTAATTGCCCTTTCCTTCAACTGGAAAACCACGAATTAAATCTGCTACTCTATTTATTTTGACTGTTTCCTCTCACCCCACTCTCCACGTTTTCTCTCTTTCCCTTTTGAAATTCTGAAATGGCATGTATTAATTAATATATTTATAAGAATAAAAACACGTAACTTTGAAATGGAAAGAATTGAATACCTATTCTTCCGTTTCAGCCTTGAATGTGAAACAACATGACACGTTCATCCACTTATAAAAATAAAATTTTATTTATACCACGTCCTTCTCTATTCTACACGGTCTCTCTCCTCTTTCTTTTGGTTTGCCAGCTGAAGCTCCGTATAAAAAAGTTTGTACCCATTCAGATCTAAAACCGCCGTTCTCTCCCATAACCGATCCGCTCCAGCCCCGTGCGCTGCCATTGATATTTGGATCTTGCTCCTCCCCGATTCTATTCGCCACTGCAACTTAATTCACTGTTGTTTTAAGGTGAGTTTTCACTCATGATTAGCTTTTGATTCACGTTTATTTATTCAGTTGAGTTACTGGAATATAATTATTACATTTGCTGACCAAGTTACATAGACTGTTCATACTCTCCTTGTGACCGTCTTGTTTATGTGAGGCTTGATTATGTATATAGACGTAGACCAAGTAGCATATATTGTTCGTACCCCTTGTATTTGTCTTATTTATGTAAGGCTTAATTTTTTATATGACATACATGTATGTTTATCTTATTTATGTTGTAAAATATGGTTTAATCACATTTGTTGGCCAAGTTGCATATGTTGTTCGTACCCCACTCTTGCGCCAGTCAACTTGACATATTCGAAATATATGCCAATTTTTTACTACACATCACTGTGAAAAAGAACTAATAAACTAGATTGTATCCTAGATGAAAAGAATAGCTACGAGTAATCATGACAATGTTTAGTTAGTTTTTTTTTAACAGTAGGATAATATAATATGTAATAGGAATAAAATCTTTTGTCTACTAGAAAAATAATCTCTGTGTGGTAGTCAAACACCTTCTTGCATCCACTGTTGCACCATACTTGAACTTGTTAAAATGTTGAAACATGTTCTGCATGCTTGATTTTAAGTATGGCACATTGGATGTTTATTATCTTATTCATATTGGCATCTTGCATATGCTGGCATGTATACTTGGACAGTTTTGGGTTTTGTTGACATCAAAATATAGTAAGACTTTAAAGATCGCTTGAAAAAAAAATGGTTTATTGTATCATCTAGCGCCAATTGCTCATTTTTTGCCTCTTAACTGTCATTTATCGTTCGATAGTTTACACAGTTTTGGCACATGCTGTTGTTTTTCTTCGACCTGTTAGGCCGCCATTTGGACTCTGCCCTTGTATTATCTTGTGATGCTTTTGATTCTGAACAAGATTTATTGGCCATGAATATTTGGCATTTGGCATCTATCATGGATTTTAGTTACTTCATGCAGTTATGGGATTAACGATTATGTTTGAGTATCGCTTTTGAACAAATTTACTTGAGCAAAGATTAATCCTAACTCGAGTGTTTTATGTTTTGCATGGAATGCTCGGATCAGATCCAAGTGTTACAGATTTAAAGAATTCAGCTATCAAAGTTAGAAGCATGTGAAGACGCGTGCACTCTGGATCGTAAAATATGCTGATCTTATTTATTAAAACATAGGTATATATTTTTTGTTGTGTAAAGTTTTTTTTTACAAACTCTGATATTTTATGTAAAATGTTTCTGCTGTGAGATATTGTAGTTTGTTTATTCTCTTATTTTTGTGTCTGATTCTATTAAACCGTATAAGCTCAATAACTATCTATCGTTTTGAACGTTTTGAGTTGGTTTAATTACCAACTTGAAGCGATCAAAAAGGCAGGTCGTTACAAACACATATGTTTCCATTCGCCCAAATTACCCAAATTCTTAAATTAGGGTAATAAACATTTTGAATCACACGAACACAAGAAGTAAAACACAATAATCATGGAAATCTCAGAAATCACAAAAATAAGGAATCATGGAACTCGAGAACTCAACTAAGAGTTAAAATCATGGAAATGAAATCGTTATATACACACAGATCCTCAAATAGCTCAAGGTTATGTGTATATAATAACAGCCACCTCCAAAAATGGTGAAATCTTAAATAAACACAAAATTCAGAAACGACAAAGATTTGGATCCAAACACAAGATTGGCAAGCTAAAGCTATGCCTGCAGATGCTAACCAAAAATGGCTCATAGCCATATCAGTACTAATATACACAAGATTGACCAAAAAGGTCATAATGCCATAAGATTAATTCGAAGGTCATAGATGCCATAAGATTGACATGAAGGTCATAAATGCCACAAGATCGACAGAAGATCTAGTACTGGCCAATCCATTGAATATGTCCTAACTCTCAGTCAATACACCGAATAATGGTAATTGTGTGTCTCATACCGCATGTTTCACTATTGGTTTACTCCATGTAAGTCACTTCCACATTAGAAAATACAAAAGATCACTAGGAATGGTAGCCTCAAACAAACAAGCCTGAAATCAATGGATAAAATAAACATGTGTGTCCTATACTACATGGTTTGCTAAATCGTTCAGTTCATAATCTTGCCTTCTTGAAAGGTGCAAAAATGTGTGATTCGATATAAGAATATACATTTTATAAAAATCGGCTTTTATACCAATTTTTCAAAAATATTTAAAAATTATCAATTTAGAAAAAGTCCTTTATAATTGAAGTTATTCACATATTCCACTTTATACAAAATCCATTATATACTAATTTATTTAAAATATTATTTATAATAGTTTGAAAATACATGGTGTGTACTTAGGAATAAAAAAAATAAAGAAAATTCACAAAAAATACGTCAATATGCCCTACATATTCGTGATAGTCCGAGATTCATCATTGTCGAAGCAAGCTACAAATAAATCAAACAAACAGTAAAATATGTAAAAAAAAAATCTTCCTTCAGGAAACTGGACGTCTGGTATCAAAATTGGGCGTCTGGTGTCATACTAAGGAAACCAGACGTCTGGAACACATGATATATCATCTGTACTACATGATTCAAACATTTGGAGAATAAACCAGACGTATGACTTCTGTCTCGGGTTTTCAACCCTATCAAGACCGAAATGTCTGGTTTTTAATATAGAGATCTGATTCATTGTTCAGGAATAAAACCTAAACATACTAAGAAAACCACTCCAATTATAACTTTTAGGTGAATTTCAGATGATCAAACGTCTTCTGAATGTAGTTAAAATTGACATGAACATAGTATGACTACATTACTGCCAATTGAAAAAAGAATCATAGCATTCCAACATGGAATGGAGAAGATATAGACTCACAAACATGGACTCATGTCAGTTTTTTTTGTATAGGGAAATATCTTAAACTTCATTTCAGAGTACAGATAACAAATTATCCTCCAAAACTCATTCAAACATAAAAACCTTATTAGTTGCAACGATTTACAGTAAATTTTGCAAGGAAAGAAGGAGATTTGGCTACTAGAAATCTTAAATAACCAAAAAATTATTTTTAGTGACAAGCAACTGTAGAGAGCGGCACAATAACAAAAATTCGAAAATCAGAGATAAAATTTGGATTAAACTGAGTTTTGATGTTAAGACTTGAAGAGGAGATGCTAGCAACCTAATTCTAGCTTCAACTTGAATTTCTAGTTGAATTTTTAGGAGGGTTTAAGGAGAGGAATTACAAACTCTTTTCTCAGAGAACTTTCTGAAAGAGGAAGATAGAGTAGCTGAAGGAAATATCACGTATTCTTTCTTTCTCACTTTATAACCAACAATTAGTAATAGGAAAGTCTAATTCTATATATACACCAAAAATTGCTAAACATATGCCAATATTTATAATAAACTACTATACGCCATATATTAATTTACATACACCATTTTTTTACTAAATTATCCGTGTTCACATCTTCTTTTCTTTCCTCTTTCAAACTTAAAACACAATTACCCAAAATTAAAATTCTTTGCATCAAATTGAGTAAAATTAACAAGACGAACTTTATTTCTCATACTAATATTGTGGCTTTTGTAAACTTTTAAAAAAACAATTTCAATAAAATTACTCTAATTTTACAAAATAAATCAACACTTCTAGTGGACAGACCATTTTAAAAACCTTATTGTAGTAGTTAGACAAACTGTCTTACTCCTATACCTAAAATTTTATTATTTGCTATAATAAAGAGTGTTACATATCACTTTAAAGACCGGTCGGCTTTGCCAAATTTTTTTATATTTCACGATCAAATTATGCATAATATCTTTATTAATATATCTAGTTTGCATCAAGTTTTAATACTTTTAAGAATAATTTTTAACTATTTATACGTAAAAGTTTTAAAGAATCAACTATGCTAAAAGGGTAATTTAAGAATAGAGTTTTATAGAAAAATAACGACGTATGTTAAGTGATTTTCGGTATATAAATAGAATTTGCCAATAGGAAAATGTACCAACTAACCCATCTAATCCCAAGTGTGCTTAATTATATTTAAATAGGCTCAGTTACATACTATTAAGCACTTCTAACACATTTTCACCCATTTTGACAACAAACATATACAAACTATGTTGTGTTCAACTCACAAAACATAAACACACATATTAGACATTTTAAAGCATCATTTTAATGTAACAAACACTAAAATCCATATTTTCACAAAAACACACATTTTACATTTTAATTGTACAAAACCAACATTCTTAACTTTTTAATTCATGTAAACTTTACTTTCTTGACAAAAAACATTAAGCCTTATTAAAATATTTTAACATGCCTAATGTTGGCTAGCTTTTTGACCAAGCCACCAAGGTTCACATACAAGAAGGAAATACGATGCCCCATTTCTCTCAGTCTTCAGGAATCTGGTCGTAGTTGCTCAGCCCTTATCGGATCGCTACGCACCCCTCGAATCGCTACCAGCAAGCACGAGCCGAACCACCTACATCAGACCGATCTGATCCCTCCTCAGCGACTCGACCCGATCCGACTTCATCACAGGAGGCGCGGCGAAGCCACTGACCTGTTCAAGCGCGAGCTAGTCTTCAGCGATCCAAGAAGAATGGATCCAGCGTAATGTGTCCATAACTGTCATATTGACCAATTCTTCCTCATTACTCGGTCCGATCCGATTTTCTCGGGATTTACGCCACATGTGACCACGAACCGCCTGACGGAATCAGCTATAAATAGCCCAAAGATTGGCATTTTTCATGATCTTTTGGCAGTTCTGAGTATTGACTCCGCCATTACTGCCATTCCACCATTTCTTATCAGTTTTACTACGAAATCACTGAGAGAAAACACAATTGTAAAGTGAGCTTGAGAGAAATCATTGATTGTACTAGCATTAAAAGTATAGTCAATAGCATATAAAGTGGACGTAGGCTCGTTAACGCCGAACCACTATAAATTCTGTGTGTTCTCTGCTTTTTCTTCATTTTTTTGTTATAACCTTCTACGAATCAGAACAATTTGGGTGTTAGGTCCAAATTTTGATCTAACATTTTGATGCTTTCACTGAGAATTTCAATTCTCAGCCTACCGGATTGCTATTCTACTATTTGGATTTGAAAAGTCCGAAGTAAACAGTCCCAAAACTTCACCGTTCAGATTTTTGAAGATTCCAGCGACATCTGATATCATGGCTGGAAAGAAGTCTAAGGAAGTACGAGCTTCACGGGCGAATGAAGTCGCGAATGAAGCAGTTGAAGAAAGTGTGCACGAGCAGGTCAATGAAGGACCCTCGGATCGCGGAGCGCAGGGGGCGAACCGATCCGATGAAGGTGCCATGCTCCGAGTCAACGAGGACGAAGCGATCCGGACTGCTGAAGGGGTTGTTACTCGATCCCGTGATAACGCCCCGAATCCTCCTCATACAGTGACCACGAACCAACCCCAGGGTGGTGTACCGAATCGCCGACCTCGATCCACAGCAATCTGAATTGATGACCAGAGTACAACCCGACCTGGAAAGGAGCCTATGGCTCGCTCCTACCGTCCTGGCTCCTCCGCTCGACCTGGCTCAAGCTCTTTGCGTATAAGAGAAAATGATGATGATCAATATGACCCTTTTGCTCCCGTTACTGAGGGAGATCTTTCTCGCTTTTCTGAAATGTGGGAGAGGCTGTTTGATGAATTGGCTGCTCAAAGGCAGGAGAGCTCCGTTCTGCGACAGAACTTGATTGATATGGATAGAAGGGTCAATGATCTCGCAAGGCAAAGGGCGCCCCCAGTTCATCCGCTCACCCCAAAGTACTCATCTTAGTCAGAGGAATCGCCGAGTCCTCTGCGGCGACCATATGAGAGGCCTGAAAACATAGAGCAGCTTCGATTTGGAACCCTGCCATCACAGGAAGAAGAGGCACTGGGTACAGGGCCCTCAAACCGCAATGTGAACGATCGCGCCGCAACTCCCAGAGCTCGAGGTGTGGACAGCCCTGTTCAGAATAGACTACCTCAGCCCCGTCGCCGTACAAATGCTCATGGTAACAGGGTGCAGCGAAGCCCAATCCGAGCCCCAGATTTCGTGGCCGCTCCTGGAAGGGAGATTAGAGAACCCCACCGAGCAAGAAGCGCTGACCCCGAGCCTCTGCTGACCAGTGCAAATGTTGCAGCTATGATCCATCAAATTGTGGCAGATAGCCGTGGACAACGGAATGAAGATTGGGGAATTGACCGCAGTCACACCCCTTTCACTGATGACATTTTAGATGCGACGTTCCCGAGGCACTTCAACATGCTGCAGATGAACCGTTACGCGGGTAGATCTGATCCCGTCCAACATCTGATGAGATATTCTTGGTCAATGACCGCTGCCGCAGCTTCTGACGCTGTCAAGTGCAAAGCATTTTCCATATTCCTGGAGGATGTAGCATTATTATGGTTTACTCGCTTACCAGCAAGATCAATTTCCAGCTTCAGGGAGTTGAGTGAAAGGTTTGTGGAACAGTTCCGCATCTATGCACAAAAGTCGAAGAGTGTGATTGACTTGTTCCTTGTCAAGCAACGACCAGGCAAGAGTTTGAGGGTGTATCTAGACCATTTCAATTTAGCCGCTACTGAAGTCAAAGATCCTCATGAGCCAACTATTGTGGCAGCCCTAATTGATGGGGTAGATAAAGACACCGAATTTGGGAGATACCTGGCCGGCAAGCCACCTCATACTAGAGAATTATTCTACGAAAAAGCTAACGTGCACTTACGCCGGGAGGAAGTATATGCTAACCGAAAGGCAAAAACGGCCGAAAAAGAGGAAACCCAGAGCAATGTCGCCATTAAGCAGACAGGAGACAGCTCAGGGAAGGTCGAGGTTAATGTTGGAAATCGGAACCAGGGTGGTCGTCAGTCAGGAAACAATGGTAATAACAGTAATGGCAACAACTGGAAGAGAAATCGAGGGAACGACTCCCAGAGAAGGACTCGTTCCAGATCTTTTGAGAGTTATACGCCAATAAACGATACTTTGGAGAATATCTTCATGGATTCATACAACGTCCTCCAAAATAAAAGGCCTTCTCCCAGAGAGTCGACGGAGAAAGAACGTGAAACGGGGAAGTTTTGTCTCTTCCATCAGATTCATGGCCATTCGACAAACGAATGTCGTCACCTAAGAGATGTGGTCGAGAGGCTTCTCCGAGAAGGAAAATTGGATGAATACAGAGTGACACCCAGAGACAGGGGCAAGCCGTACAGGCCCCAAATCAGAACCAGAATCAACCTGCTGTCAGGGCAACTGCCCAGCAAAAGGGAAAGGACCTTGTTATCAATACCATAATCGGAGGGCTTTATCTCGTCGGGCACGGTTCCAAGGCATTGAATCAGTATGTCAATGCAGCCAAGTAGCACCTCGAGGTAGGGGAGTGTAGCAACCCTGAGGACAACGTCCCGGTAAAGCAACAAAAGATGATGTCCGACGACGTCGTTTTCCACGAATGAGAAAGCATTGGAGTCCATGCTCCGACCGAAGATCCATTTGTAATCACAGTACCTATTGGCCCGACCACTGTTCATAAAGTCTTGGTGGATAACGGGAGTTCCATCAACATTCTTTTCAAAAAGACATTCGACCAGATGAATCTCGAGATAAAAGACTTGAAGCCCTGTGAGGGATGGATCCGTGGATTTAACGGAGCATCCACCGCTCCAATGGGTTATGTAGAGCTACCAGTTACACTTGGGGAAGGCGAACGCCAGAGAGTGAGAATTCTTCCCTTCGTGGTTTTGGATATTGAATCACCCTATAATGCCTTCTTGGGTCGACCGACCCTCGCAAAGTTTAGAGCCTGTATAGCCCCTTGGTGCTTGTTATTGAAGTTTCCTACAGAAGCTGGTGTTGGTATTGTCAGAGGAGATCAGGTTGCCGCACGAGCATGTTATATTACAGAGCTAAAGCTACTCCGCAACGGAGGAGACATAGAAACCAAGGGCGCCTCTCCCCCCACAAGGGCGGAGAACTTATAGCAATTAAAGAGGATAACCGTAGGAGAGTTGCCTAGAGAGTTTCCCGAGGATATAGATCCCAGAGAGGACAAAGAAACTGGGGGTAGAATGGCGACTCCCAACGAGACAACTGTGGATGTACTGATCGATGATAGTGACCCAAAGAAGGTCCTTAAGACTGGATCCCAGTTAAATCCGAATTTAGCTAAAGAACTGACGGATTTCTTGAAAGATAATTTGGATGTATTTGCTTGGACCCACGCAGACATGTGCGGGATATCTCCATCAATCATGAGCCCTTCATTAAGCATTAACCCTAAACATCCTCCGGTAAAACAAAAAAGGCGAATGTTGGGCCCAAAGAGGTCCGCTGCCTTGAAAGAAGAAGTTAGAAAGCTAAAGAGTAATGGATTTATCAGAGACTCAATCTACCCAGACTGGATTTCAAATCCAGTTCTGGTAAAGAAGGCCAACGGAAAGAAAGTGGCGAATATGTATCGATTTCTCGGATTTGAATAAAGCCTGCCCGAAAGACCCCAATGCATGTTCCAGATCAAGAACACACTAGCTTTATTACGGATCTAGGGTTATACTGCTACGTGGTAATGCCCTTTGGCTTGAAGAACGCAGGCGCTACGTATCAACGGTTAGTGAACAGAATGTTCTATAACCAGATTGGGAAAACAATGGAAGTATACGTCGACGACATGTTGGTTAAGTCCAGGCAATCCTCCAATCACACTACGGACTTGGCAGAGATGTTTAGCATTCTTTGAAAGTACGGGATGAAACGCAACCCAACAAAATGTTCATTCGGGGTCGCCTCCCGAAAATTCTTGGGATTCATCGTCAGTTCTCGTGGGATTGAGATTAATCCAGACCAGATCGCAGCAATCGGAGACATTCAGGAGCCTAGGCAGATTAAAGATGTGCAAAGCCTTGCAGGGAAAGTAGCCACACTAAGCAGATTCATCTCCAGGGCTACGGACAAATGCATCCCATTCTTCGAATTGATAAAGCGAGGAAAACTCCACTTCAAATGGACGCCCGACTGCATAGAAGCATTTCAGAACTTGCTGAGACACCTGGAGAAACCTCCGATATTATCTAAGCCGGTGGATCACGAGGACTTATTCGTGTACTTGGCAGTGTCGTCCCACGCGATCAGCTCAGCATTGGTGAGAGAAGAAGATAAAGTTCAATGACCAGTGTATTACGTGAGCAAAAAATGGACGGCAGCAGAGCGTAATTATCCAAGGATAGAAAAGTTGGCATACAGTTTGCTGATTGCCTCTAGAAAGCTTCGACATTATTTTCAGGCTCATCCCATTACCGTATACACTGATCATCCACTCAAGCAAGTTCTACAGAGACCAGAAGCGTCTGGAAGACTACTCAAATGGAACATTGAGTTGAGTCAATTTGATCTGAACTTTCAATCCCGGCGGTCAATACGGGGGCAAGTGATAGCCGACTTTATAGCAGAGTTTACTGTCCCAGAGGAAGATATAACGAACGAAGAAGTTGACCCCTCAAAGTTACTTCTCGACCCCAGTGCCTGGAGATTGTATACTGATGGCGCTAGGAATGACAAGAGATCCGGCGCTGGAGTAGTGCTTGAAACTCCTGAGAAACGGCTAATATCCTATGCTATCCGGATGGAGTTTCACGCCACTAACAACGACTCCGAATATGAAGCCCTGATAGCCGGGCTACGGATCGCAAAGGAGTTGGAAATCACAAAGCTAGACATATTTTGCGACCCCAAGTTAGTTGTAAACCAGGTTACTGGAAAATTCCAAGCCAAAAGCCCAAGATTGATTTTATACTTGGAGAAAGTAAAGGAGTTGCTGAACGGCTTTGATCATTACAACATATCTCATATTCCGCGGTCAGAGAATCAACAGGAGGATAAGTTGGCAAAGATGGCTAGTTCCGACGATCCTGAAGAGACCGGGCTAGCCCCAGTTGAAGTACTTCGGTCTCCTAGTATAGATCAGATGGAAGTTGATCCGGTACTAGAGACGGAACCAGAAAGGGAGTCATGGATGACCCCTCTAAAGAATTTCTTGATGAATGGAACGCTTCCGACCAAGAAAAGCGAGAGGCGTAAAGTAATTCGTAAAGCTGCCCGATACGTTCTGCAAGGCGGAGTTCTTTACAGACAGGGATTTTCGATGCCCCTTCTCCGGTGTATAGCTCATGACGACATCAAGCGTGTGCTGCAGGAGGTACATGAAGGTGAATGCGGCGATCACACTGGAGGGCAAACATTGGCGAAAAAGGTGTTGCGGCATGGTTATTTCTGGCCTACCATAAACAAAGATGCGGCGAAATACGCACGACGGTGTGATGCATGCTAGAGATTTTCAAAGATACCTAGGGCACCTCCTAGTCAGTTAAAAACGATGACGAGCCCATGGCCTTTCGCTATGTGGGGAATTGATATCATCGAAAGTCTCCCCATAACTAAGGGCGGAGCGAAGTTCGCTATTGTAGCTGTAGATTACTTCACTAAGTGGGTCGAGGCTGAGCCACTGACTACAATCACAACCAAACGAGTGATCAATTTCGTCGCTAGGAAACATCATCTGTCGATTTGGGATTCCAAAGATTGTTATAACTAACAACGGAACTCAGTTCGATAGCACTGAATTAAGAGACTTATGCCAGAAATACCACATTGAGAAACGGTACACCTCTGTGGCGCACCCGCAATCGAGCGGACAGGTCAAAGCGGCGAATAAAGTGATTAAGTCCATTCTGAAAAGAAGACTGAAATGGGCCAAAGCCTTGTGGGTTGATGAATTACCCTTAGCACTATGGGCCTACAGGACAACGTTTAAATCGGCAACATGCATACCCCCTTCTCCCTTGCTTTTGGAGCAGAAGCAGTCATCCCGGTTGAGATAAAAGTACCTTCTCACCGAGTGACTTATTACGATCCGATGACTAATAACGAATTGCTCCTTGAATCCCTGGATATGATCGAAGAAAAGAGGGACGAAGAAGACCTGCGTGCCTTGAGATGCAAACAACAGGTCGCCCGATACTACAACAAGAAGGTTCGAGCCCGAACCTTTGAACCTGGAGACTTGGTTCTGAAGCGTGTCTTTCCAGCCCCAACTCATATAGGTGCGAAGTGGGAAGGACCGTACTCCATTCTGTGCAAGCTTGATAATGGAACCTTCAAGCTAGCAACCATAGATGGAAAGGAAATCCCCAGAGTGTGGAATGCCCAACATTTACGGTCGTATCTAACGTAAAGATGTCAGATCTGTTCTTTTGCTTTATTGAGGACCATGTACAAGGCACGACTTGCCTAGAATAGTCCGATTTCTTAAGAAAAAAATTATAAAGTGGACGTAGGTCATGATTCGACCGAACCACTATAAAAATATTGTGTGTCGTTTACCTTTATTGCACTATTATTTATCTGCCTTTCTATTTTTATGGAAATTGCTGTGAACCACACAACGATCACAGAAGCGTATAATTATAGGTGCCTTCCATCAGAATGGAATGCAATCACCAGTCAAAATTCTGAGGGTGTGATAAAGTAAATCATATCATTGATAGTGCTCTAACTCTCCAGAGCCGAGAGAGAGCATAACGGACATGAAGACGATGTCCGTAAGTCATGGCGGTGTACCATGATCGGAACCGCCTTGACGGAACTCTAACTCTCCAGAGCAGAGAGAGTATAAAAGCGTCTCCGACTGAGCGCTGTGAAAGAGCTCTTACCCCGCTGAAGGATCGGGGAGCGATTGAACTGCTGAGCTCAAACTCTAACTCTCCAGAGCAGAGAGAGTATAAAAGCGTCTCCGATTGAGCGCTGAGAAAGATCTCCTACCCCGCTGAAGGATCGGGGAGCGATTGAATTGCTGAGCTCGAACTCTAACTCTCCAGAGAAGAGAGAGTATAAAAGCGTCTCCGATTAAGCGCTGAGAAAGGTGCCGGAAACTCAGCACCACAGGAACAATTATCTTACTAAATTTTCTAAGTCCCCCATATTCAGAAATAGGGGGCAACGTGCATACAACACTAATCAATCCTTAATAAGCCCTGGTTAGGCGCTACGTTAACGATTGATTGGGAACATATACATATACACATGAACCTTGATGCAGCACAGAAATTTTTAAATTTTTCTTTCTGTTGCTTGACTGATTTGTAGTTATAATCGGATGATCTATGATTAAGCATGAAAAGTTTATTAAATGCAGGTACATGATGATGCAAAAGAGATAAACTTTCATTTATAAACTACAAGCCTACAAAGTGAAAAACAACCTAAAACAAAAGTGAGGGCCAGTCTCACAATTACATTTCATGGCCAGTGGGAAGCCTAAAGACAAAATATAGACAAGCGACAATATCCTATTTATGCTTGGACTTCTTCTCCTGTTTCTGCTTCTCCAGCTTCGCCTTGTCAGTTTCGGATTGATCACCCTTCTTTCTTTTCCTTTTGTCTATAAGAGGAACGCCCGACTCATCAAAAGACTCCTCCTCCTCCTTTCTCTTTCTTTTATTAGTAAAGGAAGCTGGGCAATCATCAGGGTTCGCAAAATGAAGCTGTTTGCTGATGGATTTGGGCTGGAGTTTCAGAACCATCCCAGTTTTGGGATTAAACTCCGAGATAGGAGCTACGTTCAAAGGCTCTTGTCCCACTTTCTTTAAAGCCAGCTGCTTTTCCTGCCTAGCCTTTCTTTTGGCCAAAGTCTCGTCGTCATCGTCTTCGACTTCTTTGGTACTGATGATATCCTCCTCATCATCTACATGGCACCCGTCCATATCTTTCAAGGCATCGATGGTTTCATCATCCTTGGGAGCATCAGCACTAGGTGCCAGGATGCCTTTCTCCGCTGTTGTACCTTCAGCCTGGTTCAGTATATCAACACCGGCGCTAGGCGAGACGTCAATCTTCTCCGCCTATGTCCTCTTCTCGACATCCTTGTCGACGGGCCCGCCAGCTGTATTATGAGGAACACATGTTATTAATTCGATTGGTTGCTCCACCAGACGACGACAACTCACAATTGCTTTGACAAATTGTGGGGAAAAAAAGGGAGATACCTTCCGCTGACCCTCCATCCAGGCTAGCTGCAGAAGCTCTGACAACCATAGGAGTCAGGCCCAGAGTAATTAATGGATCATCAGGATTGTATTCATCAACTCCAGAGGCCTTGGGCTCTACAGCTGAGCTCGAACCTTCGTCAATCTTGTTTTTGCCCTTAGCCAGGGTCCTCTCCTTTTCCATTTCTTCTTGAATTAGGCGCCGGCCTTCTACCAAATCCTCGGGCTCATTATCCCTCATAATGGTCCTCATCAGCTCATCTTTGTCAATCTCTTCAACTCCTAATCTCTTCTTCTCACCCTCTACGATGGTGTCCCATATGTTAGCTAAAGTGACGTGGTAGTCCCGGATCCATGAGATGTTACGGGTTTTGAGGACGTGGCCGAGGAAGTCAAATATCATCTCTTCAAACCCTTCGATATCCTTTTCTCTCTTGAGGAGCTTGTTGTTAGAAGCAGTAGTCATTTCAATGGCACTTTCTACATTCTTTTCGGCGAGAGCCGCGCGCCTCTCCGCATCTACAACTTGATCATTCAAAATCACCTTCTCTGCTTCGGCCAAAGCTAGACTTTCTTTCAAACTTGCTTTTTCTTTCTCCCAAGCAGCTCTCTCAGCTTCAAAATGTCCCTGTGCCATCTTCAACTCAATGTTGGCCATTTTAAGAACTTCTACCTCCTTCTTTAAGGCCGTTTTCTCTTGACTATTTGAGTCGAGTTCAAAATGAAAGCGTTTCCTAGCATTCTCCAATTAAGTCTTATAATTTTCAGCATCTCTCCGCGCTAGGGCAAGTTGGGATTGGGCGTCTTCCAAGTCCTTCTCCATTTTTGTCCTGGCCCTTTCATTGTTATCTATCTTCACTTTGGATCTGTGTGCTTCCATTTCAAGCGTGCGGATGACCTCTGAAAGATTAACAGCATGTTACTTCATCACTTCATACTGCCTGGTTACATGGCGAATGTGCCCGATGACCTCAGTATCCCAGTTCCTAGGGACTGGTTCCAAGGCTGGAACAAACATCATCCTTTCGAAGAAGATGTTAGGGAATTGTTCTCGCAACTTTTCCAGCTTAGCCTGAGTCTCGGGACCATGGATGTAATCTCGTGACCCGGGGGCAACCAAATCTTGCTGGCTGGAAGGGGCAATGTCAATTTTCTCCTTCTCAGAATCCTTGATTGGATCCTTGCTTTTATCCTTAGGCTCGTAGTGTCTTTTTGATGACCTGCTGTGAGAGGGTGCACTCTTCGAAGGGGTTAATTCTTTAGGGAGTTGTTTTCCCCCTGTAGGTGGCACCGAATAACAGGGAAGCTTGCCAGAGGTTGGTTTTGATGGAGATTGGGATTGTGAAGAAGTAGGCTTGTGAGAAAGGCCGCGAGAACGCTCAGGATTTGGATGAAGACTGGGTGTACCTTCACGGAGAGAGCGATAGGAATAAGATCGCCTGCGAGACATCTTCTCTGCAAAAGAAAAAATAGCATATTAAAACCCTGAATATTGTTGATATAAAAGTGTGGGGTCAGGCAGTGCATGTGATTTGTGCATCCCATATAATTCCCCCCTAACAGACCAGGGCCCGAAGTCAGGCTCGTCTGGGTAGTCTCTCGTTACCCAACTGGAGCGGTTGTTTCCTCAGAGACAGGGGAAAACGGCTCCCCTTCAAAGTCTCCCTGTGTGTATACATCATCAGGCAAAGGAATTTTGCTCAGCTCTTTAAATAGTTGTTCTTCTGTTAAATCATCGGAAGCAGCAGGTTCAATCGGAAGAGAGGCCCTTGAGGGGAAACCCCCTGGAGAAACTGGGATTTCCTTAGACTTATCACCACGAGCCTCATCTCCTCTATATATGTTTAGGTCCTCGTCATCCTAGATGATTATTGGCGAAGGACTCTTACGGAATTTAATTGTTTCTGCTGCCCGTGATGTTCCTTCTCCCTCCGTTAAGGGCATGTATTTGTAGGGTTTGCCGCTTGCACCGATTCCAAACCTTACATCCAAAAGGCGATGCTTGTGAAGGTTCTCGTCAGTAATGCACTTCTTGATCTTTAAAAAATCGGATTTGCTTTGTAGAAGAAGAGACAGCCGATTATTGTATACCGAGCCTTCCGTCTTGGGAAAGACGTGATCTGCTTAAAAAAAGGGGGGCATGTTAGTGTTTCGATCTCTTAAACAAGTTATTCAGTCAAAAGAATAAAGTTTACTTGATTTAAGCCATCTTCTTGAACACCCAGCCTGTCTCTTTATATAGAACCAATCAGCCTTGGGATCCCCTATATTGCTGTATCCGTCAGATAGAACCTTCCTATTTGCTACTGATTCGAAGAAAGAGAAATTTAGGGTTGCCGAGGAGCGATGCTTGAAAAGATAAAAGAATTTTAAATCTTTAAATGTGAGCTCGGTATGCAGGATTTCCGCGTATGCGATATATAGAGTGTATAGAGCCGCGTAGGCATTGGGATGAAGCTGCATCGGAGCAATACCCAATCGTTTTAAGGTCTCAATGACAATTGGGGGAAACAGAGGAATAGATCCTACCCAGTACATGAGTCGTCTGACTGTCATATACCCTTCTGGAGCTAAGTGAGGTCTATCTTCGCTGCCGGGTGTTCTCACATCATCCCAGGGGATCCCATGTCTCAAGCAAATTCTCTTAAGCTTCATGTCATCGAGTTTGGAAGCTAGAGAGTCTGTGAATTTCTCTATTTCTATTGCACCAGGGACTTCGTCGGGAGCTCGGTCATCTACCTCTGATTCTTCATCAAGCGAGGTACTCTCAGACGGATTCAATTCTGTTTCTGCCTCATATTCGGATCCAGAATCCGCACCCTCTGGATTGGATGGAAGGAACTTGGGGTTGAGATGCTCATACACCTCGGGATCCGTCTCTGTGTCAGATCTTGAAGGGGAATGATTATCCGACATTACTGTTTAGGCGAGTAAACATGAGAAATAAAATTATAATTACCCATCCCCCTTGTGTGTGCAAGTGCCGGTGTGTGCTTGTGCGTGCATTAAAGAAAAGTACGAAAGTCAACAAGATCGTCAAGATATTAGTCATCGTATGTAGTCAAATTGTGCAGTTCAGTTATGTTGTCATCCAGTCCAGAAAGCCCAACATCAAGGCTCTAGCCTAACTATCCAGATTCTTGTTATAACAGTGTATTGTTTGAAGTTAAAAACATATTTTGATCGTGGGTTGAAGACTTGTTTCGCTAGAGGGGTACGATTAGATCGCGGGACGGATGGATCGCCCTCATTCAGGTCGCACTCACTGGATTCGTATGCATCCTCGGATCGTGGAGCCGTCACCTCTTGGAAGGCAACATCGGTTCGTGATACCTCTTCGGATTGCGAGATTGGGGTTCGGATCGTGGCATATGGCTGGATTCACGAGACAAGCATGAATCAGAGACAGACACTAACTCCCAGGAGTGCTCCGGATCGGGTCGCTATATGCTCGTAGCGATCCGCTCCCTCATCACATCACCGCGATTCGCTGCTTGCTCTCCAACTCCAACTCCTTCCATTTACTCCCTCCACGAACCGATGCTCCTATCTGATCTGATTAGTCCTTCTTCTTCTACCTCGCCTCTTCTTCATCACCCCTCCTTGCTCCGTCACGCGAGCGCCTGAACCCATCATCCATCGCAGATGCGGTCTCAAACATCACCAATTTTCCATTTTCTCTTCTTAAATTCCAGAAAAACGAGTGAGAAATTGCGTGGGAATGATTTCGACAAGATTACCTTTCTTAAATTGGGAAGAACAATCGGGTTTTTTGGAAGAAAAAATTAGGGTTTTTCTCGAAAAGACTTGGCGGCGCGTTGCTGAAGGAAGAAGAAGAAGGAGAAAAGTGAAGTTCGGTTCGATTTATATAGAGAAAACGGTGACCATTGGCCTCCCCTTTTTTGTCCCATACGAACCGTGGGCTTTGGTGGATCGTAGGGACAAGCCCATTGGGCCCAGCAGAGAAGAAAGAGGCCGATCCCTAGATCGACTCGCTACCAAGGATGGGCCACCATACCTAAGGCCCGCACGAAGGCTGGAACGAGACGAGCATCTCGTCTCACTGGACCATGACAAAGAATGCTCCCACGAATCAAGGCCCATCACGCTTCGTGAAGAAGCCCGCTCGATCGCTGGATCGTGACGAAAGATGTACTTACGGATCGCGGTGACATGGAGCGATCCGAACCAAAAAAAAAGAGAAAGAAAAGAAGAACAAAGAAGGGAGAAGAGAAGGAAAGTTCAGAAATTTACCTGGTACACACGACAATGAGGTCTCCAAAGATTCCAAGATAAGAATTGCCCAATGAACGAGAAATGATCGAAGACTGTACTGATATTTATACTCGTCAAAAGATGCGACATTTTTGAAGTGACGAGGTTTTTCAGACAGGCGCGACTATTTGATTGAACCGCTTCGCGAAAAGACATCTCTGCAACTTCGAAGCATGTTCCATCCTCGATAAAACATACTTCGAGGGGGCAAAATGTTGGCTAGTTTTTTGACCAAGCCACCAAGGTTCACATACAAGAAGGAAATACGATGCCCCATTTCTCTCAGTCTTCAGAAATCTGGTCGTAGTTGCTCAGACCTTAACGGATCGCTACGCACCCCTCGAATCGCCACCAGCAAGCACGAGCCGAACCACCTACATCAGACCGATCTGATCCCTCCTCAGCGACTCGACCCGATCCGACTTCATCACAGGAGGCGCAACGAAGCCACTGACCTGTTCAAGCGCGAGCTATTCTTCAGCGATCCAAGAAGAATGGATCCAGCGACATGTGTCCATAACTGTCATATTGACCAATTCTTCCTCATTACTCGGTCCGATCCGATTTTCTCGGGATCTACGCCACATGTGACCATGAACCGCCTGACGGAATCAGCTATAAATAGCCCAGAGATTGGCATTTTTCAGGATCTTTTGGCAGTTCTGAGTATTGACTCCGCCATTACTGCCATTCCACCATTTCTTATCAGTTTTACTACGAAATCACTGAGAGAAAATACAATTGTAAAGTGAGCTTGAGAGAAATCATTGATTGTACTAGCATTAAAAGTATAGTCAATAGCATATAAAGTGGACGTAGGCTCGTTAACGCTGAACCACTATAAATTCTGTGTGTTCTCTGCTTTTTCTTTATTTTTCTGTTATAACCTTCTACGAATCAGAACAATTTGGGTGTTAGGTCCAAATTTTGATCTAACACCTAAATATTGATTTTCGATCAATATTTACACTTTTATATTTTTCTCACTCGGTTTAATTCAACAAATAGTACTTTATACCAAAATTCACTTTAACAACAAATTTACAATTTATTCTATATTAACACAATTTAACATTACATTAACACTATATAAATCTATTTAACCATTTCCAAACATGGTTTTAAGCATCGTTCTTAATTATTTTATAATTTCAACAGCTTACATTTTTCATACATAAATTAATAAATGACTAGTTATCTTGTTAAAATAACTTAACACTTTACATTGGAAATATATTTTCACATAAATATTGACTGACAACCAATGTTTTATATTTTAGTATTCATTTGAACCACTAAAATATTAATTAGCAAACACTGTTTGAAATAAATTTTCTTACTATACTAAATGAATTTAATTTATTCCATTATATGCAATTTCCCTATAAATCACAAATTATTTACTCACTCATCTTAAATTATTATACGAATTAGGCTTTTGAACTTGTATTGTAATGTCCTGTATTTTTAATGGTCTAATAATTTATTTATTTAATTATTTGAATATTAATAGGTAATTTAAAACAACTTGAATTAATTAATATTTATATTTAATTAATATAAATGATAGAATAATATATTTAATTCCGAAATAATCAGGATTTTAGTTGAATTGACAATATTGTGTGAATTGGAAAGTATAAGAGATTTAGTTAAGTTTGGATTCGAATTTTTATAACGAATCTATTTAATGAACAACTTATAATGTATTTAATTATGTTATAATAATAATCGAGCTTGTAATGGCGTGGTAGTTCGTAATATTGAGTTTTGAACTTCAATTGAATATATAGAATCTGTTTTAAATCGGATTTCTTCGAAACAAGAAACGTTCGAATCCATTTAACGATATTTTTCTAATGGAAGAGAAAATTTGAGATTTCATCTTGTAGATTGCGAGTTATGTCCAAATGAAAGTTTCAAAAAGTCACTATGGAATTCGTTTATAATTTATAACGATTTATTTATATTATAAAAAGATTTTTAATATAAATTGAATATCGACTTAACCTAGATTTGAAATATTGAATTATAAATCCAGATATGTATATTTTGGAGCTGTATGATATTCTATGTGAATATATACGATAATATTAATTTATTAATATTTAATTAAATTGTTTTTAAATATATCAATATTTTATTTGGTTTATTTAGAGCCTTAAAAATCGCCATTTTTGCAAACGACCTCCGTTTCCGACGAAACTAATTTTGTTAGATCCAAAATATTAAATTATTATTAGATTTCTGTTTTTGTGATTTTTGGAGTCAGTATGTAGTCGTTCGGAATTTTAATGTGAAAAACAGTCGATAATTTGATTTTAAAAAATACGGTATGTCAGCAAACGAATGCGGAATTCGATGAAACAAGTTTCGTTGGGTCCATAATATCAAACTGTAGCTATATGTCCATTTTCGCAAATTTGGATATGTTATGTGATCATAGGAATTTTTAAACGATAAATAAAAATAACGATATGATATAAATTTATAAAATAAATAAATATGAAGCTTTTAAAACAAGCTAACTTATCCTATAAATACCATACAATTCAACTAACATGGAAATTCACTTTCATAAATCCACTAAAATTCAAATAAATTTCTATAATTTTTAAAACCATTATTTACGGATTCCCCGAGTGATTTCCTTCCAGTCTATACCCATATTTTTGGGTTCGACTTCATTTTTCCACTGTATATAAAGCAGCGGTATCTAGGGTTTACCCGTTCACGGATTTAAGGCATCGATCGGGGGTTTGAAGGTTAGATTTGGACTATGGAGGAAAAGTGAGGTTCGTATATGAATTTATGGATGATGCAGTGGGAATTTATGTCAATACCTGCTTGCATGATACTATCGAATGGGTTTTACAGAGGAGGTCGAACTCGAGTGGATGATGACGGTTGGATAAAGCTAATGTAGAGAAGAATGTTGGTGAAGGCCATGTATTGAATTGTTGAGAGGAGAGGACGCGGTTTGGAGATCAAGATTTGTTAATTGGGTTTGCGTGAGATGGAGTCGTGAGTGTAGCTGGAACAGGAAGATTAAGGGATGAGGTGATTATATATATAAGAATGATTAGTGTTAATGGTAATTAGTAGGATTTTAATTATTTGTTAATAATGGTGATTTGTGTTGTGAAGAGGTGCAGGAGATGGCCATTAAATAACGGATGCCTAGGGATCGGTAATTTGGGGAAGATGGGTTATTAACGAGGATTAAGGGAGTGATTATGAAGATGATAATGGAGAGAATGGTTTTCCAAATCATTAACTAAGTAGAGTGGAATATTTATGGAGTAAAAATGTGTGCGATGATCAATTGTTTGGTATGGTTCTGAGTTAATGAGGTTTCGAGAAGATGATGAGCACGGTTCATTAAGGTGATTAGTAATTTAAGGGATAATTAAGATTTTTATTAATTATAAATTTTTAGTTAGGAATTGTTAAATATATAAAAACTTGTAAAATAAATATCTTATTCATGTGTGATCTCTGGACGAAACAAGATCCTTTGGGAACGCAGTGACGAATACTACGAGCCCGTGAAGTTTGGAATGATTCAGAGCTCGTGAGAATTTCAGGGAAAATAGAACGTCTAAATCAAATCAATGACAATTTATAGTTATTTAACGATTTATGACCAAAGTGAGTAAACTCACTAACTCAGTTAAGTTTATAATTTTATAAACGTAATTTAGTATTGATAAATGATGATTAATTGCTGTGTGATGGTTATTTGGATTTATTTGCTAAATAATTGGCTGAAAATATTGGTATAGTTATATATAAAATTCTTTAATTAAATATTGATTCTGTTTATCATAATATTTCATATTGATATAAAATTCTTATTATTATGTTGATTAATATATGTGGATGCAGGGAAACAGTTGGAGGGATCTGACTAGATTCCTCAATATTTATGTTACTGTTTTTCATATATTATGGTATATGATGTGATATATAATCTGTTATTGATTATGTGTGTTTGGATGATATTGAACCTTTTTATTTGGTATTTTAAATACCAAAGTAATATTGGAAAATAAAAAAGGAATTTTTAAGTGGATATTGAATTTAAGCGTTTTATAAAATCAACAGGTTTTCTTTATAAAAGAAATTATTAGGAAAATTAATAGAATTAGGAAAGGAATTGGGGAGATATGAAAGAGTTATTAGAAGATTGGTTTAAGGAAGACTTTTAATAGAATCTGTTTTTAACATATTAATAGAAAGATTAATTTATAAATGATGTTTATAAATTAAATTAAATATTTATCATTTGATAAATAAAAATATAAATCTGAATTTACATAGAGAAGTAAAGATCGGTTTTAACACCGATATTTTAATGGAATTTGAACTTAGCATTTTTAAAAGGAATTATAAAGAAGATTATAGGTGTTTGGAAATAAAAAATAGGATTTTGTATGAATAATTCTATAAATAGAAATATAAATAGAATTTGGAAATGGGATATTATTTTAAAATACGAAATCAAACTGAATTGCTTATATAAAAGAAATATTATTCACATTCAATGTGAATAATGGATTAACGTAAATATTTTACAAATAAAAATATTTATAATGGAAATTGGGTTTTGAAATAGGAATTAAAATGGAGTTAAAGTAACTAGAAACTGACTGGAGATTAGTTAAGTTGAATGACTTTCTAAGTGTCGATCTGATGTTGGTTTCGGCCTTCGGGGTTGATATTTGGAAGTTGTTCTCTTACTGGTTTACAGTTCGAGACTGATAGATGTGGAAGAGTAATGATGCGTGAATAAGAAATGGAAACGTTTTCCAAAGTTAATAACAAATATTTTCTTAAATTAGAAAATAAGGATGGATGAATATATGGAAACGGGAAATGAATAAATTAATTAAAGAGGAAAAATGTTAATTGATGACCGATCGATTAAATTTCCATTTGGAAATAAGATCGTTATGTGTATGGATATTTTCCTTTGATAGTTAAATAACCGACTATCAAAATTTTTGACCATTTTTCCATCGTCAATACGGAGAGACCGGAATCAGATTTGTTATTTGAAAACCACTCCATATGCCCATTAGCTTTGCAAATCAATTATGATGAAGATAATGGAAGACGGAGTTTATGCAAGGGCCATTTTGGAAAATCCTAGGTAGAAATTGCCTAAGATGGGTTTACAGAATAGTGCCTTCGGTTTGTTCAGTCCCAGGACAACCTGTAGGGAAGAATGTCTGACAGAGTATATTTAATAGATCGCGTAAGTTGATCTCTTCAAATATATTTACATTTGGCGGCGGAGGAATCCGTTTCTCTTTGCTATATACCCATGATATTTTTGGAGAAATCAATTTGTGATTTGGCGGGTAAGACGATGTGACATCCAAAGTAAATAAAGGTGTGATCTAAGCGTTATGACCTCAAACCTCACAACTAGGAAATGGTATAAAATCGGGTAGGCCGCATGGCTAAGTGGGTAGCTCCCAATTAGGGTGTATTGTCACCCGATATAGAGAAATTCCATTTACTTCTATAATCTATTTCGATGTTGTCCCTTTCGGAAAATGGTTGCTGATCCCAACCACTGGTGATAATACATTTGATACACTCAAGCGAAATGAGTGACCGGTCATGTTTAGGCTAGGTTGCAAGATTTTCTTGTTGAACCCAGTGTATTCCTCTCCGGAGATACACTGTCGGAAGGTGGACCCATACCTTGCCAGTTGGAATCCATTACCCAATAAGCGCCCGTGGTTTTAGATTACATATTATATACGTGGAACATGAGAAGAAAACGTTCCATTAGATTGCTATTTATTTGATTTAGACATAATTATAATATCAAAAGAATATGGATTTTTAAAAGAAAGTTTTGGGTTATCGTAAGGTAAAACCTATCCGTGTTTATGCGTGGATCGGTCTTACGATTATCTTTTCTTTTAAAAAGGATTTTAAAAATTAAAAAAATGGTTGGAGTTTACTCACGCCAGTCTCATGACTGACCCAGAGTTTATTTTGTTTTGTTTTATCCTAAACTCTTGGGTGCCCAATTTTGTACGGGTGGTCAAGATTTTACAGATATACTTGGAGAACTTAGAGCAGGAGGCTTCAGGATTATATAGCTATTGTTTATTTCCGCTTTGTTGTAAGCGTCGTACCCCGATAATGGTATTGTATATAGATACTGGTTTTATTTTAAAGTTATGTTATATAATATATTTATTTATTCCGCTATGAGATTCATGTTTACTCTGATGTTGTATTTATGTTCTTCTTCTTCTATTCTAGCTTTCTTTCTTTCTATTTCTCACCCTCTAACTTCTTTCGATTAATGATCTGGAATGTTAGATGCTCGGATAGTTGAAATAGGTTTTATGTCGATTTTCGGGGTCGAAGATCCCAATTCGTTACATGTATTTTATACTTCTTCGTTTTAGAATTATAAAATACGTTATAATTCGTTTACTCATGATACGTAAAAAACTGGATTGTTACAAATATTAGAGGAATATAAAGTTTTCATATAATTTGAGGAGGAAATGTTAGAGTTGAAAGGACTATAATTTGTTCAATCGAACTTTGTGCATAAAGTACAATAAAATAATAATAATAAGAAGGACAAGAAGTATGACTAAAATTGACAATAAATTTAGCAAATATGTATGAACAATTTGGAGTGGTGAAGAATTTATATTCGAATGGTTAGTGCTGAAAAGGAAAAAAATATGCAATCAAAATTTAAGAAAAAAAACTGTTTGAATTAACGAGTGATGAATATGTGCATTGATTAAGCGTTTAGTAGTATCTAAAGAGGCACACGGTATGTATTGTAAAATATGACTAATAAGTTATGATAGTTAAACATCTAAAGACTAAATAAGGTGAGAGGAAAATATTACTTGTCTATTAAACTTCTTATATAGCAGACTTTATTTGATTTGAGATTTGATAAAATGACCAGAGTTAATTTGATCGAGTTGCAGGTGTTGAATGAAATTGAGAAAAATCCTAAACAAATAGGAATAATTAACTTATAAAATAAATTCAAGGGTTTGATTTTTCTGTAAACTAGAATATATGAGCATTTGAATGAGATGTAATAAAAAAATTATGAATGTCCAAAACGTTTGTATATAAAATAAATATGTCCATCAGTAATTGGAACAGGGGGATGGGAAAAGCATAAAAATGTAAATATTTGAATATTAATTGTATAGTTTACAGTGGGTTGAAATAGTATTAAAATGAGAAAATTAAGGGCCAACATTTAAAGAGAAAATTGATGCATTAGGAAAATAATAAATAATACATATGAGTACTAGCATATAGCTATAAGTACGTTGTCCATAGTGGTTAAGACACTTGTGCATGATGCAAGATATCATGACATGAGTTCGGTTCGCGCTTTGCGTGGTTCAACCCACATGTCATGTAGTAGTAGTATGTTACATACTGACCAAATCTTGTGTATAAAGCACAAAATGAAAACTAAAAATAAGAAATAACACATAATAGTCTAGATGACACGAGCTGTTAGATTTGATTTAACGCTTTTTGTTGGTAGAAATATAATTTAAAGGCCATGAGAGGACTATTGAGCTTTTATACAATATAATAGGAATAGATAATGGATTGGTTTCTGCTTGAAAGATGACGTCATGTAGGACTTCATGATGCAACAATATCTACGTGATTACGTCCGTGCAGATGGGTTGAGATCGTCTAGACCAGGGGTCCCTGTTCCCCTGGTCTGGGCCAATCAAATTGCCCCATTCGGAGCAATTTGCACTTTACCCCTGAATTCCAAATCGGAATTCAGAGAAATTCAGGGGCAAATTGCAAATTTTCCGAAATGGGGCAATTTGATTGGCTTGGACCAGGGGAACATGGACCCCCCGGTCCAGACGATCCGCACCCGCGGTATTGATATTTTAGCTAAAGAAATGCAACATTGATTCTCCACTTGAGAGAATGATTAGAAAAATAGCTTGTACATTCATTGGCTGGAAACTATGTTTTCTAATTTTTGTCTTGCCGTGGGTCCCAGGCAGCCGATCATAACACAGCGCGTAGATGTTGCTACTTGATATTTCTTGCTATATCAGCCGCTGATCGCACCAATTGTTATGTCCCCAAATTCTGCGTCCTCATGTCCTACCCAATCAGAGCCCCTTGAATTGTTGGGGGACTTAAATGCAAAATAATGGAAATCAGGGGATCTGATTAGAGGGACACAAGGTACAGTGGTAATGGAGACAGAAGAATCGGTCTCGCCAGTGATCATCTGGACTCAAACAAGGGTGTTCCTGTGGACTCAACTAATCAAAAGATCTAATTTTTTCCATTTTGCAGTTAAACTCACATTCTTACAGGGGTTTAATTGCAAAATGTAGTAAATCATGGCCTTCTGATTGGCTAGGTCCACAGGACCAAGAAGATTTGGACGCAGATGATCTTGTCCCGTTTTCCCCATTGGAACATTGAGTAATCCAAATATTTCTAGTACGTTTATGATATTTAAGTTGTTTAACTATTGATAAAATTTGTGCTCGTCCGATTAACAATCCTAGAAATCATAATTGAGTTAAGAAGCAAGTACAATTCCTACTTGTCTTGTTATCATGCTAATCAAGGGAAATAGTTTACTCCGGTAGAGTTGTTGGGCGGTGGTGTTATGTCTTGTAGCCATTAAATTGATACATGGATTTAATTAAAAGATGCAACGTGGGTAGTTGTGTTGCTATAAATGTTAAAGTCTTGTAGCAATCAATTTGAAACTGTTTTTATTTTAATTTGTTTTGGTGTTAGCATATTTAGTTTTAGACATTATGGCCTTTTGATACTTTGGGATGCCTATCATTTGAAGCAACATTCAAGTCTTGTAATGATTCATATAATATGTATGCGATGATCATAAAATATCAATATATAGCCAGTGCAAATCTATGTGAGTCATCAATTAAATTACCAACATATGGTAATAATATAATAGAGGTAAATTACCATAAAAATAAATGTGCAAACATAGGAAGTAAATCAATCCGTTTCTTTAGCATAGATGGAAGAAATTAATCCCTTCATTTATTTCTCTACCACATCATCAAATGCAATCAATGCATTCCCATTATAAAAATATTTACTTTCCATTCTTTGCAAATTTGTTCCAATCAATTTGTGTTTTTGTATCACCAAATTTAACACTCCACCTTGATGCAAAATCACATATCTGCCACACCCCGTCTCCAATCAAATTCTCTTCACATCATAAAACTCTTCAACAGAACTCCACCTTCAATCAAAATCTCACAACGAGATACACCAAAAAATGAATATTTACCAAATGGGTTTCAGCAAAGCCACCCCCCATCACACAATTGTTAACGAGCTCAGACTACGTCCCCGCCCGCCAACAAATGTTGCAAATATCCAAAATAAAAAGAAGGCAGACACCAAAGTAATCTCAACACCGCCAAGACCAAAATATAATTCTCTCAATCGCCAAAAAATCTCTCTCCTGCCACTTAATCAAAACCATTACAAGCTTCACCCACCGCCTGCAAAAGATGCATCTACCACCATGATCTCTGTCTCGACACCCGTCTATCACTTGACCTGAGCTCCTTTCCTGATCATCTTGGATCCCTCGAGCATCATCAACATGAAGACCCCTGTCGAACACATCAACAGTGACCAAACTAACCTCTCCACCTTACTGTGGACTAGAATCTTCAACCGTCACTCGCCTTCCACATCGACACCCGTCTACCACTTGATCTGAGCTCCTTCCTCGATCACTCATGATCCCTCGAGCATCATCAATGTGAAGACACCTGTCGAAAACATGAACCGAATCACCAAGGTATAGGCAAATCAAACCAATTGTCAACATCTTCGTCTTCTTCCATCTTCCCTCATCCACATCAGAGGGCTTCTTCGCAATAAACTCCATATCATGTCAAAGTTCCCAGATTGGAAAGCTCTTCACTCTCAACATAATCTCCTCCACCAAAGTCTCATTTTCTCCAAAATAGTAATAGCATAATCACCACTGAATCTACCAACCTTTATAGAAATAATTGATGCACAATTTAAAACAAATCGCCTCGCTCCGATACCAATCTGTTATGAAAATTGCGCCTTTGCGAAAGAACAATAAGCAGGATCTGGATTTGTCAATTGAACACCAATCTAATCTGATAGCAATTATTCTATTACATCAACAAAATAGTAAATAACTATAGCAGAGAAACAAAGAGACACAATATTTATACTGGTTTCACTATCATTATAGTGTACGTCCAGTCTAACAGAGAGAGATTTTATTCCACATGAGAGAATTACATACAAAATAAGAGTTTACATATCCAAACCTCAATCAGGTTTAACAAGAAGAGACACCATTGGGGATCACTAGCTCCAAGCCAGGATGGGTTTACACTAAAGTCTACCCCTAAATATATAGCCAGTGCAAATCTATGTGAGTCATCAATTAAATTACCAACATATGGTAATAATATAATGGAGGTAAATTACCATAACAACAAATGTGCAAACATAGGAAGTAAATCAATCCGTTTCTTTAGCATAAATGGAAGAAATTATTCCCTTCATTTATTACTCTACCACCTCATCAAATGCAATCAATGCATTCCCATTATAAAAATATTTACTTTCCATTCTTTGCAAATTTGTTCCAATCAATTTGTGATTTTGTATCATCAAATTTAACATTAGGCAAGTACTTATGTGGATTAAAATGCTAAACTTTCCTAAGGTTGCATGGTCTAAGCTAGGCAATTTTTGGTTAGCCTCGCATGTTGGTACGTTTTTATTCATGGACTCCTCCACCGAGAGTCAAGAGAGGCTTGGTTATGCTAAATGCATGGTTGAGGTGACCCCCGAGAGTGGTTTTCCTGATACCTTCCCTATGCTCTTGGGAGATGGTTCTTAACACTAGGTGGAAGTGACTTATCTATGGAAACCAGATCTCTATGCTAGTTGCAAGGTGTTTGATTACTTGCTAGAAAACTGTGCTAATAGAACAAGGAAAGAAAATTCAGTAGTAAAAGAGGATGGTGTAGGAAGTAAGAAAAGTGAAATGGCAGTTAATTGTGCAGTTGTTGAACAGAGCGTAGTAGCCATTTCTGATGTCAAAACTGCAGCTATTAGAAAACAGAACTGGAGGAAGATATCAAGGAATACCGATAGGGTAATGTTTATCCCAGTTCGAAATATAGGTAAGGAGAAAGAGGTTATGGAAGCAGAGAGCACAACAAAGTCAAAAGAAGTTGGTAGTTTGGGAACTGCTAGTAATCTGTTGTTGAGAGTGGTAACAATTTTGCTGCCCTTAACAGATTGAGTGATGATAGTGATGCTAGTAAATCATATGATGAGATCTAGAATGGTACACAAAGTCTTGAGGAAGGAGAGATTAGTAAACTTGATGTGCAAAAGATGGATGACCATGATATCCCCAGTACCGTCAATGTTGTTCTGTGGCAAGCTGTTCCTCTTGTAGGTGTTGGCACTATTGAGACTGATAAGGCTAGCCAGAGTGATAAAGGCAAACAAGTAAAGGTGATAGATGAAAATTCCAACTCGAGTTCCGGAAAGAAGGATAAAGGTAAAGATAGGAACTCTGAAACAAGTAAAGCAAATGAAGAGAAGGGAATGTACAGAGATGACTTCATGCAAATACTGCTAAATGATGTAAGAGAATTTGAAACTGCTATGCTATCTGATGGTAATGTTTCTGCAGAACCTTTCTCTGTTACTTCTCCTCAAACTACCCCTTAATCTGGAAATTTTAACTTCAAGCCAGGCTTTCTAAATAATACCAGTACATTCCTTAAACTACCCAATGTGAAAGCAGCAAGTAAAGAATTCGCTAGTGCCAATTCAAATGACCCAGAAGCCTCTTCTTCTACTTTTGCCAAGAAAAGGGGGAAGCCAAAACATGATTTCCCTTATGCCCACCTATTTCCCCCTACGGCCTGCAAATCCCCTCCCCTTAACATTGCTGTTGATCAAGCTACTTCTCATCAGCATAAAGAGATGAATACTCCAGTCACAAAGAGTGGGATCGGAGGCCTACAGTGACTTGGATGGGAGTATATGTCATAAAACAATGTCATGCAGTTAGTTGTTATTTGTAGACAATGCCATTTACTATGATGTAATATGTTTTTTTTTTTGCTTGACTCCTGTCTTAGCTTAGCTCCCTATGTGGAGCGTATTATTCTTTAGTTGATACACATAGTGTGTGTCTTCTGGGACTATTGTATTCATTATTTTTGATATAATAAAAGTGTTACGGAGCAATATAAAAACAAAAACCGGTTGGTTTTGCCAAAAATAAAATAACATTCACTATCCTAATTGTGCCATAAATCACATATACTCTTGTATGCTCAATTTTCTTTCTTATGAACCAATCAAAAAAGTACCCTTACTACAATGTCATAATGGACTATTTACAAAACTCATTCTGCCGTCCTTAACATTTAAGGTCATCATATGTGTCATACTTTGTGTAAATTGAGCAAGTTGTCATTTACACAATCCAGCTCTTAGATCTTTCTTATAGTTTTGGTCTTGCGTCACGGTCAACACTTCATAATCTTTTTGAAATCAATTAAATTGAATAGTCGATCTCACACTCTAGATTATTCATTTGCTTTAAATTAACTTATTTCATATAAGATCATACATTACTCACTACGATCATTCACTATATAACAATTATATATTAAATGTAATACACATGACTTCTGTTAATGGAGGAAATCTCAACTACCAAAAGATTATGCAAGTTATTTATTAATTTATAAATGATAAAGGACAACTTTACAAAAAATACTTAATATTTTATATCGAGTGATACTGGCTTAAGAAATTTGGTATTTCTTATAAAATAATCTCGTGATTTTGGTGTTGAACATTTTTGAAATCATGGTATTTGTTTATTTATGTGTGTATTTATTCCTCAAGCCTGTTTGGGTTTCTTCCGCCTTTAGTTTATACATTCATTTACGAAAGCTTTGTTATTACATAAATTTTTTAATTTCATATTACTTATACAATAGTCTTTAGTATTAAATTGCAGTAATTAAATCCATTTACTTGTTTTCTAATTTATTACCATTTAAATTAATTTTATATTATATAGTACAACAATTATATCAAATATATATTGCATGCTATAAACTTTATGGGATTACACACAGATATGTATGTATGTATGTATATATATATATATATATATATATATATATATATATATGCATATTATTTTATTAATTATTTTATTCAATTAAATAGTTCGGTTAAATTATATTAATTTTGAAATCGGTTCACATAAGTACACGTATACTTGTGTGATTTAAACATTTTAAGAATGACATAACGGTATGATAACAACAAAATAGTGGGAAGGACAAAATCCATCAATTATTCAGCTTTGAGGATATGCGCTCAGTTTTTAAGTGTGGTTGACAAACTTTTGAGCTAAAAATAATAAAAGGACAAAAAATCGATGAGAATGACATTTTATGTAGTATCAGTTTTGTATAATACTTTTATATAATTATTCAATACGGTATCATTTTTATATGCCATGTCCTTATGATTATTGTTGATGATATTTTTCATTAACACCGGAGATAGGTCTAAGGAGATGGACCTAAGGAAAAATGGGATTATTCAATTCCGACATGCTTTAGTTAGTTAATTGTTTCCTAGATATTAGGGTCAAAAAGCCCGAAGGTTAGTTACACTCCCTCTAGGGTGAGTATTACGCTTCCGCGACTCAAGTACCAACAGTTACCTTGGGACAAGGGTTCCCTAAGTGTAACACCTCGTTATTCTGAAACATGTCATAAGAGATAATTAAAGAATAATTAATTTTTAAGAGAAGAATTAGGTGAAACGGGTTACGTCATTGCGTTCGTGACTATTTTCTACTCAATTTAGACTTATGGTTTGCAGAAAATCGATTTAGGAAGAAAAATATATCTTTTAATTAAATATTGCAACAAAACATGCAAAAAAGAGGAATGAGAAAAAATAATGGATACCATTGTCCTAAGTCTTATTAACAAATGACTAAGTAGCCCAATTAGTTAGAGCATTTGACTTGCATACAAGAGGTACATAGTTCGATCCCCGCCAGCGCCATATTTTTATTTTAGGGGAATCACTAAAAAGTGGCTTAGTGTAAACGCAGTTCAATTAAAAAGCGGTTTAGTGTGAAAAGGGTTAATTGGAGGATTAATTGGAAAAACGGTTAAAAAGATATATATATATATATATATATATATATATATATATATATATGTGTGTGTGTGTGTGTATATATATATATATATATATATGATGTGTGGGTGTCAACACCCTGCTGCTGCGCATCATGTTGCACACATGGCGCATTTTTATTGGTTAATGATCATTTTTTTCGCAACATGGCTATTTTCTATTGGTCGGATGACGTGGACGATTCCTATGGCTCCTGATCTAATCTAATGGCCCTAATTAACTCACTACACCTATATAACACACCTAGACCTAAATCTAATTTCACTACACTAATTAATGGCGCCTCCATGCTGCCTCAACCTAAACTAGTCCTTCTTCAACAAATTAAAGTAAAAGAATTTTGTAAAGAGGGTCGAATCTACAATCACTACAACGCCTAATTTTCTTCCTTAATCCAATCTTTGTGTGTTCATTGATTATTTTTAGATTAAAATAATGATAAAGTAACTCTGACATGTTGTAAATTGGATTTGGGAATTATACATGATAATAAGTTGAATCTCATCAATTCTATCTTAGCCTATAACATCAGATTCATGTTTCTTATATGCCGATGTTGATATTGTCATCAGTTTTATCATATCTTTATGATCAGTTCATACTTATGCCTATTGTTATTATTATGCTTGTTCTTTATCTTATCTCTTCCTCCTTCCCTTTTTGGTTTTTATAGCTGGGCTACTTCGAGCCTAGGCCAAATCTCATAAAGATGAACGTACGAACGGTATTTTAGGGAATGATAGGAAATTTGGCATAATATACGTTGGGTTTGTTTGGGTATGACAAATGTTAAATTTGGCATAATATATGTTAATTGTTGGGCATGATATAAAATTGGGAATTTTGAGTAATTGATATAATTAGCCTAAAATTGACATAAACTGCAAATGAATAAATTGGCTAAGATAGGCATGCTGAGACACGAGGTTAGGCTCCTTTTGCGGTAGAAGCCTTCCCGGAACCAACAGGTCTAACCAGCAACCGGAAACGGTCAGTCTAATATGAGAGGTCGTAGGCATAACAAAAAGGTGCTTAGACACGAGGTTAAGTCTAGCTTGTGGCAGAAGTCTGCCTAGAACCGTCCGGCACATCCAGCGGCCTCAAGCCATCGACTTAATGTGAAAGGTCTGCGCATTAATAACTAATTAATGCTGATCAAAGATGAATATGATACCTAAAACATGTTAGGTGGGTGGGGTTAAGTTAACCTGTGTAAGACGACAACTTAACCAATAATACATGAACAAAGTGGATAGGGTTAAGGCAAGCTTAACCAATAATGCATATTGATTTGATAATTGGATGGGGTTAAGTCAACTGGGCTGATAGACAACACTTAACCAATATACGTTTGGGTTAGGATAAACCCTGGGGGAAAACCTAGTAGTGGTAGGGACCCATTTCAGACAGTAACCCACTTAGTGGTATCGGGAACCCTGAGCTAGGCAGGGTTGGGGCACGGTTACAGGGCTGATTATAAGCGGTCAAATAAGAGCGAGGGTGTAGTAGTATAGGCTCCAACGGGTTCATTAAGCGTGCACAAGGTGTTCCCAGCATTGGAAGATTTAGCCACTATACATCAGTAGGTATAAAGCTATGCACCCACAGGTTGCCACTTAGGTAGTGATACACCCTAAGCTGGGACCCACACAGATATCTACAAGTTAGGGAGCCAATCGATTAGGGGTAGTGTGGGGACATCTAGTATCTATTATGGGCAAGTGGACTTTCAAGGATTGTATAGGGCGGATGCCTCTTTCTAGATGTTATGCCTAAGCGCTACCAATTGCGGGGTTGGGATCATTTCATTAAGAATTACTAGTAGGTGGTGCAGAGAATTAAATTAAATAAGAAAATCGCACTACACATTCCTTTATATTCATCCAATTATCCAGCTTTACCTTATGTCATGGTTATACTTTCCATCCTGTTTGTTCCTGTCATATTGTTTTACTTATTTTCATGCTAAAAGTAGCTGGACTCGCCATGCTTTATGTCTGCCCTTTTTGTTTTCGCCTCTTTTTCTTCCGTTCCCCCCCAGGTTCTCAGAGAGGAAACAGTGAAGCTTGACTTGGATTTCTTTGTTCTTGAAGCGCTTGGAAGTGTTGAGTGTAATGCTCAGCTTTTTCCCCTTACATTGTGGCTATTTGGAGTGGGATTGTAATTTTTCTTTTATGTACTCTGATAATAATTTTTTTCAAGATGGACATTTATGTACTTGACTCTAGTATGTGGTTTTGATGTTGTAATCAAACATGTTTTGCTTTTCCGCTGCAATGAATAAAGTTTGAATTTTCTTAAGTACTATTTATATATTTGTCTTATGATATTCTATTCTATACTCTTATAATACTCCATGGAAGTTAATGCATTCCCTTAGTGAGTGACATTAATGGACCTAGGGTGTTACATGTGGTATTAGAGCTGAAGGTTACCAGAACAGATAAAAGATTTTGAAAACCGTTTTCAAAAGGCATTTTTAGAAAGAAGTGTTTTCAAAAACATGTTTTAAAGAGGGTATTTTCAAGAGAAATGTTTATTATGAAAAACACAATCCCCAAAAGCTATATATCTATCTTTCGATTCTCTGTTTTGAATCTCTTCCTGTTTCCTTTCAGCATGCCTAGGGAACCCGATATACTCGAGGGTGTACCGATACCAGGCTGGTTCAGAAGGTATTTGGAGGCTAGGGCTACTACCGCAGGCCCAGCCAATGTTCCTCCTCCCCTAGCTGCAGCTCCTCCTCCTCCTCATGTAGATGCATTTTCTAAGACATGCAGAGACTTCTGTGCGATGGGCAGAAAACCTCTTCATGGTACTGAGACATTTGTTGAGGCTTGGAATTGGCTCAAGGAAGTGGAGGAATTGTTTGGTATCTTTGAGATAGACGATGGAAGGAAAGTTCGGCGAGCTTCTTGGTTGATGAAGGACAAAGCTTCCATTTGGTGGAAAGTAGCTAATGGAGGACGTCCAGTGGAGACGTGGATAGACTTTAGACGGAGGTCCGAGTTGAAAATTCTTTTACAAGCGGAGGAGAGTTTATACATGGAGAGGTTCTTGGCTTTGAAACAAGGGAATTTATCTGTGAAGGAGTACGTCACCAATTTTAACCAGTTAGCAAGATTTGGTATGGAATTAGTTAATACACCACATAAGAAGGCTTTGAGATTTGCCAAGGGTCTGAATGAACCATTACACGGGTTGGCTATGTCCCACATTCCTATGGGGGCTACTTTCGAGAAACTTATTGATATGGCACTAATGCATTAAGAGGAGAAAGGTGCTAAGGTAGATAAGGCACAGGACAATAAAGTGGTACCTAAGAAGGGTGGGAAATCCGGAGATAAAAGGAAGTGCCATTTCTGTGGTATACCAGGTCATATAGCTAAAGATTGTAGAAAGAAGAAGGCGAGAAAGACTGGGTGCTTCCAATGTAGTGAAGGAGGACATATGATTAAAGACTGCCCAAGAAGGCAAGGGCAAGGGCAGAGGACAGGATCTACTTCTGGAGGGCAGGTTCATGCTCTCATGGCACCTACGCAAGAGAGAGGTAGAAACATTTCTGTTGAAAGTTTGATTTTCCTCTTTGATCATCCTGTTCGAACTTTGTTTGATTCTGGCGCTTCACATTCATTTATATCTGCTTCTATTATTGAATCTTTGTACCTAGATACTAGTCTAGTTATGGATCCCATTGTAGTCTCAAATCCTATTGGGGGTACGTCTCATCTTTCTATGTTATGTCGGGATTTGGGAATATTTGTGTATGGTGTTGAGTTCGAATGCAACGCTTATGTACTCGGTTTCATGAGCTATGGGTTGATTCAAGGAATGGATTGGCTAGCCAGGTATGGTGCCATTCTCTACTGTGAAAAGAGGGTAGTTAGACTGTTGACTAGTTTGGGTAATACTCTCGATATCTCATGCGACCCTAAGGGTTCTGTTATGCTTAGCTACCTAGAATATCTTGACACATCTATTGATGATTTGCAGTCTGTTCGAGTAGTCCGTGAGTATGTAGACGTCTTTGAGGAGGTTAGGGGCTTACCTCCAAAACGTGAGATAGATTTCCATATATACTTGGTAGACAATGCAAAGCTAGTTGCGTTGCCTGTACGCCACATGGCTTCAAGAGAAAGGAGGGAGCTTAGTAAACAAGTGAAAGAGCTGCTTGAGAAAGGGTTCATAAGAAGAAGTATCTCGGAGTGGGGTGCTCATGTTGTTTTTGCCACGAAGGCTGATGGTTCACTTAGATTGTGCGTGGACTATAGGGAGCTGAATAAGCTCACGAAGTAAAACAGACACCCATTGCCGAGGATAGATGATTTGTTTGATTAGTTGGTTGGTGCTTCGATTTTCTCGCAGTTGGACTTAGCTACAGGATTTTATCAGTTGAGGGTAGCTAAGGATAGAATAGATAAGACTTCTTTTAGGACTCCTGATGGTTTCTTTGAATGGCTCATCATGCCTTTTCGTTTGACGAATGCACCCGCATATTTCGTAGTCTTGATGAGTAGGGTGTTTAGGGAGTTTCTAAATAAGTTCGTGGTAGTCTTTGTGGATGATATCTTGATATTCTCTATAAGAGAGGAAGTGCATGCTCTACATCTTAGGTAAGTTTTACAGACCCTTCGAGCACATTAATTTAAAGCTAAGTTCTCCGAATGACATTTTGGAGGAAGGAGGTGAGGTTCTTAGGGCATGTGGTCTCTAAGGAAGGGATAGCAGTGGATCCCGCGAAGGTAGTGGCAATCCAAGATTGGAAGGTTCCTAAGAATGCAATATAATAAGAAGTTTTCTTGGTTTGGTGGGCTATTATAGAAAGTTCATCAAGGACTTTGCTAAGATATCAGCCCCACTTACATGGTTAAAGAAAAAGAATTTGGCCTTGCTTGGGATGTTGACTGTGACGATGCTTTCTAGCGTTTGAAGAGGGCATTGATGACAGATCCAGTTTAAGTTTTTCCTGATGGGAGTAAACCGTTCACAGTGTGTACCGATGCTTGCGGGACAGGGCTTGGTGCAGTTTTGATGCAAGAGGGAAGGGTGATATGCTATGGTGGAAGGCAGTTGAAAGTCCATGAGAAGAATTATCCTACCCGCGACTTAGAGTTAGCTGCCATAGTTTTTGCACTTAAGTCTTGGCGCCATTACTTTCTTGGTGAGAGGTTTGAGTTGTATATAGACCATAAGTCGCTAAAATACTTGTTCTCCCAAAAAGCTTTAAACTTAGGGCAACAGAGGCGGATGGAGTTCTTAGTATCCTACGATTTTGAGATTGCATATACCCCCGGAAAGGGTAACGTTGTAGTGGATGCCTTGAGTAAAAAGAAGTTGACTTTGAGTCCTTTGTTTGTCGATCGGCAGAGTTTAGAGTATATCTCTACCTTTGACTTTAGATGCTCTATTGATTATGTACCTAGTTTATTGGCATCGTTAGAGGGACATGAAGCGAGTTTTCTTTTGGGCCAGAATGAAGAAGTATGTGGCTGAGTTCGTTTCTAGATGCTTAGTGTGACAGTAAGTCAAGGCTAAGCAAAAGAAGCCTGGTGGTATACTTCACCCTGTAGAGGTTCCACAGTGGAAATGGGAAAGTGCTTCCATGGATTTCGTCGACGGGTTGCCGAGGTCAAGGAAGGGTATTACGGGGATTTGGGTAGTAGTAGATAGACTTACTAAGAGCGTCCATTTTATTCCCGTTAAAAATAAAAGAACCACGACGTGGTTAGCATTTGTTTACCTTCGAGAGATAGTTCATTTACACGGCATACCTCCTAGCATAGTAAGCGATCGAGATCCCATGTTCACTAGTGAGTTTTGGAAGAACTTTCAAGAGGCGGTAGGAACGCAATTGTGTTTGAGCACCGCTTATCACCCTCGGACGGAAGGCCAAACAGAAAGAGTGAATCGGATTCTAGAAGATCTTTTGACGTAATGCATCTTGGACTTTGGAGGGACGTGGGAGGAACATCTTCCATTGGTAGAGTTCGCCTACAACAACAGCTATCAGACTAGTATTGGCATTACACCTTTTGAAGCTCTATATGAATGACCTTGCCGATCACCGACTTGTTGGTGGGAGTCTACAGATAAGATTTTGCTTGTGCCCGATATGATCAAGGAAACTTCGGAGAAGATAAATTTGATTCGAAGACGAATAAAGATGGCACAGGACCGACAAAAGTCATATGCTGATAAAAGAAGGACCGATTTTGAGTTCAGTGTTGGAGACATGGTCTTTATTAAAGTGTCACCATTGAGGAATGTAGTACGCTTTGAATCTGTAGGGAAATCGGCACCAAGATTCGTAGTGCCATTCCCCATTACAAAAAGAATTGGAAATATGGCCTACAGAGTGAAGCTGCCCGAGAAGCTAGGGGGTGTTCATGACGTATTTCATGTGTCGCATTTGCGGAAGTGCTTACATGATACCCTGGAAGTAGTAGAGCTGAGCATGCTTAGGGAAGTGGAAGTGGAGCGAGATGCCATGATTAAACGAGCTCCTACATGCATCCATGGATCGGAGGTCAAGAAGTTACGCAACAGAGAGGTCAAGTTGGTTACAGTCCAATGGGGAGATGAGCAAGGAGACACGACTTAGGAGACGGAAGACAAGATGCGTACGGCGTACCCTTTCCTTTTTGAGGGTATGTTCTTAACTTCTCCTTTTTCTACCGCTTTGTTTATACTTTTTCTATCATTTAGTATATCCTCTCGATTATATCTTCGATCTTTAGGTAGGAAAATCCTATGGTTGTAGACATGTGTTTGAGACATGTTATGTTTGGTGGATGTAAGTGGATATAAGTGTTTGCTAGTGGTTTCTCGTGGATGCATTTACACGCACATTAGGCACTAGATCGGCTCAATCACTTTCACATTACATATGAATGAGTGTGCATATTTAAATTAATGGATGTATATTGAATGTGTTATCATATGGATGATGCATTTGAATGAATGATTGTGCACACATATAGAAATGATATGTATCATTAGGATTCTTTTGCGTACAAAATGGACGCATGGCATTATCATGTTATGCAGTAAGGAGGCCAAATGAATCAGTAGATCGCCTGATCTATGCATTAGATAAGGAACATATACACACACTTTTGCATATGTTCATATAGCGTTAGGAATCTTTTAAGGACAATGGATGCTTATGGATGATGGATGAGTAGATGGATTATTGGATGGTAGGATACATTCTTCTTAACTTGAAGATTTCGGGGACGAGTTCCTTTAAGGAGGGGAGAATGTAACACCCCATTATTTTGAAACATGTCATAAGAGATAATTAAAGAATAATTAATTTTTAAGAGAAAAATTAGGTGAAAGGTGTTACGTCATTGCGTTCGTGGCTATTTTCTAGTCAATTTAGACCTGTAGTTTGCAGAAAACCAATTTAGGATGAAAAAGATAGCTTTTAATTAAATATTGTAACAAAACATGAAAAAAAGAGGAATGAGAAAAAATAATGGATACCATTGTCCTAAGTATTGTTAACAAAAGACTAAGTAGCCTAGTTGGTTAAAGCATGTGACTTGCATACAAGAGGTACAGAGTTCGATCCCCGCCAGCGCCATATTTTCGTTTTAGGGGAATGGCTAAAAAGTGACTTAGTGTAAACGTAGTTCAATTAAAAAGCGGTTTAGTGTGAAAAGGGTTAATTGGAGGATCAATTGGAAAAATGGCTAAAAATAACATATATATATATATATATATATGTATATATATATGACATGTGGCTGTCAACACCCTGCTGCTATGCATCATGTTGCACGCATGGCGCATTTTTATTGGTTAATAATCGTTTTTTTTTTGCAACATGGCTATTTTCTATTGGTCGGATGATGTGAATGACTCATATGGCTCCTGATCTAATCTAATGGCCCTAGTTAACTCACTACACCTATATAAACACACCTAAACCTAAACCTAATTTCACTACACTAATTCATGGCGCCTCCATGCTGCCTTAACCTAAACTAGTCCTTCTTCTTCAAAAAACCAAAGTAAAGGAATTTTATAAAGGGGATCGAATCTACAACAACTACAACACCTAATTCTCTTCTTTAATACAATCTTTGTGAGTTTATTGATTATTTTTAGATTAAAATAATGCTAAAGCAATTCTGACATGTTGTAAATTGGATTTGGGAATTATACATGATAATAAGATTGAATCTCATCAATTCTATCTTAGCCTATAACATCAGATTCATGATTCTTATATGCCCATGTTGATATTATCATTAGTTTTATCATATCTTTATGATCAGTTCATACTTATGCCTATTGTTATTATTATGCCTGTTCTTTATCTTATCCCTTCCTCCTTCCCGTTTTGGTTTTTATAGTCGGGCTACTTCGAGCCTAAGCCAAATCTCATAGATATGAATGTACGAACAGTATTTTAGGGAACAATGGGAAATATGGCATAATATAGTTGGTTTGGGCATGAAAAATGTTAAATTTGGTATAATATATGTTAATTGTTGGGCATGATATGAAATTGATAATTTTGGGTAATTGACATAATAAGCCTAAAATTGGCATAAAATGCAGATGAATAAATTGGCTAAGATAAGCATGCTGAGACACGAGGTTAGACTCCTTTTGCGGTAGAAGCCTGTCCGGAACCAACTGGCCTAACCAGCAACCGCAAACGGTCAGTCTAATGTGAGAGGTCGTAGGCATAACTAAAAGATGGTTAGACACCAGGTTAAGTCTGGCTTGTGGCAGAAGTCTGCCCGGAACCGTCCGGCACATCCAGCGGCCACAAGTCATCAACTTAATGTGAGAGATCTGTGCATTAATAACTAATTAATGCTGATCAAAGATGAATATGATACCTAAAACATGTTAGGTGGGTGGGTCTAAGTTAACCTGTGTAAGATGACAACTTAACCTATAATACATGAACAAAGTGTATAGGGTTAAGGCATGCTTAACCAATAATGCCTATTGATTTGATAAGTTGATGGGGGTAAAGTCAACTACGCTGATAGACAAAACTTAACCAATATAAGTTTGGGTTATGATAAACCCTGGGGAATAACCTAGTAGCGGTAGGGACCCATTTCAGACAGTAACCCACTTAGTGGTATCGAGACCCTGGGCTAGGCAGTGTTGGGGCATGCTTACTGGGCTGATTATAAGCGGTCAAATAAGAGCAAGGGTGTAGCAGTGAAGGTTCCGACGGGTTCGTTAAGCGTGCACAAGGTGTTCCTGGAATTGGAAGATTTAGCCACTATACATCAGTAGGTATAAAGCTGTGCACCCATGGGTTGCCACTTAGGGAGTGATACACCTTAAGCTGAGACCCACACAAATATCTACAAGTTAGGGAGCGGACCGATTAGGAGTAGTGTGGGGACATGTAGTATCTATTATGGGCAAGCGGACTTTCAAGGATTATATGGGGAAGATACCTCTTACTAGATGTTATGCCTTAGTGCTACCAATTGCGGGGTTGGGATCATTTCGTTAAGAATTACTAGTAGGTGGTGCAGAGAATTAAATTAAGCAAGAAATATGGGAAGCGCACTAGACATTCCTTTATGTTCATCCTGTTATCCAGCTTTACCTTATGTCATGGTTATACTTTCCGTCCTACTTATTCTTGTCATATTGCTTTACTTATTTTCATGCTAAATGTAGCTGGACTCGCCAGGCTTTATGTCTAACCTTTTTGTTTTCGCTTCTTTTACTTCCATCCCCCCCCCCCCCCCGGGTTCTCAGGGAGGAAACACTGAAGCTTGAATTGGATTTCTTTCTACTTGAAGCGCTTGGAAGTGTTGACAGTAATGCTCAGCTTTATCCCTTTACATTATGGCTATTTGGAGTGGGATTATGATTTTACTTTTATGTACTCTGATAATAATTTTGTTCAAGATGGATACTTTTGTACTTGACTCTAGTATGTGGTTTTGATGTTGTAATCAAACATGTTTTGCTTTTCCGCTGCAATGAATAAATTTTGAATTTCTTAAGTACCATTTATATATCTATCTTGTGATATTCTGTTCTATACTCTTATAACACTCCATGGAAGTTAATGCATTCCCTTAGTGAGTGACTTTAATGGACGTGGGGTGCAACACTAAGCAAAACATAAGCTATGAAGCTAAACAACTTTTGGGATGGTTACCTAGTGATTTAAGGTTTAACGACAAGGCTTGCGTATGAAGTTCCTATCCAGAGGAATGTATAAGGGAGTTAGGAAGCAAAGTAACTTGTAGAAGGGTGTTTCAGTAATTTTGGTAACATAGTGGAACACATTCAAAAGCATAGTAAAGAACAATAAAATATGCGGAAATATAAGAACACACAATTTATAGTGGTTCGGTTCAGGTTCAACCTATGTCCACTTTAAGGGCTTTGATTATTTTATTCATAGAGGAGGTTACATAAGAAATCCCCAAATGGATTTACAAATTAGGGTTAACTCTCTAGAAAATGAGGAAAAGTACTCCAAAATGAGACCCCTAGGGTCTTATTTATAGGCAAATTGGGCCCCCTTCGATTGTGAGCCCGACGGCTCTTTCGGATGCTTTGACAAGGTTTTGGCTGTTTTAGTGACTTTTGGTTCTGGTAGAAAGGTCTCGGTCGCCATTCATCTTATCCAATGTCTTTATTGATGTCTTCTAGCCTTTGGAATATTAATCTTAGGCTTTCCAGGATGGTCCCATTAACATGCTTCTCGGTAGCTCGGTCTCGGACTCTGAAAATTTTGGCTTTGTTGACTTTCAGTTCCAGGACCACTTGTCTCGGTCCGTATTCATACCTTTCAGTTTGGTACCTTTAGCTTTTCTATATGCTTTGTTGTTGGATTTTTCATATTCCTTCTTTTATACTAGCATTCTGGAATCTGAGTGCCTTACTCGGTGACAACATGCTCTCGGTATGTTTCCTGGTGATGGTTTCTATTGCTCTCTTCTCTCTCTCCGGCAACCCTTGGTCTCGGTCTTGATCTGGTGACAGCTTCATCCGTAACCCCTGTCGGATGATTTATAAACTTTCTTCCACTATCAGTGTAGATATTGAGCTAAGTTGTGCCAGTAGCTTTTTGCCTTCTCTTGTCTGATGTAGCATTTTCCTTCAGTGGCTTTAGGCTTCCAGTTTATATGCCTCCGGTTGCACACTTCTACTTGCTTTTGGTACTATGTAGTATTGTTAGACCAAAAAATGGTCCTAACACCCAGTTGATAATGTTTTTCAGATAATAATGAGGAATCATAAACTAAAAGCAAGAAGAATCAATCAACACACGAGATTTATAGTGGTTCGGCGTTATAGAGCCTACATCCACTTCATATTTTCTCATTTCATTCGTAGATTACTATTACAACGAATAAAATCACTTAATCACTCAAATCCAATGAATAATTCTCTCTGAATTCATTGAATTTATTGAAGAAGTTGGTCAATTTCAGTAGAGGAATTCGGCCATAGAAGCCATGAAGAAGATAACTGCCAAAAGCCCCCTTCATTATGTGCGAAATCATGTATATATAAGAAGAGAGTTAGTTGGATGTGAGTGGCCACGTGGTAGCATCAGAGGGAATCTCGTAAGTAGTGGAGAAAGTGACAAAATGGGCTTCATTTGACTTGTTAACCGCTTCAGGGAAACAGGCAAAAAAGAGGTTTGGATCGGTCTTCCTTCGATCCGAGCCGATGCTCGTCTTGACAATTCTCCATGTTGTGTGTAACAATCGTTCCAGGCAGGTCGGGTCCCTCTATCTCGACCCGATCCGGTGCAGTACTCATGTTCCAGTCCTCCATCTGCTGTTGTATATGGGATCGAGACCCGATCCGATCCAATGATTCGACCCGATGCTTTACATATGCCAAACCCGAACTTCTAAAGATCCGAACCGAGGCAGTGATCTGACCCGGGGCCTTCATGTATGTATAAGCCAAGTTTTTCGATGCTCTATTACTTCATTCAAATGATCGCAGATCCCTTAAGCTTTCGGTAGCTAACATTTTGCCCCAAAAAGTACGTCTTATCGTAGATGAGACGTGCTTTGAACAAGTTGACCTGAATCTTTCTCCAACGTCATCCGGCCGTGTGAAGGCTTTATCGAGTCGTTGTGTCTTCTCGAGTAGTTTTAATAATTCAAATTTTCGTGGTGTAAATGGCTTGTCATATATCACACCGCTTCTATGGGTGTTCGTTGGGTCAAATTCCACGGCCATAATGGACAAGGTGATCAAGTAATTGTTTATACCTTGTCGAATCAAGTGGTTTAATTCTTTCATCAAAAGTCATGATGAATCATTGGCTCCTGAATGTAATCTTACATGCATGGGTCGTTGCCAAACAATCATTGTATCCTTACGCAAGTCAAACATATTGTAGAGCAAGATTTCTATTTCATACGAATCAATGTATGATGTAACCATCCAAGTTATGGGGTAGTGTAAGAATCTTCGGACTTTGAGTTAGCATCTAGATCATTAAGATAGAGCGCGTCAAAATTGGCATATGAATCTTTCATTTGTGCTCGTAAGATCACTGCAAATGTAAGGTAGTGGGAGAGTTCCCCACATTCTCCATTCGATGTTGTTGCGGATCATGCCATTGAAGTCATGTTTGATCCATCAGTGGGCTTTCTTGAATGGTCAAGATGAATAACATCATATTCTAAAGATATAATGTATACGTTTTGAATCATGCATTGAGTCAGGGTCATGTTCAAAGTCAATATGTCAGTTGAATTTGATCCTCCCAGCATTAGTGGAAGACGAGCGAAGTCAATACTTATGCCCCCAACATCGGTGGGGGTTATGCTAGGTCAATCGGGCATCCAGTCTTTTAGCCTTTATACTTTTTTCCACCGCATCGGGTTAGAGATGCAGGTTCAACAATTTTAGTCACCCTATGTCGTTCTGTGCACTTTCCCAAGTCATCAAGGGTTGGAGTGGTATATGCGAATGGTCGAATTACATTCGCGTCGGAGTCATCCCATCTGTTTAGTTAGAATGCAGTGATCGCTTTATTGAGTATCAGTGAACTTAGATATTCTCCTCGCATCAGCCACAGAGTTGAGTAAGCTCGTCAATCTTGCAAGCGAGAGAACGTCGTTAGTGAGTTATTCGAGTTTCTTCGTTCATGCTTTGGCATAATCCGAAATAGCCATCATAGTCTTGTTGAGTCTATCTCTCACCCTTGGTTCCATTAAGCTTAACAATCAAGATAAAAGGCCCGATTAATGACATTGGTCTTTTCCAAAATTGTAAATTCCTGTCATTCTTTACATAAGCTTTTCTTTTTTCTTTATCATTTCAAGAGTCAGATGGTGCTCTATTCGTTGTCATGAAAACATTGAGACCATCCATCTCAATACTAATATCTTCTTGTTGCAGGAATCTATCTCAGGATATAATTCACCAAGATTTCTAGGAAAACTCATGGTACAAAGATACTGAGGTTTGTTACTGAGGTGAATCCGCCAAGGCTTTTTGGTGGGTCTCGTTGCAGAGATACTTTGAAGTCTGAGTTATCTAGAATACTGGATATTGCTGCTATAAACACCATAAATGGTTCAGGTCGATCTATCAATGCCACTGCGGCGTTGAATCTTTCAAGGAATGCATGCAGGGTTTCATCAGAGCTTTGTTGAAGCATCAATTAATGTTGCAATCTTGCCCTTCATCTTTGAGAAGTTTTCGTCAATTGTCCAATTTAGCGCGGGTGCCTTAAGCATGAAGTTTTGAAGTGGGTGGAAGCCAGTCTCTGGCTTCTTGGTTTTGCATACATGATAGCCGTCAATCATGCTTCTACCTTTAATTCTGGATGGTGATCCACTGCTCGGATGTATGCGGGTTAGTCTTGAGGAGTCATTCTTTTAGTTACAGTCTGGGATCTTGCAGAACTCCAATGATAGTAAATGCGTATATGGTCGGTCGATAGTCGAATTACGTTGCTCGAAACTCGTACCCTCTGCTCCCCATCCACGGGGTTTACTAAGCGGTGACCATCAAATCCACATCTTCTCTGAATTCATACTCCCTTATCAATTTGTGAGTTAGAGTTGATACCAAATTATTTGTTCGTGTCCAGCTCATGTTAGTTTTTAGTCTCTTATCCAAACTCTGAGGATCGGAATCGGGTGGCAATAAGGTCAAATTATAGTCACTTCAAATACTTCTACTTTCCTCCTGCATTAAGGAATGTGGAACTTCATGTCGAAGTTGAGTTGGATTTGAAGCATTTATCAGAATTGGAGCAGAGGTTGGTCAGACTCGGTTTAAGTTTACAATGGCTTTTGCATTGCCATCATTTTCATCCAAAATGTTACGGTCAGAAGTTGCATATTGCACATGTTTGGAAGGAGGTTGATTGCACCTTGTTTCATTCAAGATGATGTTGCAAATTTGTCCTAGGAACTCACGCGATCTAAGTCGTGGAACAGGGAGCATTTGAGCCAAGTTCATTGTCGCTTGAATTCCAATAGTGCTCACCCCAGTGAGTGAGTCGTAGTTGTTTGACCTTCCATTTATTCAAGTAAAGATGTTGTCCATCATTTTCTGGTGCTTCTGGAGAAGTTCATCTTCTCGAGCCATCTGGGCTCTCAATTCATCAAGGACACTATCCATTTCATATCTAGCCTGATGTGCTGAGGGATCGCCACGAAAGGAAATCTCTTGATTTCCCTCGTTCCTAGTGCCTTTTGCGCCAACATCCTCAGCATGAAAGAAAGTTCTATCTTCCTTCTTGTTAACCCTTGGATCGGAGTATCAAGCAATTCGCTTCCTTGCAAGTTAGAAGTCAAATTAATGGCATGCCCCCTTATCCGGGGTCTTTCAATCGGGAAGTCTGTCGGGCTAGCAAATGGACGTTCACTCTGCATCCATTATGTGGTCCTCAAGCGACCTTTAAAATTTAGACATGGATGTATGGAAAAGATACATTTCTTTCAAAGCTTAAGTGATTGAGTTATCCAAGTGCTCAAGTTATCGTATTTTCCATTCAGTGTATTTGCGAGGTGGCACATGTCGTTGCACTTGGGCTATGGCCAGTCACATGTGGGTGTGTATGCTGATTTGATATATCACTCTCAGGGCCTCCTTTCGGGTGTCGCCTTGATTCACATGAGAAGTTTAGCATTGGGCATCAATGTCAGCCTTCTGGATGTGGCCCTTTGTTTGTTATCCACTAGCCTCCTGTCGTTTTCTGCTAGTGCAGCCCTCGCGTATTTATCTTGTTATCTTGTGTAAGAATGCACTCCGTAAATAAGGTAAATTTCCTGTAATGTCACAAACTTGCAAGTTTATTACATAATTCAGTCAAATGTAGTCGTAGTCGAAACATTACTAATCTAAGTAATAAACAACACATCACATCACAAATTAGACAAAAGTTTCAATCCAACATCCCTGTAAACGATAATCTCTGCAATAAAAGATCTTACTGAATTAAGTAGTAGACACAGGGGGATGTGATGTGTATGTGAATGCCCCCAATCAATCTTGAATAAAGTGCCTGGCTATGGCTTGTTCGGGATTGATTAGGGTCGATATTAGAATGCCCCCAATCTTTTTGTGGGGAGGGCGGGCTCAGCTTCCAATCTTGCCCCCAATCTTTCATTTGGGTAGGAGTTCACTTGCAGCGCTCAGTCCCTGGCGCCTTTAAATTCTCCCGTCGGATACCAAGGGCAGAGTGGAATCAAGGCGGTCTTTAATCATGGCGCACCATTACGCCTTGGGGACGCATCTTCCCGTCCTTTATACTCTATCTCGAATCATGAGAGTTAGAGTTAATCAGGCGAACAGTCATGTCATTCGCCCCGGCTTTCCTCCTGCACTCTAATTCCAAGAGCGGGATTCTGCTGGCTCAAGTGTCGTTCTCGAACTCGATTTTAATCCATACTTCCCGCTTCGCTCTGACGGATGTACATTATCGGGCAAGTGGTCGGGCCACACTTGCCAAATTTTTGCATTCCTCCATTCAATCTTTGGGAGGAGTGATTGTCATCGAATTTTGGATACCTGCATCTTTCATATCGCTTGATTTAGTCATGTCAATAACTCTGGAAGAATGTAAAAGTAAATTGCTTAATTGAAAAGTAAGCATATAAAGGGGCAGTGGTGCCTCCTTTATTTGGATTCATGTAATCTGGTGGCGTCGTGCATAGGATCGAGCCATGTAGCTAGTCGAGCAACATCTATCTGGAGTTAGATCCCGGCCTTGAGCTATACAACTCTATTTAGATGGAAGGTGTGGCTTTGTATACGAGCAGTTCAGTCGAGCCCGCTATGGGTTTATTCCATAACTCCATATGCGGGTGCTAGAAGTCTGATCGATGTCAAAATCGGGGTACCTACACCATCAACATATTAATTCATTTGAGTCAATTACATCAGTAACTTTTAAAGCATGAAAATATAAGAGTCATGGTTAAATAGTAATCCTCTTAAAGGAATGAATATCATTCGTAGCAAAATTGGCACTGTAGTTTCTTTGTAGGTCCATTTTGCCTCGCCTAATCTCTGCCAGTTGATGGCTTGATTGGGGTCTTGGAGTGACAAAGGCGGCTAGGTAAATACTGTAAGCGAATGACGAGGTTGCATCTCCTTTGAATCACCTTCTTGCCCTCCATGCCAAAGGCAAGGATTGAGTGTCAAGTAGTCACGTCTGTACCGCTAATAATATCACATCATCATATTGGTGCTAGGACGGTAGTTGGCAGGAGGACAATAGATCTATGGTTAAAAATGGGTCCATGCTTAAAGGATCTTAGCCCCTTCTATGTCAGGAAGTTGGTTCGGGAGCCATAAGGAAAAACATGCCTCATCCATCTGCATACATGCCTTCAATCCCGCGCCAAGGATAAAAGCTTATACACACAGTCAATCAGCATCAAGGTTTAAGTGTTCCAAACCCTTAACTCGCCACTCTTTGGGAAAGACTGAGGCAATCGGTCATGTAGGCTTATGATGCATCAACATTGAGTTAGATAATGTAATCACGAGCAATCCACGCTTGAATCTCCTATTTCCCCCATCATCAGGGGGATGAGTTACTTGGCAGATAATTGATCAATGAAGTGGAATTGTGAATCTTCATTTTCTAACACCAAAACGTCTTTTGTCAGAAGCTTCATTCGTGTACATCTCCCGTCTAGTGGGAAGCTGATGAGTTCTTTTGTCTAATCATTCAGGATAGTGTATTCGGCAATAGGACTCATTGCTGTCAATCTTAGGACAACCTTCCCAGGGAAATAAGCAATGTTGCTTTGCTTGTCATGTGTTAAGGCATAACGAATGATGGTACGCCCTTCACTTCTCCTTGCTGGAAACACTCCGTGCTGCAGGAAGTTTCTAAAGGGAATTGCCCATGACTCTCTTCCGAATTCGGTCTCCAATATTAGATCAACTTCCGAGTGTCTCGATTGGATCATCTCTATCTCTTCCGGATTATCGGAACTTGCTCGGTTAGCCAGATTATCCGTTTTTTTATTTTCTGTATGCGGAATATAAGTTATGTTGTAATGTTCCCATCCATCCAACAACTCTTCTACCCGTTCAAGGTAAGCTACGAATCGTAGTCCATTCATCTGGAATATCCTTCGAATCAGTACAACTCCAATGCCAGACTGTTGATTGTTTTTTGCACTGTCAATATACAACCTCCAGGTGCTTGGTTTTCATCTTTCATTTTAAGGGGCTATCTTCTTCATCTAACACATCCTCTTTGGGAATAGTCAACTCAGTGATGAAGTCGGCTAATGCTTGCCTACATATGGATTTCTTCAGGAGGGAATTGAGGTCAAACTGGTTCAGCCCGATGTTCCGTTCAAGCAATCATCTGAATGTCGCAGGTCGCTGCAGGACCTGATGTAGTGCATAATCAGTGTGTATCACAAGCAGATGAACTTGGAAATAGTGGCGGAGTTTTCTCGAAGCAATCAACAAACTATAAGCGAGCATTTCATTCTTTGGATAGTTGCTTCATTAGATGTTGCCTTCTAACATCCTAAATTTTCATCTTCTCTGAGATCTATGTCTTCAGGAAGGTCATCGGGCAACTCTTTATGTGATGTTTCCTTTGCTAAGCCGATGCCTCCTTCGCACTCCATCTCATCAGTACGGGAAGCGTATTTGGGTTCCATATCTGATGTGTAGCATATTCCATTTAGGCAAATAGCAGGATCTTCTAGTAACTTAGTCACCATGGACCATTCCCACTCCAGCTTCAATTGGGAATTTTAGCAATAGACATTAGGCTACAATGTAAGTTCAGAATTCTGTTGGAGCTGGTCGGTCTAGACCATGATCGGATAAGCTTGAATACGACAGCATAGTCTGCGATACTTTAAGTAATATTCATGCGCTATGTCATAATGGAAATAAGAAGTAGAGAGCTAATGGTTGATTCATATTTTCTTTAATCTCGAGCTCTCATCACTTGACCAAGGTTGTATGATGGCTAGTGAGCAGTCAAGTTGTTATAATCCGGGAAAGGATCCGTAGGTCCAATCATGGTGTGTGGTGGTTCAACTAGTACCTAACTCTGGGCACTAAAGTACGCTGACCTAACCGTTATCCGATGGAAATCAGTCTTCCTCGATGCAGTTGACAGCAAATAGCCATTGCAAAGGTTACCTAAGTTCTTCGGAAGGTGAACCGCAGGACATATTTCATTTATCACATCATATAATTGAAGTGTAGCTTTGGGATGTTGAGATCCTTAGCTACTTTCTGGTATCCCATTATTGACAATTATGGTCACTAAGATCACATGAATCATCTTCAGAGTAGTGCTCGGATTGTTCCATATAACCGTCATTCGAGGCTCCACCGATTAGACAGGTTTAAGTTACATAGATAAGGTGGTCACTGCTCGTTAGGGAACAACATCAGTTGCATTGATGAAATCTACACACCATCGGAGCTATGGAAGAGGAATCTGCTATGAGAAAATCATTGTCTCGTATACTGTCGATGATAACAAGCTGAATCTGATCAATAGCTCATCTCATTGCCTTACTGATGTAAGTAGGTGTCATGGCTCTGGGAAAAATCCCAATCATTGTCATCTAGCAGTGATATTCTCAGACTATCCATCTAATCTTCATTGACAAGCTTTGATGGCTGCTGTTGGCCAAAATATATGTCGAGCTGAAGGCGAGCCGTGCTCCGAGCCGAAGGCGAGCCGTGCTCCGAGCCGAAGGCGAGGCCGTCAGCGGGTCCGAGCGCAGCGCCGGTGGGGGTCCGAGGCCCCACAGTCCCGGCGGCGATCGACCTAGCCGGTTAGGTCGAAAGGAGGTTCGGGTCTGTCATCGGATCGGAATTTGCCATCGGATCGGGTTGGATCGGAATTTTCCTTCAAGTTGCGGTTCGGGTCTGTCATCGGATCGGGTATGTCATCGGATCAGATCAGGGGTACATCATCAGCAAGTGGCCGGTTCGGATCTCCCCCTCTGGTTTGGGTTGGAGGTTCTTTTCCAGGTCTAGTAGGACCCGATCCGACACCCTTAGGGATATTATCCTGCGCTTCATCTACATCCGATCCAAGGGCTTCATCTGCATCCGACCCGGTCACTTCATCTGCAACTGATTCGGTCTCTTCGTCTACATCCGATCCAGAAGCTTTGCTGGACTCTATTTTCGATCTTCAGCAATTGCTTCTACATGGCATAGTAGTGACTTCACTTTTGGTGATCTCCATAATTGCAAAGTCTATAGAATTCATAGGATTTCCTCATCGGACTTGGCGATCCAATAAGTAGATTAGAGAAACCTTAAACGCTGAGAATCTTCAGTTCTCAGTGAAAGCACCAAAATGTTAGACCAAAAAATAGTCCTAACACCCAATTGATCATGTTTTTCGAATAATAATGAGGAATCATAAACTAAAAGCAAGAAGAATCAATCAACACACGAGATTTATAGTGGTTCGGCGTTATCGAGCCTACATCCACTTCATATTTTCTCATTTCATTCGTAGATTACTATTACGACGAATAAAATCACTTAATCACTCAAATCCAATGAATAATTCTCTCTGAATTCATTGAATTTATTGAAGAAGTTGGTCAATTTCAGTAGAGGAATTCGGCCATAGAAGCCATGAAGAAGATAACTGCCAAAAGCCCCCTTCATTATGTGCGAAATCATGTATATATAGGAAGAGAGTTAGTTGGACGTGAGTGGCCACGTGGTTGCATCAGAGGGAATCTCGCAAGTAGAGTGGAGAAAGTGACAAAATGGGCTTCATCTGACTTGTTAACCGCTTCAGGGAAACAGGCAAAAAAGAGGTTCGGATCGGTCTTCCTTCGATCTGAGCCGATGCTCGTCTTGATAATTCTCCAAGTTGTGTGTAACAATCGTTCCAGGCAGGTCGGGTCCCTCTATCTCGAACCAATCCGGTGCAATACTCATGTTCTAGTCCTCCATCTACTGTTGTACATGGGATCGAGACCCGATCCGATCCAATGATTCGACCCGATGCTTTACATATGCCAAACCCGAACTTCTAAAGATCCGAGCCGAGGCAGGGATCCGACCCGGAGCCTTCATGTACGTATTAGCCAAGTTTTTCGATGCTCTATTACTTCATTCAAATGATCACAGATCCCATAAGCTTTCGGTAGCCTGGTCACAAAGTAGGCTAACAGGTATGCTTTCGGGGATGTGCCTTTACTATCCCTCCTATGAATATATTCCCATGTAGGTATTTTCCTTTCGTATCGGCACCGACCTTGCTGTCCCCTTTTCTTCTTCTGCTAGGTCTCGGACTATAAGCCTTTTGGCAACTTCTTATCCCCGACTCCCAGTACTATGTGGAATGCTTCCGGGATTGTTCCTCTGTGTCTCGCTAAGTGCCGGTGCTACCCTGCCGGAGCCTTTCTCTTTCATATCGGTTATAAGCTTCCTCCTTTTCTGTCATCCTGGAGTCTTCATTGCAACCCTCAACCTTCCGCTATCGATGTTGAACCAACATTGTTGTGCTTTGATCTTTCTGGATGTCGGTATATGCTTTTGGCTTGTTGCCAGCTCTCGGATTCTGCATCTGGTAGGTCTCTATATTTTCCCTTTTCTTTATGATTCTATTTTGGTGTTTGGAGCCCTTTTGTTTCCCTGACTCCGGTACTTGTGCTTCTTTATATTTTTCCAGTGCGAATTTTGGTGCTAACATTTAACCTTCCCCTAGTATAAAGAATCTTTTGTTCTTTAGGACAAACCCTGCGATTCCTGTACCATTTCATTAACTTAAGAAACATTACAAAGGTTTTAGCATTAGTTTTGCATGACTTTGAAATAGTGATATGAGGAGAAACATGATCTTCATTAAACGGGAAGCCTAATATTCTGATGTAGACATTTAACTATCAAGAAAAGTGAAGTAGCCCCCACAGTCTAATTTGGATGCTTCTAAATAGAGAACTAGAAATTCTCTATTAATGATCATGAAGTGCCAGCAGGGCCGATATAACTCACGCAAAGTTTGGTATTTATCTATGAGGTGTCTAGCATAATTTTGGCAATAATTCATAGCAGCAAATATTAAGGGTAAATATGTCAAGAGTTTTAGAAAACTCCCTATAACAAATGATGTGTGATTATAATCCTCATTCGATGGTTCCGGACGGGAAGTCCATAGTACTTGCATGTGCTCCAGCTTAGGAACCTTTACCTTAAAACAATAACGATATGTTCGAACCCCATATGCGAGTATGACAAAAGGAATCTAACATTCTCCCTATAAATTAACATAGAAAATTCATAATTAAACTTAATTGTTAGCAGAAAACAGATCTAGAGGTCTATTTTCTTAAAAATTGTATGTTGAAAAATATACATTTGGAATGACAAAGAAAAGATCCCAGATTAAAGTCTGGATTTATGTAACAAAAACTTAAAAGCCATAAAAGGAATCCTAAGATTTGCACCCGGTGAAGGTAGAAAACACAAAATCTTATTTGAAAGTGGTAGTTATCCAAGATTCATACTTGGCAAGATAGAAATCATAAATCATGTAGAAACCCGCAGACTCACATTCTGGTAAGAAGAAATCAAAAATCATATAGAAACCCCGAGACTCATGCTCAAGTAAGTAGAAATTCATACGGAAACCCCGAAACTCACACTCGGGTTAGTGGAAATCAGGAACCATATAGAAAGCCTGAGGCTCACACTTGGGTAAATATAAATTCATATAGCAACCACGACACTCATACTCGGGTAAATAGAAATCAGAAATCACATCTGAAATTAGTAAAAACCTTAAGACTCATACTTGGATAAACTGAAATCAGAAATCGTAGCAACCACGAGACTCACACGGGTAAATAGAAAGTCAGATATCATATCTCAAAATAATAGAAATCCCAAGACTCACACTTTGGTAAGCATAAATCAAAAATCATATGGAATCCCCAAGACCCACACTTGGGTAAGCATAAATCAGAAATCATATAGAAAGCCCGAGATTCACACTCGGGTAAATGAAAATCAGAAATCTTATGGAAACCCTAGACTCATACTAAGGTAAATAGAAATCAAAAATCATGTAGAAACCATGCACTAATTGGTAGTTACTATAAATGTCGTAAGTGGAATGTCTTAATAAGAGTATAAAGCAAGCGTTAACAGTTCACTCAAAGGCTATCTAATAAAAGCATCGCATATCATCCAATAATCACAAATATGCACAGTGTCAACCAATCCAAACATTATTGAAAGTGATCAAGCAACCATAAGTTATCTTGGGTTCCTTGGAAGTTTATTCAGAGGAATCATACGAGTGAAAGAGTCATAGATATACCAAGGAATAACTTCTCGGACACATACGTAGAGGACTACTTTCGAAATAAATTATCCTGTCCTGAGTTAATTTGTCATTCGGCGGATGTTTATTTCTACTTTCTAGCCATTGGGTACCTAACGTCTAGTCTTATTCCTAACCCATAGGATATGAAGATGAATGATTACCCTCTACAAGAGTGACACGTGTCCTTATATGGGAAGATGCATATGTTATAATAACTATCCCTACTTAGGGGGCGACTCCACTAGCTGGAGATGAAGTATTTAACCCAACTCAAAGGCGACTCCTTTGCAGGAGATAAAGGTATTGTAGCCCTACCCCAAAGGCAACTCCTTTGAATGAGATGAAGGTATTGTAGCCCTATCTCGAAGGCGACTACATTATAGGAGATGTAATCTTTGTGGCTTCTCTTCTTGGAAGCTTTATTTTCTTTTCCTCTTCTGGAGGCTTTGTTTGACGCTCTTCTTCTGGAGGCTTTGTTTGACGCTCCTCTTCTGGAAGGTTGCGTTTGTTGTTGAGTCTCTCGCTGGAAGCATTGTTTGTCGCTCCTCTTCTGGGAGGTTTTGTTTGATGTAGCTTCACACTCTGGAAGCTTTGTTTGTTTTTCCTTTTCTTCTAATGGCTTTATTTTATTTTGCTTCTCTCCATAGAAGCTTTATTTGTCTTGGCTTCACTTCTCGGAAGCTTTGTGTGTTGGTGCTTATCTCCCTGGAAGCATTGTTAATGTAGCTTCTCCCCCAGGAAGCTTTTTTTATTGTTCCTTTTCTTCTAAAGGCTCCATTGGTTCGGCCTTTCTTCTGAAGGCTTTATTGATATCATTTATCAAGGGTAGGTTCCACACCTTTCATATAAGCATTATGTATGTCAACACAACATGTTTGACAAAGTTCATGGAATTCTAAAATAGTGGAGAAAAGTTTTAGAAGAATGTTTTTAATTTGAGCTATGATTAGCGCTTAATCATTGCTTTGCTACATATTTATCTGAGTAGCTTTCATCGAAGTTTGCCATTGATTGATAACTTTGTTGTGCAATTATTCATGCATCGTGTTCCTTAAGTGCTCCCTTTTGAGCTTTCGTTCCCTACCACGGGATATGACATAAATAGAAGGTGCTACCTTTGAGCTTTCGTTCCCTTCTGTGGGACGAGAGATAAGCAGAAGGTGATCCCTTTGAACTTTTGTTGTATGCATAACCCTGAACAGGTTTGGTTTTTACCTGTAATAGCATTTGAACTTACATTAATATTTGTTTGATCATAAGCAAAAATAGAAAGTTAAACGAATAATAAAAGTAATCATTTGAGATAGGAGACTTATTGTCGACTTCTCATTCTCATGTTGGGTTGCCTCTGACCAGCTTTACCACTACTATTTCTTCAAATTTCTAAGCTAGGCTTTCTTTTTGGGTTGGCGTATCTTTATCAAGCCACGACATTGACTGGTTTTTGTCCTTCTGTCTTGTGATAGGAACAATAGTCTTTTCTTTTGTTCGATTTCGAAGAGCCTTCTGCAAGGCGATTTGGATCAGGCCCTCCTGCCTTCTAACCTTGTCCTAAGGTTTTCTTTGTGTTAAGTATTTCTTCCAAAAGAATGAATTTATTGGCTCTGGAGTATAAATCATTCAGGCTTTCGCACTCATTTTGGATGAGATCCTTCCAAAAGGTGGATAGCACAGCCAACCCTGATTGCACAGCTCTCAGTTTCTCCCTATCTGTGGCCCCTTTCACTTTGAGAGACTTATCATGAAACCTCTTTAGATAGTAGTTAAGTGACTCCCCTAGTCTTTGTTTGATTCTATCTAAATCATAAATGTTGTTTTTCGGTTCCATTTTCATATAGAACAGTGTGCTAAATGCGTTGGATAATTGCTTCCATGTCGTAATGACCGAACCATGATAATGCTTGCACCATTTAAGAGCTATACCGTGAAAAGTTGTTAGGAAGACCTTGCATCGAAGGGCTTCAGAATCGTTATACATATCCATGTGATTCTTGAATATGGCAAGGTATTCTTTAGGATTTGTAGTCCCATCACTTGTGATTTTGTTCTTTTTTATTTCAGACGGAACCTTCACCATCATTATTTCTATGGAGTAAGAGATTCCTTGCAACTTCCTGTCTTCTATCCATGTTAGGCTTTCATTTTCTTCTGAGTTGACCACCTTGTTTGTGAACAAATTGAACAATTGCAAACAATAATTAAATTCATTCAGCTTTCCTAAACAACAAGGGTTGTTGTAAAGGGTGTCGAACTCTGGAACCAAAATTATTTTAAGTAATAAATCCAATCAGCTTATTCTGGAAGTTTGATTGTTTGAAAACAACAGAAAATAAATAAAAAGAGAGTTTTTTATAATAAATGAAAGCAATTAGGGAGTAATGACATAAACCTGATTAATAATCATCTATAGCCAAACAGATAAATATAGACCTAACTCATGTTTATATCATAAATATGAATCAACAATAATTAGGTTTTTAGAAACAAATATGTGAATAACGACAAGCATAGCCTATGCAGGAGCTAAGCTCATAAACAACCATAGGCTATCAGGATAGATTCACTACTTTATTTCTAAAACCCTAAAAATTAGATCTAAATCTGATAAGTGTTAGAATGAACTCGAATATACCCTATGAAGGAGAATAGCTCTTATACGACACATAATATGAAGGTTCAGATCTAACTCTTGGTTTAGATCCAGATCTATATGCATAAAGTCCTAATCTATTTGGCTGCGTGATTCACATTGAATCTAGTCTATAAGCGTCATCACCCCCCAATTAAAGGGGATTAGCTGGACATAGCTAAACAAGAAATAGGGAAGAATAAAAGAACAAACATAAATAAAATAAAAATAAAACTAAAGAGAAAAGGAGAAGAATAGTTTTATTCCAAGAAAAGAGTTTACAGAATAAAACTTAAGACAATTCTAAATGAAAGAGTTTCGGTGTATTTATAGTTGCGATGACCAAGAGTAAGTGGCCAATTACCAGATGTGGGACTAAATTCTTAACCCAAATAATAATAAACCAATGTGAACGCATGTGAAAGGACATGCAAATGTCATGGAAAAACAACTTGCGGGCATCAAACGACATCAACTTCAATCGTTTTGAGCATAAATAAGAACTCCATAACATCTGAGACAAGAGATCTTTATGAAAAGGCATTGAATCTTGACTTTAAAATATGCGGTAGAAGGTGGTCGAACAGCAAAATTTCTTCAAGTCTTCATGCTTTAACCAGCTCTAAAAATCAACATTCTTCTTGCACCAATTCTTCAAGCTTTTCGACAATTAAGTGCATCAATCAATCCATCTTAAATAATCTGAAAACACAAATATAAATACACAGTATCAATTATTTTAAAGAGAAAACAAGATAAATAAGCAGATAAAACACACACATTTACATGTATATCAAATACCCCCATACTTATCTTTTTATTCATCCTCGAGTAAACTAAACTAAGATATGTCACACTTTCGTAGGAAACACAATTGCAATTAGCGTATGCAACAAGCCGTTAAACCCTTAGGTGTCCTTAGTAGGACGAATGTTGTCTCATGAGGGTTTTCAACGGATATTATCCACAAAATCCAAAGCGTCTTATGTACATGGATTAATCAAATAATATATTTAAGGTCTTTCAAATTCCAAGTAATTCACTTAATTTCAATAATAATGATTTAGTCCTAAGTTGTCCATCCCATTTGGTGCAAAAATGAATGAAATTTTCCAAGCCGAATCGTAATTCCTTGATAAGACAGTAATTGCCTTGAGGATTAAGAGCATGGTGTCATCCAAAGTTCTACACATCAACAATGTGCACCCAATCATTTATTTATTCGCTTTTTTTTGAATAATTTTGTACCAGTGTAACTGTAATGCATTGGATGTGAGTTATGCATAGATGAAGGAGAATTTTGTAAGTTCTAAAAATATTATAGATAAGAGGGAAAGTGTATTAGTTGAACTTCAAGCTACAAAAAAGTAGTACTAAGGCACATATGGACGTTTTGTTTCCTTTCGTCTCCTCTACTACAATCCTCGCTTCTAAGTACGGTATGATGTATGTGGATGAAATGGAAATGAACGCATTATAATCAAGAATGACTATTTTATTCTAAGAGATTTTCTCTTTATTGCATTTTTCTCTCTTTTTTTCAAAGATGCATGATGAGTGGGGATGGAATGGAATGATACAATATGATATTTCATTTGATTCCTCCTCTACTGAGCGAATCATAACCAACACTTCATGAAAGGAAAATTTTATGCCCTAGTTACTCTACTTTTATAACCATAAATCAACACTCAAGTCTAGATTGATGTTATATAAAAAGCTAAAAGGAAAGATAAGCAAAGTTTCATACGATAGATAACCCATATAAAATAAGATATGGTATATGGTTATCCTACCTTAAAACAAGTACAGAATGGGTAGTGTAATATTGGTATAAAAAGTGACGTTGTTTAACCTTTAGACAAAAGGTTCTTAAGTATAGCAATATAAGAAAAACTTGTCGAAACATGCATGTAAATCGACTAAAACTTGGGTTTGAATAATGTAGGGTATCGAAGAAGAACACTACAATGAGTCGTTTCTCTTTAATTGGGCCAAGTGGAATTTAGAACTTGCACAAGTTTAAAAATTTGAGTGGAAGAAATAATATGCATGAAAACGAACTCAAAAAAATCCAACAAATGTAAGTACAAAATCATTTTTTTCCGATTTTTTTATGATTTTTTTTTTTACTTGCACATTCTAACATGTATAATAAGGGTTAACACTCTTACTCCAGAACACGATTGACATCTTCACAGTCTCAAGCTAGCATCTTAAAAAGACACATTACGACTCAATGAATAATTAATGTTCATTCCGATCACCCAACAATTCAACTTATCAACAAAGGACCAAGGTGTTATTTATGAATTTTAAGATAGTCCTTGTTCAATGAATGACCTAACTCATAAAATTTGATTGCTAATGTAATGTAAATTCTCTCCCACACTTAAAAATAGACAATGTCCCCACAGTCGTCAATCATGCATATCTTAGTGAAAGGGAAAGAAAATAAGAGGGTAAGCGCGGCTTACCGGATATGCATGCAGAAAATATGCAGTCACCGAATATATGAACTAGTCAACAATGGACCAATGGATCAGCCTCATTAAGATTATGAGATACAACTTAAGCACAGAAAACCAAATCATAAAGGATTTTATATTACATTTCTGATTAGGAAAAATAAATTTTGTTTTTTCAAAAGTTTGAGTTGCTAATGTTAAAATTTTGAGCTTACAATTGATTCTAAAATCGAATTGAATTTCTGTAGCAACTAAAGAGAGGTCATTGAGTCGGGTTTAGTAAAAGTATCAAAAACAAAGTTTGGTTTGTTCAGATGACATATAAATTGATAGACGTGTGCATCATTCTCACCCCCAACACTTGTTTTGAGAAATATTGTTCAATTTTGCTTTGATATTTGAAATTTTGTTGACTAAAGGTTCATTCGTAAACCTAAATTAAAACCAAACAAATGAATTTTCAGTAAATTTCGAAATTTTGTTTTCAAAACAACCGTGTTATTGCAAAAAGAGTTCATATACTGTAGAAATTTATCATTGAAAAACAAGTGATCACGGTGAGGCTTAGTTGAAACGATTAAGTCGCAAGGAGTTTCAACAGTTTTAGAAAAATCGCCATTGTGTTTAATATCACATTCAACGGTTTTGTTGATTTCAACCTCAAGAATTTCAAAGTTTTCAAATGTTTCATTTTTAGTTTCAGACCCAACAACATTATCTTCAATCAGTTTAAGAAGTATTCGCTCATCAAAGTCGTCCTCACTCAAACAGTTGTTACCAACTTCATCATTTCTTTCAGGTTGACAATTTAAAGTTGCTTGAGAGAGGAAGATCAAATTGAAGATTGACGTTTTCGTTTTCAAGAGAATTTTAATTCAAATCAATTACAGAGATTTCGATAACTTCATTAAGATTTCCATCAATTTCAAAAGTTGTTAGTTGAAAATTTTTGATTTTAGTAAAAGTTGAATTTCAGTAGAAGCATTAGTTTGAGTTTGAATTTCAATTTCACAGAAATCGGTCTTTTGCATAAGAGAATTTTCAAAATTTTCATTTTCATCAACAGTCATATCGTCAGAATCATCAATAATCGTTATGTAATGTTGTGACGAAGTTAATGGCTGATTATTTATTTCAAAAGAAGTGTTGGCAGAAAATTGTTTGTCACTAGATTGGTATTTATAGTTGTTGTACAACCGTTTGATGAGATTCGTGGAAATTATTCGAAAAGCTTTCTACTTGAAATTCATTCTAATTTGAAATGTAACCAAAATCATTTAAAGTTTGAAAAGAATTGCAATTTTGGTTGTACATGGGGCAAGCACACATGTACAAGAAGAAGAGAGTTTTTCATCGAAAAATCAGTTGCAAAATTGTTGGCTCTAAAGAGCCTCTTAAAAAATATGTTAAAATTAACTACTTCGGATTATATGAATACAAGACTAGGTCAGATTCAGATAGGGGTTATCAGTGTACCACGAATCACCGTAGAAACACGACTGAAGATTTAAGAATCTGTTTGAGTTCTAGACTCTACCGTTCCTTCGACACCAAAGAGAGTACCAATCCTAATTGTCAATTTAATGAATATTTTGTCCTATGAGATTTGTGGAATCCACGACTCGATTTCAAAAATAAATTATTTCAAAAACAAACTTTTCAATTTATCCCACGTTCATTTTAAAATTTTCAACCACACATCAACAGGCAAAATATTCAATCATAGAATAATAAATTGCAGAAATAATTTTTTTACAAGAGAACCGCGACACCTGCACGAAATCTTCACAAGCAATTTTTATATATTTTTCAAGTAGCAGCAGACTCTATAGAGTTTAGAAAATTCTCACTTAGATCGGCAGTCCTTTTAGTGCAACTGAGTAGCGCAAGTGCGTTCACACTTCACTTGGTGTGCAACCGCTCCAACAATTCAAAATTCTGCTAATTGCAAACTGGTTGACTTCTGACTTCTCTGTCGATTGCTAGAATCTTTTCTTCGACTTAGATCTTTGATTTTATTTTTATTTTTGGGTTTTTTTAATGTAATAAACAACTAAAAAACTAAGCTTCTCACAATCAAAAACACATCCACTCAAAAATAAAAGGAAATGCACCAAAGAAAAATAGAAATGAAAACAAATCAATTTAAATAAGGCCACATAAACCAAAAATAGAACATGAAATTTAGAATGGAGCCAAGTCATCATGACTCAACCTTGATGGTCCAAAACAATTGCCACAACAATTAGATTACACCGCACCTAATTTCCAGACATTAACACGCCCTCGTTTCTGTAAATTTTCAATCGATTCTCCTAAAACCAGAGACTCATGCCTTTTTTGTTTTAGAAAACAAATCTGCAACTAAGATCGAATTTTGGCGTTTATTCTCGGCTTGATTTCAAATTCGAAACTTGGTTCAAATCTTGTGTACTAGGGTTTTTGAATCTGAGTTTTATGTATTGCAGTGGCGTTCAGGATTGGCTGATGGCTGTTCGAACTGGGTGTACTTCGAATCGAGCTTCAAGATTTGTCATTTGGTATTTCGATGTGAGCATTGATCAAAGTGGGGGAATTTGATTTGATGTTTAGGCCTCAGGCAAATGGGGGAGTTGGATAGAAATGACGTGATGTGGTTGATCAGTGGGTATTGCGTATGGTAACGGGTAGAATTAAATTGGATGGTGTAAGAACTGGGTTTGGTAGATGTATGTGATGAAACCAGTAGTGTTTATGAGGTAATGGATTTTGTGGTGTTGAGGTTGGTTAGAAAGGTGAAAGCTGATGGTGTTTAGGTTTTGTTGGAGATGAGGTGCAGAATTTCATCGAGGATATGGCAGCGTTGGATTTTTTTTGAAGTGGGTTTGTGTAATTTTGGTTTAGGAGTTGCTGATGTGTTCGAAAATTTGAACTGTTGGAGGTGGAGAGGATGTAGTTGTGACTGTGAGAGGTTATGTTGAAGGTTGATTTGGATAGAAAATGATTGGCTTGTATGGTGGATGGAAGGATGAAGGAGATGATCTGGACTGTGGTTCTGGACTGGATTGTGGCTGGTGTGATGATGGGAGAAGAAGTGCTTGCAGATTGAAGGGTGTTTGGTAAGGAGAGGAATGAGGAATTAAAGTGAAAGGCAGTGGAAAGTAATCGAGATAGAAGTGAATAGAAAGAAAATTTGAAATTTTTTTATTTTTTTATTTTTGTAAATAGTTTTTCTTCAGAAAAGTGGAAAGAAATCAAATTGTAAAAGAAAGGTAAGGAGGAAAAGAAATAATAGAAAGGAAAAAAATTTGTAGAAAATTGGAAAGAAATGAAAGAAAGGGAAAGAAATTGTATTGAAAACAGGAAAGGAGGTTGAAAGGAAAGAAATCAAAGAAAATTGGTAAAAAAAATTCTCTTATATAGAGGATTACAGTATCAATGATCAAAACCAAATCAACTAACGAGAATTTTTTATCTATATATACCAAAAAACAAAAGGAAAAAATAAAAATATAACCTGAAGGATTTACTTATATAAATTATTTTGATCCCCGGCAACGGCGCCAAAATTTGTTTGCGAACATATTGAACAATTGTAAACAATTATAAAATTTGTTCGGCTTTCCTAAACAACAAGGGTTGTTGAATAGGGTGTCGAACTCTGGGACCAAAATTATTTTAAGTAATAAATCCAATCAGATTATTCCGAAAATTTGATTGTTTGAAAACAACAGAAAATAAATAAAAAGAGGGCTTTTTCATAATAGATGAAAGCAATTAGGGAGTAATGACATAAATTTGATTAGTAATCATCAATAGCCAAACGGATAAATATAGATCAAACTCTTGTTTCTATCACAAATATGAATCAACGATAATTAGGTTTTAAGAAACAAACATATGACTAACGACAGGCATATCCTATGCAGGAGCTAAGCTCTTAAACAATCATAGGCTATTAGGACAGATTCACTACTTTATTTTTAAAACCCTAAATATTAGATCTAAATATGATAAGTGTCAAACTCGAATATACCCTGTGAAGGAGCATAGCTCTTAAATGACACATAATATGAAGGTTTAAATCTAACTCTTGGTTCAAATCCAGATCTATATGCAATAAAGTCCTAATCTATTTGGCTATGTGATTCACTTAGAATCTAGTCTATAAGCGTCATCATCCCCTAATTAAAGGGGATTAGCTAGAAATAGCTAAACAAGAAATAGGGAAGAACAAATGAACAAACATAAATAAAATAAAACTAAAACTAAAGAAAAAAAGGAGAAGAATAGTTTTATTCCAAGAAAAGATTTTACAGAATAAAACTTAAGATATTCTAAATGAAAGAGTTACAGTGTATTTATAGCTTCCATGACCAAGACTAAGTGGCCAATTACAAGATGTGGGACAAAAGTATTTGCCCAAATAATAATAAACCAATGTGAACGCATGTGAATGGACATGCAAATGTCATGGAAAAATAGCTTGCGGGCATCAAACGACATCAACTTCAATCGTTTTGAGCATGAATAAGAACTCCATAACATCTAAGACAAGCGATCTTTATGAAAATGTATTGAATGTTGACTTTAAAATATGCAGCAGAAGGTGGTTGAACAGCAAAATTTCTTCAAGTCTTCATGCTTTAATCCAGCTCTAAAAATCAACACTCTTCTTGCACCAATTCTTCAAGCTTTTCAACAATTAAGTGCATCAATCCATCCGTCTTAAATAATCTAAAAGCATAACTATAAATACGCAGTATCAATTATTTTAAAGAGAAAACCAGATAAATAAGCGGATAAATTATACATATTTACATGTATATCACACCGCTTTTGATGCTTGGATGTTTCTCCATGAAACTGGATTGCTCTGTCGATTTGATGAAGACTCGGTTTGGTTATAGAGCTCTCGAGGTGTCATAACTTTTGATTCTGCTTCATAAGGTTCCACTTTCTCTAGTTGTATCAATCTTCTTTTCCAAGTGTATTATTTCCAATTCCTTACTTGCTCTTTTCGTTAAGGTTGAAGGTCCTCCATTTTCAAGTTTTGCTGAGTTGATGTTGTTTTCCAGAATGGGTGACATGTTGGATCCTTCTTTACAACTCTTTCCCAATTAAATCATTTTTAATTGATTTTCAGACTATCTTGTTATGGTGACATGAGAAATAAGGTCGGAAGGTTTAAGATAAGTATGAAGGGTAGGAGAATTAATGGTTAACCACAAGGGCGGAAGTATGAGGAATACGGTCTGGGGTTAAAGGTTATACTATCCTTCAAATAGCTTAGATCAATGATGTTTTTAATTAGTAACTTGGTATTCAAAAGCTCCATGTTGAGACTCTATCTATAATCTTGCTTCTTCAAAGCTTAGTCCAACCCGGGACGGAACAACACAGCTTGGAATGTGGCAAGGTTATCCGAACGGTCAAAGGTAGGAGATGACAGAGGTTCAAGCCCTCCTTCTAGCGCCAAAATGTTGATGATATTTTTCTTTAACACCAGAGATAGGTCTAAGGAAATGGACCTAAGGGGAAAATGGGTTTATTCAGTTCCCACGAGCTTGAGTTAGTTCACCATTTCTTAAATATCAAGGTCTAAAAGCCCGAAGGTTAGTTACTCTCCCTCTAGGGGTGAGTATCATGCTTCTGCGACTCAAGGACCAACAGTTACCTTAGGACAAGGGTTCCCTAAGCGTAACACAAGTTAGGAAGCTAAACAGCTTTTGATAAGGTTACCTAGTTATTTAAGGTTTAAGGACAAGGCTTGCGTATGAAGCTTCTATCCAAGGGAATGAATAAGGGAGTTTGGAAGCTAAGTGACTTGTAGAAGGGTACTTCGGTAACATAGTAGAACACATTCAGAAGCATAGTAAAGAACAATATAATATGCAGAAAAAGTAAGAACACAAAATTTATAGTGGTTCAGTTCAGGTTCAACCTACGTCAAATTTAAAGGCTTTGATGATTTTATTCATAGAGGATGTTACATAAGAAATCCGCAAATTGATTTACAAATTAGGATTAAATCTCTAGGAAATGAAAGTAGGATTGTGGAATGAGACAAATTCCTCCAAATTGAGACCCCTAGGGTCTTATTTATAGTCAAATAGGGCCCTCTTTCATTGTGATCCCAGTAGAAGCCTCTTTCGGATGCTTTGACAAGGTTTTGTCCGCTTTATTGACATTTGGTTCCGGCAGAAAGGTCTCGGCCGCCATTATTCTTATCCAATGTTTTTATGGATGTCTTTTAGCCTTCGGAATATTAATCTTGGGCTTCCGGGAATGGTCCCGTTGACATGCTTCTTGGTAGCTCGGTCTCGGATTCTGAAAATGTTGGCTTTGTTGGCTTTCCGTTCCGAGACCACTATTCTAAGTCCGTATTCATACCTTTCGGTTTCGGTACTTTTAGCTTTTCTATATTCTTTGATGTTGGATTTGTCATATTCTTTCTTTTATACTCGTCTTCCGGTATCCGAGAGCCTGACTTGGTGACAGCATGCTCTCGGTATGTTTCCTGGTGATGGTTTCTATAGCTTTCTTCTCTCTCTCTCCGGCAACATCGGTCTTGGTCTTGATCTGGTGATAGCTTCATTCGTAACCCCTATCGGATGATTTATAAACTTTCTTCTACTATCAGCGTTGATATTGAGCTAAGTTGTGCCGGCAGCCTTTTGCCTTCTCTTGTCTGATGTAGCGCTTTCCTTCGATGGCTTTAGGCTTCCGGTTTATATGTCTCCAGTTGCACACTTCTGCTTGCTTTTGGTACTATGTGGCATGCTTTAAGGATGTGCCTTTACCATCCCTCTAGTGAATATATCGCCCCTGCCGGTATTTTCCTTTCATATCGGCACTGTGACAACCAGAATTCTGACAGACCGATTTTTTTTTCAAAATTCCAATCCATCGACACTCAAGTTGTTGTGCTCCGGTATCCTGCAGAAAGGACAGAGACATAAAATATGTCAGAGCTCAAAAAATATCTCACAGCGGAATGGATAAAATATAGTATAATCAAAACATAGCCTTACCGTATTATTAATACTACCTAACCAGTATCCAAAGCTATCATGTCTCTGCCACAAATCTAACCTGCTAGTATGTTATAAGGAGGGGGTCAGAACACGAGTCCTAGTGACTGGATTTAAACTATACACTTTGGACAATCCTACATATACCGTTCAATCGTATTATATTATTTATTAGGTTACTTGGGTTATCAGCACTCAACGGTTACATACACGTCGTACCCATTTACTTCCCAGTGGATTAACCTAATATAGTATATATGTAGCTACCCCCAATATTAAAGTACACCCCATGGTACCCCACTCGCACGGTCTCCACCGTAACAATATCGAAATATACACAGTCCCTCATCCTACGCCATAGTGATGTACGGATCTCTATATAACAATGTTTTGTTCCGCATATATCTGTCATTACTATGCTATGCAAACGTTTGGACTACCACCTTTGTTCGAATCAGAATTCTTACCAGAGTAATCCCCTCAAGTCTATGATACACCACCCAGAGCCGACATGCATGCATCTAGACTGTCCACCATACGTATCTTAAATTGTAGGTCGATGCTTCAATCGCACGTCCTCTAATGTGCATTGAGTTCCATGGCAGGGCGATATAAGAAACACGGAACTCGGTCGGGAGCTTTTCCATATATGTACAGGCTTGTCTTTAAGAGCCTCTACAGATATTCCTAGGGTCTGTTTTCACAGTGGTTATGGCCCCACCCAGACCCCTCCGTCAAATAGTAAAGACTACAAGAGCTAAGTGACGTGCCCCTAACAACAAACAATCTAAACATCCATTTGGCGTCTCCCTTCAACCATCGTACCCCGGTAGCAAAAGGTGAATGGTTTCTTGGGTTTAGCTCTAGTCTTTTTGCATTCCACTGGCTGTCGATGACGAGTATCCGACGATCCGCTATCTTCGTTGGTCCTGACCCCGCCTCGCGTGGAGGCAACCACTGAATCACCCTAGTGTCACCGCGTTACAGCATTTGGACTGCATAGCTAATTCTGCAGTCAAAGCCCACCCACTTAGCAGTTACGCGCAGACGCAACCTCTGCGAGCACAGCCTAAGACATCTGCCACCGCATAGAGGACTACTAAAAGCACCTTATGTACCTCAGGAAGCTGCGTGCTTCCCTTTTCAGTCCTTCGTAGCCATCAGAACAATCAGATGAATGTGCGCTCCCCTTGTGCCTTATAACACGATGATGATCTACACCATTGGGTTATTCACCCTCAAACGTACGGACTGGTCCAAGCGCCTCACTTTAATATGTTGTTAGACCCTACGTCTAAACATTCTTTTTCGCACTTGCCTTACCTCACCAGGTTTCCATTTAACTTGGTTATTCCCTTTCATGTTGAATTCTTATTCAAATTACCAGTTTTCTCTTGCTTATTAATTTCAGTCATATAACTTAACCAACTTAAGTTTATTAATAAGCCCACCACATGTTATTCTCTGGATTGTGGTCCAAGGTCTGTAATCCACAATCCCTTTTTATTCTTGTTTGATTTCAAGGTCACAATAACATGTTCTAATATGCTATTAAGTATCTCTTAGTTCACAAGTTTTCCAATTAACATGTCACTTACCACTTATGGTTAAATATAATTATTTCATTTAATAAGTTTTCCTCATTCTTCTTATTCAATCATAATTCCATTTCCACCGTCTTTACAACTTATCGTTGTTTACTTATTAACTTAGTTCTCTTAACAAAGGTTCACTAATAAATTTTTCTTTCCATAACTTATGTTGTCCTCATTTGTATATTTCATACTCTCGTTCTCACCAATAACTTAATTTACAATTAAGTCCAATTTATCTCTTAACATAAGTTATCTCCCTTTTCTTATTGTTTTCTTATAACCCAGTTATAATTCTCACTTGTCCCTAGGACAAGCCTTAACATATTATTCTATCAGCAGCTTTCAGATTTCCAAATCTATAGATTACTTAATTTATAATTAAGTACTACTTTTTACTTTCCATAAACCTCCCCCTTTCTCTATTTATTATAATATACTAGTTTCAATTTTCACCAATTACTGATTACTTAATTTATTAAGTGTCACTTATCTCATTCCATCAGTTATATCACGTTCTTACTAGTTTATTATAACCTGAGTTATAATCTTCACTTGTCCCTAGGACAAGTCTACCTATTATACAACATTCTCATAAATGTTATTAATTTATAATAGGTTATTATCATTCCCCATTTATTCCAAATCATTTACTGTTGTATCTTTCTTTCATTCAATTCTGTTTATTACCATTAATTTCAATTAATACTGTTTATCAGTTTGGTTATTTATATATATATATATATATATATATATATATATATATATATATATATATATATATACACACACACACACATGTACTAGACCTCTCACATTAAGCCTACAACCTGTGGATGCTAGATATGTCGGGCGGGTCCGGGCAGACTTCTTCCACAAGTCGGACTTAACCTCATGTCTCGGCACATTTCGTGTTTATGCACTTAGACCCCTCACATTAGATTCGCCACTCGTGGTTGCTGGATATGCCGGACGGGTCCGGGCAGACTTCTACCACAAGTGTAATCTAACCTCGCGCCTAAGTACAGTTACAGTTTCTAATTACTTTAACTCTAGGCATGTTCATTCTTTAATAACTATTCCTATTTCATTATAGGTTTTCATGCCCGTTTTTCCAAGTTATATATACTAGCCCAATTTAAGATCTTTAAACATAATTTGGTTGATGCCCCAATCCATATTTATTTATTCAATTCTATGTTAACATGAAACCATACATTCATATGCTTACTCCAATTATTTCATGTATACATTTGGGACAAATTAACATGTAACAAGAACGGTCACATTTGATACCCATATTCTAACAAGTTCATAACATGTAAACTTTTTAGACTTCAACTAATTCAATATATGAATTTTCCAACATGTTCATATTAATATTATAACATGTAAACATTCCAACATTTCAACTGATTCATATTAAAATTTTGACACGATATCATGCTAATCATTCCCGCATGTCATATACCACTTTAATCATTATTAGCATATGTTTAGGCATCTTAACATGTCATATTCCAATTTGTCATAATGGGGAATGCTAAATGGTAATATACCATTATCTAAAATAATATGGCTTAAATCCACTCACCTTATAAGCTTTCCAAATCTTGGATCTGGTCCAGATCTACCCTTTCATGGTTTTCCCCTAATTTTATTCAGAACCTAACAACCATGGATTTTATAATTTTTACGAAAAGAAAAAGGGAAGAAAAGAGAAGGGAATTGAAAATTAGACCAGATCTGGGAATTATCCCACTTCGATAAGAGATCTAAAATTAACGTAGATCCATTCTAGAAAAATAGAAAAAGGGATTGCTGATGTAGAATCCCAGATCTCCAAGATTGAATAACTCTAATAGGTTGAAGAAGAAGAAAAGGCTAGAACAAACTACGTTGGAGCAGCACTTCATAGTCGCCATTGAAGTATACGAATAAAACAATGGGTCTAGGGTCTTACTTATAGGTGTAGCGGAAGAACCAAGACCCTTAGACCTAAATCTAAAACACCAAAACCGATCATGTCAGAAAAGAATGTTCCAGATCCGCGGGTGGGTCGACCCCCTATTGGTGGGTTGCCTCATGGGTCGACCCCAACTGGCAAAATTCCTACTCAACTTCCTGCCTTGCGAATTTTGATTTTTAAACTGATATTTGAATTTTCTCGATATATTTATTTAATATACATATAGACACATATAAGCTCCTTATATGTATACAAACTTCTCCTGCTCATAATTTCTTCATATGATATCCGTTTTAAGCAAATCAGGTGTCTATCTTGGCCAATATTTCGAGATGGACGCCATGGCGCAGTCTGTTTTACTTAATTATGAATATTAAATTAACTTATTTATAATTTATTATCTTAAAAATGCATGGTGTTACATTCTCCCACCCTTAGGAAATTTCGTCCCCGAAATTTCATGAGGGTAAAATTCAATTAATCCCTCACATAATATACATCCATCATGTATGCATCCAATTCTTGCAAACATCGTGCACTTGTGCAAAGTGAAATATAACATAATAATGCATGTATGCCCAAGCGATACCACCTATGTGTATGCAAATTTTTCAAAAATCATTTTTTTTAATATATGATGCTCACATCCTAAATATACTGGCAATTCTACATGAATGCAATATTTTGAAAATCAAAATGTTTTTTCATCCAAATTTTCCAACACTCTTGCAAAGTAAGAGCATAGTTCATCCAATTGTTGCAACCATAATCCTACCAACCAACCTTATTTTTCGAATTTCAAAAAAATCTAATTTTCTAAATTCGATCTTTTATGTTACAAAAAGGTGGAAAACGGAAAACTCCGCATCTTCTGTTTTTCTTTTTCAACGTCTTTCTAACCGTACTGGGATTTTTATGTAATTATTTATAAAGATTCCCTATTTTCCTATCCAAGCACAACCCTCATAAGAAAATTTTCTTTGTTACTGATTTTCTTTTTCATCTTATCTTGGAAATTTTTATTCTTATCCATCTTTTCTCATAATTTTCCATTTTTGTTGCTTTACCGAATTTTCCGTTTCCTTTTTAGTTGTACTATTTTTCTTTTCTTAGCTTATTTGATCATCTAATCTTAGTTTAATTTAAATAAGCCTATAGTCTTTCAACTAAAACAGGAGAACATACACCCTACACAGCTACTACTAAGGGACAAGAATCTCGGGACTATGTCCCCCTCTGTCAGAATAGTCCAAACCATGGGATCCATGATAAGTTCAGGTGTTACCCTAACTTCCCAACAAGAACAATATAATGGAACGATCCCAGCTGAAATGTAGTAACGGGTTTTACCCCTAACCTGAAAATTTGTAACAGGGTCTAAACACTTACTTGCCCCTTTTGTATCTAGTAGTTGCCACTAGTCCTAGTTGTGTACCAACAATTGTTTCGAGCAACATCCTAGGATTTCTAATGCTTACGCTTTCTATGGGAACTCACTATTATTCCAAGATAATTCTCGCTATTTACTTTCTAGCCTCAAAACTTTTCCCGTCTTTCCTAGGCACTAATTCTTACCTACTCCATACTTTTTAAAACATGTTTTGGCCCTTTTCCTTCCAAAAATTAAAAGTGCCAAACCTTCTTTTTCCTCATGAAAAATTTCCTTTGGCAAACCATAAAAACGTGTCATCTTAAAAATGTAAATCATCATTTTTTTTCAAATAACAAAACTGGAGTAGATACGGACAACTATTTTCTCCATTGGGTTTATGACTTGTTCTTACCTATAAAGTCGGTTTAGTCTCTTACTATAAGGTGTAGACATCCACTCTATTCTTAATTTCTACACTAATTTTGTCCACCCAACAAAATTATCTTTTCAAAATAATTTATCCAAAAAGGATTGCCATAAGAATAGAGATTTCAAATCTTTCTTTATTAAAAACTGAAATATAACATGAAAACTAGCGAGTTATACATGCTCTATAATATGCAACTTTTTACTAAGAGAATTTTACTTTAAAACTTAATATGTACTTCTTTACATATTTTAAAACTATAACTTTTATGATTAAAACATGAAAACACCATAAACCATTTTCCCAAAACTTTTATAAACTCAAGTTCTTAAAAGCTAACAATGGGGTTAGACTCAAAGCGGGTTTCCAATTTTCCAGGCTTACCTAGACATTCCCCAATATCAATTCTCTCAACTATATATATTCCTAATCCATTTTTCTCTTTCTAACCTTTTCTAATCTATAAGGTTTTACTACCAAACCCACTAACCCAAAATACTAATCATATGGGATTCACTTTCCTTCCATACAAAGTATATTGTACACTCTCTACCCAAATTACCTGAAGGTCTCAGATTTCTTTATTCATTCCTTTAGTGTACAAAACAAACATCCCATTTTTTACCATGTTATACTCTTTCGATTTAGTGGATTCGTCTAAGGATCTAGGTATATATATAATATACTTATATTTTTAAAGATACAAATACGTTCACTCACTATTTATATAGGAATCCCAAACCTAAGCTCTGATACCAGATGTGACAACCCAAATTCCGACAGACCGAATTTTTTTTTCAAAATTCAATCCATCGACACTCAAGTTGTTGTGCTCTGGTATCCTGCAAAAATGACAGAGACATAAAATATGTCAGAGCTCAGAAAATATTTCACAGCGGAATGGATAAAATATAGTATAATCAAAACATAACCTTACTATATTATTAAAACTGCCTAACCGGTATCCAAAGCTGTCATATCTCTATCATAAATCTAACCTGCGAGTATGTTATGAGGAGGGGGTCAGAACACAAGTTCTAGTGACTGGATTTAAACTATACACTTTGGATAATCATACATATAGCGTTCAATCATATTATCTTATTTATTAGGTTACTTGGGTTATCAGCACTCAAGGCTTACACACACGTCGTACCCATTTAATTCTCAGTGGATTAACCTAATATAGTATATATGTAGCTACCCCCAATATTAAGGTACACCCCATGGTACCCCACTCGCACGGTCTCCACCGTAACACTATTGAAATGTATGCAGTCTCTCATCCTACGCCGTAGTGACGTATGGATCTCTATATAACAATGTTACGTTCCGCATATATCTGTCATTACTATGTTACTCAAACGTAAAGACTACCACCTTTGTTCGAATCATAATTCATACCGGAGTAATGCCTTCAAGTCTACGATACACCACCCAGAGCCGTCATGCATGTATCTAGACTGTCCACCATACGTATCTCCAATTGTAGCTTGATTCCTCAATCACACGTCCTCTAATGTGCACTGAGTTCCATGGTAGGGCGATACAAGAAACACGAAACACGTTCCATATCTGTATGGGCCCGTCTATATGAGCCTCTACAGATATTCCTAGGGTCTGTTTTCATGGTGGCTATGGCACCACCTAGGACCCTCCCTCAACTAGTAAACACTACAAGAGCTAAGCGACGTGCCCCTAAAAACAAACAATCTAAACATACATTTGGTGTCTCCCCTCAACCACCGTACCCCGATAGCAAAAGGTGAATAGTTTCTTGGGTTTAGCTCTAGTCTTTTCGCATCTCGCTAGCTACAGATGACGAGTATCTGACAATCCACTATCTTTGTTGGTCCTGACCCTGTCTCGCATTGAGGCAACCGCCAAATCGCCCAAGTTTCACCGTGTCACAGCATTCTAACTGCATAGCTACTTCTGTAGTCAAGGCCTACCCACCTAGTAGTTACGCGCAGAGCCAATCTCTACGAGCACAACCTAAGATATCTACCATCACACAGAGGACTACTTGGAGCACCTTACGTACCTCAGGAAGCTGCGTGCTACCCCATCCGGTCCTTCGGAGACATCAGAACAATCAGATGAATGTGTGCTCCCCTCGTGCCTTATAACACCTCGATGATCTACCCTGTTGGGTTATTTACCCTCAAACGTACGGACTGGTCCAAGCGCCTCACTTTAATATGTTGTTAGACCCTACGTCTAAACATTCTTTTATGCGCTTACCTTACCTCACTGGGTTTCCATTTAACTTGGTTATTCCCTTTCATATTGAATTCTTATTCAAACTACCAAGTTTCTCTTGCTTATTAATTTCAGTCATATGACTTAACCCATTTAAGTTTATTAATAAGCCCACCACATGTTATTCTCTGGATTGTGGCCCAATGTCTGTAATCCACAATCCCTTTTTATTCTTGTTTGATTTCAAGGTCACAATAACATGTTCTAATATGTTATTAAGTATCTCTTAGTTTACAAGTTTTCCAATTAACATGTCACTTACCACTTATGATTAAATATAACTTACTTCATTTAATAAGTTTTCCCCATTCTTCTTATTTAATCATAATTCCATTTCCAACGTCTTTACAACTTATCTTTGTTTATTTATTAACTTAGTTCTCTTAACTAAGGTTCACTAATAAGTTTTTCTTTCCGTAACTTATGTTGTCCTCGTCCATAGATTTCATACTCTCGTTCTCACCAATAACTTAATTTACAATTAAGTGCAATTTATCTCATAACATAAGTTATCCCTTTTTTCTTATTGTTTTCTTATAACCCAAGTTATAAATCTAACTTGTCCCTAGGATAAGCCTTAACATATTATTATATCAGAAGATTTTAGATTTCCAAGTTTATAGATTACTTAATTTATAATTAAGTACAACTTCTTACTTTCCATAAACTTTCCCCCTTTCTCTATTTATTACAATTTACTGGTTTCAATTTTCCCCTAATTACTGGTTACTTAATTTTAAATTAAGTGTCACTTATCTCGTTCCACCAGTTATATCACGTTCTTACTGGTTTATTATAACCTGAGTTATAATCTTCACCTGTCCCTAGGACAAGTCTACCTATTATACAACATTCTCATTAATGTTATTAATTTATAATAGGTTATTATCATTCCCCATTTATTCCAAATCATTTACCATTGTATCTTTCTTTCATTCAATTCCATTTATTACCATTGATTTCAATTAATACTGTTTATCAGTCCGGTTATATATATATATACACACACACACGCGCGCGTGCACATGTACCAGACCTCTCACATTAAACCTACAACCTGTGGATGTTGGATATGCCGGGCGGGTCCGGGCAGACTTCTTCCACAAGTCGGACTTAACCTCGTATCTTGGCACATTTCATGTTTTTGTACTTAGACCTCTCACATTAGATTCCCCACTTGTGGTTACTGGATATGCCGGGCGGGTCCGGCCAGACATCTACCGCAAGTTTAATATAACCTCGTGTCTAAGTACAGTTACAATTTCTAGTTACTGTAATTCTAGGCATGTTCGTTCTTTAATAATTATTCCTATTTCATTATCGGTTTTCATGTCCCTTTTTCCAAGTCATATTTACTAGCTCAATTTAAGATCCTTAAACATAATTTGGTCGATGCCCCAATCCATATTTTTTTATTCAATTCTATGTTAACATGAAACCATATAATCATATACTTACTCCAATTATCTCATGTATACATTTGGGACAAATTAACATGTAATAAGAACAATCACAGTTGATACCCATATTCTAACAAGTTCATAACATGTAAACTTTTTAGCACTTCAATTAATTCGATATACGAATTTTCCAACATTTTCATATTAATGTTACAATATGTAAACATTCCAACATTTCAACTGATTCATATTAACAATTTGACATTATATCATGCTAATCATTCCCGCATGTCATATACCACTTTAATCATTATTAGCATATGTTTAGGCATCTTAACGTGTCATATTCCAATTTGTCATAATACGGAATGCTTAACGGTAATATATCATTATCTAAAATAATATGGCTTAAATCCACTCACCTCATAAGCTTTCCAAATCCTGGATTCGGTCCGGATCTACCCTTCCATGGTGTTCCCCTAATTAGATTCAGAACCTAACAACCATGGATTTTATAATTTTTACTAAAAGAAAAAGGGAAGAAAAGAGAAGGGAATTGAAAAATAGACCACATCTAGGAATTACCTCACTTCGATAAGAGATCTAAAATTAACGTAGATCTATTCTAGAAAAATAGAAAAAGGGATTGCTGATGTGGAATCCCAGATCAAAGCTTAAATAACTCTAATAGGTTGAAGAAGTAGAAAAGGCTAGAACAAACAACGTTAGAGCAGCACTTCTCGTCGCCACTGAATTATATGAATAAAAAAATGGGTCTAGGGTCTTATTTATAGGTGTAGCAGAAGAACCATGACCCTTAGATCTAAATCTAAAATACCAAAACCGACCACATCAGAACAAAAAGTTCCAGATCCGCGGGTGGGTCGACCCCCAACGGGAAAAATTCCCGCTCAACTTCCCGCCTTGCAAATTTTGATTTTTGAACTGATTTTTGAATAATCTAGATATATTTATTTAATATATACATATATATATATACATATAAGCTCCTTATATGTATACAAACTTCTAACGCTCATAACTTCTTCACATGATGTCCGTTTTACACAAACCAGATGTCGATCTTGACCAAAATTTGAGATGTACGCAATGGTGCATTCCGTTTTTACTTAATTTTGAATTTTAAATTAACTTATTTATATTTTATTATCTTAAAACGTGGGGTGTTACAGGCAGCGACCTTGCGGTCCCCTTTTCTTCTTCTGTTAGGTCTCGGATCATATTCCTTTCGGCTATGTCTTATCCTCGGCTCTCGGTATTATGTGGAATGTTTCCCTGATTATTCCTCTGTATCTCGTTAAGTGTCGGTGCTACCCTGCCGGAGCCTTCTTCTTTCATATTGGTTCTAAGTTTCCTCCTTTTCTGCCCTCTTGTTGACTTTATTACTACCTTCAACCTTCTGCCATCGGCATTGAACCATCATTGTTGTGCTCTGACTCTTCCTGGACGCCGGTATCTCCTTTTTGCTTGTTGCCAGCTCTCGGATTCAGCATCTGGTAGCTCCTTAAATTTTCCCTTTTCTTTATGATCCTGGTTTTTTCCGTTTGGAGCCCTTTTGTTTCTATGACTCTGATACTTCTGCTTCTTTATATTTTTCCGGTGCGAATTTCGGTGTTAACAACTATATTTTGAAGAGGCTATCTCTAAAGGTTAACAAATGTTTTGATTTTTTTATCATATTATGGCTCTTATAATATATGTATGTATTATTTTAAATAATGTTTAAATTTGATACCTTGTATTTTAATTTTCAAATAATTTGGAAACTAACGTAATAGCTAGGTTGAATTAGGGTTAGACGAAAAGCCCAGTAAGGAAGAGTACTAGATTAGCCAAACCAAATCCCAGACAAGACCTATATAGACAACATACTGTATATGCTATAGGCATAATTAATTGACCCTAACATGACTAATTTGCCAACACCTGCTATTAGGCATTAAAGCCAATGTTAGAACTAGGCTGGCTTGCAGTGAAAGTTATGAGCGAATTTAAAAAATAAAATCCCTTGTTGAACCTCTATTGGGCCTATGTATTCTAATTTATTTAGAATGTTTCTAAACTTTGTTCAAATAATATATTTTATTTTATTGAAATCTATTAATTATGTCGTTTTATCTACTTTGCGTGTATATATATAGATGAGCCCCATAACACCCTAGTTTAGCATCACCTAAAAGAATCCATATCTCAGCCACATGTTTCTGTTTAAATAATAGATTGTGGGGGAAAGAATGACCATGTGGAAAGAAAAGCAGAATTTTTGGTTAAAATCATTGGGAATTATGTGGCATTGCACTGCTTGAGGGCAACAGAATTCTCCACATTCATACATACATGCATATATATATATATATACATATATGTTTGTGTGTGTATTTGAGTGCGTGTCTCACTACTACACAGCAGGTCATTTGCACCAGTTGTTTACACCCTATAGCTTCAGTTCTACAACCGTTGCAAATGCAGACAACACAAAAAGCTTATTTCTTTTGCATCGGTTTTAGTCCCGGTGCAAAAAAAGGTTTTTTGCATCGATTGTTGGTAAAAGCAAATGCAAAAGATGAATTTTTTGCATTGTTTTTTACCAAAAAAGGTGCAAGATATGCTCCACTGCTTAAAAAAAGCTTCCTTTTGGCCTTGGTTGTTTTCTACAACCGGTGCAAGAGATGAAAATGTAGCACTGGTTCTTGGTTGTTAAAAACAATCGATACAAAAAAAATTAATGTTTGGCTTAAAATGTTTTTTTGTTGCACCATTTGTTCCTAACAACTGGTGCAAAACAATGATTTTTTGTAGAAAACCCCTCATTAATTGTCGAAATTCAGAAATACGCGATTAATACAATTATACGCATACATTATTTTTATGATCATTTAAAATAAAGCCGAATGACAAACAAATTGAGCATAATGTAAAACCATATATAATTCAATTATAGTGTTCATCATACAAAATAGTGATTCACATATTTGTTTTATTAATATAATTCACATTTTCAAAACAATAATCACTAAAAAGTAATATAGTCCACAATTTTAACAACACTAATACATATTTCCCTCTGAAAAATCTATAGAGAACTTGAAGTTATCCACTCGACAACACGTAAAATTTTAAATGATCTAGTTCAGCCATCTTCCAAATTCCTGCATGCAAATTAAGAAAGAATATATACAATACTATAAAACATGAGTTTCAAATCCTTTATCCACAGCGATCCTCGAAATTAAAACTCAAAAGTCGCAAAAGCAAAAAGTCTCATCCTTCCGGCTATTTTGAAAAAAATAAAAAGTTGCGTCTTTTACATTTCCTCTTCTTTCCCATCCATCCGCTTCCTTCCTATTTCCTGCATCTATTTTCTTCGAAAGTCGCTTACGAACTAAATCATCATTCTTCCTCTCTGAGTCGCTATCCCTGCATCGCAATCCATGTGTTTGTTCAATTCATTTGTTGTCGCGGCTCCCCTTGACCCTTTTCCTTCCCCATTCTTTCATCCATTTTGATCGAACCACTTCGAATTTGTCTGAGTCAGATTTGTACTTCAATCCACCCAGTTCTATTAGTCAAATTTGTCTTCCATCCACTTCAATCCCTGTTCTTTCCATTCTACCTTTTCCACATACCTAAATGATAATGTCACATGCTTATCGTTGCCATCCAATTTCTACCGTCGCTACTTCTTTGTGTCTGCCTTAGCAGTGGTTTAATCTCTCCTTTGATTGCTATTCCTGCTGGCCGTGGTACGTTGCTTCATCTGTGAGGTAGCCTACCGTTCATGTTCATGGAAAGGGTTATGCATTGCATTTGTTGATCTAACCATGTATCCTAATGGAGGTAAAACCCCTATTCTAACTTGCGCGATTGCTTAAGACTTATAATTGTTCTTTAGATGAACGTATAATTGAAAAATCATTTCCTTTTTCAATTTTGTAGTTAAAGTACAGTTTTTGTTCAGTTACACTTGATCTTATTCATAAAGGGGATGCTCATAACCAGTTCTAGTTGAACAAATAATGTTTTCTACATCTATGTTAGACAACACGAACACTGATTTTTGAAATTATAACTAAATGCTTTGGAACTTAACAATAAACAAAACAAAAGTTGGAATAATATGTATATCTTGCACCATCTCGCTTTATAAAATTAATTAGCAATTATATCAGTATCTCGAGAGTTTTTAATTTTTGTCCATAATGATCACACTTTATATGTTCTCACAGACACTTGATAATTTACATAGCATAAAACTATCTAAAGTTAATGCATCATTCAATTTTGGTCTGATAAAAATATGTACCATTTTAATTTATGCATTTATAGATTTGAACACCAACATTTTCTCCTTTTTTAAAATCAAAGGCCAAAGTTAGTCTCGTTTTATCCACATAAAAGAAACACTGGAAGAATTTATTTTAGGAAATAAATATGATGATAAATAATGAGTTATAAGGAAGGAAGTATGCAGTGCAGTTGATAATTTATACACTACTATATCTTGTGGTAAATGTTATTTTTTTTTTGGGAATTAGAGATGATATTTGATAGCTATTGATATGTGGAGGAAGGTTATTCAAAAATTTAATATAACTGGTAACTAATGTTACCCATGTATGAGATAGGCACAAAAACGTTACAAATTTTGTGTAAGATAAACGGCATATTCAGCAATAGTTATTTAAGGGAAGATTTGGTTAATAAAACTCAGTCATGTTGATATTATTCTTTGAGTCTTTGGCATGGACAAAATTTTCTGTTTTATTATATCTGGGGTTTTTAGGTACAAGGACAAAATTATAGAAAAATTTAGGCACAAGGAAAAATTGTCAAAAATTTAGCCATAAGGACACTTTTTAGTGTAAATCAAGAAATTCAGGAGTCCACCATCATTTTCCATTTTACACTAAGTGTCCTTCAGCCTAAATTTTTGACCTCTTGTCCTTGTGCCTAAAATTTTTCTTTAATTTTGTCCTTTACACTATTTTCTTGATTTATATATAGACATACACACACATTTAATATACATATAACATACATATATATGATAATTTTTATTTGCTTATAAATTCATTCATGAATATTTATTGTCTAATTTAAATTACATGTACAAATTTATGTATGTACAGTTAACTAAATTAGAGAAGAAAATAACAGAAGACAGATACTACAAGTTCAGGAAATAACCATGAGAAATCTTTATATGTTCATTCTGGTGTCAAAAAAAGGGAAATTAATAAATGTTTAAATAGATCACTAGCTGCCAACTAGTCCACAAATAGATCCGCTTATTATTCCTACTAATCTGCTAACTGACTAATTAATATGTGAGATAAATAAACAAATTCCTAATATTAACAAAGCAAGTTTGACTTAGTTTTCAACACCACCCCTTAATTCAAACTTGCATAGACCCAGTTGCTCATTGAAGAACTGATGCTTGGCTTCTCCGAGAGACTTTGTAAAGATATCAGCTTCTTGTTCATTTGTGCCACAAAATTTCAGAACAATTTTTTCTTCAGTAACTAGCTTTCGAATGAAATGGTGTTGCACGTCAGTGTGCTTTGTTTTGGCATGGAAAGTTGGATTCTTTGTCATTGCAATAGTGGATCAATAATCACAGAAGATTTCAGTAGCCTCCATTTGTTCCAAGTCAAGATCAGCAAGCAATTTCCTCAACCATAAAGCTTGTCTTGCTGCTGCACTTGTTGTTGCGTATTATGCCTCCGACGATGATAAAGCAACTGTCTCTTTCTTCTTTGAACTCCAAGTTATTGCATCAGACCCAAAGCTAAATAAATTATCAGAAGTACTCTTTCAATCATCTATAGATCGAGCACAGTCACTACCAGTGAAACCGGTTAATTTAAAATTTTGAACCTCAGCATACCAAATCCCATAATCCACCGTTCCTACAATGTAAGGGAGAATTCTCTTTGCTGCACCGAAGTGTTGCTTAGTAAGAGAATGTGTATATCTAGACATAACACTTCCACTAAAAGAAATAGAATGTCTAGTGTGTGTTAAGTAGTTTAAACCACTTACTAAGCTTCGAAACTGTCTATAATCAACCTTTCACTCCTATCTTCTTTTTACAGCTTCTCGTTTATGTTTATTGGAATTGCAACTGCCACACAATTATTCAGCAGGAACTTCTTCAAAAGATCAATGGCGTACCTCTTTTGACAAATAAAAATGCCATCTTTTCCCTGCTTCACTTTTAACCCAAAAAGTATTGTAATAGCCCCAAATCTGTCATCTCAAAGGTCTTTATCATGCTGAACTTAAACTCATCAATCAACAACTTTGAAAAGCCAAAATATATCATATCATCAACATATAAACAAACCACCAAAAAGTCAGATTCACATGTCCTTTTTAAATAGAGAGTGGGCTCATTTTCATTTCTTATGAATCCCTTGTTTAGAAAAAATGAATCAATTTTGTTGTACCATTCACGCGGGGTTTGCTTCAACCCGTAAAGCGCCTTTTTATCCTATAAACTTTTCTTTTGCAACCATCAATGATAAATCCCTCAGGTTGGGAAACATAAACCTCCTCTAGTAGCTCTTCATTCAAAAATGCAGACTTCGCATCAAACTGAAATACATATAAATGGAGTTGTGCGGCGAGTGCCAAAGTTATTTGAAAAGTTTCAGAATGAGCTACAGGAGGAAATGTTTCCTCGAAATCATACCTTTTTGTTGTGCATAACCCTTCACCACAATTCGAGCCTTCTGCTTTTGAATGTTCCCATCAGCATTGTACTTTATGTGAAATACTCATTTCAGTCCTATTATATTTCTCCCTTCAGGAAGATCAACTGACTCCCAAGTTGCATTTTTCTCAATAGATTGCATTTCCTCTACCATAGCATTCTTCCATTCGACTTTAACCCGCTGCTTCCTAGTAATTGTTTGGATCAGAAGCCATTAATGAAAAATCACATGATTCATATACGTCTTTCAAAGATCTAAAATTTCTAGGTGTTATGCTACTAGAGGAGTCTATTGAGTAGCTTCTAGAAGAGCTTAATGAACTATTAGATCCGCGTTGACTAGGTATGGAAGGTGATGGACTCGAAGGTGTTTGATTTTCTGATGGCTGGACCTCAATATCTATAGGATCTTGGACTGAAATGTCACCGACCTTTGAATCCCACACCTATGATGCTTCATCATCAAATACAACATTTCTGCTAATAGTCACTTTGCCACTAACAGGATTATATAAATGATATACTTTGGATTGAGAAGAGCAACAAATGAATATATACTTCTCAGATTTCTCATCAAGCTTAGAACGAAGATTAACCAAAGCATGCACTATACAACCAAAGATTTTTAAGTGACTTACCCGAGGCTTCTTATTCCTCTAAGGCTCAAAGGTGTCTAATTGAGCACCACTCTTATTCGAGAAATATTCAGAATATAAATAGTTGTAGCTACTGCCTCACTCCAAAATTCATTAGGAATCCCTTTTTCTTTCATCATACTTCTAGCCATTTCAACGATAGTTTGGTTCTTTCTCTTGGCGACTCCATTTCTCTCAGGTGTGTACGATGCTGTCAATTCTCTGCGAATACCATGCTCACTACAAAATTACGAAAATTCATCTATAGCTTTGAATTTTGTGAAATTCTCAACGCTTTTAGACTTTAATTTCATAAAATAGACCTAACTCATATGACTGTAATCATCAGTGAATAATAAAAAATATTTGCTTCCACCAAGCGATTATGTCTGCATTGGACCACACAAATTAGCATGCTAAAGACATTGTGATGCTCTCCAAGAGTTGCGACTCAGAAATGATTTTTTAGTTTGCTTTCCATAAATACACCTTCACACAAAGTGAGCTCACTAACTTTTGGTAATCCTATCACCATCTCCTTTTTACTAAGGATTCTCAGCCCATTTACATTCAAATGGCCATAACGTAAATGCCATAACCTGGTATCATTATCACCTTTAACAACTAAGGCTCTTGTTACACTACTTGAGATATCAAAGGGAGATATTTTGTTACTTGTCATAGGAATAACAACAACAGTTTGACCAAATATCTTATCAGAAATTCTACATAGCTCATCATCAAATGGATTTGAATAGCCACTACCAAGTAATTGCCCAACACTTAACAAATTATGAGCTAAGCTAGGCACATATTGAACATCATAAAGTAATTTGACATCACCATCAACAGTTTTGATGGAAATTGTTCCCTTCCCTTCAATCTGAATCTGCTTGTCATCACCAAGTCGGACCTGACTCTTTACAGACTCATCAAGACACTTAAATAAAGACCTTGAACTGGATAGGTGATTAGAACAACCAACATTAATATACCAAATATCATTAACATCATTTGAATCATGTGATTGAGCAATAAGCATTTTACTTTCTATATCAACGTTTTCCTTAAAATTGACCGACTTCTGGTCAGCTTTCTGCTTGCTCCAACAATCTGCTTCCTTGTGACCATAGCTCTTGCAATGATAACATTGAATCCGATTCCGAGATTGCTATGAAACTCCATTTGGACCTCTACCTGTGTCATTAAATTGGTCTCTGCCTTGATCTGTGTCACTAAATTAGCCTTTGCCTCGACCGCCACCACGGCCTCGACCTCCAAATATGCCTCTTCCTCGACCTCTAGCTCTTGAACTGTCAAAATTTCCTTTATCTGAAAACCCTTCCTTTGCTTGAAAAGCTTTTCCCTCCTTCTTTTCACTAGATCTGTTAATCCTGGCCTCATGTGCTTGCAAAGACCCCATTAGTTCGCCAAATATATAGAGAGACAAGTATTTTGATACCTTAATAGCTGCAACAACATGATCAAATTTTATAGGTAAACTTCATAAAACCATATTTATTTACACTTTCACTACCCATCTTTTCACCATAGGATTTCATATGATTCACAATTCTAGAAATTCTAGACAAATTAGCTTGAACAGATTCTTTTTCATTCATAACCAAAGTCTCAAAATCTCTACATTGAGCTTGTAACTTAACAGTAATTACATTCTTATCTCACATAAACTCTTGCTTCAGAGTCTCCCATGCCTCAGGAGATGTGGCCGCCGCTGCAATCCAGGGAAAAATTTCATCATCCATCACTTGCTGAATCATGAACAACGCCTTCAAATCCTTCTTTCGGTTCTCCATAGTTGTTGGCTTGGCTCCTATGGCCCTAAATCTTCAAATCCATTTTCAATAAGGCTCCATAGTTCCTGAGACTTCAAGAGTGTTTTCATCTTCAAGCTCCGAAATTGATAGTTTATCCCTTTAAAAATTGGAATAAAGGATTGGCAAGAATAATTTGTTCCTTCGATGAATTGCATCTTTGTCCTGATGCTTGATAGTTTCCTCTTGTGCTTCACTTGCGGTATTTGCTTCTCCTTTTTTTTAAATTAATTTTCACCCAAAGCCCATTTTTTCTAGTTCACTCTGATACCATATTAACTAAGTTTGAGAAGAAAATAACAGAGGACAGATACTACAAGTTCAGGAAATAACCACAAGAAAGCTTTATCTGTTCATTCTTGTGTCGAAAAAAAGGAAATTATCAAATATTTAAATAGACCACTAGCTGCTAACTAGTCCACAAATAGATCCACTTATTTTTCCTACTAATCTGCTAATTGACTAATTAATAGGTGAGATAAATAAATAAATTCCTAATATTAATAAAGAATGTTTGACTTAGTTTTGAAGAATTTAAATTGGTAAATGGATATCTATGTTGCATTAGGTATTGATAATATATCCTTGTAACTGAATTATGTGGATTGATGGTATAGACTTGTTTTTCTTTTGCAATCTCCATTATTCACAGGTTAATTTTATACTTGATTTTGTTATATGCTACTATTAGGTGGTTCCTTCTCACAGTATGAAATACATGTAGTATGAATATGTACAATTAACTTATTAGTTTGGAATATGAACATTAATTTCTAGGTAATATATATGTTTGTAAGCAAAAATTCAAATCTTTTGTTGAAGTTTGAATACTCTTGAAACTCTGTAAGACTGTAAACATAAATGAAGGAGAAACTTCAGAAACTTTGAAAAACAATTTCATTTCACTGTATTTAGGCAAATAAATATGTATGAAAAAATAAAAAGTAACAATATTTACCTAGGAGAAAACCACAATGATGGCGGTAATGTTATCATTCAAAGTATGGTCCTTCAAGTTTGAACCCGAAGCATGTAATCCAAAGCTGTGAAAAATATTTAACTTACTTCAATTACATATGGTACCTTCACACATGTATAATGAAATATCCTTAAATACTATGTGAGATTAAAGAAATAGCTCCAACTTATAACTTTTTGAACATGATTTTTAATAATAATATACCAAAATTTCTAAGGGTGGTTGCACAAAATTATGGTTATTACATCTAAACATGGACACAACCAAAAGAACATAGGATATTGTCCATATATGAATATACTATATGTGGTACAAAAACCGTGACACCCGTGTCCCTTAATGTCACCCATATGAGGATGCATTAAGCTTTGTGAAGCGCATTAATAATACAGAGACTAATTGTAACAAGACAGAATATAAAAATGCAGCGAAAAAACTTTATACTTTTATTTTAAATCAATTTCAACATTACATATTTCAAAATGAACCATCAATATCAAAACCATAGATATCTGTCTCATAAATCATCAGAGTACAAAACCATAAAATAATATTTCCTCTCATGTCATAACAACAAAACATAGAAGAAACTGAAGTAATACATGGAAAGAGAAGTGATCCAAATCCAAGCTGAATAGAATCACAATCACGACTATTGTTTACCAAAACTCTGAGATCCTTAGGGGGAGGAAGAGGGAGAAGAAAAAGCAAAATAGATCTAACATAAATTCTGGCGAGTTCCCGTGATTTTCAACATAAGCATAAGGTAAGAAGTATCAAAATCGATAAATGGTACTGGATATGAAAATATAGTAAAATGTACAAGTACAAAGTAAATGAGATAAAAGACAAGGTAAAGATCAAGTAAGCTTCTCATTCATATCCCAAGAACAATTTCCTGCACCAATTACTAGAATACTAGGATTAGGAGTTACCCTAATTACACCCATGCGATCGGCAACCTACTAAGCAAATATTTTGTGCCAGCTATGGTAGTAGGGGATATTAGTCCCTAACCCGTTAATTTATAAGACATAAACCTATTCATTGGTGTTATAGCATCTTAGTTTCCCCCATTGGGCCCACGCACGCTCATGACTTCGCCGAAACGCGCTGGTACCCACCTTCCAACCTCATAACCTCTTACAATCCAGATCAGTAAAGCATGCCTTGGCCCCTACACAGTGTGAGTCCCCTCAATGATACCAACACAGATGCTGACTGATACGGGTTCCGCATAGCAAGATTGACACGGGCCACCCCTAGAATTGTTCCCCTAAATAACTAGGATTTTAAGAGTCGTAAATGTGACATCCCACGTTCGTTAATGTCAATCACTAAAGGAATGCATTAAGTTTCATGAAACGTTATAGGTAAACAGACACAGAATAATTACAAGATAGCAGCGGAAATTTATTTTTTTATTTCAAACATAAATCACAATGCCGTTCTCCAAAAAACCATAAGTCACAAAAACCATTACAATAAAATAACTTCTATCTTGCACCATCAGAGTACATAAGTATACAAAAAGCATAATTCCCCAAATAATAAAGTTAAGCCATATTAGAGATAAGAACTTGAGCCATACTTCAGAAGTAGGTCCTAGCAAGATGATATCTGAGTCCTGACTAAGCCTGAGTGTTTCCTCCCTGAGAACCTTGGCGGGGGGGAATGGAAGAAAGAAGGAGAAACAAAAGTGTCAGACATAAAGTCTGGCGAGTCTAGTTACTTTTAGCCAGTAAATAAATAAAAGTAACATGATAGGCATATAAAGTGGATAAAAGAGATCATTACATAAATGGCAGGTGTGACAAGGTAGACCGGATAAGGTGTGTACACTTTTCTAATGATTGCTCTGCACTATTACTAGTATAACAAGAATGAGATAATCCCTTCCACTATAAGTTGGTAGACTTAGGGCATGCGTCCAAGTGTGCCCTAACCACTGCCCTAATCGATCGGCTCCCTACTCCGTATATACTCTGTGTCGGCCCTACGGTAGGATGTATCACGTCCTAAAGTGGCAACCCCTCACTGATATGCACAGCCCCATATCTACAAGTGTTAGGGTCGTCTTATCCCCCTCTGCCCGGCTCATGCACGCACATGGCCTAGTCAGTTTGCGCCGCCCACACCGTCCTCCACGTTTGGATCTCTTACAATCAGTCAGTAAGTGTGTCCCCTCTCCGCTTAGTACCGAGTACTTTTATTTGATACCTACTCCGGGTTACTAACTGAAATGGGTCCCACACGATATGATACAAGCTCTCCCCTTTTCTTGTATCCCCCACTAGGTTTTCACTAACAATGTATACCATTAGGTGTCTTTAATTACATAGCCCTATACTAGTTATGCTTACCCTAAACGGTGTCTTTAATTACATAACTCTATTATTGCCTCCGTTTATGTATACCACTAGGTGTCTTTAATTACATAACCTTATCGGGTTAAGTTTGTGGGCCTATATGTAGATATTACCCACCCCCTCCAGATTTTTCTTAACCCATCCTCTATCCAATCAATTTATTTAACCCTGACCTTAGTTTACATCAAACAATCCTTATGGATTAGAATTGGTTAAGTAGTCCAGTTCATTACCATGTCCATTTATGGTTTATAATGGGATAGACCTCTCACAATAGGCCTACAACGTGTGGATGTTGGACATGCCGGTCGGATCCGGGCAGTCTTATTCCACAGTTAGGCCTAACCTAGTGTCTTAGCCCGATTCGTATTTGCGTACTTAGACCTCCCACATTAGGTTCAACATTAGTGGCTGTTGGATATGCTGGTCTGGTCTGGGCAGACATCCACCACTAATGCAACCTAACCTCGTGCCATAAGTACAATTACAATTCCTAATTGTAATTACTAGACATTCCATTATTAATTAATTAATCAATTAATTAAATCTTTCCCTTTATAGGTGTTAATGCCCACTCTACCCAATAGTTTGAATTATTTGCCCAAAAATGTTCATATTCAAATTATGCCATTATTAACCCTTGATCCCCCACTTCCTTAACTAGCGTCCTCACAAAATTGGCAACATGCCTAGCCTAGATAATAACTTAGCCACAAACGATGAAAAGGAAAAAATTGTGAAAGTGTAACAAAAGTGATTGTTCAACTTGGCATACGCATATACTATTAGGGTGATAAGGTGAATATACATACTGGCATGGACATGTAATTAACATCATAACAAGATGGACATAAGACTGGTAAACTTGTGGCAGTCAATTGATTCTAACATAACTTTGATGTCCCAATAAGCATAGTAAGATCTAAATTAACAATTTAGATGTCCAATTGGTTTAGATATAAAATGATAGACACAAGGGAATAAATTAGATCACATATTCAGATCCAAAGGTTAAAATAGATCTAACACCATTAGAATGACATAATAGCATGCTTAGATCTAAATATGAGTTCATATGTCAATTTACAACATGTCTAAGTTGATCGCAATATGACAGGTGAAAGGTGATTTACATAAAGAATTCGATCTAACCAATGTTGCAACTGTCCAAATTAACAGATTTATATTCACCACAATATAGTTACAAGTCAAGATCCACATAGGCAATATAATAGAATAACCACAATTGCATTAGATCTAAAGGTGTAGATTTATCATGACATAGTATGAGATTTAACAATAGAATGGATTCATAGTTTACATCATATCCAATTAACAATCTTTCATTATTCACTTTTATTCATTTATACCTAAAAGCAACTAGAAACTCGCAGCGTTACTTTTAGAGAATAGAGAAAGAATGGATCTTGAATTTATGGATTTGATTTGCAAAGTTGAATGTTGTATGTTGTTGAAGAAAACGAATCCGTCTTAGTTCGCACGCCGGCAGCATTTGGCTCCCATAATTTCCAAGGAAGAAATAGGAGAATTGGACACATATATATAGCCGCAGAACCCTTTGAAACCGACTGCCACCTCAGCCCTAGGGGTGTTGACACCCCTGTGGGTGGGTCGACCCATAGGTCGACATCCCTCTATGGGGTCGACCCCCTTGAGCGGGAAATTTGTCGCCTTGACGAACTTTTGTTTTTCGAACTGTTCTGGATAGGGTCTAACTCATATCCGACTCATACGTGACTCATATGTGTATATATGTTCTTTCTACACGTATACAAACTTAAAACCCTCATAACTCCTCCATACAGTGTCCGTTTTACGCAAAGAAAGTATCCACCTTAACCAGAATTTTGAGATGGACACGATGATGCAGTCCGTTTTCCTTAATTCTGAGTATTAGATCAATTATTATTTAATTTATCATCTTTTATTATCTTTAAAAATTCAGGGTGTTACGTTCTCCCCAACTCAAAGGATTTTGTCCCCGAAATCTCTAAGTTGAGAAGAATGCATATCCTACCGTCCATCATCCATCTACTCATCCAACAACCACTGGCATCCATTGTCCTTAACGACTTCTAATGCTTATATGAATATATGCAACGGTGTGTGTATATGTCCCAACACTAATGCGAAAAATCAGGCGGTCTACTGATTCAGTTGACCTCCTTAATGCAATGTATGTTAGTGTCATGAATCCAATATGTATCCAAATAAACTTATTATATCCTATAAGCTCTATATGTGTGCACAATCACTCGTCCAAATGCAACATCCGTATGCTAATTCATCCATTTCCATCCAAAAAAAAGAACAGAAAATGCACACACATCCATATGCAGTATGAAAGTGATTGAGCCGATCTTAGTGCCTAATGTGTGTGTATATGCGTCCACAGGCAACCACTAGCAAACACTGGAATCCAATTACATCCATCAAGCATAACATGTTTCAAACACATGTTTACATCCATAGGATTCCTATCTAAAGGTCGAAAAATACTACGGATAAGATATACTCAAATGATAGAAACAAGCACTGATAAAACTTTTGAAAAAAGAGTTAAGAACAACCCTCGAAAAGGAAAGGGTACGAAGCCCGAATCTTGTCTTCGGTTTCCCAAGTCACATCCTCTGGGTTATCTCCCCATTGAACCTTTAACAACTTGATCTCTTTACTACGTGGCTTCTTAACTTCTGATCCCGGAATACGGGTAGGGACTCGCCTGACTGTTGCCTCCCGTTCCACTTCGACTTCTTCCAACACACTCGGCTCAACAACCTACGCGGTGTCATGCAAGCACTTCCGCAGATGAGAAACAAATTCGGCCACATCTTTCTTTATCCCAGCACAAAAGAAAACCCTCTTCATGTCCCTGTACATCTTATCACCGCCTGGATGAATGGTCATCTTAGAATGGTGGACTTCTTCTTGGACTGCCTTTATCAAGCTTCTAGTTTGAGGAACACAAAGCTTTCCATCCCGTCGCAACCACCCCTTTTCATCTATGGCATATCTACTGAGGTAACTAGAAGTCTCCCCCCTTTTGAGCTTATCCATGATGTCTAGAATCTATGGGTCACCTTATTGCGAAGCTCCTGTCTGGTCCAAAAGAGTTGGTCGTATCTCCAAGGATGCAAACAAATTAAGAAAAATCTCGATAGAGGGTCTAAAATCAAAAGCTAGTATGAACTCTAAGTTCTTTCTTTCAACAAACAAAGGACTCAGGGCCACCCTCTGCCTACTTAGTACGTCTGCCGCCACATTACCCTTGCCAGGGGTATAAGCAATCTCAAAAATCATAAGAAGCTAGAAACTTCATCCACCGCTGTTGCCTTAAATTGATGTCTTTCTACAAGAACAGATATTTGAGAGATTTATGATCGGTGTATAACTCGAACCTCTCTCCAAGTAAATAATGATGCCACGTCTTTAACAAAAATACTTTGGCAGCTAGCTCTAGATCATGGGTAGGTAGCTTTTTTCATGAACTCTCAACTATCTACCCCCATAACACACTACTTTCCCTTCTTGCATTAGAACCGCACCAAGCCCTGTACCACATGCATCAGTGTAAACAGTAAACACCTTACTCCCATCAGGCAAGGTCAGGACTGGAGCTGTTGTCAAAGCCCTTTTTATTTGTTGGAAAGCAACATCACAATCTACATCCCACGAAAATGCCAAGTTCTTCTTCGTTGGCCTGGTGAGTGGGGCTGATATCTTTGCGAAGTCCTTAATGAACTTCCTATAGTAACCTTCCAACCTAAGAAAGCTTCTCACTTCAGTTCCATTTTTAGAAATCTGCCAATCTTGCACTGCAACCACCTTCGTGGGATCTACAGATATCCCTTCTTTGGAGACCACATGCCCTAAAAAATTCACCTCTTTTCTCCAAAAATGGCATTTGGAGAATTTTGCTTTAAGCTGATGGTCACAAAGAGTTTTCAAAACTTCTCTCAAATGTTGGGCATGCTCTTCTTCGCTTTTGGAAAAGATCAAAATATCATAAACACAGTCTACAACAAATTTATTTAGGAACCCCTGAAACACCCTACTTATCAGATCGACAAAATAGGTGGGTGCATTCGTCAGCCCAAATAGCATAACTAGCCATTCAGAGAAACCGTCTGGAGTCCTAAAAGCAGTCTTATCTATGCTGTCCTCAACCAACCTCAACTGATGGAACCCCGTGGCCAAGTCTAAATGGAAGGTTACTGAAGCACCAACAAGCTGATCAAATAAATCATCAATCTTCGGAAGCGGTGACGATTCTTCTTAGTGAGTTTATTCAGCTCTCTATAATCAACACACAAACGAAGCGAACCTCCGCCTTAGTCACGAATACTACTGGAGCACCCCATTCAGATATGCTTCGTCTGATAAACCCCTTCTCAAGTAGCTCCCCTACTTACTTACTCAACTCCCTCCTTTCCCTCGGAGCCATGTGGCGCACTGGCAATGCAACTAGCTTTGCAATGTCCACCAAATATATATGATAGTCGATTTCGTGCCTCGGAGGTAAACCTGAACCTCATTAAAAACATCGGAATAATCTCGGACTACTGGAACAGATTGCAGATCATCGATAGATGCATCAAGAGACTCTAGGAAACTTAGCATAACTGACTCTTGTGGGTCACAAGAAATCTCGAGGGTCCTCTCATGACAAGTTAGAAGAATAACAACCCTCTTCTCACAATCCAGAATGGAACCATAAGTGGTAAGCCAATCCTTTCCTAGAATCAACCCATAGTCCATAAACCAAAGCACATACGTGTCGCATTCAAACTGGATGCCTAACAAAGATATTTTCAAACCCCGACAAATCATAGATAAATGAGCCGAACCACTAATGGGGGTTGAAACAACTACGGGATCCACTACCATACTAGTAATTAAGAGAAGGGATTCAACTACAGAACTTGATATAAATGAATGTGAGGCACCAAAATCAAAAGGTGTTCTAATAGTGTGGTTTTAAAGAGAAATTAAACCTTCCATAGAAATTTTTCTACCTCTGTTAGGAGCATTGATCGCGGGAGCATGCATCTGCCCTCCAGAAGTCCCTGTCCTTTGACCCTGTCCATGTGATCCTTGTTTCTTTGGGCACTCTCTAGCAAAATGTCCAACCTCTCCACAATGGTAGCAAGAGTTCTTCCCTTGCTTACAGTATTTAATCAGGTGACCTTCCTTCCCACAATATTGACATTTTCTCTTATCCTTGCCTTTATCATTTTTCCTTCCTTTTTTCTGTTGTTATTGCTATTGCTACCGGCCCTTCTTGGGCCACATCTTCCTATTTTGTGATGTCTCCTCAGCCTTCTTTTCTCCCTTGTCTTCCTCATGCATTAGGGACATATCGACAAGCTTTTCGAAATTGTCCCCCATTGGAATATGGGACATGGCTAAGCCATGCAGAGGCTCATTCATCCCTTTAACAAACCGTAAAGCCCTTTTGTGCGGTGTATCCACCAACTCTAAACTGAACCTAGCTGGTTGAATTTATTCGCACACTCCTTTACCGACAAGTTTCCGTGTTTGAGTGCAAAGAATTTCTCCATCTACATGCTTCTTTCGGCTTGGGAAAGAAATTTCATCTCGAACCTTTGTCTAAAATCTTCCCAAGCTTCCACTGGACGTCCAGCTTGGGTGACTTCCCACCGAAATGAGGCTTCATCCTTCAGTGGCTAGGCGGCTAACTGAACCTTCCTTCTATCCTCTACTTCAAAGATTACGAACAAGTCCTCGGTCTCCTTGAGCCAATTCCGTGCTCCCATGAATGTCTCGTTTCCATGGAATAGCTTCCCTCCCATAGCATGGAAGTCTTTGCAGATCTTGGCGAAGTTATATGCTCTTGGAGGGGGAGGAGGAGGAATGACTGGTGTAGCTGGGGGAGGAGCATTTCCTTGGCCTTTGGCAGGTGTCGTGGCCTCCAAATACCTACAGAATCATCCGAGTATTATGACGCCCTCCGGGATATTAGGAATGTTTTGTTCCCCAGACATGCTGAAAAAGGAAGAAATTTAGATAAAGGAATGAAGGATACTACATATGGCTTTTTGGGGAATGTTTTCAAAACAGACTTTTCTTTTCGAAAATGCTTTCTTTTAAAACCTTTTTGAAAATAATTTTCAAAATCTTTTATCTAATCTGGTAAGCTTCAGCTCCGATACCAAGTGTGACACCTCACTTCCGTTAATGTCACTCACTAAGGGAATGCATTAAGTTTCGTGAAGCGTTATAGGCAAACAGACACAGAATAATTACAGGACAAGTATAAATAAGATAGCAGTGGAAATTTAAATTTTTATTTCAACATAAATCACAATGACGTGGTCCACAATACCATAAGTCACAAAAACCATTACAATAAAATAACTTCTGTCTTACACCACAGAGTACATAAGTATATAAAAAGCAAAATTCCCCAAATAATAGAGTTAAGCCATTGTAGAGACAAGAACTTGAGCCATACTTCAGAAGTAGGTCCTAGCAAGACGATATCTGAGTCCTGACTAAGCCTGAGTGTTTCCGCCCTAAGAACCTTAGGAGGAGGGGAACGGAAGAAAGAAGGAGAAACAACAGGGTCAGACATAAAGTCTGGCGAGTCCAGTTACTTTTAGGCAGTAAATAAATAAAAGTAACATGATAGGCATATAAAGGGGATAAGAGAGATCATTACATAAATAGCAGGTGTGACAAGGTAGACCAGATAAGGTGTGTACACTTTTCTAATGATTACTCTGCACTATTACTAGTATAACCAGAATGAGAAGATCCCATCCACTATAAGTTGGTAGACTTAGGACATACGTCCAAGTGTACCCTAACCACTACCCTAATCGATCGGCTCCCTACACCGTAGATACTTTGTGCCGACCCTACGGTAGGATGTATCACGTCCTAAATTGGCAACCCCTCACTGACATGCACAGCCCCATATCTACAAGTGTCGCGGTCGTCTTATCCCCCTCTGCCCGGCTCATGCACGCACATGGCCTAGTCATTTTGCGCCGCCCACACCGTCCTCCATGTTTGGATCGCTTATAATCAGTCAGTAAGCGTGTCTCATCTCCGCTTAGTACCGAGTACTTTTATTTGATACCTACTCCGGGTTACTAACTGAAATAGGTCCTACACGATATTATACAAGCTCTCCCCTTTGTCTTGTATCCCCCACTAGGTTTTCACTAACTATGTATACCATTATGTGTCTTTAATTACATAGCCCTATACTATTTATGCTTACCCTAAAAGGTGTCTTTAATTACATAACTCTATTATTGCCTCCGGTTATGGATACCACTAGGTGTCTTTAATTACATAACCTTATCGGGTTAAGTTTGTGGGCCTATATGTAGATATTACCCACCCCCTCCAGATTTTGCTTAACCCGTCCTTTATCTAATCAATTTAATTAACCCTAACCTTAGTTCACAATCATACAATCCCTAAGGATTAGATTTGATTAAGTAGTCCAGTTCATTACCATGTCCATTTATGGTTTATAATGGGCTAGACCTCCCACATTAGGCCTACAACGTGTGGATGTTGGATATGCTGGTCGGGTCCGGGCAGTCTTATTCCACGGTTGGGCCTAACCTCGTGTCTTAGCCTGATTCGTATTTGCGTACTTAGACCTCCCACATTAGGTTCAACATTAGTGGCTGCTGGATATGCTGGTCGAGTCCAGGCAGACTTCCACCACTAATGCAACCTAACCTCGTGTCATAAGTACAATTACAATTCCTAATTGTATTTACTAGACATTCCATTATTAATTCATTAAACCTTTACCTTTGTAGGTTTCAATGCCCACTCTACCCAATAGTTTGAATTATATGCCCAAAAATGTTCATATTCAAATTATGCCATTATTAACCCTTGATCCCCCCGTTCCTTAACTAGCGTTCTCACAAAATTGGCAACATGCCTAGCCTAGATAATAGCTTAGCCATAAACGATGAAAAGGGAAAATTAGTAGAAGTGTAACAAAAGTGATTGTTCAACTTGGCATACGCATATACTATTAGGGTGATAAGGTGAATATACATACTGGCATGGACATGTAATTAACATAATAACAAGATGGACATAAGACTGGTGAACTTGTGACAGTCAATTAATTCTAACATAACTTTGATGTCCCAATAAGCATAGTAAGATCTAAATTAGCAATTTAGATGTCTAATCAGTTTAGATCTAACATGATAAACACAAGGGGATAAATTAGATCACATAATTCAGATCCAAAAGGTTAAAATAGATCTAACACCATTAGGATGACATAATAGCATGCTTAGATCTAAATATGGGTTCAAATGTCAGTTTACAACATACCTAAGTTGATCGCAATATGACAGGTGAAAGGTGATATACATAAAGAATTAGATCAAACCAATGTTGCAACTGTCCAAATTAATAGATTTATATTCACAACAATATAGTTGCAAGTCAAGATCCACATAGGCAATATAATAGAATAACCACAATTGCATTAGATCTAAAGGTGTAGATCTATTATGACATAGTATAAGATTTAACAATAGAATGGATTCATAGTTTGCATCATATCCAATTCACAGTCTTTCATAATTCACTTTTATTCATTTAAACCTAAAAGCAGCTAAAAATTAACAGCGTTAGGTTTAGAGAATAGAGAAAGAATGGATCTTGAATTAATGGATTTGATTTGCAAAGTTGAATGTTGTACGTTGTTGAAGAAAACGAATCTGACTTAGTTCACACGCCGGCAGCATTTGGCTCCCATAATTTCCAATGAAGAAATTGGAGAATTGGACAAATATATGTAGCTGCAGAACCCTTTGAAACCGACTGCCATCTCAGCCTTAGGGGTGTAGACACACCTGTGGGTGGGTCAACCCATAGGTCAACCCCGGTGTCGACACCCTTCTAGGGGGTCGACCCCGGTGTCGACACCCTTCTAGGGGGTCGACCCCCTAAAGTGGGAAATTTGCTGCCCTGGCGAATTTTTTATTTTCGAACTGTTTTGGATAGGGTCTGACTCATATCTGACTCATACGTGACTCATATGTGTATATATGTTCTTTCTGCACGTATACAAACTTAAAACCCTCATAACTCCTCCATACGGTGTCCGTTTTACGCAAACCAAATGTCTATCTTAACCACAATTTCGAGACGGACAAGATGGCGTAGTCCGTTTTCCTTAATTCTGAGTATTAAATTAATTATTATTTAACTTATCCACTTTTAGTATCATTAAAAATTTGGGGTGTTACACTAAAACCGATATAAATAGCAAGACGTGAGACCTCTTATCTTATTAATTAACAGGTTTAACTTAGCAGTTTAAGTTCATTAATAAGCATGGTTATAAATGACATTTCTTATAAATGTTATTCCTTGTACAACCCTTCCACAAAACATACAAACATCTGCTCAAATGTATATTTATATATTACAGTAACAATTTTTACTTAATTTACTTCTGATCCTTATATTTTTCCCTATCATGTTTTACTTAATATTAAATTTAGTCCAATCCATTTAGATTAACATGTTTGCATATTCTTCCCGTTTGTAATTACTCCAAATTTACAGTCAAAGGTTCTCAAGTTATAATATGTCAATTCTCTTTTTTGACATTACAAGTTTATTCTAGTTAATCCCAAACTATACGCAATTCTAACAAATATGGCCTAGGCTCTTGATGGCCTAGGCTCTGCATAAAATAAAGAAAAGGAGAAAACAGATCCAATCTGAGTGAATAAGCATAGAAAAGTCTGTAAATAAACAAAAGATAAAAAAAGGAATAAGGAAGAAAGGTGTATATATGAACATATAACTACTGTAAACTGAATAGATAATTGACAGTAGAATAATAAACATATAACAACTGTAAACCGAATAGATAATTGACAGTAGAACAGTAACATATATACATATAAACATTGTTACTTTATAGATCCAAATCATTTACTATCAAAATACTGTTAAATAGCATATATAAAAATAACCAGAACTCACAGTGATTTGATTAAGGACCGGAAAAATGCCTTTTTATATTTGTTGTTGCAGAAAAACTAGAATTATCCTCTTTAATCTATGTTTTGGCAGCGCCGTGCCATTTTCTTATTTTTATTTAGAAAATAGTTTGGAGGAAGAAGAATGAAGAATGTTTGTATGTAGGAAAATGGTGAGGTTTCTAGCTAATTTATAGGTTAGCTAGGATAATCCTAAAATGTTAGATATTAGGTGTTTTAGTCCAACCGTAGGCCTCAAGCTGAGTCAGCATATGTATTTTGTGTATAAAACAATCCAGATTCTGAAGAAGGAACCCGCCCTGCATGCAGGTAGGTCGACCCGCCTTAGTCCTGGGACGACCCCTGTGTCGACCTGGTTGGGGTTGGGTTGCCCACTTACTGTTGTTTTCTGCATTCAGTTTTCATATATTAAATATATATTATACTCTTTTTTTAGTTCAGTCCTCTTTAGTCCATAACCTCTTCATGTTTAATCCGATTTAAGAAAACCAAGAGTCTGTTTGAACCAAAATTTCACAATAAACGCAACGGTAAAGTCCGTTTTACCTAATTCTAAATATTTAATTAATTAATATTCGTTTTATTATCTTTATTATATAATTATGGTGTATTAAATTATAGGGTGTTACAAAAACTCATCAGTAAAAATATCTAGATCATTAAATAAAATAAATACAACCATTATTCATTGGTTGAAATCTTAAAGACTTGTTCTTCCCCATTGATTATTCGATCATTTTAAGTAAAAATTCAAAAGATAATCTATCAATGATGAAAGTCAAGGTGTAGTTTATTCCATGTTCACTGGCTCTATCCTTTTCATATCCACAAAAAGACTTTTCCCAACATTAAATTTAAATGGAATTTATCAAAAAAACAACTAAAGTAAATACTATGTGGATTTTCAGTGTGAATCATTTTAGAGCTGAAATTCATACAACAATGCTAGATTAAAAAGAATTTATTTTAGAAAGTTTAAAAAAATTGAAGTTACTACTAAAATCCAGTCCGTCTCTTGTCAAATCTTATTCACTCATGTAACTTTAAAAAGTAAATAATCGATTAAATAATGGATTTAGCTATTTCATACTTCCTTGCCTCCTTCTTCTGAGATTTGGATACTGTTTTTGTATTAAAAATAATAATGATACCTCAAATCCTACACCCTTTATATAAAATGTATCAATGGATTTACTGCTCATAATTGACATATACATGTAAATGAAAATAAAATGAACACTCACACTAAACTGCATTAAAAGAAAACCGTGGAACTATGCAAAATAATAATAATAATAATAATAATAATATATCCCTAAGTTAGCATCATTATCGTTTGAAGTATATTTTATTTTTTAATAAATAAAAGAGTGTTACATATCACTTTAAAAACCGGTCGGCCTTGTCGAAAAAAAGTATGCTTCTGTTTGGTATACGGATATTTTCAAAGCAGCTACTTCTTTTTATAATAAATTTATGGTAAGTTGTGAAATCAAAATAAACTCCTATTTCATATTTGAACACAACAATCAATGTAATAAAATTAAAAATTAATTATACACAAATAAAATTAAAATTAAAACTAATCAGGAGCGAAAAACTTTGAAAAATATTTATATGTGCAAAATAAATTCGAAAACGAAATCAAACGTACCGTATTTATTGCTAACTTAAATTTGAGATCTTGGCGTGCACAAAGTAACCTAGTTTGCAACATTAAGCTTGGCTAAAGAAGAACCTGGAACACTCTCTGCAAAGATAGTAGATAAACAATTATTGAGACGTTAAGATACAAATTTAGCCTAGAGTGCTCATGGATCTACCACGTGCCAGATCAATGTTCAAAAAGCTTCCACGTAAAAATTCAACGAAAACAACATTTAACCAAACCAAAGCTACGAGAATCTAACTGAAACATTCAAATCAGAAGATTTTTTGTAATCCTACAATGGGTGTAGATTTTTAATCAATTTGAGTTTGACCCAGAAGACGGAGGATGAATTCAATGCAAACATATTGTAAAACATAACAATTCTTCAATGTAACAAACATAATAAGTTACAAACTTTTTTCAGTCTACTTCAACCATCAACGGCTGCAAAGTTTAGTCTTATGAAAGAACTGAAAAATAATGCAATGATTGTTGTACAATAACAGATGAAAAATATCCTAAATTGATTTAAAATCCATGATACTATCAAAGTAACTGTAGTAAAACCGGTCACATCAGATCTACAACTTAATCAATTTGAAATAAAAAAGATACCAAGATTCGCTTTGGATGATCTATAGCTTTTGATAGTTGCAGCATGGACCTATTACCATGAGACTCATCCTTCCACTCGATTAAAGTAACGGAATTTTACGAACTTGGTCAAATCATGTTATGTGGAGATTCGTTTGCCGGTTGATGTTTTCCATGTAAAAAAACAAATTATAGTGCAAACTGTCACAGAAGAAGAAAGGATTGTTATTGACACTCCAAGTATTGTTAGAGGAGGATCAATTTTGTTTTTAAAAAAGAATTTGCCAAGGGGAATACCAATGCAGAGAGAACCCCTTAACAAATAAAGTTTATTATACAAAATTATCCTTCTTTACATTAATCTCTTTTTAAGTTGTTAATCAAAAATATTACATTGTATATTAGTTGAACTACATTAAATTTATATACCAAATTATCAAAAATCTCATTTGTCGATATACATCGGATCATATGAAAATATATCATTCATAGGAAATTGATATACATATATCGAACAATTTTTTTATACAGTATTCCACTACCTAATTTGTTGATACACCCCATTTCTCTCACTTTGGTAACCCGACAACAAATACAAATTTCGAAAATGATGAACAGTGTCAAACCAAAATATATAATACGGTACACCTATGTCGTTCATATCGTTATATAGTAATTCACCTATTTCGGCGATGACAAGTCAAAAAAAACCGACCATCTTCCATCGAACAAAATTTGACATTACGATGTTCGGCTCTCGAGACGAACATAACAGAAACCTTGACCTTCATCATTTTCAGGGCATTATACAATCGATTTTGCATACCTTGCCAATGATTTCTCCACTATCTTAGGATCTTAGGAGGAGCGTTTCGCGTTCCTCGTTCGCACCGTTATTTCTACCAAATGATTGTTTTTTTTTCTACAAATAATTTAGTGATTTGATTATTTTTCATTTGAATTTGGTTAGGATTTTGGGATGGCAGCTGGTGTTGTTAACATGGTAAAAAGGGAATGCAAAAAATTAAGTACGTAACTCCCTCTAACATTCTTTTTGTGATTGGAGTGTTTTTAAAATTTGATCCCCCTCCCACCCTCTAAACAATACTTTGAGTGTCAATAACAATACCCGAAGAAAATTCGAGGATTTATGTAGAGAATGAATAGCACAAATCAACTGTAAACATCACTTTTGTATTTCTTCATAGCCTCAAAATTAACCATGCTTTTATCGTCGTTCCAATTTATGTTAGAAGTTTGGATTTTCAACCGCTTATTTGGATGCAAATTATTCAGAATCAGGCTCTTGATAACCTGATGGAAAATCATAGAAATGCATTATCCATGAGACAAAAGAAGGCAAGAAATCCTTGCAAAACAAACTAATAATCAATCAAATTGCAATAGGAGAATGAATTTCACCTTTATTGTTGTAGTTGACCCAAAAAATGGATGGCATAGCCAACTTTGTTCACAACCTATGTTTATATCCCCTCATTAACATTTTGCAACACCCATTGCAACCACGTGTTTAACCAATAATACCCATAACCGTGCATCCATCTTCATGGAGATACTGTCAAAAAAAAACACATGTAAGTTAACAATTAGCAAACAAAAATAATGTAATACTCCAAAATTGACATGCTAGAAACACCGAATGGCAAACTGATAGAGGAAAAAACAAACTTGTATATCTGTGTAGTCTTTTCACATCCAGTTTCTTCAACCACTGCAAATCTAATTTTCACTATCCATCTTCATGGAGAAATTCCGTTGATAAAATAGTAAATACCAATCATTGTATGTTAAAAACTTAGCTGCGCGACTGGGGAGGCGAAAGCTATAGTGCATCTATACCAATCTACGGATGCCTCTCAACCGTATTTTTCTTCGTCAAAGTTCTTCCTAGTTGGCACGATTTGCAGAAATGGGACATGAGTTATTTGCAACAAAGTGGGAGGCAGCGATTGGAAAATGAAGAGGGTAATAGAGCAGAAAGGAAATTGTGGGGAAGTTGCTGAAATGTGGAACGATGAAAAATGGGGAAGCAAATGATAGAAGAATGGGGATCGTGTTGAATTTACCCAAAAATGGAATGACGTGGATAGTCAAAGCGGTACCCAGCAGTATTAGATAGGGCCGCACAAAGTTTGGGTTGGGTCGGGTCAAGCCAAATACTCCATCCGACCCGTAATGGTTTGGGTTGATGAAAATTGAACCCGCACCCAACCTCATATAGGGTTGGGTTGGGTTGGGTTGAAGTATGGGTTGGGTCGGGTTAAATAGGGTTGGGTCGGGTTGTATGCATGATTAATCCATAACATAAATTTTGATGCAATAATTTATGTTTTAAGACATGCAAAAACATACCTCATGGAAAAACCAACCAATTTCTCATTCCAGTACACCACGCAAGTGACTCAGCACACAATATAACTAAATATCCTAAGCATATCCAAGTAAATACAAGAAAGTCAATAATGTATGAAGACAAAGTCCAAGCTGCAAGGAAAAGCGGCTGCCTGGAATGAATAAAATTTCATTAATTCGGTGCAGATATCAAAGTAGAACTGTGAAGGGTTTTTTATTTTTTCAAAGTGAGGTTGGGTTGGGTTAATATGGGTTGGGTTGATTGAAAAATTACACCCGACCCATATATAGTATGGGTTAAAAATTGAAACCCATATCCAATCCGAACTACTTTGGGTTGGGTCGGGTTTATGTGGGTTGGGTCGGGTTGGATATGGGTTGCATGCAACCCTAGTATTAGAAGACTGAATTACCCTTATAACAATTTGCACAACAAAGTTCTAATATGGGTATTTTTGAAAATCCCAAAAGGCATCACTTTGACTTGTTGACCAAAATATTTGTGCATATATATATATATATATATATATATATATATATATATATATATTCCCGCCATGAATTACTCGTTGAAGATGAAACTGTTCGCCATTCCTAATTTGGGATAGTAGTTGATTAGCTTAATGTATATATTGGGATTATTTCCACGTTTCTGTAATCATTAGTAACTGTGCGCTGTCGATTGGTTGTTGATGCGCATCTCTCTTTGGGCTGAGATATGCCTTATAATTATATACCCATTTTCAATATATATATATATATATATATATATATATATAGGAGTGTTATATGGCACCCCATTTTTTAGCCTTCATTTTGCCCCTTTTATATAGCCAAGTATTTATAGTAAAATAAGTTAGTGGAGGGAGAGAGAATTAGTGGGAAAATAGAGAAACGGGAATGTGTGGTGGAAATCAGGGGGGCTAAAGGGGTGCTGCACTATTAGGGGTGCTCTTGAACGCTCCTCACACACGCACACACACACACACACATATATATATATATATACATACATATATATATATATATATATATATAGAAAAAGAGAGAGAGAGATGCACGTTAAATGGCACCTCAAACAGTGAAGCAACCCTTTAGCCTCCCTCTTTTCCACCACACATTATCCCTCTCTCTCCTTCCACTCATTCTCTCACCTTCCACTAACTTAAACTAATACAAATGTGTGGTGGAATTAAGGGGAAGGGGAGTGGGGCAAAGAGGTGCTGCATTTTCAGGGTGCCATTGAACGCTTGCCACACACACACATACACACGTATATATATATATATATATATATATATATATATATATATATATATATAGAGAGAGAGAGAGAGAGAGAGGGAGAGAGGGAGAGAGAGAGTATCGTTCTGGGGAATTCCTGTTTTGTAGCACCTCTTTAGCATCCTAACGTACCGTGAACTACACTAATCCAAATCCAACAAGATTTTGTATACGTTCTATCCACATATATACTATTATCTATCCGAAATTTATGCTCGTTTCGACATTCATAGAATACTATATTTGATGTCTAAATTTTACAATTTGAATGAATGTCTGAACAGTGAATAATTGAGCTAAGATTTCGAAACTTGCTCAAATTTTGGATATATGATAATATATATGTAGATTGAACATCAACAAAATCTTGTTGGATTTTGATTAGTGTAGATCACGGTACGGTAGGAGTGCTGCAAAAATGGGTGCTTCAGAACGTTTCTCATGTGTGTGTGTGTGTGTGTGTGTCTTTCTATATACATATATATGAGATAGGATCAAGGGCACCCCAAATAGTGCAGCACTCCTTTAACCCCCTTAATTTCCAGCACACAATCATCTTTCTCTCCCTACCACTTACGTATTATTTAAATATAAATAAGTGGCTTTCGTTGGAGTGCAAAGGGGTGTCTTATAACCCTTATTATATATATATATATATATATATATATATATATATATATATATATATATATATATAGGGGCAGGTTCAATGGCACCTAAACAGTGAGCACCCCTTTAGCCTACCACTTTTCCACCGCACATTTCATTCCTCTCTCTCCTCCCACTCATTCTTTCACCTTCCACTCACTTTCCATTCACTTTTTTAACATAAATGAGTTGCTGAAATTCAAGGGGGCTCCCTGATCCTATCCCATATTTATATATATATATATATATATATATATATATATAGGGAAAGTCTATTTGAACACAACAAATAGCCACAAATAAGGGGACACAAAATCTACACCATTGGATCTCCCTCTGAATTCCACCTCTCCACATAAGGACAAAAAGATCCAATGGTCAAGATTCTATGTCTCTATGTTTGTGTCTGGTTTTGTGTCCCAATAGCCGTCCCTATATATATATATATATATATATATATATATATATATATATATATGGCGACTATTAGGACACATAATTAAACACAAAATAAGATACACAAATCATAAACCATTGGATTTGCTTGTCTTTCTGTGGAAAATGGAATTCATGAGAGGATCTAGTAGTTGAGATTTGTTGTATTCAATTTTATGTCATCATTTTGTGTCCAAATAGAGTTCTCATGCACACGCACTGTAACACCCCACGTCCGTTAGTGTCACTCACAAAGGGAATGCACTAAGTTCTGTGGAGCATTTAGGGTAATAGATGCAGATAAATTACAAGATAGACAGAAAATTTAACAGCGGAAAATAAAACTTTGCTTTATTAATAAAATAGTTTGTACAATGATTTCTTTACAATATCAGAGTATCATCTGTCTTACAAAATAAAGAAGCATAAAAATACATTTATATTCCCCAATTTTAGCAAGAGCCATCCATAGCATCTGAAAAGAGAATCCAAGCAAACTTCGACAAATCTTCAAGCTGGGAAAGAGTGACAGTCCGACTTAACCTGAGCTATACTATTCCCTCCTTTATTACCTGGGGGGAAAACAGAAGAAAAGAGGACGAAAGAAAAACAGAGTCAGACATAAAGCCTGAGTAAGTTCAGTAACTTCTAGCATGTGAACATGGAAAACAAAACGACATGAATTAACTAAATACAAGATAACACCATGATGATAGGGTCAGCAAGATTAGACAAGATCAACACAAGATATGCTAAGATAAGATAAACTGGATGTTCTCTAATACTTTCGCCGCTTCGTCATTTCCTTGTTATACGGATTTCTATTATCTCTGCACCACCTAACTAATGTCCCAACTAGTAACGCTAACGTGATCCCAATCCTTGTATTTTCCGTCGCCTTCACGCATCCATTTATTTATTTGTTACCTAGATTTAATCTAGGGTTTTCTATCAAGTGCTTTCTAGTTTCAACTAGAGTTTACGCTATCTGCTGAACACTTCTCGGATTTAGGGTTTATGCCCACTAGTCCAATCGATGCCCCCAAGTCTAGGACACACTACCTAGAGTGGTATATGTTCCTATACTTCCCCACGCATGTATCGCGAACCGTTATCGCTTGTCTAGATGCACATGTCCTGTAATGTGCGACCCGAGTCTTGTGTCAGGGCAAGTCAAGGAATACAGAACTCGGTCAGGAGCTTTCAGATATCTGTGGATGCAGATACTAAGGTCTGTTTTTATTTCAGTGGCTATGGTCCCACTTGACACCTCCCTCAACTAATGAAAGGCACACCTTGAAAAATGAGAACTATACGCCAGCCCTCGTGCCCCACTATCCTATGGCCATCCTTACCCATAACTAGATAGCAAGTATATGGTCTTTAGGAGTTCTCCGCCTTTCCGCTTCATGTATCTCGATTGACTGAAGATGGATGGTAGACGACGAGTTGCTATCACAGGGTTACCGTTTTCTCGTCGAATCACGCCGGTCCATCCTAGTCTTTAGGTTGCCATATATATATTGCAACCAAGGCATACCCCTGGTTCTTCTACGCAGACCTTAACCTCTGTGGGCCCTGGCGGATCGTCTACAGCCTCACAGAGGGATACCAAGAGTACCCTCACGTTCCCTCGAAGCCTCGGGCTTCGTAACCCAATTCGTTGGAGCCTTCTTTTTAACCAGACGGACGTTCGCTCCTCCTCGTGTTATACTAAGAATTACTACTTAGTTTTACTAACTATGATTTACCACTTAGTTTCCAGAATCGTTGTTTTCTTAACTAAGGTTTACTTAGTTCTCTTTCCCGTCAGTTTAGATTGGTTAAGTGTCATAGTCAATTCAAGCTAACTTAACCCTCTTCATTCATCCTGTTATACTGGTTAAGTGTTGTCAGTAACTCATGTTGACTTAACCCTACCACAAACCAAGTTATATTGGTTAAGTACTTATTACTTAACCCTACCCATTCACCCTGTGTTGGTTAAGTGTTCCTTTTTAACTTAACCTTGCCCGTCTGTTTTAGCTAACATGTTATTATTAATGGTTAAGTATTATCCTTTCATGTTTTAGACTTAGCCTTATTCCTTTATCACAACCTAATGGTTAAGTGTTCAAGTTTACTTAACCCTACGGTCTAGCCCGGCTAACATACCAAAATTGGTTAAGAGTATTAGATTTACTTAACCCCAACTTCTAGTCTAGTTAACATATTAATTTGGCTAAGTGTACTAACCTTACTTAACCCCACCTTCAAATATTGTTAACATGTTAGTTTGGCTAAGTGTTTTCTTAGTTACTTAACCCCTGCAAATCTAAGTTTGGTTAAGTGTCCCTATGGACTTAGCCCTAGCTCGACTATGTTAAGTTGGTTAAGTGTTCCTATAGACTTAACCCTCCTCATTCTAACTTAAATGTGTTAAGTGTCAGTTTGAACCTAACCCCACCCATCAGTCTGGTTGTCATGTTGAACTGGTTAAGTGTATTAGTTAACTTAACCCTACCATTCTTGTTCTAGCTTTAAATAAATAGATTAAAGCCATGACCACTCACATTAGACAGATATTGTTGCGAATACTGGATGTGCCGGTTGGTTCCGGGCAGGTTTACATCGCAACTCAGTCTAACCTCGGGTTAGGCATATTCGTGTTTTCTAAGTTCAAAGGGTTTCAATTTATTTTCAAATCAAGTTTTGAAAGTAACCATCCCGTTCATCGGATCAGTTAGGGATAGTCAGGGAGAGCAGGAAACTTGTATTTTTCAAACCCAAGCCAAGACACTATCCTCTCTGTCACCCTAAACTTTCTGGTGTGTCGTTAAAAGAGATGTCGTTAATAAACCTTTAATTCTTCTAAATTTATATTTCCTCATTCAGGACAAATTCTATAAGTAAATTATTTCTTATTTACTTATTTCCTAATTTCTCTTTTAATGTAAATTGTCTACATTCATTCTTATGGCCCATTTCCCCTTCTAAACCATATTTATGCTTTTTGGTATGTGGACTATACCAAATTAAGTGTCACTAACCATGATTTTGCTAAACCTGCAAATTACTCCCAATTATGGCCAATTTCACATTTATGCCAATATACTTTCTGTGCCAAATTAGCTAATCCAATTCCGATTCAACATTCTAATTCTAGACTTATTACTCTAGTTCACTATTCATGTAAATGCTAGATTTACACGTCAATACTAGATTCAAATTACACATCTTATAATTCATGTCAAATTTATCCAATTTGCATTTCTATGAACATGCCATAATACATGTTCCCAATTTATGCCAATTTCCAAGTTGAACTATGTTTTTAGTAAACTTCATATTTTGCCCAAACCGCATTCCCACCGTTCGTATAATCATGATTCATTCTGGATTATAAATAAAGCTAGGTTCGTAGGAATGAACCAAAGATGCTATGCAAAAGATAGACATACTAACTGGCATAAAAAGGGTTGAATAACGACGTCGGTTCAAGAATATGGGTAGACCTAACTTAATAGGTAAATTCCCAAGGTCTAAAACCAAGGATAGACAGAATAAAGGCGTAGGTTCAAGAACATGGGAAGACCTAACTTAATAGGTAAATTCCCAAGGTCTAAAACCGAAGAAAACAAAGAACAGACAGGATAGATAATCGGATTTAGACCCAATTTCACAATCACAAAACTTAAACACTTTCCTAGTCATGAACCATAGGTGCTTAATCACAGTTGTCCCATTTATGTTATAGACAATAATTTTGCTTCCTAATCAAAGGTATAGGCTTGTGTTCATAGTCATGGAAATAATTCTCATGGTCACAGTCACAGTCATAGGCAATGTCTATAGTCATAGGCAATGTTCATAGTCATAGGCAATGTTCATAGTCAAAGAGGCATATGGTTCTAAGGTCCATAGTTTCATAGTCACAGTCTTATCGGTCATCGAATCATAACAGTTCTTAATTAAGTCCAAAGATGTAGGCACAGATTCGAATAGAAAGATTTGGCATATTCTTTTATTCATTTAATTCATGTCACGAACAGAGAGAAACGTTCAAATCTAAAAAGTAACCGACTTACAGAGATTAGATTAGAATAGAAAGATAGCGTTGCTATGATTCGTAGAAAAACAGTCGTTGCAGTCATTCGAATCTTCACTTGAATTCTAGCTTGAATCTCCTCTTTGAAAATCTTTGAGCAGCACCTCCTCATCTTGATTTATTTTATATATATTATTTTATTTATTATTTGATTAAGAGGAGGAGAGGAAGCCATGTTCACTAAGAATCTTTGCAGCATAAGGGTAGAAAAGAATTGTGAATAGAGAAGAAGACCAGGGCTGTTTATATAGTGTTAGGAGGACGAACCTGGTCAGATAACGCGACCAAATACATTAGAACGAACCAGCTGCAGAAAGCTGGAAAAACCGGGGGAGGGGGGGTCGACCCCCAGGTCGACTATGTAGTCGAGATGGGTGCCCCAGGTCGACCTGGGCAGCCCAGGTCGACTACCCAGTCGACCTGGGTGTGTTGGGCGGGAAAATTCCCGCCCTGGCCAATCCGGCCCGATTTTTGAAATTTGAGTCTGTTCGGATTTTAAACTGAATTCTGAAACTTTCGGAAGCCATATCTCCCTCATACGGACTCCGATTTACGCAAACTTGGACTCGTTTTCATGCAGAATTCCGAGACGAACACAATGGCGCAGCCCGTACCCCTTGATTTTGACTTTAAATTTTAATTCTGCCTTGATTTGTGAATCTTAGCGTTACAGAATCACGGGGTGTTACATTCTCCCCCACTTAAAAGGATTTCGTCCCCGAAATCTTCAAGTTAGGAAGAATGTGTCCTACCATCCAATCACCCATCTACTCAACCATCCACTCACAGGCATCCATTGTCCTTAAAAGATTTCTAATGCTTTCATGTTCATATGCATAGTGTGTGTATATGTCTTTATCTACTGTAAAATCAGGCGGTCGACTGATTCAGTCGACCTCCTTAATGCGAATCATGTCAGTGTCATGCGTCCAATCATGTATGCAAGCATCCCTAGTTATGTAAATACTACATGCGTGCATAGCCATTCATCCATATGCAACATCCATATGCTAACATATCAAGTTCAATTTACAAACAAATACATATCTGTAAATGCAATATGAAAGCGTCTAAACTGATCTAGTGCCTAATACGTATGCATATGCATCCACGAGCAACCATTTGCAACCACTTGCAATCATCAACCATAACATGTTTCAAATACTTGTTTACATCCATTGGCTTCCACCTAAGGATCGAAGATACGACCTAGGTGATATACTTTGGGAAGAGAGAAACAATTATGCGTAAAGCTCCTAAAATAAAGAAAATCAAGGATGCCCCCTCAAGGAAAAGGGTATGTTGCTAGTATCTAGCCTTCTTGAGCTTTACTCCTTTGTATCTTAACTAGTTTAATTTCACGATTGTGAACTTCCGGATCTCCATTATTAAATAAACAGATGTCAACCACGGTACCAGGTATACGTACTAAGATGATTAGAGGTTTCCCTCTTATCCGCCATGCCATAACTATAAGAGTCGAAAGGTCACTACGTGCTCTTTGGAGTGCCTGCCACAACTATTCATCTCTCACGCAAACCATCCAAACCGAACTCGACATTCCTCAAGTACAAGCCCCAAAGGTCTAAACCAATATCAGACAAGCACCCAAGGAATATCTCCCCCGAATTTAGATGATCTACGTGAGATGATATAAGCAAACTCGATAGCTATTCTCAAATCCCTACTAACCAAAAATAAACTGATCGGACCACCAATTGGATTTGAGACTCTAGTGGGATCTTTCTACTATACAAGTACTATGGTGCAGAGACCCAACTATGGAAGTGGATATGAACAAATGAGAAGCGCTAGAACCTAAGGAAATAGTACGAACGGAAAACTAGACTCTTCCAACTGGACTACCTTTCTCCTAGGTACGCTTGGTGGCGAAAGCATGTACTTGTCCTTCTGAAAATCTCGTCCTCGTTCTTGCCCTTGTCCTTAAGTATATGCCCTATCATACCCTAGTAAAGATACTTCCTCTTGCCTTAGGCTTTATAATTTCTTCCTCCTTCATGAGCTAAACCTACATCCATGAATTCCTCATCCTAGGGTTGTGCTCCTTAGCCAAACTCCTCATCCCCTTACGTGTGTAGACATGTTGACAAATCTCTTGAAAACTGCCTCCATCGTCCGGAAAACCCTATAAGCTTCGAAAGAAAACTGCCCGTAGATGAAACAACTACAGCTATGGATGGAAGCCGGGCACTACTTTGCCCTTTGATGAGGTTACCTCCCAGAAAGCCAGGAGGCCCAGAGACTCAAGAAAGAAGGAGACAAGAATTTAAACAGAGGAAGAGAAGATAGTGCGTATGGCTTTGGGGAATATGTCTTTAAACCAAATCTTTTCTTTTTGAAAATGCTTCTTTAAAAACCATTTTGAAAATAATTTTTCAAATCATTTACCTGATCTGTAACCTTCCGCTCTGATACCACGTGTAACACCCCACGTCCGTTAGTGTCACTCACAAAGGGAATGCACTAAGTTCTGTGGAGCATTTAGGGTAAAAGATGCAGATAAATTACAAGACAGACAGAAAATTTAACAGCGAAAAATAAAACTTTGCTTCATTAATAAAATAGTTTGTACAATGATTTCTTTACAATATCAGAGTATCATCTGTCTTACAAAATAAAGAAGCATAAAATACATTTATATTCCCCAATTTTAGCAAGAGCCGGCCATAGCATCTGAAAAGAGAATCCAAACAAACTTCGACAAATCTTCATGCTGGGAAAGAGTGACAGTCTGACTTAACCTGACCTATACTATTCCCTCCTTTATTACCTGGGGGAGGGGAACGGAAGAAAAGAGGACGAAAGAAAAACAGAGTCAGACATAAAGCCTGAGTAAGTTCAGTAACTTCTAGCATGTGAACAAGGAAAACAAAACGACATGAATTAACTGAATACAAGATAACACCATGATGATAGGGTTAGCAAGATTAGACATGATCAACACAAGATATGCTAAGATAAGATAACCTGGATGTTCTCTAACACTTTCGCCGCTTCGCCATTTCCTTGTTATACGGATTTCTATTGTCTCTGCACCACCTAACTAATGTCCCAACTAGTAACGCTAACGTGATCCCAATCCCTGTATTTTCCGTCGCCTTCAGGCATCCATTTATTTATTTGGTACCTAGATTTAATCTAGGGTTTTCTATCAAGTGCTTTCTAGTTTCAACTAGAGTTTACGCTATCTGCTGAACGCTTCTCGGATTCAGCGATTATGCCCACTAGTCCAATCGATACCCCCTAGTCTAGGACACACTACCTAGAGTGGTATATGTTCCTATACTTCCCTACGCATGTATCGCGAACCGTTATCGCTTGTCTAGATGCACATGTCCTGTAATGTGCGACCCGAGTCCTGTGTCAGGGCAAGTCAAGGAATACAGAACTCGGTCAGGAGCTTTATCTGCCGATGCAGATACTAAGGTCTGTTTTTATTTCAGTGGCTATGGTCCCACTTGACACCTCCCTCAACTAGTGAAAGGCACACCTTGAAAAATGAGAACTATACGCCAGCCCTAGTGCCCCACTATCCTATGGCCATCCTTACCCATAACTAGATAGCAAGTATATGGTCTTTAGGAGTTCTCCGCCTTTCCGCTTCATGTAACTCGATTGACTGAAGATGGATAGTAGACGACGAGTTGCTATCACAGGGTTACCGTTTTCTCGTCGAATCACGCCGGTCCATCCTAGTCTTTAGGTTGCCATATATATATTGCAACCAAGGCATACCCCTGGTTCTTCTACGCAGACCTTAACCTCTGTGGGCCCTGGCGGATCGTCTGCAGCCTCACAGAGGGATACCAAGAGTACCCTCACGTTCCCTCGAAGCCTCGGGCTTCGTAACCCAATTCGTTGGAGCCTTCTTTTTAACCAGACGGACGTTCGCTCCTCCTCGTGTTATACTAAGAATTACTACTTAGTTTTACTAACTATGATTTACCACTTAGTTTCCAGAATCGTTGTTTTCTTAACTAAGGTTTACTTAGTTCTCTTTCCCGTCAGTTTAGATTGGTTAAGTGTCATAGTCAATTCAAGCTAACCTAACCCTCTTCATTCATCCTGTTATACTGGTTAAGTGTTGTCAGTAACTCATGTTTACTTAACCCTACCACAAACCAAGTTATATTGGTTAAGTACTTATTACTTAACCCTACTTAACCCTACCCATTCACCCTGTGTTGGTTAAGTGTTCCTTTTTAACTTAACCTTGCCCGTCTGTTTTAGCTAACATGTTATTATTAATGGTTAAGTATTATCCTTTCATGTTTTAGACTTAGCCTTATTCCTTTATCACAACCTAATGGTTAAACTACTTAACCCTACGGTCTAGCCCGGCTAACATATCAAAATTGGTTAAGAGTATTAGATTTACTTAACCCCAACTTCTAGTCTAGTTAACATATTAATTTGGCTAAGTGTATTAACCTTACTTAACCCCACCTTCTAATCTAGTTAACATGTTAATTTGGCTAAGTGTTTTCTTAGTTACTTAACTCCTACAAATCTAAGTTTGGTTAAGTATCCCTATGGACTTAGCCCTAGCTCGACTATGTTAAGTTGGTTAAGTGTTCCTATAGACTTAACCCTCCCCATTCTAACTTAACTGTGCTAAGTGTCAGTTTGAACCTAACCCAACCCATCAGTCTGGTTGTCATGTTGAACTGGTTAAGTGTCTTAGTTAACTTAACCCTACCATTCTTGTTCTAGCTTTAACTAAATAGATTAAAGTCACGACCACTCACATTAGACAGATATTGTTGCGAATACTGAATGTGCCGGTTGGTTCCGGGCAGCTTCACATCGCAACTCAGTCTAACCTCGGGTTAGGCATATTCGTGTTTTCTAAGTTCAAAGGGTTTCAATTTATTTTCAAATCAAGTTTTGAAAGTAACCATCCCATTCATCGGATCAGTTATGGATAGCCAGGGAGAGCAGGAAACTTGTATTTTCCAAACCTAAACCTAGACACTATCCTCTCTGTCATCCTAGAACTTTCTGGTGTGTCATTAAAAGAGTTGTCGTTAATAAACCTTTAATTTGTCTAAATTTATATTTCCTCATTCAGGTCAAATTCTATAAGTAAATTATTTATAATTTACTTATTTCCTAATTACTCTTTTAATGTAAATTGTCTACATTCATTCTTATGGCCCATTTCCCCTTCTAAACCATTTTTATGCTTTTTGGTATGTGGACTATACCAAATTAAGTGTCACTAACCATGATTTTGCTAAACTTGCCAATTACTCCCAATTATGGCCAATTTCACATTTATGCCAATATACTTTCCGTGCCAAATTAGCTAATCCAATTCCGATTCAACATTCTAATTATAGACTTATTACTCTAGTTCACTATTCATGTAAATGCTAGATTTACACGACAGTACTAGATTCAAATTACACATCTTATAATTCATGTCAAATTTATCCAATTTGCATTTCTATGAACATGCCATAATACATGTTCCCAATTTATGCCAATTTCCAAGTTGAACTATGTTTTTAGTAAACTTCATATTTTGCCCAAACCGCATTCCCATCGTTCGTATAATTGTGATTCATTCTAGATTATAAATAAAGCTAGGTTCGTAGGAATGAACCAAAGATGCTATGCAAAAGATAGACATACTAACTGGCATAAAAAGGGTTGAATAACGACGTCAGTTCAAGAACATGGGTAGACCTAACTTAATAGGTAAATTCCCAAGGTCTAAAACCAAAGAAAACAAAGAGCATACAGGATAGATAATCGGGTTTAGACCCAATTTCACAATCACAAAACTTAAACACTTTCCTAGTCATGAACCATAGGTGCTTAATCACAGTTGTCCCATTTATGTTATAGACAATAGTTTTGCTTCCTAATCAAAGGTATAGGCTTGAGTTCATAGTCATGGAAATGTTTCTCATAGTCACAGTCACAGTCATAGGCAATGTCCATAGTCATAGGCAATGTTCATAGTCATAGGCAATGTTCATAGTCAAAGAGGCATATGGTTCTAAGGTCCATAGTTTCATAGTCACAGTCTTATCGGTCATCGAATCATAACAGTTCTTAATTAAGTCCAAAGATGTAGGCACAGATTCGAATAGAAAGATTTGGCATATTCTTTTGTTCCTTTAATTCATGTCACGAACAAAGAGAAACGTTCAAATCTAAAAAGTAACCGACTTACAGAGATTAGTTTAGAATAGAAATATGGCGTTGCTATGATTCGTAGAAAAACAGTCGTTCGAATCTTCACTTGAATTCAAGCTTGAATCTCCTCTTTGAAAGTCTTTGAGCAGCACCTCCTCATCTTGATTTATTTTATATATATTATTTTATTTATTATTTGATTAAGAGGAGGAGAAGAAGCCATGTTCACTAAGAATCTTTGCAGCATAAGGGTAGAAAAGAATTGTGAATAGAGAAGAAGACCAGGGTTGTTTATATAGTGTTAGGAGGACGAACCTGGTCAGATAACGCAACCAAATACATCAGAACGAACCAGCTGCAGAAAGCTGGAAAAACAAGGGGGGTTGACCCCCAGGTCGACTATGTAGTCGACCTGGGTGCCCCAGGTCGACTACCCAGTCGACCTGGGTAGCCCAGGTCGACTACCCAGTCGACCTGGGTGTCTTGGGCGGGAAAATTCACGCCCTGGCCAATCCGGCCCGATTTTTGAAATTTGAGTCTGTTCGAATTTTAAACTGAATTCTAAAACTTCCGGAGGCCATATCTCCCTCATACGGACTCCGATTTACGCAAACTCGGACTTGTTTTCATGCAGAATTCCGAGAAGAACACAATGGCACAGCTCGTTTCCCTTGATTTTGATTTTAAATTTTAATTCTGCCTTGATTTGTGAATCTTAGCGTTAAAGAATCATGGGGTGTTACACACACACATGCATACACACGTCCTATAACATAATCACCATATTGCCTAAGAGTAGACCATTCAAATAATGTGCTACTATTTTCAGTTCCAACAATTTTTGTTGTAAAAATCATTGTTGATTGGCATTATTTATATCCGAAAAAGACGTATTTGTTTAGGTTTATAATGCCACAAAAATGAAGATAATTAAAATAGTAAGGTTATTGATAGAATATGAAGCCTCTGCTATATAATGATATATCCCTTTGTATGAAGAGAAAAGTAATAAGAGCATTTTTCTTGTTTGGCCCGGTTTTTTTTCACATTCAGCCTTTTTTTTTGAAATATTGCAGTCTTAGCCTCCTTTTGGCCAACTCAGCGCTGAGTTGGCCAACAAAGAAGAATTCTTATTGGCACAATCATTGATTGCGCCCATAAATTTTCCTTTTTTTTTAAACCCTACGGGGCGCAGTCATTGATTGTGCCCAGAATTTTTTTAAAAAAACAAATGGGCTCGATCAATGATTGCGCCCAAAAAGTGTTATATATATATATATATATATATATATATATATATATATATAAAAGCAGATAGTTATACCCAGTTATACTTACTTTACCTTTCCTTCTCCCATTTACCATTATAATCCATTTCTCACTCCAAACCCCAAAACAATAAACTTCTAATCCTTTAAAAGATATCAAAATCCAAGTTGATTAAAGATCAAAGTTAAGAGGAAGCTATTTTGGCCATTTGGAGTATCAAAAGGTATGAATTTGGTTTTTTTATGGTTAATTCTATTTTACCCATCTTAGTTAAAATTATTTTGGTTTTAGAATAGATTGGAATGGCGCCAAATTATATTGGAACTATATGCTATTACGATGGAGAATTGGTTATTGATGAACATAAATGTGGAATATATAACGATGGATCTAGCAAACCGGCAAAAGTTTTAAAAGGGTCAAATTTCGTACAGTTGAAGCAGGCTGTGTATAAATGTACTAAATTTAATACGATTGAGTTTGACATTGAGTTAGTTTGCAATTGGCCAACAGATTCCGGATCTAAGGCAATTAAAATCAAAGACGACGACGACGTTGAAATTATGTTGTCATCTGTGTCAAAATCTATTGAATTATTTGTTACGAAAGAGCAGAGATTGTCAACAGAGCCAGCCGTTACACCAGTGGAATCGGCTCCCGTAGCTTGTTATCCGTATCCGAATATGAGCGTTCCCTCGTATGAGCAACAACAAATGTGTTTTGGGTTTAATCCGTACATGAATTTGAATCATCCATCGCTACCGGGCTATCCATATCCGACGCAGGAAAGTGTCCAAAATATAACGCACGGGTAAATCGAAAATTAGAATTCTCCCCCTTCACAATACTACCATTGTCTTTTGTATGGTTCTAAAAAGTGTGTATATTTCAGGTTTGTACCGAATTACCTCACGACACAAAATTCTGCCGGACCATCTACAAGTTACCATTGTTCGCCGATGGACCCAAAGTGCACCGAAGTGTATCGGATGACCCAACAGTAAGTTACTAGTGTTATCGCTATAGATTTATGTAGTTTATTAAATGTACTTTAGAGTTTGTCGCTTGCGTACTATAGGTATCCCACACAAGCCACCGAAGCAGAATGTAACGTTGAACCCAATATTCCTGGTGTCGACATGGAACTAGAGGATCAAGATTTGAGAGAGGAAAATCCAAATCCTTCACTTGACAGCATGACCGTTGTTAGCATTCCTTATAATGATGCGTCATGGTTTGATGTAGTGCGAGTAGACAATGCTCCCCTAAATTTTGATTTGGGAGGTGAAGACAACGCGGCCGAAGATAGTGATGAGGAGTTGCCGGAGTTTGAGATACCATTGGATGATGATTTATGCAATGCACAAATGACAGCTAGATCCGTGGTTGCAAATATGCAATTCAACAACGAAGTTTTCTCGTCGTCTTGCCTTCAAAATGGTTTCAAAGTAGGTATGATGTTTGAGAGCAAAAGCAAACTCCTACAACAGTTAAGTGAATGGTCGATTTTGCACGCAGTTTCATTTAAGCTGGTCATGTCGAACAAAAAGAAATACACTGCTATTTGCAACATGGATCCCAATTCCTCGTGGAGAATACATGCCATAGATTCTAAAAAAACGCAGAAAGGTTTGTGGGTTATTAAAAAATATCCAGCTGAACATAGTTGTGTAAACCAGACAGTGAACTCCAATCATAAACAAGCAACGTCGACTTTTTTGGTTTCGTAGATCATGCCTTTTGTGAAATCGGATTTGAGTATTACCCCTGGAACAGTGCAAGTTTGAATACAGGAACAACTATTTATAAAAATTGGTTATACAAAGGCATGGAGGGCATTAAGCATAGCAATCGAAGGCATTTACGGTGACTGGGCCGAGTCATACTCTACCCTCCGTCAATATTTTGATGAACTTATCAAAGCCAATCTGGGGAGCGTCACACATATAATAGCCGAACCATGCAGAGTTTTTGTAAGGGCATTTTGGGCTTTTGGGCCATGCATTGAAGGATTTGTGCATTGTCGGCCTTTGCTTTCCATAGACGGCACACATTTATATGGGAAATACAAAGGCACGTTACTGGTTGCAACTGCTGTCGATGCAAATGATTCACTTTACCCGTTGGCGTATGGGATTGTGGAGGCCGAATCAACCGATATTTGGGGTTGGTTTTTTGCGTGTATACGAACATTCATCCGTAGTGTGCAAAATCGGCGCATCACTTTCATTTCCGATAGGATGAAGAGCATACCGGTTGCTTTGGAGAATTCTTGGTGATACCCGCACAAACACAGATCGCCAGGCATTTAAAAGCCAATTTTCAAGCTGTTGGATTCAAAGATCAAAATCTGACCGGTTTGTTTTATGCAGCAGCATGCGCTTCGGAAGTGATTGATTATCAAAAGATCCGTGACGAAATTCAACTAACTAACGTTAATGAACATAATTGGATTGATAAAAGTTTGGGGGGAAGGAAGAGAACTGGGCTCTGTGTTTGGATGACGGTGGTAGATTTCATGTCATGATGACAAATGCTTCTGAAAGATTTAATGGTGTACTTAGAGGTGCACGATCATTGCTCGTCAAAGCTCTAGTTGCGCGTGTGTTTTTCGGTTGGTAGATTATTTTTGTAAACGAAGAGAGCTTGTTACGCCAGCGACGGCAAAGCTAACTCCCAAATGGGAGTTGAAGATATGTGAAAGGGCAAATGAAGTTAGACGTTGCCGCATCGTCCGATATAATGAAGGTGAGTGGGGAGTAATTTCGCATGTCGGCAAGGAATACAGAGTTTTACTCGATCAAAACAATTGTTCTTGTACATGTAGAATTCCATTACTTCAGCACCTTCCATGCGAACATGTAATGGCAGCTTGTTCTAATGTAACCAACGGGGCTAATCGACAACACCATGACTTTGCCTCGAAGTGGTATTCAGTGAAGAAGTACTACGCAGCTTACAAACCGGAATTTCATCCTATTCCAGATAAACGTTACTGGAGCGAATTCCAGGGACGAGTTTTATTGCCACCAACAGTGCGTAGATCAGCAGGGAGACCCAAATCAACTAGATTTAAAAACACAATGGATGAAATGTGGGCTCCTAAAACGAATAGATGCAGTAAATGCGAAGTGGTTGGTCATATGAGAAGTCGTTGTAAGTCAGTAAATTAGGATTTCGTATCGTTTGAACTATTTGTAATTCCCAGTCTATGTTTGAACTATTTGTAATTCGTAGTTTATCTTTGAACTATTTGTAATTCATAGTTTATGGTTGAACTATTTGTAGTAATGTTAGAATGCAATTGAATTTATTTCTTAACTCCAGTTCTGACAATACATTGCTGGAATACCATTTGAATACGATGACTAATACATTGTTGCAGACTACATCATCATTTGGATACGTTAATACACTGATACAATAGCATTAGAATACGATGAATAATACATTGTTGCATACTACATAAGCATTTGGATATGGTAATACACTGGTACAACGATACAAGTCTTGCCTACTCATTGGGATATCGTGGAAACTGGGATTCTAAATCCGAGTTAAGTTGTTTCAGGCAGAAAATCTCCTTCTTCAGGCGGTCGTTCTCATCTTGCATCTCCAATGCATACTCATGCCCTCTTCGGCACATCGGAGGATCAACCCACTCGGTATACTTACAAACTAGGAAGGTGTTCGGATAAAGTTGGCTCATTTCGTGTCTAGCACATTTGTATAGCCTACGCCCTATACTAATGCTTCTATTTTTGTGAACAACCACGCAATAGGCTGACCCATAGTAACAAAGCTTTCTTGGTACCGCCTCGCCGATTGTTAGAGGTCGGTATCGATTTGTATATTTACCCCCATGCATCGCAACAAAATGAGTTTGGGGTGCACCGCCAAGATGATTTGGGAGTTCTACCATGTCCAATGTTTTAGGGTTGGGGTAAACTCCTTTTCCCGGTTGACGGTGATTTAGGGACACTTGTTGGGAATCATGAATAACCGTCAGGCGGCCATAAGCTTCGGACTCCAAACTTTCCCAGGCTTTTGACAAAGTGTCGTCGTCCGTTTCCCATTGATTCATCCTACACAGGCATGTACGTACCTTTGTTAAATCTTGCTAAATTCATTGCTAAATCTTGCTAAAGATAATTTCATGTACGTACCTTTGTTAGAGCACAATTTTGCTAAAGAGAAGGAAGCACACAACTTTGTTCTTCAAATTACTAAAAGCTTGAAGTGAACATGGGTTTTGGTAAAGTGGCAGGAAGAAAAGGCAAATGAGGAATTTAATTTCACTTTTGTTCCATTTACTTTTGCATTTAATGGTCAAATAATAAGTGGGTAGTAGGCACCAGCTATATATTGTTGTTTTTTTGACCAAAAACAAGGGCATCTACCATAATTTATTCCTCCTACACACCTCACACCTTGTTATATAGCAATACTTGTTCACCTTCTTACCATACCTCCTCCTTGTAATACTAAGACAAAATGCCTTCTTGGCCATCCTTCTCCGACTCCGAAGAAGAAGCGTATGAGCGAATGAGACTTCAAGAGTATGAGGACGAATTCCCAGAGCTAAACCTGTTGGGACTTCAAGATTTTCAAGCACCTCAACAAGTTCAAGCCACTCAACAAGTTCAAGCCCTTCAACAAGTACATCAACAAGTTCAAGAACCTCAGCAATTTCAAGCACCTCAACAAGTTCAACCACCTCAAGAAGTTCAACCACCTCAAGAAGTTCATGAACACATGGTTGAATCTGATCCCGTACGATGCTATTGCGGTTATGAGCTTGAAGTTGTTGTTAGAGATGATGGCAACGATATAGGTCGCCGCATTCATATATGTCGAGCCTATCCAAATGGTTGCAACTACAGCGAATGGGTAGACGAACCATTCAGCCCGAGGGCAATAACTTATGCTAACGAACAAGAACGCGAGATTAGACGACTTCAAAATGTTATTGACCATATGCACTTACCTTAGAATGAATATAATTGTACTGAATGAATTGCATTGAAGTGTGTTGAATGAATTGTATCGTATTGTCAAAGTCCAATGTTGAGTGATCTCTGTTGTACCTTAGAACTCTGTTGTACCGAGTGAACTCTATTGTTTTGCAAAACGTAAGCCTGGGGCGCAATAATTGATTGCGCCCCAGGGAACCAGAGAACCTGGTTCCTTGGGCGCAATCAATATCTGCGCCCCAGGCATAAGTTTTGCAAAACTTATGCCTAGGGCGCAATAACTGATTGCGCCCCAGGGAACCAGAGAACCTGGTTCCTTGGGCGCAATCAATATCTGCGCCCCAGGCATAAGTTTTGCAAAACTTATGCCTGGGGCACAATAACTGATTGCGCCCCAGGGAACCAATGCAAAATGCAAAATCACTCAAAATGCAAAATAGCTATTCAAATGCAAAATCACTCAAAATCACTCGTACAAAACATAATTACTCAAAGTAAACAAAAGCAATAGCTATTCAAATGCAATATCACTCAAAATAAACAAATGCAAAACCAATACAAAAGCACTCAAAGTAAACAAATGCAAATGCAATGCAATAGCTATTTCAAAGTAAACAAAACACAACTATTTTCATAAGCACATTTTTACTACTACCACATTTCCAAAAGTACATCAAAGCCATCGTTCCAACAACTCGTCCACATCGACCATCCACTTAACAAAAGCACATTTTCAATACTACTATGACTACTACTTTTCAGTTCACGCAAATAAATAAAAAAACAAGTCTAAATGCCACTTAAAACAAACCCAACTTCAACAACTAACGTTTAGTTATTTTTGGACCACCGCACACAACTTTTCCTTTTCTCCTTTGAGTCCGTTGAGTTGTCCCCTGCGATGTGCCTGGCTGCGACGGACCGTGCACGAACTCAATTTGGGCCGGCTGAGAAGATGCCTCTTTTCTTTTCCCCTTGTCTTTTCTTGTCCCCTTGTCTTTTCTTGCGGACTTAGGAACAGGAACAACTGGAGGCGATGGTGGTCGAGCAAGCCTGTTCTTCCTCAAAATCGACTGAAGAATGCGGGTAATGCTCATGCACTTAACCTTTGTCAGCTCCGGCACCTCCGCCGATATCTCCTTAACCAACGCGGCGGTATGGTAAATTGCATCGGTCTGCAATACACATATTGTAAGCTCGTATTTTAAAATATCATTTGTGTTAAAATACCATGTGCAAAAAAATGTACAAACAAGACCACGTTCAAGCGGCGCTCTTGGGATGTAAGGTTCATCGCCTTGCTGAACATCTAAAGGTGGATCAATGGAAAGAATAATATACCGCCGCGTGATGTTCCAATACCATGTGTAGTACGCCGTATCGGATGCCGGTTCCGCACTTTGCTCTTGGACAAATTCGAAGCGATTGTTCCACGTATTGACTGCCGCTTGATAGGCCCCGTTGTCCTGGGCATCAATCAAGTAGTGTGATGGTTTCTCGGGAATATGCTGTAGAAGGCCAAACTATCTCATCACTCTTTCCGATAGGTGATACGCGACGTCGTTAAAGCAAATGAGCGGAACGCGTGCTTGCCAAAGCTGGACTGAAGCAACGCACAATGCCGGTAAATTAGGAAGTGCCTCGGTGTATGGGGTCCATGAAACAACGTCGTAATCGAGTACGTCTAACTCGTTACGATAGAATGAAACGTTGTGTCTAGGCGTGAACAACGAGCTCTTCGGTCCAACCCACCTAATGAAAACATTAAATTACATACTTTCTACCGGAATTTTAATAAACCCTATGTTCAATATATACTTTTAGTAATATTACCTCGAAGCAAAAGGCAATGAAACATCAATTGGCGCTTTCTTCTTCATAGTTACTCTCCCAACGGGGAGATACAACCAAGACCACGTCTGTAGACAAGTAAAAGTATTATAAAACATAGGACACAACGAGTAAAGAAATATCCCTCAATAAAGAACACTAAAAAATTAAATACCTGAACTAATGTAAGGCAACCTCCAATTGAATCGAGCCGCCCCAAAGCCATCCGTGTTAGCTCCGCATATGTGAAGCCAAGAACGGCGCTACCCCAAGCATACGCACGGCATAAATCAAAGTCCTCCAAGCAATGTAACCATCTAAGCCAAACACGGCATTTCGAATGGTCGCAAACCAAACGGGAAGTGATAATGTGAAGGATAATGGCCTGCGCACGCTACTCCATTTGTTTTTGAGAAGCATCCTCAGGAATGTCATCGGCTAATTGCTGCCTAAACCACGACATACTAATCATCTCGGGCCCGTGCCACTTGACTCCTGGAGGAGATATTCCTAGCAAACTCTCGCACATTTCCGCATAATCTTCGGATTCAAGAGTGGTGATCGGACGACCATCGATGGGTAAGCCAAGCAAAATCGCCACGTCCGCCAATGTGATCTTCACTTCACCGCATCTAAGGTGAAATGACGATGTCGCCGGTCTCCATCGATTTACTAAAGCTGTTATATGATGGCGGTCGATTTGTATGGATCCAAGGCGATGTATCAAGAGAAAACCCGCTCGATCAAGTAGCTCTAACATATCGGCACGTTTTGAAGTGACCAACTTTAAGGATGATGAGTGCTCGATGGTTTCAACTGCAGTTTTAAGCTGCCACACAATAACAAAAGTGAAGTTTTGATTAGTTAACACGCAAAAATATTCTCGAGCTCTATAATGAAACTAGTATTGAATGGTGAGTTTTGGTTACCGCCATCAACTCCGGTTTGTTTGAACGACGTTGCGCCTGTAAATATAAGATGCTACCATCAACAAGTCCGGGCACCATCTCCGCATACTCTGAAATATTTCAATGCTAACAAATTAAGATATTTCAATTCGATTATCAAGACATTTACTTGAATCTGACAAACAATTTTCCCAATTTGCTAACATATTTCAATTCGATTATCAAGACAAATTCAGATATTTCAATGCTCACATAATGAATTCCCCAATTTGCTATACAATTTTCCCTAATTTGGTATAAATTTTACAAATACTTTCTAACCCAACAATACATCCTACCAATTCACAAATCTACGCAAATTCAACATAATGAAGTCGATTACCAATCTTCAATTCTCCACAACAAACTTAACATGCCATTTCAAACCACAAGAAAAGGCTCCAATCTCAACAAACTTTCAAGCAATCGGTGTATAAAATTACAAAAAAAACTCAAGGAAACCATCGGTGTATAAAATTACAAGAAACCTCAAGGAAACCCTAAACCTAAAATCTGAGATAACCACACAAAAATAATTTCAAAAATTACCAGTAGCTTGCTCCTGTGTTGAAGAACTTTCCATGTTTACAGTAGAAGCTGAAATTACTTGAATATAATTGGTGTTTTAAATTTGGATTTGGATTTTTGATTTCGGTTTTTGGTTTTGGGTGTTAGGGTTTTTTCTATTTTGATGGATGTTTAAACTTTTACCAAGAGGACTTCGGTTTTTTGAAAAAAAGGTAACCTTACGGGGCGCAATGATTGATTGCGCCCCGTAAGGATTTAAAAAATAATAATTTACTTTCTGGGCGCAATCAATGATTGGGCCCATAAGAAATCTCTACTTTTGGCCAACTCAGCGCTGAGTTGGCCAAAAGTAGGCTATTTTTGTATTATTTTTTTTGTAAAATGAGGCTATTGTGAAAAAAAAAACAAGGCCAAAATAGCAAAATGCTCAAGTAATAACTGAAGTTTGTTGTCAAATCAAAAACTCAGGTTATTAATCCCCTGTTGTATAATGATATGTCCCCTTGTATGATGAGAAAAATAATAACTGAAATTTGTTGTCAAATAAAAACTCTTGTAGTGTCATGTCAATTCAATTTTTTTGGGAGTGTGTCATTTCAAGTAGTGGAGTTGACTCTTTATGTGAAGAGAAATAATACTAAATGGAATCCACATCGGTGATTCGCAGTTAAGTAGCATTATCCGTTAGATAAGCTACGTGACTCTTTCTGTGAAAAAGGACATGTTTGTGTAGTCACACACTTTTACATATATAGATACATGCTTTTGTCTAATTCTTCACTTTAATCCACTCTTTTTTTACTTCTACCTACATCTTCTTCGCGTTTGTCTGCTCCTTATAAAGGTATCATCTTGGTCTTCTTCTACTAACCTTGATGCAGCCTATCAGCCTACTAAAATTCCGTGCATCGATGAGGAATGACTCATCAATTATCAGGAGCAAGACTACGAGGACATTTACCATCATTTTCCATATCTTGATCAATTAAGATTTTAGGAGGCTATTCAACCTGCTTGAGAACAAGATATTATTCAACCTTCGTATGAATGCATGGTATGTTGTTAAACTCTACGTGAAAAAGAGATGGACTAGGTTTCAGTTGTTCAATTTACGTATGAACGACTGAGTTCTAGTTGTTCGATCTCCATGTGAAAATGTAGTTGATTCGTACTCGGTTTGTTGCCACTGTTGGCATGCTGCTTAAGTTGTGGTACAGGGGAAAGAAGAAAATATATATCATAGAATTCAACTGTGGCCATTCTGCCAAGGTGGTTGCAATTATATGAAACACATAAATCAAAATTTATGTTCAATGAGCATAACATATGCGAACGAGTTGGAACAAGAAATAAAATGCCTTAAAAATGCATTAAAATCGTAACATAACTGGTAGTTTATTTATGTTTGTTGTCCCTCACTTGCATTTGTTTTTTTATAAGTTTTTTTCAGTGTAAGTTCGCCAGTAAAGTTCGTTATCGTATGTGTAATATTTTAGAGGTATATTAGTAAGAACTGATTTATGTTTTCAAAATTAAGCCTATCATCTGTACTTTTGATTACCTACTTTATGTTCAATAAAGTTCAAGTGTATAGCTCCAAGCAATGCAAATGAAGAGGGAAAATCATTCTAACACACTTAGAGCATCTCTAGTGTTGTAAAATTAAGGGTTAACATTCATAATTGCATATTCGATCATTAGTTTCAGCCTTAATATTAAGGCTAATATTCAAAATTCTGAACGTGGCTTAGGCACTTATTTAATGGACGTCCAAGTTCAAGCGCCCATAAAATGGACGTCTGCCATCAAATAAAAAAAATCAGCGCTTGCCATCCATAACGGAAAAAAAACTTTTCTGAACTTCCATTTTATGAATGCATAATGTTAGACGCCCATGAAATAGACTTCCGAGCATTGACAAATTTCATTCAATTCAATCTGTAGTATTAAGTACAATGAATATTACAGGTCCAATCCAGTGGAGATGCTTTAAAACCTTGAGCTGGTTTTTTATTATACAAAAGGTAGCTCTGTCAAAATAAACAGTGACCCTTTAACCCTACCATGTAACCTTATTTTATTTTAGATGGGCCAGGCCCAGTTTGATTCTTTTTCCACTAGGGTCAGACCCGCTCAACACATCCAAAACATCCAGCAACCCGTTTCAACCCTAATCTATTCAAAACCCTAAACCAACTTGCTTTTCACAATGGCGATTGGCGATTGTTCTCTCAAAATCATTTAATCGGATTCCTCCACTAATCAATCGCAAGGTACCTTCCTCTCACCTCATATGCATGTTGGTGTCTAGCTGCTACTGATCGGTTTTCTTTGCCTATTGATTTCAGACTACTGCTGAGTCTCGATTGCACCTTTCTCCTTAAATTATGTAAGACTTTCAGCTAATCGATTGTGCTTTCGAATTTTGTTGTTGGTATCTTATATTAAATAATTGTAAACCTGTTGATGATTCATAAGAAGCTGCTTAATTTACGTTAATGAAAATAAAGAATCCCTTTACTACCAAATTTTGATAAAATATTTGATTCTAAAGAGTTGTACTTGTAGGTAAGTTATTTACATTTTTAAAGCTCAATTCAATATGGTTTGTTCATTGATATATGATTAATTTTAATAGAAAATTTATAGACAATGCAGCCTAAGTATGCAATACGGTGTTTTTCAGAGTGACTCATAATAGAGGATTTGTTGGTGAGCAAACCTATTTATTAAAATTACGGTACTATTTTCATTTATGTCGTAATATTGTATTACCAGCCATGCAAATTTTGTTTCATGTTAATATTGATTGACTTTTTTTTGCATTCAATTTAATCCAAACCAATGACCTCATCATTTCTTACCTAAATTCTTTTATCCATTACCCAATTTAATTTAGTTCCTCGCATTCAAATTTTTTGTCAAATGCTTTGTATTCATCAAGATAAATATTAGTTCAACGATATGACGTCATTGCAAAACCAAGTATTGCTCAGTCTTGATTTGTGGAAACTGAGCGGTGCTCAGTTTTGATTCGAGACTGAGCATAAGCTCAGTTTTGTGTCAAAACTGAGCACAACTTAGTTTTGACAATCTGAGTGCAGGTTTTGACTCAAAACTGAACCCTCGCCTTGAACCAAAACCGAACACAACTTGGTTTTGACAATATGAGCGAAGCTGGGTTTTAACTTAATCCTCCTATAAATAAACTCATTTTTGGACATTTGTATCGGTAGATAATGAATTACATAACTTGAATGACATACGGTTGCACTTTTCCACAACTATATCACCATGCTAAATCCTACTATAAATAAACTGTTTTTTGTTTACAGTTTTAGATCGCATTTCAAATAATTTAATCCTCGAACTGCTGCTCCTTATCTGATTCAGCATGTGCAGTTTTGAGTAAGTGTAAACTTTTGTTTTGAAATTTTAAAGATGGAAAATAAAGATTATTTTTGGAAGCATTGCATGATGCATCTGCATGTTGCTTAAAATATGTTAATTTTGAAAGCCCCACGGTTATTTAAAAGCCTAAAGAACTTATTGAACATATTCGTCTCCTGATCATTTTAATATAGTTGGCGCTAGAAAACACTTCATTTCACATCAAATCTAAACGGAAGTCCTGTATCACTAATCTTCCATCTCTGCTATTACAATATCACACCCTATTAATGCGACTGTCTGATACTAGGTTAGCCTTACCATTAATGGTTGTTCTAGTCCATCCAAACAAGACTTACTTTATTACTTAAGCATTCTGATCTACTGCAAATTAGATTTGATGACTCTTACAAATATCTGTTTCCATCCTAATAATGGTTTAACAGTAGTCATTGATATGGATTACAAGTTTATTGATTGTGGTATTTATGTCTTTGGTGCCATCAATTTCAGATTTGATTTTGTTCCTTTGATTTCCTATTGGGCCTTCTGGTTGCTCCTTTGATCAAGTTGCAGAATTAACCTGGTTAAGGATCTTTATTAAGGTAATTCACTCAACTGATATAATTATCAATTTGCAAATGCATGCGGATGTTCAGGAGTACCTTCTGCAGGTTTATTTCGTACACATCAGGAAAGTACAACTTTTTACTTTTCGTGTAGCTCACTGGCAATTACATCCATGAGATATATGTATAATTGCAAACGAGTAATCCTTTTGTTCTGGAATATATTTTCTATACATGGATTTTATGAACTTTCTTTTTGGAAGAAAGATGATCTAGATATAATTATGGTGCAAAAACCCAACAAAAAATGAATATGTTTAAAAAAATTAAAGAACATTGAGGATCCTTGTCAGTACTGTAACTTTTTATATCTAAAACATGACCCAAATATTAACTGCAATGTTTCAGATTGATAGGAATGAACTTAAAAATACCATCAAAAAATTAATTGTTGTACCTGAAACATGCTTGTATTGCACAACATGCACAATTGACACAAGCATACTGCATACACAATATGCCCAACCAAATATAACACGATCACTTTATAATTATATATGCTTTAAGTTTGGGACAGCTTTAAGTTTAGCTCCATGCAAGTTTATTTGCACTGTTTTAAGTTTAGTTCCATGCAATTTTTTCTTTTTAAATTAATTGTCTAGGACAACTTTATAAAACAGTTTTAGTGACAGTTTTATAAAACAGTTTTAGTATGGATATTGTTGAACCAATCGCTCAACTACATGCAAGTTTTCCTATTCAATGTGTTTATTTTCAGTTAGCTAAAGGTTTATTTTTACAATAAAAAATTGAATTCAGGTGAAAAAATAGTATGGATATTGTTGAACAAGGTACTCAATTAAGAAACACAGTAGAATCGATGGCTGTGATAAATTCAGTTGGTAGCTCTATAAAAAATAAGCGACAAAGAAATACTTTCTCTAATGTCTGGAAATATTTCGAAAAAAAATGAAACGGTTGAAGGTCAAAATCGCACATGTTTTTGCATACAATGCAAAAGAAAATATATTTGGGGAGGTAAATATGGTACAAACAATTTGCTAAAATATGTAGCAAAGTGTCTGTTAATTGCTAAAAGTTTTGAAAATGATAAAAGAAGTAATTTTGATCAGAAAATATACAAAGAGTTGATGACCAAAGCTATTATTGAACATAACTTGCCATTTAAATGTGTTCAATATAAACGTATTCGTGAGGTCTATTCATACTTAAACAATCAAGTGGAACATTATTCAAGAAACACATCACGTTCTGATGTTATGAAATTATATGAGGTCGAAAAGATCAAACTTAAGGATTTTCTAAAGTAATGTAGTGGAAGAGTTAGTTTGACATCTGATTTATGGACATCTATAAATACTGATGGGTTTATAACTTTGACAGCGCATTTTATCGATAATGATTGGAATTTGCAAAAGAAGCTGTTGAATTTTTGTTTAATGCCACCTCCACATCCAAGTTCAGCTATATTTGGAAAAATTTCAAGTATGTTAGTTGATTGGGATATAGTTGATAAGATATTTTCGTGCACATTGGATAATGCTTCTGCAGATGATAAATTGTTGGATTATTGGAATCACATCTTATTTATAGGAAATCCTTAGTGGTGTATAGACAATATTTGCATGTTAGATATGCGGCGCATGTATTAAACTTAATAGTGCAAGATGGTTTTTTAAGTAATATTCATGAAAGCATAAAATATATTAAAGGTTCTCAATCTAGGAAAAAAAAGTTTTTTAGAATGCATAGCTACTCTCTCATTGGATAGCAATAGAAAAGGATTACGTCAGGATGTTCCTACTAGATGGAACTCGACATTTGCAATGCTCAAAAGTGTCATACATTATGAGCAAGCGCTTCGTCATTTGAAATTATTCGATCCTAGTTATACTTATTGCCCGATAACAGAAGAATGGATCAAACCAAAGAAAATTGCACATTTCTTAGAAGTATTTTATGACGCTACATGTTTATTCAAAGGTACAAATTACCCAACTGCTAATTTGTTTTTTCCGAAAATTTTCAAGGTCCATTACATACTGAAAAAAATGCATGGAGGAAAATGATTTTATGTCCATTATGGCAAGTGATATGCTTAAAAAATTCAAGAAATATTGGAGTGAGTTTAATGTGTTTCTTTCCATCGCTTGCATCTTTGATCCACGGTATAAGGCGAATTTCGTCTGATTTTCATATAAAACATTGTATGGGAATTGCTTAGAGTTTGAAAATGTGAAAATGAAATTGGTAGAGCTATATAATGAATATTCGGAAAAAGTGGAAAAAGATTCCTACATGGAAACAAGCGTTATAGGAAATATAGAATCCACCGAACCATTTGCAGGTCCATATTCACAAAAATGCGAAGATGTGATGGAGAAATTCTATTCCTCTGAATTTGCTAGAAATCCACATAAGTCTGAACTTGATTCTTATTTAGATGATGGCTTGATTGATGGTAAAATACAATTGGATATTCTCGTATTTTGGAAATCACAACAATATCAATACCCTACTTTGTGTTTTTAAGGAACAATGGTTGAATCGCGGACTAGGTCGCTTTCTTGAAGACGATTCGGTGATCTGATCGGTGGTGCAAACCAGTTCGTACTTATCGCCGCCGCCTCTGGGATAAAACAGCCTTCTGAGAAAAATAACTGATTTGCTTGCACAACAAACCAATTCAGATTTGCACTTTCAATTTAAATTTAACTGCTCGTTCTGATTTTGTTTTTGAAGAACTTTTAATGGTGGAGGAAGAAGAAGAGAGATAAGAATAAAAGTTTTTTTTTCTGAGTAGTTCGGCAATAAATAACATGGTAATGCATGTAGAGGAAGTCGGTTCAGATCTAAAAAAATGGATCTTAATTTTTTTACCATGTCAAATAAAAAAACTGGTTTTTTCCTCTTCATATAGTCTCATGATGTGGGACTATTCATATATGAGTCACCTCACACTTATCCAATTTTTTAAAATAATTCATCTTTATAAAAAATGAATCATTTTTCCAACAATCCCCCACTTGAATTTTTAAAAAATATTTCGAGCAGTTTCTAGAACATAAGATTGTGCATAAACAAAGGTGTCATCCGACTTCAACCTTTGCATAGTGAATAAGATTCAGTTTTTACTAGAGTGACACGTAGTCCTGAACTCTATTTCTGATATCAGACCACACACAACCTTTTCTATTGTGTAATCAAATAAGCCTGTGCATTAATGGCCATGCACGTCTATCCCAGTTTAGTGAACGCTCTAGGAATCTTTCCCAAAACTCCATAGGAAACGGCCACATTTCCACATTCACATAGGTGAGTCTATCAAGAGTACTCCTGATGGTAGGTACTCCACTCCAATTAGAGTATAGATCTCATTAAGAGTTTATATCAACTCATCCTCTAATCACTTTAGGAATACATGCTTCTTAATACAAAAATTTAGCATGTTCATCTACTATCACTACACAACTTGTTTTTACCCATTGGACCTAGTTCTTGGGATCTCCTGTCATTTAGGTCGGGTTACCATCGTGCGTGATTCCACAATCTCTGGGCAATAGTACCATTCTTTTAGAATCATTAAGGACTTTCTTTTAGGTCAGTCCTTTCGTTAAAGGATCTGCCAAATTGTCATCACTTCATATGTGATGTTCTCTAACAATACTGTGCATACGACTGTCATTTCTTACTGTTGTAATATCGGTTTTGTCCTTCTTTCAATAGTCGTCAACTTTTCATCACTATTTATGTGATGTTCTCTTACAGTATTGTACTTATGTCATCGTCTTTTACCGTTGTAATAACGGTTCTATACTTTTTGCAATAGCCGCGGTACCATCGCAATCGATTACACCACTGGTGTCAGTTTTTCCCTTATGGGGATCTTAAATAGCAGATTTCTTTAGTGCTCTGCTTCTTAACTAGATGTGGCTAGTGCTATTATCTCAGTCTCTATAGTAGACTGAGTCAAATAGTCTGTTTCTTGGGTTTCCAAGATACAACTTCTTCAGCGATGCTAAATATATAGCCACTAGTCCTTTAGAATCATCATATTAGTATTTCAGCCTGTATCAGAATAACCTTCAAGTACAACTTAAAACTTTTCATAATGCAATCCAAGGTTCATAGTTTATTATAGGTATCTCATAACCCTCCCATTAACATGTTAATTCTCTATACTAGGCCTACTAAAAAACATGCATAATAATCCCACGACATAGGTAATGTCAGGTCTAGTACAATCAATGGCATTCGAAGGCTGCTAATGATGCTCGCTTAAACAGACTATCTTATACAATCACCAGTGTTCTTAAATAACTTTACACGGTGATCATATGGTGTACATGCAAGTTTACAGTCAAAGTAATCGTATTTCTTTAGAGTCTTCTCAATTTAATGAGATTGATCTAAAGAAAATCCCACTTTTTACCTTGTAACCTTAATACCAGGGATTACACTCGCCTTACCTAGATCTTTCATATCAAAATTGGCATTTAATAAGGATTTGACTGAGTTTATAACATGAATATTTGACCCAACGATGAGAAGGTCATCTACATAAAGACACACAATAGTGCAAATGTCATTCTCAGATTTATAATAAATGCATTTGTCACTTTCACTAACTTTAAAACCATAAGAACTGATTAAGTTATCAAATTTTTGCATGCCATTGTTTAGGTGCTTATTTTAAACCATATAATGATTTATCTAATTTGCATACTTTATGTTCTTGACCATGTACTACAAATTCTTCAGACTGGTCCATATAAATTTCTTCTTCTAATTCACCGTTTAAAGGACGTGGTTTTAACATCTATTTGGTGTATTAATAAATAACAAATAGAAGCAAGTGAGATTAATACCCGAATGAATGTAATTCTAGTTACAGGTAGAAAAAATGTCGAAGAAATCTTCTCTTTACTTAAAACCTTTAGCTACTAATTGTGCTTTATATTTATCAATAGTGCCATCAGGTTTTAATTTCTTTTTAAGCACCCATTTACAACCAGAGAATAAATCTACTAAATGCCAAGTCTTATTGGATGTTGGAGAATCCATCTCATCATTTATAGCCTCTTGCCAAAAATCGGCATCCAAAGAAGACAAGGCCTCTTGGAGGTTTAAGGGATCCTCCTCTATAGTAAAGGCACAAAAATCTGAACCAAAATATTTTATGGTTCTTGCTCTTTTACTTCTTCTAGGTTCAGTTTTAGAACTTTTATTAAGTTCTGTTCTAATGGGCATACTTAATGTGCCCCCACTATTCCTTAATTTAAAAGGAAATATTGTTTCATAAAAATCAGCATCATTTGATTCAATTATATTTTGTGCATTTAGGTCATAAAATCGGTATGCTTTGCTATTAATAGCATAGCCCACAAATACACATTCATATGCTCTACTTGCCGATTTTATTCTCTTAGGGTCTGGAATGCGAACATATGCTAAACAACCCCAAGTTCTAAAATATGACACATTGGATTTATAATTCTTTAAAATTTCATAAAGTGAAATTTTATTCTTAGATTACGGGATTCTATTCAGAACATAGCATGCAGTCAATTAAAATATCCCCTCACCAATATTTTGCTGCACCAAAATTTAATAAAATGGCAATTACTTATTCGATAAAGGGCCTATTTTTTCAGCTTTACCGTTCATTTCAAGTGAATATGGTGGAGCACTCTCATGTACAATACCATGTAAAAAAATCAAAATAAACTAGATTCATATTGTGTTTCTCTATCACTATGAATTCTCTTAATTTTCTTATTACTCAATTTTAGTTTTTAATGTTTCAAACATGTCAAATGCATCACAACTTTAAGAAACACTGTCTTTCTAATTGTAAGCTTTATTTTCACATTACCAATTTCTACAGTTTTAGTGGTGTGAGGATCTCCCAACAACACTTTCTAATCATCAGCAGCCGTTTACATTGTGAATATATCACGTTCATAACAGACATGGCGAGAAACACCAGTGTCAACCCACCAACTCTCTGATCCACCATCAAAGTGAATCTCAGTAGTCGTAGCCGTTAAAGGCTTCTCGGTTAGGTTTGCCTGCGGTGCAGGGTTTAGCCTTTTCCAACATTGTTGTGCCATATGACCTGGTTTTCCACAATTGTAATATAGAAGCAACTGTCCAGAATCATTCTTTTTGGTTGGTTGCTGCTGTCCTTTATGGTTTCCCTTTGGATTCCCATTCTATTCTCAACTGACCGGCTGTGGAGGCTTACTATTGCTTGAGATATTAATATGTTTGAAAAAATATATTTTTCTTATAGAAAAATATAAGTAAACTCATAGACTAACATAAGTTATTCACATAAAATATTATTTTCTGCATTTGTACCATTCCACCACACTTGTGGACTATATTAATGGTAAACAACTTACATGGTAAATTTAATCATCACATATAGAGACTACATAAACCAAGGTATCAAAACACTTAGGTTCAAAAAATACTTAGGTTCAGTCAGTTAACATTGTTCCAATCAAATAATGCACACTCTTAGGACTCAAGCAAAGTGATTAGTGTGAACCAAAACTATAGTACAAGATAATGAGCAGGGTTCATGTTTAGTTATCAAATTTCGAAGTTTTATAAACCAATTTCCACCATGCTACCATTTTACAGCTACAAAGATGACATGCTTACAGTTCTTTAAGGCTATTGGATCAATGACAACCAACAATAACTTATAGTTTGTATCATTCTATGTCCAATGAAATTCATACATATAAGCTTCCTTTTTGGCTTCTATTTTTCTTTTTCTAAAGGATTTTGATTAAAATGCAACCCAGAAGGTGACTTAAGCTCGTTGGAAAAAGAAGGCATAGCCGAGAAACCTCTATGTTGGTACTTAACAAGCCAAAAAAGAACATGTTAATTACCTAATACCTGATACCTTTCTAGTGAATTTTCCATAATACCAGGCACAATCAGCTATCAATTTAAGCATGCATTAGTAAGGTTTTAAAGAATTATATTACCTTTCTCTGATGCTTATCCTGGTGGGGGCCACAACAATAAAGAATACTGCAGCCCATCGATCCATTTCTCACAAACTTGGATTTGATGATGCTACTTCGTAACTGCAGCGCAAAGCCACCTTCCATGCCTACCAAATTTTCCACCTTTTAACCCTGATTTCATGTAGATGACGGAAAATCCGGATTTCACATCTAATCTTTCTACTTTTTCTTTCGATATCTCGTTGCCAGAGAAGATAGTAGAAGGAGTCGCAGTTACAAATTGAGTAAGATTTCAAGGCATTGAGTATTTCAAAGCGTTGAGTAGATAGAGGAAGATGGCGGCACCTTCATGCAAGTTAGGGTTGCAGCCATTGTTTTGAATCGTCTTCAAATTGTTGGGAAACAATGGCTGAATCACGGACTAGGTCGGTTTCTTGAAGACGATTCGGCAATCTAGTCGGTGATGCAAACCAGTTCGTACTTGTCGCCGCCGCCTCTGGGATAAAACAACCTTTTGAGAAAAATAATTGATTTGCTTGCACAACAAACCAATCAGATTTGCACTTTCAATTTAAATTTAACTGCTCATTCTGACTTTGTTTTTGAAGAACTTTTAATGGTGAAGGAAGAAGAAGAAGAGAGATAATAATAAAAAGTTATTTTTTTCTGAGTAGTTCGACAATAAATAAACATGGTAATACATGTAGAGGAAGTCGGTTCAGATCTAAAAAAATGCATCTCAATTTTTTTACCAAGTCAAATAAAAAAACTGGTTTTTTTTCTCTTCATATAGTCTCATAAAGTGGGACTATTCATATATGAGTCACCTCACACTTATCCAATTTTTTTAAATAATTCATCTTTATAAAAAATGAATCATTTTTCCAACAGTGTCGCATAGCTAGAGATATTTTAGCAGTTCCAATTACGACCGTGGCTTCGGAAAGTGCATTTAGTATTAGTGTAGGGTCCTTGATGACTATCGTAGTTCACTTAAGGAAGATGTGGTAGAAGCATTACTTTGTTCAAGAGATTGATTGTGCGGAACTCCAATAATGCCAACAATTGAAGACCTTGCAGAGGATATTGTTGTTGTTCTTGATCACAAAGAGCATGCTATGCTACCCTCTACATCTTTACTAATTGATACTTAGTTTTTAAAGGTATGTTTCTATTTGTATATGGTAATTATATTAAACTATGATTTTATGGCCTGTTAATTAATGGATCTCAACTATTAATTTTCATTTAGTTCAAATGTGAAGAAGAAACCATGAGCAATCTAATAGCTGATATCCATTGTATCATGATTTTGTGTTCTATCACTACAACAAAATGACCCTATTACAACGGTGGAAAACAATTGTAATATACATTTTACAATGGTGGGATAACCGTCGTGTATTAAGAAGTTGTAATAGATTAAAATCTTTTACAACTTTTTGCACCGTTGCAGCACTGTTGTAATATGTATATTTTACAACTTTTTTTCACCGTTGTAATAAACTTTGTTACAACTATTTTGCACCGTTGTTATTATAATTTTTACAACTGTTTATAACTGTTGTGATATATTTTATTACAACTATTATTTTGCATTTGTAATACATCCACAAATTATATACATATTACTAATATAAGAATTCATTTCAGAATATATTATCTACAAAACTGAAGATATCAAACAAACTTAAAACATGAACCAAAACAATATATTAATTTTTTCAAACTCATCATTTTTTTACATAATACATTAAATTTATAAATTATACACATAACTCAAGTACATAAATACTTGCCATTAATACATCAATGTAACTAAAATCACTTTGACTTTTCATGAAAGCGAATCCTATTTTTGATTGGTCTTACAGGGATGTGGGCTTTTTTATTGACTTGTGATGTCTCGTACTGCAGCATATATAAGAAAGGGTACACATCAAAGCATACATGATACAGTCCCAAATGCATTCTTGAGTATTCCAGATTCTTTGAGCAACGAAGAAAATTTCAAGCCTGCATATTTATTGCCAGATGTTGGATTAGAAAGAGCTGGAGAGCGAAAAAAAAATCCATGTCAAAGGCAGAAAACTCTCCTATTATTACCATGGCACACTGTGCTAATCTGCACTTGAATAGCTCACTGTCATCAATCATAGCTGCAAGCGACGAGTATCTATAGGTATAACTGACTTACTGCACCATGAAAATCTACTCGTGCCCATGGTCAAATGTGAGAATAAAATGCCTTGCAAAAAAAAATTTTTGTGAGAATATAATTGTTCTTACTTCAACTAATATTTGTGAACTTGAAGTGGAATGGAACTGTCACTTAGTTACCAAGCACGCCTATAATAAAACTAACCTCATAAGAAATCAAAATATCTTAGCACAAACTCTCTGATGTTGACATGGCTGAGAGTACAAATAGTATACTAATTTTTTAGATGATAAAATGTTCGAACTGAATACATAAAATGGGACATTAAAGTCCTGGACTAGGACATTGAAGTCCAGTATAATACAAAAAAATCGTGGACTGGGGCATTGAAGTGAAGAATACATAAAATGTTTGAATTGAACATCAAACAAGAATGATCCATTTTAAAATACAAATGGACAAAAATTTCTACCCAGACATAAGATCATGCATACTACTTCATCAAAAATTAATTTATTTTTCCAAGGACAGGTTCATATCTATTTGTTCAGTTGTAACAATTCATGCCTACAAGTATCAAACCATATTACAAATCACAAACATTTGCATCTTTCAATAGAAGTTTTATTATTAGATATCATCAATGATTATTTATCAAAAATACATTACCCTTTCAATAAATTTAAAAATTAAAAAATAGTGAATAAAATAAATTTCAACCTATGGGTTCAATTAAATAGAAGTAACAGCTAATGCACATACAAAATAAGTATCTTAATTATTACTGCAATTTGATTTTTGATTTTTCTGAATAGTGATTATATATTCAACATTTTCCGAATTCGTGCTATCTTGCTGCAACCTGTTTTTGATTCTTTACTCAATGTGAATTATAAGCTCATTACAGCAATAGTTTGTTAATTTTTTAGATAATCATGTCTAAAAAAGCTTGTAGCTAAACATAATAAAAGGAAGAGTACATGTACCTGCAGTAGCTTCAGACGATGACCACACAAAAGGTGAACACAACTACAGAAAATGATTCCGCAATGCATACAAGATAAAGCGGAGCCAAAATAATGTAATAGAAGTTGCATCAATCATTGTGCACAATTTGCTCAAAATCACAAATAGATGTGTAAGTCCGGCTAAAAAGGAAAAAGAAATAAAAAAAAAGACAAAAATTATTTATCAAGAGGATTCAGCAAGTTATTAGTTGTGAACTGATGGTAGGCTGTTGCCCAAACATCTAACCATCATTAGTTGATAAAACGTTAATGTACTGCACAAACCTGCATCATTAATTTAATCAATTATAACAATAGAAAAGGAGGAAAATACAGTGAACTAGACCTGAGACTGAAGTACCCAAAGAATTTGAATAATCAACACTAGTATTTAAACATAGAAAATTGTGTGACCGGATTATAGAACTTTGAACTTACTGCGTATTCATGTTAATAATGTAATACTAAAAAAACTATGTACAGTAATATATCAAATAGATTCATAATAATGTTATGCTAATTCATTGTTAGAAGCTCATCTGAAGCTTGGGTCCTTGACCAATTTGAATCCACATTATATTAAGTTAAGCATATTGTACAAGCTCTTATATGTATTTTTTCACTCTGTTACAACCTATCAATCATTTTCGTGCCCTTCATAATAACACAAAGTGAGAAATCCTTATCTGATGCTTCAGGAACACACATACATATAACACACATACATATGCAGTTATAAAGCAAATAATATAATGTATTTATAGAGCAGATATTAGTGTTATATAGCAATTGTAAAATTGGAATTAATGTTGTCCATGTAATCAACTCAATTCTATCTAATTCAATTCTACAGTTCATTATTTATTTAGTTTCAACTATAACTTCATCATATTCAGTTTCAGTGAAAATATTTTTGAGTACAGTAGATTTTCATCAATACTAAATCAATTGCAGTCCAAAGATTGACAGTTCAACAACAATTTTCAATGAGAAGATTTGCAGTTCGTTCAATAAATAAGTTAGTAGGAAAAATAGCAGACATCATAGTTATGTTTAAATATTAAATAAAATCATACATTCTAGGCAGCAGCTAGACTAAAGACTCTGGTCAGATTTGCAATTGGAGCATCGCCGTTGGGCCGCACACTAGAGAAGCAGGCCATAGGAGTGGATGTGGCATAGAGGGGCAAAGGAGAAGGTCGTGCTCCTGCGTAGTCGAGAATTACAATTGAGAGCAAACTTCGTTCTTTGCCCTCTGTTTCCCCTTCCGAGACTGATATCCCAGGCCAATGCCTTCTTTACCTTGGTCTTGGATCGGCACTGAAGTTAGAGGAAGAGGCTATGACGAAGGTTGCAGCGCCGATTACTTAGGCATTAGGGTTTTTCAATTTGGGAAAAAATACAGATAGTCAGCACAACCGCAAGTAAAACTCACTTACAATTTAACTAGAAAAATTATCAACAATAATCAGAAAAAAGCCGATACTTGTACAACGATTATCGATACCTCTTTAATGGAGGTGAGCGACAACGAAAGCCAGCATACGATTATTTTGTTTCTTTTTATTTTGAACGAGGAGAACATGAATCTGGAAACGACGGCCTCTCTATTTTTTATTGAGTTAATTCCATACGGCTAGGGTTTTTAATTCCTTGCTAATTCCAATTTTACCCCTAGCTTTTGTATTAGCCTGTTATGATAGTTGAGCCCATTTTCCCACAACACTTTAACTAATTTTCATGCTATATTTGACCCAATAATAAACATGAATCTTTACTTATAAATTAAATACACAAATAATATACAAATCGACATGTATGTTTTTCCATAATTTAAACCATGGCACAATTATTAAAGATTTCTTATTAATCGTTCGTTGTTATAAATTAATTATTAAATAAAATCTTAATTATTAATCTCTTCTTCTTAATTATTAATCTCTACTTCTTAATTATTAATAGCAATCATTTATTATTCATGATTAGCATTAATTATTATATTTTAATTGTTAACTATTTAATAGTAATTATGTATATTAACTATATTTTTTAAATATTCTTCTTAATTGCTAAGTATTGAATATTACAGATTGATTATTACTTCCTAATTGATTATTAATAGTAATTATTAGTTATTAATTATAAATAATCAATATATATGTATTAAATATTAATTATTAGTTGTTAATTATATTAAATATAGTCATATATTACAACAGTCAAAAAATAAAAGTTGTGATAGGCTTTTATTACAACTGTCGAAATAACACAGTTGTTAAAAATAAGTTTATTACAACTTTTTCTGGAAAAAAGTTGTAAAAAACATTTATTACAACGGCGCTTTTACCACCGTTGTAAAATTAAAGTTGTAATATGGTGTTTTTGTTGTAGTGTATGGATCATCCCTAACTAATTGTTGTTTATTGCTTTTGAACTTCAACTCTAATTATATAAAATTAGCAAATTTTATTATCAGTTGACGTTAATCTCTATTTTCTGTGCAGTGATGACGTGAATCCAGGCTATGGTGTTCGAGTTTCACAATGATGCAATATTATGGCTACTGAAGGTGATTTTATTCTTCTTCTTTTCTCTATGACTTTATCAGTGTTAGAGATGTCTGTTGGTAAGTTTATCAAGTACTTACCGGAGAGATAACTCTTGTCTTTGTTCATTATAGTACTTGTTAGTTCATGCTACGTGTGCCTTGAATTAGAATGATAACAGCTAATGGCATTTTAATATTCTCAACTTTAAACCGCATGACTCCCAAAAAAATTCTGAACTTGAAATTCAAGTGCAAAGTTAATGGTTAACAGCTATGGGAACAAGTATTCATATGCATTTTGCCTCTGTAGTATTAAAAAATTGAACAACATTGAAAAATTGCCGGTATAAAAGGAACTAGAATTATGGGGATAATTAATACGAGTTAACGCTTAACGGTTAATGGTTACGGACCTAAGTTCAAATAATACGAGTTCATCTAGTATTATAAAGGATGCACACAAATGACCTTTCAAAGTAATGGACATCAATAAAGAGAATTCTGTCGTGTGTACAGTCCTTGGGTATGCACGTTTTTCTTGGGCATGAAGTCTTTTAGGGGGATAGGTCTGTTTTTCCTGCAAAAACTAGTCCTTAGATCTGCAGTGTTTGATTTGGCTCGTCATAGAGCTTAGTATATAGAGTAGCCTGGTATATATAAAACCATATATACAAAATGCTTAGGGCATCTCCAGTCGTGTGAATTAAGGGGGGAATATTCATCTTTTTCTCTTCAATGAAAGGGTTACGGCTGAATATTCAACCTAATCTTCAGGATCCAATTGAGGATCCTGAAGGCCATCCTGGCGCCTACTTTTCAGGGGCCAGGTTCTGGTGCCTACTTTTTAGGCACCAGGTTCTGGCGCCTAAAAGTATGCACCAGGATGGATCCCCCTCCCCCCTTCCACGTGCTCTCCCTTTAACCCCTCCTCTACCTTTTTCTCTCTTCAAACGGCTATAAACGGTCAAATATTTAAACTAATAACGGCTATAAACGGTCATATAGAAGTTTCAACGGCCGTAAACGGTCACATTTTTTATTTTTCTATATATATTGGTATGAGTGGCTCATTGTAAAACACAAAAACTTCTTCATTCAAATCCACTTTACTCTTTATCTACCAGTAGACAATGTCATTTCCATTCCATTTCAATAACGAAGCGATGAATACGAGTGGTTGGGATTTCAGTTCTCAACCAATCGAAGAGCTTACCCCTCCTTCAACTCCAACACAATCATTTCATTCTTTTGCGCCGTGGACCAACGACGAAGATAAAGATCTCTATTTAATGTACTGCCACTTTTCAAATGATTTGGTGAAGGGAAATGATCAAAGTGGGGAAGCGTTCTGGTCAAAAGTTATCTTTGCTTACAACAAAAAGCATGTAGAAAGGACTAGATCTGTGTCTGCACTTTCCGGTTGATTTGGGAAGATTAATCGACAAACCCAATTCTTTGAGTCTCAAGTTCACAAAATTAGAACCGCAAACCCTAGCGGAATGGGTGGAGAAGCTGAATTGGTAATAATTTATAACTCTCTTATTCGCTTGTCAATAATTTATTTTACCTACCACGAAATAATACCAATATTCATTATTTTATTGTTTGTAGAAGCGGATGGCGAACGACCAATTATTGAAATTATGTCCTAGAGAAAACGGTGCGAAAAAACCCCATTACTACCAGTTCGATAATTGCTATGAATTGCTCGTTAGTCATCCGAAATGGAGTTCTAGCAACACGAAGAGCTTAAAAGATGTTCAGACAAAGGCAAAAGAAAAGAAAAAAGCATGCCGAAATTCCTATACGTCAAGTCCAGGAGAATCTTCGCAAAGAGATTCTAATACCGGTGAAGATGCAACTCCTGAGTTTGATGAAGATGCAAGACCTATGGGCCAGCGTGCTGCGAAGAAGAAAAATGTTGTTCAAACCCAATTTGATTCTCGGTGGGCGCAGATGCAGGAGAAGCATGCCAGAGAAAATGAAGAACGTCAAAAACATAGTGCTGAAAAAATTGAGGTCTTAAAATAGTTAGCTGAGATTGAACGTGGTAGGTTTGAGATTGAGCAGCATCGGGAAGAGACTTTAGTAATGCAAATGGATGTCACTGGAATGGACCCACAAACAACACAGTACTGGATGAATTATAAACAGCGTATTGTTGATAGTCGTGTTGGATCTAGGCGTATGTAGTTTTATAATATAGTGGTGTACTTCCTTAATTGTTTTCATCTGTGTATTGTTTTCTAGTTTGAATTAATCGATGGTAACTTGTTTTCTTTAACGCAGTGTGTGTGTATGTATCGAACAATTAAAAATAATTCAACGAATTACGCATAACAAAGCTAATACACTTAAATGGAAACACACATAATAGAACAAAGATGCTGAAATACAAACTGAAACAAGCGTAATAAAACATAGCCTCTAATATATGATCTACTGGTTACCGTAAGCGCTCCAGATGTGATCCATGAGATCTTGCTGAAGCCGATTATGTAGTACCGAATTCCGATATAGTTCTTGTTGATCCACGTGAAACATATCGAATTGCCCTTCAATTTCATTAACGGAAGGTCGGTAAATTTGAGGGGGTTGTCTGGATCCTTCGTACTCGTAATCTGGTTGCACGATGTCGCGTTCATCTTCGATTATCATGTTATGAAGAATAATGCAGCAGAACATAATTTATGCCATTTTCGACCTTTTCCATATCCTACATGGACTACTAACCATTGTGAATCATGATTGAAGAACTCCGAATGCTCTCTCTACATCTTTTCGCTGACCCTCCAACATAGACGCGAATCTCTTCTTTTTGGGGTAAGCGGGTTCACAAAGGTCTTTACAATGATGCTCCATTTAGGATAAATTCCATCCCCTAAATAGTACCCGTGATTGTATGTGTTATGTCCAATTGTAAATGATACAGGGACGGATTTACCCTGCGCCAAATCGCTGGACAAATGTGATTGTTCTAGAACATTTAAGTCGTTAAGGGAACCAGGCATACCGAAAAAAGCATTCCATATCCAAAGATCGTGAGACGCAACTGCTTCTAAGATGATGGTTGGCTTTTTTTCTTTACCGTTGTACGCTCCATGATGAGCTTTAGGACAGTTCTTTCACTCCCAGTGCATGCAATCTAGACTCCCTAACATCCCAGGCCACCCTCTACTTTCATGCATTTCATGCAACCTAGCTACGTCAGCCTCATTTGGAGGACAAAGATATTCATCTCCGTATATGTCGACCACTGATTGGCAAAACTCATCTAGGTTTTCCAGAGCAATACTCTCTTCAATACGATAAGCGTCATCCAGAGCATCGGCTGGTGCGCCATATGCCAACATTCTCAAAGCCGCGGTCATCTTCTGATGTCCAGTCAAGCCTTGTTTTTTGGCAGCATCATGCTTGTAAATAAAGTACTTACCAGTCGCCTGAATACTTTTAAGGATTCTTAAGAATAATGGCCAACTCATTCTAAAGCGCCTGCGAAAAATCGTAGGACCCTAAGTCGGATTAGAAACGAAATAATCGTTCATAAGTGTTTTATGAAATGCTGCATGATCCCGGTGGATGTATCTTCGTCCCATTGTTGAACCACCGTGTTGTCCACTAGATGAACCGTAAGTTTCACGATAGATCTCCATAAGTTCCTCTTCTTCTTGTTGGTGTGCTTTTGCGATGGCTTCATCCTCAGAATCACTATCGCACAACATAATTGCTTTGAGCAGATGGCTAGACATTTTTATTGTTAAGTTATTGTTTATTTTTGAATTGTGGAGTTGAAGTATGATATGTACGTCCTTATATGGTTGGGAAAAGTTAAGGCACCATAATCAATGTTCGATAAAGCAGACACTGTAGCCATGTTTGATAAAGCAGACACTGTTTCCTTACAAATAACAGTATTACAATATCCTTACACAGCAACATCACCAAATACCAATAACTACAGGAACTCACTGCAAAGTCTCAAAGCATGTAATTAAAACATATTACAAACTAAATGGTGTATTGCATCTTCTTCACAATGACCTGCATGGAAACAAATTGAGAATAGTAATTTGTCAATGATTTGAGAATACAAAACCAACCCTTAAAAACAGAAGTAAAGTAAATCTTGAATGAGTGGATCAGCAGAAGCACAACTTAAACTAAAAAACGGGGACAATAATATTCAAGAGTGGTTTCTGTTTATGTTCAAGCACAACTTAAACTAAAAAACAGGGGCAGTGATACTTCTAAAGTAATATCAATAATCCAAATTGTATATGGCAGTAATATGTTCAAGTAATCTTGACGTACAGAATGCACAAATGCCGCAAAATGGAGCATGCATACGGCAAAATGGAGCATGTAAAAGATTACTGCTATTGTGCATTTATGCTCTAGAATCCTCTAAAACAAATTGTATATGAAGATTCCAACTTCCATGCCTGATGAGACAAATAAACCAGTCACAAATGAATTAACTTCTTTTATACCGGCAATTTTTCAATTGAATAATTCTTGTTCTGTTATACAGATTCAAAATAGAACAAGAAAAAGTGGATACAACATTTTGCCTCTGTAGTATTAAAACCTTGAACAATATTTTCATGGGAAAAATAACTTCAAATAAAATTATCATTTGTAATTAAAAGAATTACAGGCATCAGAAAAGACAAAAATGAAAGCTTTATTACTTCCAAGAAGTAAACATAAAAGAAATTATGTGCACTGGAACACTTCTAAGTTCCTAACGAAAATTCTGCTGTCGAAATTCCTACTCTAAATGCACATGCGTGAACATATGCACATTCCCATTTTCTGAAGTCTTCATGTTCCCTTTTTTTTAGTTGATAAGGGCATCTCCAGTGGATTAAGGGTTGAATATTCAGGGACCTGAATATTCAGCCCTTAATCGGGCTGCAGGCGCCAGTGGTTCTGGCGCCTACTTTTTAGGCGCCAGAACCAGGCGCCTACTTTTTAGGTGCCAGGATCCTGGCGCCTAAAAAGTAGGCGCTTGGTTCTGGTGCCTAAAAAGTAGGCGCCAGAACCACTGGCGCCTATAAAACCCCATTTCCGCCATTGTTCTTCATTTCATTCTTTTCAAGCTTCGTTTTTAATTTATTTTTAATAGAAATTGAGTCGAAATGCCGCCGCGAAGCATTAAAGTTAGAAGGACAGTTGCTCCGAGGCTGTCAGACGAGCAAATGGGTCCAGTGCACACACCTCCGACCCCTGGTGTAACAGCTGATGAGCTTCGTGTCCCTCATGATCTTCCAAAGGGCTACGAGCACAGAGATGATACTGATTTGTCCACGATACAGGTATAATCTAAATGTTTATGATTTCTACTATTACATGAGCTATATCTTCATATGAGTTCAATAGGTGTTATTGAATTGAAAACATTGCTTATTCCTATATATATAGGACAAGTACGTTCATTGTAGAGCCAGTTGGCCGAAATGCATCACATTTTACGACCTTCCCACTCCTATTAAGGATAGGCTGCAGCTTAGTCCATTTGGTCAGTTTCTATCTATTAGACCTATTAAGTCATTCGACAGACCCTTGGTACATGCACTGTGTGAGCGATGGTGGCCGACCACACATACTTTCCATTTTTCTGACTTTAAGCTTGGTGTCACTCCTGTCGATTTGTATATGCTGAATCGTATAGAGATTGGTCATCTTGATCGCAGACCGGTTCCCTTGATGAGTTATATGAGTCATCCAATGTGTTTTCCGTATTCTTACCTCATTTTGATGCTGCCAGAGTTAGCAGTGGTGCGGTTTCGTTGACTTACCTACAGCAGTACATCACTTGTTATTCGAGGCGACCAGAGATTATAAATGGGGTGACTAAGGAATTTTTACTGTACTTTTTTGGTTCGACATTTTTTTCGAACCACAAGAGTACCGTTCTCTTGGGTTATCTAGCTGGGATTACTATGTTGGATCGGCTTTATATGATAGATTGGGGCACAGCTATACTAGGTGCACTGTACACTGCTTTAGATTCATTTGTGTTGGGTGACGTCAGAGAGATGCAGGCCTTTTGGTACATCTTGCCCATTTGGTATTACGAGTTCACGTCTAACATGCATCCATGCATGGTAGAGATGGCTGCTCAAGTAGGTGAGCAGTTCTTTCCGCGGATGAGATGGTGGGAGCGCATTCATTACGTACCTCGTGCTCCACCGGGTGTACGTCACAATTTGATGGAGTCTAGAGCACAAATTGACATGCGGAGTCGGGGCAATCTCATTCGCACTCCTTGCGCTTCACATTTGGATCATTTGACAGAGGCTGGTGTTATGGTCAACGATCACCCGATGCGGATTGCGTATACACTCTCTACTCGTAGGGTGGCCTTACATACAGCAACATATATCCCTATTTGGTATCTGGGCGAGAGGTGTGCATATCAGATCAGCCACGATTCACGTATACCGGGAGATCCGCTATCTTGCGAGGACATGTTTGGTAGGAGTAGGTTGATTTGGGTGCAGTACATACAGGCCCTACGGGAGGCTGGTTGGGTTGACATTGGCCTATTCTACATTGCTGGACATTACGATTCTTATTGGGCTAGAGTCGCTTCACATAGACTTAGATGTCATGATTATGCCCGGGGGGTTAACTCCAATCATTTGGGACCTCATTTGGTATCTGGTAGAGTTCAGGTACCCCAGGTTTCATTTGAACCTATTTCATCCCAGTTTTCACAGCCTCCCATGCAGATAGAGCCGGATTGTAGTTTAAGAGCGTACGACATTACGGGTACCATTATTGAGCAGCCCGTAGTGTTTCCAGACAACCTTCCTGGAATACCCTCAGCCGGCTTGTACCCTCCATATCAGCTTTCTTTAATACATTTGTCTATTTATGTACAATTCTTATTTATGGTACTTTACGTAACGCACATCACATGTCTTTGTAGTACACACATTGGTTGGACCAGTCAAGATCCACCCTTGCCGGTTATCGTGATATGACTCTTGCACACACGCATACCATGCATGATATGTACCTTAGTCATACACATATGTTGGAGTCTCAGATTGATCGGTTATCAGCCAGACTTGCTGTGTATGAGCCATTTTCAGATGTTGGGACCAGTCGATCTAGGACTAGAGATGTCGGTGTCGTCATTGGTCTCGATGACTTAACCAGCCATGCTGCTGATGAGTATGACGCTGCTGCTCAGGACCACGATGCTGATGACGATGATGTTGATGAGTCTGATGAGGATGACGACGTGGCTGATGTAATGGCGCGTTTTGTTAGCTGTCGAATAATTAATTTATTTAATTATTTATATATCGATTTGGCGATATCAATAACTTAAAGTAAAACGTTCGAACTTATAATTTATAATTATAATTAAAAACGAACCTGAAACGTCGCGGCAGTTCGCAATTTGGCGATTTGAACTTCAACTGAATATACAAGATTCGTTTTAAGCCAGATTTCTGTGAAACAAGAAACGTGTGGAGCTGGTGGAGTATATCTTTCTAGTGGAAGAGAAAAATCGGGATTTCGTCGTGTAGATTTTGATGTACGTCCAAATCAAATTTTGAAATAGTCGCTATAGAATCGTTTATCGACCGTAACGGTTTATTCGATATAACTAGAGATCAGGTGTGAATTCAGACAAGGTTCTTTTAGGAAATAGTGATAATTTAATTTGTAGAATTTTACTGTAATTTTTAATTAATTTAATAAGCGACTTTTTATTTGAAGTATTTCGCACCCTGAAATCAAGATTTTGAAGTTTCAAAATATGAGTCCACCTACCGGTATTATTATATTTTTGGAATCCTGACACATCGCTGATTACAACGGGATATTTATTTAAGTCCGCAGCACTCATATATGAATATAATTATATATAGCGGGGTATGTGGCCTTCAAAAAAAAACGAAATAAATAAATAAGGATTTAATACATATACATTCTTGACTGCAAAGGAACGACAGCCACAATGGAATTCAAAAGTATATATGTGAACATAAAACAAGAACCACATACCTCACCACTTGGACAATGTTTCCCCACGCATGCATATATGAGATATTAGAAAATACTATAAATAACCCTACACCCTTATAACCTAATCCCATTTTCTCCAATCTCAATACCAATATCCGCCGCCACTCTTCTCTTTACAAAAACGTGGGTTTTCATCTTTGAAAATTCATTCCAATTCACATAAAAGTTTATAAATTCTAAAACAAGTGCTTTTGGACTCCTGACATACTGCTCTTCAATGCAGTACAATTTTTGTTGTGATCGAACAAAGTTCCTGACGCTGGGCTTGTACCGCGTCCCTCTAGGGTTCGGATGTTGGCGAAACTGATGAAGCTATAGATCATTTCGGGATCATTTTCGAGTTTAGAACGGGAAATAGCACCTAGCTGCAAAGTTTGGGTGATAATGGTGCAGTTTGAGTTCAGATTCGTACTGTGTTGTTGCGGAAAGATGTACTGTCGACGGAAGTGGCAGAGGAGGTTCGAGGTTGGTATTTTGGTGGGGGGGATGGATGGAGATTTGAGCGAGGGATTCAATGGTTGGTTATGTTGGAATTTTCGTGAAGAATAGATGGCGCGTGGACAAGAAGAAAGACGGCTATGGTGGAGGAATTTGATAAGCGATGGGTTCTGTGTATTTAGGGAAGAACACGTTATTGGGTTTTAAGGGATGGGTATTGGGCCATATAAAAGAAGGGGTAAGGCCCGTTCGAAATATATTCTAGTTAATTTAATTTAAAAATGTATGGACTTATAAAAGCAATATCTCATCCATACGATATCAGATTGACAAACCGTAAGTTGCGTTGGGATCATATGGACGAGAGCAACACAATGAGACTGACCCGGAGTGGATCAGAGACAGTTACAATTTATGGCGAAATAAATTGTCCAACAGAATCAAATAACGCAAACCGTTATTTTACGGCTAACGCGCAACTGTGAGTAAATCTCACTAACTTTGAACAGTTTATAATTTCATGTTGTATTTTTAGAACTGTTAGATATTGGTTGATTTACTGTATGTTGACTGTTTGATTGAACTGCTAGTCAGTTAGTTAAATTTTCTATATTGATTCTGTTTAACAGAATATATCATATAGAACTGAAAGTGATGTTATCTATATTGTTTAACATCTGTGATGCAGGGAAACAGGTTGGAGGAATCCAACTGGATTCCTCAACATTTATTTTACCGTTTTTCATATATGGTGATATATGATGTGTTATGAAATCTGTTATTGATTTCATATGTTTGAATGATACCGATCATTGTTATACGACACGTTAAACACCGTAGGTGATACTAGAATGTAAAAAGGGAATTTTCAATGTTTATATTGAAAATAAATCTTATTTATAAAATTGATAGGATTTTATAAAATGAAAACATTTATTTATTTAGGAAATAAATAAAGGAACATTTATTTAGATTATAAATAAATGGAATAAAGGAATATTTATTTAGGGAATAAATAAAGGAACACTTGTTTGGAAAATAAATAGAATTATACAAGGATAAATTTAAACACGTGCTTCGCACACAAGTATAACACGATATGGATTTTAAGGAGATATTGTAGAAGTAGGAATTATAACCAGAGTGTGATAAAAGGATTAAACAAAGTAATTTGTTAGGTTAACCAAAGCAAGTTAGTCGAGTTAATCAAAGTAATTGGTTAAGTTAACCAAAGTAAATTAGTTAAGATAAACTAAGCGGTTAATCGAAGTGAATTAGTTAAGTTAAACTAATTGGTAAATCAAAGTGAATTAGTTGCGTCAAACTAAGTGACTTAGTTAAGTTAAACTAATTTGTAAATCAAAGTGGATTAGTTGCGTCAAACTAAGTGAATTAGTCAAGTTAAACTAATTGGTTAATCGAAGTAAATTAGTTGGGTTAATCAAAGTGAATTAGCTGAGTTAAACTAAGTAAATCGGTTAGAGTTAATCAGAGTGAATTAACTAATTTAAACTAAGTGGATTAGTTCAGTTAATCGAGACAAGTAAATCAAGTTAGGTTAAACCATTTGAGTTAACCAGTTAAAGTTTACCAGTTAAAGATAAACAGTTAGAGTTGACCAGTTAGAGTTGACCAGTTAGAGTTGACCAGTTAAAGTTGACCAGTTAAAGTTGACCAGTTAGAGTTGACCAGTTAAAGTTGACCAGTTAAAGTTGACCAGTTAGAGTTGACCAGTTAGAGTTGACCAGTTAGAGTTATCCAAGTGGAGTTAATCGAGTAGAGTTGCCGAATATCACTTATTCGAAGTAGAGTTATCGAATATAGTGTATTCGAGGGAAGTGTAATCGAATATAGTTTATTCGAGTGGAGAAATCAAATGTTATTCATTTGAGAAGAGTTACCGAATATTATTTATTCGAAGTTAGTTAATCCAAAGGAGTTATTCGAAGTTAGTAATCCAAAGGAGTTATTCGAAGTTTGTTAATCCAAAGGAGTTAGTCGAAGAGTTAATCGAATATAGTTATTCGAAAGAAAGTGTTAATCGAATATAGTTAGTCGAGTAAAGTTAAAAGAGTTAATCGAATATAATTTATTCGAATAGAGTTAGAGAAGTTAATCGAATATAGTTCATTCGAATAGTGTTGGAGGAGATATCGAATATAGTTTATTCGATAGGATAAAAGTGAATATAATTTATCAATTAAGTTATTCGAATAGAGTTAAACACGTAAGAGTTAATCGAATATTAGTTATTCAATTTGAGTTAATCGAATGTAGTTATTCGAGAAGAGTTAAATCGAATTTAGTTATTCGAAAAGAGTTAATCAATTTGAGTTAAGTTAATCGATTTGAATTAAGTTGAATCGAAATGGAGTAAATCGATTAGAGTTAAGATTTATCGAGTTAAGTAATCGAGTTAAGAAATCGAGTTGAGATAATCGAGTTAAGAAAATCAAGTTGAGTTAATCGAATAAGTTGTTCGATAAGAGTAAATCCATTTAAGTTAAATCGGATGTTAGTTATTCGATAAGAATCGACACATTTAAGAAAATTGAATATTTGTTATTCGATAAGAGCTAATGAAATAGAGCCAACCAAGAAGAGTTATTCGAATATTAGTTATTCGATAGGAGTTAATCGAAATAGATTTTATCGAATATCAGTTATTAAAAAGGGAGAGTTAATCGAATAGAGATTACTCGAAAGAGAGTTATACGTCGAATTCGATTATAGCGAATTCGGGAAAGTACTATTTACTTGCCAGGGTTTAAATCAAGATTTAGTTATTGATTTAGAAATTAGGTGTCTGTTAAATTATTCGAGTTAGGAGATAAAGTTATAATTTAGGTTAGATATTGCAGAAGTAGGAATTATAACGTTATAGTTATAATCAAACGTTTCCATACAAGAAGTAGATTCGTAACCTGAATCCGAGAATTTGCGTAAACAGATGATTGGAAAAAGTGAGTGACGAGATTCATCTATTTCACAGTAAAGGACGTTGTTCAATTAAGGTCTGAGAGGTAATTATACCCCAACTTGATTGACTTCAGAATTGACAAAGGAATAGTTGTGGTTCGGTAGAAAAGGTTGATTTGAAATATAGTTAAGTAATAAGCGATTAATGGATTAAGCGTAACGATGTTTTATACAACGTTCATTGGAAATCCGTAAATGAGTTTTGGAAACGTTTTCCAAATATAGTCAGATATGTTTTCTAAACATAGAAAATGAAATGTTTTCATGATAAGAATTTAAGAAATAGAGTTAAGTAAATTCAGAAACTGACTGGAGAGGGTAAGTTGAACGGTTTTCGAAGTGACGATCTGATGTTGGTTTCGACCTTACGGATTGATACTTAGAGAATTGTTCTCATACTAGTTACAGTTAGGGACTGATAGTTGCGAAATAATAGTGATGTGAAAATAAGCTATGGAAATGTTTTCCAATGATTAATAACATATATTTTCTAAATATATGAAATAAGGAAATATGAACATATGATGATTGATCGATCGAATTTCCATTTGGAAATAAGATCGTTGTTTGTACACCGACATGTTTTCATTTGATAGTTGAATCACAGACTATCAAAGTTTTTACCATTTTAACGTTGTTAATATGGAGAGACCGGTTGGATTATTATCCAAAGAACCACTCTGTATCGGCATAAGCGTTGCGAGCAATATATGCCAAAGATAAATTGAAGACGGAGTAAAGTGCAAGGGCTGTTGTGTAAGTCTTAGATAACAGTGACTAAGATGGATATACTGAATAGTGCCTTCGGTTTGTCCAGTCCCAGGACAACGTATATGGAAGAAGGTCTGACAGAGTATATCTAATGGATCGCGTAAGTTGATCTGTTCAAACGTATTCACGTTTGGTGGCGGAGGAATTCGTTTCTCTTAGCTATATACCCGTGTTATTTTTGGATAAGTCAATTTGTGATTTGGCGGGTATGACGATGTGGCATTCAAAGTGAATGGTGATCAGATGTTCTGAAGATAGACGTAGCTTCTAGCCTCACACCGGGAAGTAACAAAAGTTGGGCTAGGCAGCATGGCTAGTTGGGTCATCCCCAAGCAGGGTGTATTGTCACCGATCTAGAGAATATTCATATTTATACTTCTTTTTGATTCTGTATCTTCGAATGACGGTTGGATGGCCTATAACCGTGGTGGCAATATATTCGCGACACTCAAGCTAATGAGTGAGCGGTCATGTGTGGCCGGGTTGCAAGACGTTTTTGTTGAACCTGAGTGTATCACCTCTAGAGTACACTATTCAGAAGGTGCTCCCATACCTTGTCTGTTGGAATCCATTCTCCGATAAGAGCCCTGCGGTTTATGATTTTATACTATGTATGTAGAACGTGAGATGCAAGCGTTTCTGCTAGATTGATACCTATTTGTACTTAGACATTATTATAATATCACAATGATATTGCTGGTCAAAGTTGTTCAGATACTCATAAGGGAAAAACCCGTTCCGTATTCACGACGTGGTCTTATGAGATATCCTATACCTGTTTTAAACTATTTTACTCATACCAGTCCCATGACTGACCCGGAGTTTACTTTGTTGTTTTCCCTAAACTCTTGGGTGCCTAAATTTGTACGGGCAGTCAAGTAGTCGGGATTTACAGATATACTTGGAGAGCTTGGAGCAGGAGGCTGCAAGATTTTATAGCTATACTTAATTCCGCTGTGTTGTAAGTGTTATACTCTGATAAGTGCTATTGTATATATATAACTGTTTACTTCAAAGTTATGTTATATATTATATGTTATTCGTTCCGCTGTGAGATTCGTGTTACTCTGATGATTCTGATGTTCTTCTTCTTCTTCTATTCTGTTAGTTCTATCTTTTCTTTCTCACCTTCCAAATTCTTTCACTAACGTCTCGGAATTTCCGACTCTCGAGGAGTCGGAAATTTCCAGCCGTTACAGCTGAGGATGTCGACGATTAAGCCGGAGATGATGATGGGAGTGATGATGATGGAGGCATTCATGTGTAGTGCTATTAATGTATTATTAGCGGACTGTTGTATTTTGTCTTCCTGCACTTTTGTGGTTTATTTGTATTATTAAGGGGACTGCTGTATTATGACTTCATACTAGTGTACTGTTGTATTCCTATGTAGTGGTACTGATGTATTATTAACGTTCTGTTGTAATTTGTCTTCTCTGCACTATGGTATTCCATTTGTGGTTTATATGTACTTGTGGTTTATATGTATTATTAACGTACTATTGTATTCCTACGTAGTGGAACTGATGTAATATTAATGTACTGTTGTATTATTAACGTACTGATGTATTATTAACGTATTGTTGTGTTCGAGGACGACCACAACAGTGCAAATTCACAAGGATGAGTTGTCAAGTCATGTTGTTTCTATCAATTGGACAACCTATAACACATTACCCTAGTGGTGCATTCAACCCAACTTACGACATACAACTACGATAAAGAATACAAGATACAGGGTATAGCATAGTACATCATTACAGCCAAATATAAGATACAAGATAAATTCTGCTTTCGGCCCAATGTACAATTCACCGTACTAATAGTCTTAGTTTCGCGAAGAATTGCCACACCCATACAACATTTCTTCTTTTGTTGCAACGTTCAATCTTTCCAACCGACTGACCTCTGCTTGCATCTCCATTGCATACTGGACACCCCTCGCAGTCAAAGGTGGATCGTACCACGAGAAAAAGTTACAGCGTTGCAACCCTTGTCGGTTCTGTGCAGCAATGTACGCCTTGCACCCATAAAATCGTCGACCAGCATTGGTTTGACTCTTAGAAACAACCACGTTGCATTCCACTCCACAATAGCAAAGAACAGTCCGACCCGTAATGTTAGAGCTTGACCTATCGGGGTTCTGGCGAGCAATTACTTCCATCAACCGAGCAAGATGGGTTTTCTGCATTGGTCCAATTCTTGGGACAACAACGTTTGGTTGCGTGGCACTAAAAAGTTCAGACTCAACTTCTCCGGGCTCGACTTGGACATCCGCGTATGTTTCTGGCACAATCTCTACATCTTCGATTTGTTGCTTATTCCTTTCATATGCATCGTACAGTTGTACCATCGTTTCATCATCGTATTCCCAACTAGACATTGTATATAGAGCAAATGTGGAAAGCAAAAAATTATTGGAGCATATAATGAAGACAGGAAGAAGATGCAGAGTCCTATTTAATAACGCAAGTCCACTTCCCAATATATTAAAGCATTAATTGGGGATGACTCGTCAAATCACTTGTATTTCTCTATGGCACAGTTTGTAAGATTGATGGACAGGTAGCAGAGATTCCCCGTCCCATTTGTACTATGATGTCGACTTTATTACGAAGCTATACCTAGAAATGATTCGTTGTCTCGTTGCTACTATGGATGGTGACCAGACCTTGTTGCTTGATATACAACAAAGATACAATTAACACTAAACATTAAAGATACAATTAACATTAAACATACATCCACAACAGATCCTAAAGATACATGCCTTACAGATACAAGATGCCAACTAAAACATCAAATAAGGAAACATTCGAGATGTCTTATCTCTTGTTCAAGTTCATTTGCATAGGCTGTTCCCCTTGGTCAAAGAGGCTCGTCTGTCCATTCCATGAAATCGCATCCATTAGGATATAATGGACATTTCTGTATGCGGTGGCCTATATTGTTTCCCTCGGCTCGAACAACGACTTCAACAACATGACCGCAATAGCAAAATACTGGATACGAGTAAACTCCCAATTGAGAAGGTGGTACTCGATACACCTCTACTTCTTGGGGTGGTTGAGGTACCGACTGTTCGTGTGAAGGTTGAACATGGGGCACTTGAGCATCTGGTGGTGGTACTTGAAAGTGTGGGTCGTTTAGAAACTCTAATTCGTCTTCGATCTCTTGAAGTCTAATCGCTTCGTATGCCTCTTCCTCAGAGTCTGTAGCTGAAGGCCACGAAGGCATCGTTGTGACAATGGTAAGAGCAGTAGGAAAGCTTCCTTTTTTGTGTGTCTTAAGTTATGAGTGTTTTGGTAGAGTTTTATAGCTATCTGCCACGAAATAATGTTTAACGCATACTTGGACGAACCATATTTTTTAACTTATACATGTAAAATATTGTTCCCAAAGCCTGATACAGTCATTGAAATGACTCGATACAGAGACATATTTCGTAATAAATGTTGAAAGAAAACAGAAGAGCTCACATGTTAACTTAAAGACTTAACCACAACTGAGACACTGCCTACACACTGAGACACTTACTACACACTGAGACACTGACAACACACTGGGACATAGTACACGAACACTGTTGGGAGATAGTAAGATACAACTACTGTTGTTACACAGGATAGCATGAATAGTAGCACGGCCACGTCTACCAATCAAAACCGAAGCGCGTTAGCCAGCTGTAATGAAGTTCATACGCTTCATGGCCTACGAATTCTGTTCCATGTTCGAAAAGATAACGTGAATCAAATATGGCACGATTAGCTTTGAAAATATATTCCTCTTCTACCACCTCGATTATCTGGTGGTATCGGGCACAATCATCCCATAACGTCCTATGTTTACTGTGAATCTCTTCTTTAGACCTCCATGACGGACATTTTGGGTTGTCATTGTAGTTTTTTTGGACCAATTGCTAGTACATTTCATGGGTCACTCCGCCACCTCCTTGTAGGATTTTGTCATGCATTTCTTGAAACTCAATATACGCTTCGACGAGTATTAGTAACTCAAAGGGAGACCAACTATCAGTGGACATGAATAAAGGAGAGTAACGGGGAAATAGAAAATGCTCACTGTGTGAAAGTAAGGAACTACGGAACCATTTATTTGTAGCCCAAAGATTTGGCAAAAGCTTGGTGCCTTATGGTACGAGTCACATGGCTACAGTGCCTTATGGTACAGTGTCTTCTTTATCAGGCTACAGTGCCTTATGGTACAGTGTCTGCTTTATCAAACATGGCTATAGTGCCTGCTTTATCAAAATATTTTGTGTAGTTCTTATGTTTCTGCATTGCGTTTTCATGCCGTTGTTTTGTAATTTCTGTGCAGTACAGTTTCTATGAACCAGTGGTACTTGATTGAATTGTATAGGTTTTCATGTTGTTTCTTTGTAATTTTTGTGCGGTACAGTCTCCGTGGATCTGTGGTTTTTGAATGAACTGTATATGTTTTTATGTGATATTTTGTTATGAGGGTTGTTAAGGGTTGTAATGGATAAACCATTTAATCAACAAAGTCTAAATGGTCATGCTATTATCGCGCAACGATAGGGTCGGATCAAATTTTTTCTTGATCCACATGTGACCCTATCCCACCCTTTTGACACCTACACAAAAGAAAAGAAAAAGAAAAAAAAATGTTTGGGCGTCTACCCTAAATGAGACGTCAACGTCATGCCCTGGGCAATAGATAAAACTCTGCTCATAAGCACTGACGCAAGCACACGATAGGATTTTTAGCAGCCGGTGGACATAAGCAATGAAGCAAGCATATGCCTTTCTTTATAATTTGTCGTAGAAACTGTTTTGACTCTTACAGCCTCTTTAAATAACGGACTCACAACTTATTTATCATCACATAAAATATTAAACGGCATTAAATTATGGATCCAAATCGACATCCTCTCCATGTCGTCATCTTCCCGTTCCTTGCTCAAGGCCACATCATCCCCACCATCGACTTATCCAAACTCTTCGCTTCTCATGGAGCAAAGGTCACCGTGCTCACCACCAAAGGCAACCTCTCCAGCTTCCATTCACCATTAAATCGAGCTAACAAGCTTTCCGCCTACCTCCACCCAATCCAAATCTCCCTCATCCCTTTCCCTTCTGTCCCCGGTTTACCTGAAAACTGCGAAAACATGGCTGCCGTTCCTCAGCACCTCAAATCCATCTTCTTCGAAGCCATGGCCTTGCTTCAACAACCCTTCTTCGACTTCCTAAAACAAACGAACCCAGACTGCGTGGTGGCCGGCCTATTCCTTTCGTGGATCCACAACGTCGCCTCCGAGCTCAACATCCCCAGCTTGGACTTCCATGGCTCCAACTTCTCTTCCAAGTGCATGTCCCACACCGTAGAACGCCACAACCTCCTCGGTAGGTCCCCTGCAGAAATCGTGCTCTTAGCAGATCTCCCTCACAGAATTGAGATGCGTCAAGCTTTGATCCCAGATTTCAAAAAGCTCACACCTTTTGTTTTTGACTTACTTTTAAAGCAAAAGGAAGCTGAAAAACTCAGCCATGGCTTGATAGTCAATAGCTTCTACGAGCTCGAACCTGGTTATGTTGACTACTTCAGAAACGTCGTGGGAAGAAAAGCTTGGCACGTCGGCCCTTTACTGCTTAACGATAAGAATGCAAATACATTCAACAGAGGGAGTACATCTGCCATAGATGAAGATTCGTGTTTGAGTTGGCTGGGGAACAGGAGTGCGGGTTCCGTATTGTACATCTGTTTTGGGAGTGCGAGTTTCTTCACTACAAGGCAGCTGCGTGAGATTGCTGTAGGTCTGGAAGGTTCAGGGCATGCGTTCGTTTGGGTGGTCAGAGACCATGCAGATGATCAGTGGATGCCGGAGGGATATGAAGAGAGAATCAAAGGGAGAGGACTGATCATCAAAGGGTGGGCGCCCCAGATGATGATACTGAATCATGAGGCGGTCGGAGGGTATTTGACCCACTGTGGATGGAATTCGAGTCTAGAAGGGATAAGCGTAGGGCTGCCCTTCGCGACATGGCCTTTGTTTGCGGAGCAGACTTACAATGAGCGGCTGATTGTCGATGTGCTTAAAATTGGGGTGGAGGTTGGTGTGAAGGAGTACTCGTTTGAGCCTGAACAGAGGACAGTGATTGAATCAGGAAGTGTAGAGGCTGCAGTGAAGAAGCTGATGGGTGCCGATGAAGAAGCGGAAGAGAGGAGGAGGCGAGCAAAGGAGCTGGCAGCCATGGCGAGGAAGGCGGTGGAGGAAGGTGGGTCGTCTTATGAGTCAATGAGGGGTTTGATTCGAGAGTTGGAGGGTATTCGCGATAGAAGAAAAAATGGATGAAGGTCTTCGATTGGTGTATTTTTGTTTTCGGATTCAGAATCTGTGTTTTTACTTTTATGCAGTGATTGAAAGCACGTTTGTATTTATGGATATCTGATTCGTTCCAACCATCTTCTGCGCAACTGCGCTCACGAAAGAGACAACGTCCGTTTTTTATTTATGTATTACATATACTGTCTAAATGTTGATTTGTACTTCGCTGGGATGAAAAAAAAAAAAGAAAAGGAACAATCAGAGTGATTAAGAGGTAGATTAAAAGGTTGGTAGATAAGGATAACCCATTAAAAATTTAATTATAAGAACATTACACTTTTAGTTTTAAAAACTATAATTCTCGCATGCGGTTTTTAATTATCTTTCTCAATCTTTTCAGTTGTATTTTTCTCAATTTGCATGTTTCGAAGTTTTAATTTTGTTTTCGTGCATATCTCGATCATGTCTTCAAAGATTGATATCAATTGTGCAGATAGGATTAGAAAATTGATCTCGGCGGCTAAGATTAGATTAAATTTTTTTTCTCGTTTTGAATCGACTAAATTTCATTTTTCTATTATAATCATTCTAATTTATTCTTAAATATTGCGATCGGGTATTTTTGTTCCGATCGATGATTAATGGCTTGTGTTGGTAGTGCATGAAGGTTCGCTTTAAATTTGCTTAATTCAGTAATTGGGTATTGGTTTACGTTAGAGAATATGCCATGCGAAGAGATATGCTGAGAAATAAATGTTAGAGAATATGCCATGCGAAGAGATATGCTGAGAAATAAATGTTAGAGAATATGCCATACCAAGAGATATACTAAGAAATAAATGTTAGAGAATATGTCAAGAGATATGCCAGGGAATATTCTCCAGAATAAAGAATGTGTTAGGAATATTCTAGAGAATAATTGACCCTATAAATATAGGGATTAACATTGTAATAGCCATTAATTCATATTAATAAAAATGTAGCCTTTTGATTGTTTACCGTTTCATATCTCTCTTCTTCCTTTGACCTGCTCTGATACCATGATAGAATTTAGATCAGAGAGAAGAGAGATATGAAACGGTAAACAATCAAAAGGCTACATTTTTATTAATATGAATTGATGGCTATTACAATGCTAATCCCTATATTTATAGGGTCAATTATTCTCTAGAATATTCTTAGCACATTCTTTATTCTGGAGAATATTCCCTGGCATATCTCTTGACATATTCTCTAACATTTATTTCTTAGCATATCTCTTGGCATGGCATATTCTCTAACATTTATTTCTCAGCATATCTCTTCGCATGGCATATTCTCTAACATTTATTTCTCCGCATATCTCTTCGCATGGCATATTAAAAACCATTATTGAGTGTGGTCCACTTTAAAAACCATTATTGAGTGTGGTCCACTTTAAAAACCATTAATATTGAGTGTGGTCCACTTTAAAAACCATTAATATTGAGTGTGGTCCACTTTAAAAACCATTAATATTGAGTGTGGTCCACTTTAAAAACCAGTTGAAGGCTTTGAGTTGAATGACCGGTGCTTGGAGTTTGGAGCTTCTATTTGGGCCACTCTACAGTTTGGAGCTTCTATTTGGCAAACTCACGATTTTCAGCATCGTGAGTTTGAGGGGGGGTGTTAGAGAATATGCCATGCGAAGAGATATGCTGAGAAATAAATGTTAGAGAATATGCCATGCGAAGAGATATGCTGAGAAATAAATGTTAGAGAATATGCCATGCCAAGAGATATGCTAAGAAATAAATGTTAGAGAATATGTAAAGAGATATGTCAGGGAATATTCTCCAGAATAAAGAATGTGCTAGGAATATTCTAGAGAATAATTGACCCTATAAATATAGGGATTAGCATTGTAATAGCCATCAATTCATATTAATAAAAATGTAGCCTTTTGATTGTTTACCGTTTCATATCTCTCTTCTCTCTGATCTAAATTCTATCAGTTTATTATTTTCTTAGATACCAATTTTGGTGCAGTAACCCTGTAATATATTTGTTTTTGTGCTTTTGGTGATGTATTTATCGTGTAGTTTGTATTGTTGCTTCTCGACAAAAAACTATTGAATCGAACTATTTTTATTTTAATAAGTCAAACTGTGATATAAAAAGTTTATGTATCAGTTTTCTTGTTTTTTTTTTTTTTTTTTTAAGATTATAGCACCTTTTAGGCATCAGTTTTATATATGTACGTATCAGTTTTATATATGTACGTATCAGTTTTATGTTTGTAGGTATCAGATTGTGTTATGTGGGTATTAGATTTGAGTTGTTTGCTTTGCTAATTGAGTTTTCTTAATTATATTTTTCTTGCATTGGTGAAAATAATCTTCTTATTGTTGTTGTCTTCAAAGATTCCTCTTTTAGCACTCGCTTGTCCATTGATTGCTCAATTTATGATTTGAGGAATGAAATATGTCGGCATTGGTCTCAGCTAACTCCTCTGTCGATTGAGATTAACTGTGTGCTTGAATACAAAACTATTATTGTTGACACCAATCCCGATCTTTAAAGTATTGTTTGTTTTCAACTACATAAGAAGAGTGAGATTTTTTTTTTCCCTGTTAAGATGAAGAATTTTCTAGTGAAAAACATCAATAATGGTTCTCTTTCACTTTCAACTAATGTTTCAAAGCATTCTTTGTCCAGTGGATCTTCGGATTCAAACATCATTCTACATAAAAAAGTTATTTGAAAGAAATGATGAAAAGAGGTTCTACATTATCAATTTTCATTTGGTTTTTTGTTTTGGAGATGCTAACGATTTTAGAGAATTTTTAATGGCATACCAAATTCAAATGGGTCATTAGTTACGTTTTCTGAACGATAGTTCTACTATGAGTACAGTAGTTTGCACTTCGTTTTCAACTGGCTGTCACTTTAAAGTGCACAGACTACAAAAAAAGGACTATTTTCCAACTTAGAATTCCCTATGCCATCCCAGCACCATGTATGTGCGGCGTAGGGAAAACGTGAAAATATGTAAAAGATGTAGGGACGGTGCAGGGAATCCTTGTATCTTTTTAAACATGTTGTAATTTATTTAACGGGCTCTGAACTCATGGTCAATCAAACCCGTCCCATCGCTATATCGATCCATCGTTTCATTACAACCGCTTCCTTTTATTTCATTACACCGTTCCATTCTTTCACATAAACAAAAAAAAAACCCTAAAGTCCATCGTTACAGCGGCCACGCCGCCCTCACTGTCAACTGTGCCGCCCTTACCATCAACCGCACCACCGCGTTGCCCCTGCCTCCTGTACTCGCACCGCCGCCCTCAATTTCCTCAAATCAAGTAAGTATTTTTGTGTGTAGCTTATACTTGGGTAGGGAAGATCTGATTTGTTCTGAAATATGAAAAACAAGTATTGTATGAGGCTTATATTTTTCTCTCTTTGTTCTGAAATATGCATGGTTTAAACATTCAAGATGCACAATTTTGAGTAGGCAAGATCTGATTTGGGTGAACTGAAAAATCACATCTAAATTTACAAAAAAAAAAAAAAAAAAAAAAAAAAAAAAAAAAAAAAAACCACCGGCTATCAATTATAAACTTGTCATGATTATAAAAAAAAGGCCAGTTAAACCCAAACAGTAAAAAAATGAGCAAATCAAGATATGCAGTTCCTGGTTTGTTGTGAAGCTGAGTTATCGACATGATTGTTGTAGTATGATCATGTATTTTGATTATGCAGCAGTTATGTTCCAACAAATAATAAACTTCAAAAAGTGAAGTAAATGAGTACCAGTAGTGGGAACATCAAGTTGAAGGAAAATAGTAAGTTCAAGTAAAATGCCATCACCCTGAAAGTTGTTTGAAGGGATAAAAAAATTAAAATAGTATAGTATGATTGAAAAATAGCAAATTCAATACAACAAAAAGTTTAGAACACTGTCACTGATAAAAGGTCCTGGTCTTTACATGTGAAAATCAAATGAACACCTATGTATAATGAATCCAGTCCATGACATGTATCTAAGTCTGGAAAATTATTTTGCAGTTTTTCTCTCTTTCTCTCTCTCTTTTTTTTTTTTTTTTGGGTGTGCGAGTGTTTCCTTACTTCTATGTCTAATTGAATAGTGATTTGCTTTTAGTGCGGTGGAATAGCAGAGAGATCACTATCATTGGGTTCCAAGCAGTAAAATATGATTGTTGTTGATCACGCATGAGTTTAATTATCTGTTGGTTGCATAAGTATGTTGTGTGGTAATATCAATTTATGTACGGTGCAATAAAAAATGTTTGTTAAGTTACAGATTCTAGAAACCTTTAATATGCAAGTGTTAAGTTCTTGATTGCTTAAATATATAAGAAATATTTAATTCAATCAATTACCCATCTACATTGGTATCATGTATATGTGACTTTCAGAATTGTGCTTATGCGTTAGAACAAAACTGATGTGAGTGTATACATATATATGAGTGTGTGTGTGTGTGTGTGTGTATATAAGATGGTGTATATATTTGTTTAATTTCATTTGTATACGTATTCCTGTGCGCATGTTTCTAAAATACGAGGCAGAAACCAAAGTTAATAATGGGTAAAAACTTGAATTATAAAGTATGTTAAAAAACACATATAAATATATAAACTATAAAGTATGTAGGTTGCTGTCCTTGAAATGCCAACTTGTTAAATACAGATTTCTGCGCACACCTTGAGAATGATACTGAGTACAATTGCCAAAATTAGGAGATGCACTTCATCTTCCTAACCCTTTGGAGCTATAACGTATGTTTTGAATTTAAGATTACAGTAAAAAAATATTTAGACTATATGTTACAGCTATCATAGCATAGTTGTCTGCATAGGCTATGTTTAAACTTTCAACTTTTGGAGCACTTTGAAGGCATGCATTTTTGATATATCTCATGAAACCGTAAGCATGAATGCATAAATAAAACTAATGTTTAGAAAGTTGAAAAATGATCGTATGAAATTTGCGGCAAGAATCACCTAACTTTGCAATTTTTTTTTTTTATTGTAATGCCAGATCTTCACGATGATAAACAGTTCTTTGTAGATCACCCAGAAGCTCTCCCCATTTCAGCCTCACAGGTATAATAAATAGATGACATCAATAAGAATTTCATTTCTGGTATCTTATGTGATTTTAATCTGTTTCACTATTTTTATGCAAGGGGGAGGAATTGATGAAACAAATAGGTTCCCCAGCTTACATTGAGTGCAGCTCGAAAACACAACAAGTATGTTATTTCAAACAAAGCTTAGTTGTCTGAGTTTTGTTGACCTTTTCACTTAGGAAATACCTCATTCTATCTTTTAATTTAAATTAGTAGTAGCTTACAATATGTACAAGTAGAGGTGTGATTGGTAGAGGTGTGACTGGAAGAAATTTTATGCTCACAGTTTTTTCCCCTCTTGTAACATAACGATGTAGGCAAGGTTATCCACATGTATGTATTAGCTTGTCCAAAAAAAAAAGCTAATCAAATTTGTGTTAACGTGTAGAATGTGAAAGCAGTATTTGATGCAGCTATCAAAGTAGTTCTTCAGCCGCCTAAGCAAAAGAAGATGAAAAGGATAAGGCACAAAAGGGCTGCTCCATATTGTGAAGAAATTATCATGTTAGCATTCAAGAAAATTTGAATCCTGTTGTGATTCTATCATCATTATTATGTCTACAACGGGTACTTAGCGTATATCCTATGTAGCAACTTTATTTTGTGTTAGTTGGACGTGATTTGATTTAAACACATTTGTAGCAAGTTTTATGATAATTTGATCATGATATTCATTCTACATCAATGTTTTTATTGGTGTATGTTGTTACAAATGTGTTCGGTTTTATCAAATTTTGTTATGATATGTGTGGTAGATGAAGATAAATATAAAAGAACCATACTGAATTTTGGTGTACGGTGACGTAGGAACGCGTAGGGAATGTGTAGGTATGAGGCATACGGAACTTGGCGCAGGGAACGCATAGGGAAGAGGGCATAGGGAAGGCATATGGAACTTGACATAGGGAATGCATAGGGATAAGGGCGTAGGAAAATCTTAGGGAATTTTTTGCGATGAGCTATTTTCCAACTTCTGTTTTGGCGTAGGGAAATTTGAATCCTTACGCCGTCCCTACGCTAAAGTGGCGTAGGGAATTCAGAAATGTTTTGTAGTCACACTTCTTTATATTATACTCTTTTATAGTTCGTCAACTTATATCAATCGATTTAATCTGCTCTTGTATTCCTTTGTTCTTATCATGTTTAAATTAATCCCAGTGAGAATTCATGCACTGCCTAATGGAACTAACTGTTCCACTTATTTAAGGTGCTGAACTATTACCTCCTTTGTATATTATAATACATATAAAATGCTATTTGCACTGGACTATTGTAACTACCCGAATTGATGTTTGTTGTTTGCTATTGCCTTCACTAGGTTTGCTGCTCTGCAAAACACCATTCATAATTGTTTGTACACGTCTTTTTTTCCTCTTTTTTTGCCATGCATTATTCATACACCTGTTGCATTTTGACTGCCTCGCGGTCATTTAAATCTTATAACCCTTTTTTTTAACATGCTATTTCTGATAAGTGAAGTTGTATTTGACAATATAATATATTCACATAATGTCTTCATTCTATGTTTTTAGGCCGAGACATTTGGCACATGTTTATTTTAAAAATTCAAAATCACTGCGGCAGTGAATACCAGTTTACAAATAGCTCCTTCCATATGAAGAGTTCTAATCCGATGGAATTAGGACACTGAACACCACGAAAATTAGTGCAATGAATAACTTGTGTATTGAATGCTAGTTATGTTTGATGCTATTAAGGTTTGGTATTGTTGGCTTAAAAAAATAATTTTTTTTCTTTTTTCTAACAACAGACATATTTTTATGCAATAGGTTTGATCACTGCAGTGAACTTGCACCAAAAAGATAAATGGCGTAAAGATTTCATTGTCTTCGACTAGTGTACTCCCGTAGGATATGCATTTTTTTGTGAATAACTTGTGTTTGTACTAAGTTGCTTTGTAACGGTCAAGTATGTAATAATGCACGAAATGTTGTCTAAAACTTATTGTTTGTAATATTGAATATTTGAGTATTTTAATAAATTAGTTTGCAAATAATTGTAATATCTAATTTACTTATGTAGTATTGCTATTTTTTTTAAAACCCAAATGTCAATCACAACGGTGCATAACAGTGGTAGTAGATATTATTACAACGGTGCATAACTGTTGTAATAAAGTTTATTACAACGGTGGAAAAATGTTGTAAAATATACATATTACAACGGTGTTGCAACAGTGCAAAAAAGTTGTAAAAGATTTTAGTCTATTACAACTTCTTAATACACGACGGTTAGTCCACCGTTGTAAAATGTATATTACAACGGTGTTCCACCGTTGTAATAGGGTCATTTTTTGTAGTGTAATAGAGTAACTATTTCAAGTAAATTTGTTAAATCTTTGATTTTGGATCAAGTTCGGGATGCTCCTATGAAGAAGTCGAAGGATATCATTGCGGAATTTAGAAGAGAGTATAATTTCAATCTATCATACTATTATGCTTATAGCGGAAAACAGTTAGCATTGAAAGAGATATATGGGGATGATGCGATGTCATATAATGATTTACGTTGGTATTCGGAGGCATTGGAACAGTATAATCCTGGTAGTTATGTGTCTATGGATGTTGATTCTTCAACTAGTCAGTTTGAGAGAATTTTTCTTGCTTTTGGTGCTTGCTTGCTTGGTTTTAAACACTGCAGACCATTAATATTTTTAGATGCTGCTCATTTGAAGGGAAGACCTGGAGTTTTGTTAGCTGCTACTTCTAAAAATGCTAATCAAGGTACGAGTTTAATTTTACTTTTGTTTTCTTTTTCTTGGTTATTTTTGTACCTATGATACATGAAACTATCATTTTTATGCACATTAACTAATTTTAATGCAACAATGCTTACACTAGATTTGTTTGCTTTATTTATCAATGGTTCCACTAGAAGTGTTTGTAGTATTAATGTTTAGACAGTAAGGTACTAAAAGACTAATATATAATATATGATATATTCATATATCATTTTGAGTCTAATTCAATTGTGTTTGCCAGACATTACTATCATATTTATGATGCTTAATGAGGATCATGTATCTTTGTATTGAAAGGTCATTAATTAATTATTTTGCAGGTTTCTTTCCTCTTACTATGGGTATTGTTTCACATGAAAACAAATCTAAATCATCTTGGTTTTTGTCCCATTTGAAAGAAATGCTAAATGAAGACCAATCTCTAGTTTTTATGTCTGATCGTCATTGGGGTCTCATATTAGGTGTTTCTAAAGTATTTCCCTCTTCATATCATAGCTACTGCTTGCTTCACATGGAACAAAATATTGGTAGTGTTGTGAAGGCAGCAAAAGGTGATTCTTCTATTGTAGAGTTATTCAAACTTTGTGCTAGAGCTTTAATATGTATGATTTTGAGCGAAATCTTTCTAAATTTAAGAATATTAGGGGTATGGCTGCTGAAAATTTTCTACAAGATAAACCTTTTGATCACTGGGCAGATTTGTTTTTTCAAGGAAAGCGGCATGGTGAATATACTTCAAATGTTGCAGAAAGCTTCAACTCTTGGATTTTGGAAGATAGAGTAATGCCTATAACTTCTTGTTTGGATGGTAATCGAGTGAAAATTATGGAGCAAATGGCTAGGCGAAGGGAGGAATGTCGTTTGTGGACAACGACTCTTTGTCCTGTTATGGAGGAATGCTTGTCTAAGTTAGTCGATGTTGGCTTTGGCTGGGATGTTTACAAGTCTTCAGACTTTGTGTTTGAAGTAAAATCCCCTAAGTCTCATTTTGTTGATCTCGAAAATCATTTATGTAGCTGTAGTCAATGGAGAGTTACCGGATTTCCATGTGCTCATGCAATCAAATGTATTAATAAGTCAAGGTTATCAGTTTACGACTATGCGGAGCACCACTTTACTGTTGACGCTTTTCGATCTTCATATGCTGAAGCCATTAATCAAATTCCCAATTTTGATAAGCCAATTATTGCTGAAAATGATGTTATTATTAGGCCTCCTAAAGAAGTTCGCGGAGCAGGTAGACCTTCTACAAAGAGACATGGTGGCTATGACTATTCTCAAAATAAAAGAAATGAATGTAGCTAATGTAATTCTACGGGCCACAACAAAAGAAACTGTCAGGCTTCTTCTATACCTTGATGTTTAATACTGTTTTTTTTTCATAATGACCAATTTTTATACTGTAATGATACATATAGTTATCATTTTTTTCTTTTATTATGCAACTCATATATGTAAACTGTTTGACTATATGACTATTAGGGGTGTCAAATGGGTTGGGTTGGGTCTAAATGGGTTGGGTCGAGTTTTGACCCAACCCATTTATGACCCATTCTCTTTGACCCATTTATTACCCAATCCGTTTGTAACCCAACCCACTAATAAGTGGGTTACCCATTTAACCCAGGTATCTAAAGTTGATTTAGCAAATAAAAAAAAATGCTAAATTTTTAAAGTTAAAAAGGTCAAAATTACGAAAATACCCTTCATTTTGAAAAAAAGTGAAAAAAATAAATAAATTTCAAAAAATCCAGAAAATTACGAAATGAAAAGTAAAAAAAAAAAATATTCGAAAATTACGATTTTTAAAGCTAAATATGTCAAAATTACGAAAACGCCCTTCATGTTGAAAAAAGTGAAAAAAAATAAATAAAAATTAGAAAATCCAGAAAATTACGAAATGAAAAGTAAAAAAAGAATTATTCGAAAATTACGATTTTTAAAGCTAAATATGTCAAAATTACGAAAATGCCCTTCATGTTGAAAAAAGTGAAAAAAACAAATAAATTTTAGAAAATCCGTAAAATTACGAAATGAAAAGTAAAAAAAGAATTATTCGAAAATTACGATTTTTAAAGCTAAATATGGCAAAATAACGAAAATGCCCTTCATGTTGAAAAAAGTGAAAAAAACAAATAAATTTTAAAAAACTCGGAAAATTACGAAATGAAAAATAAAAAAAGAATTATTCGAAAATTACGATTTTTGAAGCTAAATATGTCAAAATTACGAAAATGCCCTTCATGTTGAAAAAAGTGAAAAAAACAAATAAATTTTAAAAAATCCGGAAAATTACGAAACGAAAAGTAATAAAAGAATTATTCGAAAATTACGATTTTTAAAGCTAAATATGTCAAAATTACGAAAATGCCCTTCATGTTGAAAAAAGTGAAAAAAACAAATAAATTTTAAAAAATCCAGAAAATTACGAAATGAAAAGTAAAAAAAATACTCGAAAATTACGATTTTTAAAGCTAAATATGTCAAAATTACGAAAATGCCCTTCATGCTGAAAAAAGTGAAAAAATAAATAAATTTCAAAAAATCCAAAAAATTTATTATTTTGAAAATCATTATTTTAAAATATCCTTTTTTACTTTTCATTTTGTAATTTTCTGGATTTTCTGAAATTTTTTCATTTTTTTCACTTTTTCTAAAATGAAGGGAATTTCCGTAAATTTAGCATTTTTAGCTTTAAAAATCGTTATTTTAAAATAATTCTTTTTTTACTTTTCATTTCGTAATTTTTTGGATTTTCTGAATTTTTTTCACTTTTTCCAATATGAAAGACATTTTCGTAATTTTGGTTCTTTTAGCTTTAAAAATCGTTATTTTGAATTAATTCTTTTTTAACTTTTCATTTTGTAATTTTCTGAATTTTTTTCATTTTTTTCAAAATGAAGGGTATTTTCGTAATTTTAGCATTTTTAGCTTTAAAAATCGTTATTTTAAAATAATTCTTTTTTTACTTTTCATTTCGTAATTTTTTGGATTTTCTAAATTTTTTTCACTTTTTCCAATATGAAGGGCATTTTCGTAATTTTGGTTCTTTTAGCTTTAAAAAGCGTTATTTTGAACTAATTCTTTTTTAACTTTTCATTTTGTAATTTTCTGGATTTTCTGAAATTTTTTCATTTTTTTCACTTTTTCTAAAATGAATGGTATTTTCGCAATTTTAGCTTTAAAAATCGTTATTTTAAAATAATTCTTTTTTTACTTTTCATTTCGTAATTTTTTGGATTTTTTAATTTTTTTTACTTTTTCCAATATTAAGGGAATTTTCGTAATTTTGGTCCTTTTAGCTTTAAAAATCGTTATTTTAAATTAATTCTTTTTTAACTTTTCATTTCGTAAATTTCTGGATTTTCTGAATTTTTTTTATTTTTTTCAATATGAAGGGCATTTTCGTAATTTTGGTCCTTCTAGCTTTAAAAATCGTTATTTTAAAATAATTCTTTTTTAACCTTTCATTTTATAATTTTCTTGAATTTTTCTATTTTTTTCACTTTTTCCAAAATAAAGGGTAGTTTTGTAATTTTGACATTTTTAAATTTTAAATTTTAAGTTTTTATAAATGTGTGTTTTTTATTTTAGATTTTAAGTTTTTTATAAATGGGTATAATGGGTTACCCATTTATAACCCTTTTAAAAATGGGTCAACCCAACCCATTACTCATTTAATAAATTTCCTAAATGGGTTAACCCAACCCATTTGTGGATAGGGTAAATGGGTTGGGTAAACGGGTTGGGTCATAGTTTGACACCCCTAATGACTATTACAATAATGTTGTCTGAGTGATTGATTTATGTTTAATTTGCTTTTGGCTTCTGTGTATGTTTAGTGGATGTATTATTGTTTGTCATTTAATAATGCTATCTGCAATTTTTTATTATTTTAATGTTGCTTAGTTTCTGTATGTTGTTTATAATATTGTACGTTTGACAGTGATATGGCGATTTTGATTTTTGTTATACGTTTGTATTGCTATAATACTGTAGGATGGTTATAATTATGTATAATGATTATATTACATAATGTTTATGTTTCCATCTGTATTATCTTTGGTTATAACACTGTTCGTCAATTTCTGCTGATTATAATAGTGGTAGATGGTTATTCATGTTTAGCATGCATCATGTCATTTTGTTAGTTGGCATTATTATTTAAACAGACAATTTACGCTATCTGCATATAGCACTGTGCTTTTGAGAATAAGATAATTTATATTTTTAATGTTTAAAGCTATTATAACTGTTATTGTACTAATTTATGTTTAGACTTCATCGACAGCAAAAAATAGAAAATATTTTTAAATAATGATAGTTTCATATATCGTTTTGATATTCTGTAATGTTGGAAAACTTTTGAGACAACATCATATCATTTTGATATCATTACATGCAATTTAACAGCATCTTACTGCATGCAAAACAACAATATTGCAATTTGATGATGAAATGAAACATATCAAACTTTCAACATTACCGTACTACAAATGATGTTATCAGCACATATTATTGTAGACTAAACAGTTAGCATAAGTCTATTGTGCATTCTAGAAATATAGCAAGGAAACTTGTAAGAAAATTACAAGTAAACTTCAACATATCAAATCTAATTGCAATTAAAAATCAATCCTTTTGCTCTGCTACTGGTTTCATTTGTTCCTTTTTCCCCCGTTGTAGAAGATTTGAAATACTGAATCCGCTTTGAATCGGTCGATCTCTTCCTTTTCATACATCTGTGGAAGATTTCCACTATTAAGCAATTTAATGTTTGTCATTACAAACCAAGCACAGTCATTCCTACAATTGGCAAGAAAAGCATTTAGTAACAATCAATTATTGAGCTTTTTTTAAGACAGCTTATAAAACAGTTGAGTGTTGCCGCGGGGATGGTTACGGTATCACTATTACAAAGGTATCACTAAATAGTTTTCGTGTGCTTTATGTGAATAAAAATAGGAAACCACTAAATCTATATTTTGGGAATGAATAAATACTTATGAGGATGGTTCTTGCCGCGGGGATGGTTCTTGTATTAGTGTTTCTTCCTGAAACTTTTATTCGTGATTCCCTTTTCCTGCCATTTTTTCTCAAATATCCCTTCAATCTTCTTTCTCTGGATATGTAGAAAATAATTAAATTATGATAGTTGAATGTAGCATTATTCAGTTTTTGTCTATCAAGATACTAATTATTTTATGTAGCTTGGATTTGACATCCTTGTAGATCTAGTTAGAGGCTTATTTGAATCATAATGGGTCCATTTCATTGTGACATAGTTCAATTTCAAAAGCGTCCAATGGTTGAAATGATGCAATGGAAAGAATATGTTGTCGGTATACTCATTCAGAACAATACTTTCTATTGTAGGAAGAACTAGTTTCTGTATCACATTATCCGAATCATTGCTTATTGCATTCTGCATATTAAATTTTTTTAGCATAATTTTTAAAGAACTTAACCTTACTTTTAAAAAAGGTTTGCCTTACCATCATTATAGTGGAGAAGGTATAGCTGTGCTCATACAACTCTTGGTTTTGAACATACCAGTCAATTATCTGATAGAATAAAGAAAATAATAACCTATATTATTAGCTTTATAAAAAAATGATAAGTTTTATATCATTTACAAAATATTTGTCTATCTTTGTTTTCATCTGTTCATTCAATATGAATATCAGCATAATTTGTATGTTGCTAATTTTTCAGGTGTGGTAGTGGCATTATATCAAAATGATACATTTATATATCATTTCAAATACACCTGTTTATTTTCAATTTTTCCTGTTAATCATATCCCAGCTATTATCATAGCATGTAGGGCTCTTTTTTGCATGTACAGTTTATATATACTATGTATAGTTGAGGCTTTATATCAAAATGATAAGTTCATATATATCATTTTGAACGTACATGTACATTGTCTATTTTTCCAGCCTATTAAATGTGAATATAAGTTATATACTAATAAAAAGAAAAATACCAGACCATCTGTGTACAATTCCACCAAAATAGATTCAAGCATAGATTTTACAATTGTAATCCCACCCCTTTTAACATCATCTGATATGAAAACTACAGAGCTGCATTTTACATAAACACAAAATAAGTTAGTAGGTATTATTTCGATGAAATTGTAATGAAAAACTATTAATGATAATATAATTACTTACTTCTCGTTCTCATTTTTTTCAAAATATGAAAGAACTATGCTTTTCTTGCTTTTTTCAAGAAGATTTAGAAGCTTGCTTTTTTTGACTTTTAAACTAGTTTGATACTTTTCCCTTTTCGGCAAGTATGAATCAATGCCTACTAGTTTGACTGTATTGTCCATATCGATGTCATTTCCTTCATCGCTTTCTTCTTCAATGTTTTCTTCATTGCTTTCTTCTTCGATGTTTGATACATCTTTCAACTCGCTGTTAATTTCTTCGTCGATAGTAATTTCATTTTGATCTTCCTTTTCCAGATCGTTTTTTTGACATTTTCTTCATGTTCATTTTTCCTTTCATCAACTTTTTCCCCAGCTTCTAATTTCTTTCGAGCAGCCCTTGTTGTCACCCTATTAACCAATGAGCTTGGGGCTATTTCTATTTTTGGCTTTGATTTTTCCTTTTCTCTCCTTTCTGCTTCTTTCCTTTTTTCCTGTAGAATTAGCATTTGTTGTGTGATTTTCAGATCAAATGTGGGACCTTCGAAATCAATTTCATTTTGCTTATTTACATTTTGGCTTTCATCTCCTTCTTCTATGCTGGTTGTTTTTTATTTCAATTTCTCAATTTCGTTTTTCAATCCTACAATCAACTCTTTCTCTCTTATTCTTTCAGCTCTTTCATTTTTAAGCTCTTCCTCAGTTTTTCTTAGTTTACTTTCCACTTGTTGTGTATAATGCTGAAGAGAGGCAATTTGATTATTATCATCATCATTTTCCATTTCAGATCTGCGTGGAGCATGTTGAACTTGCAATTTTTCATGTTGCAGTAAAGTCTTCTCATTTTTAGTAATTTGTCTCAAGTTCTCAAAAATCTGTTCAAAAACAATAATAAGGTATCTAGATGATTAAATATAAATTTACAGGACAAAAATGTAAATTGAATATTACCTTTTCATCATCCATTCTGGTTAATGTATCGTTTGTGACAGTGTTCTTCAGACAGCTTATATCCCATTTCACGAACCTTGGGAAATTATCGTTGCATTTTTCCTTTTCTTCAATTAAATTAACATGTTCGCAAAGAAAATACTGCAAAAATAAAAATAAAAACATTTAAGAAAATTATATGTTTGGGTGTGCAGGAAAATAAAATGTGCAGTGTAACTGCAAAAGTTAATTAAATGTTATTTTTAACTATCGTTTTAATTTACAAACAAAAAGGTATGTGTTATATAATAAGGAAGAAGATAGAAATTTTATATCTATGTTAATAAACCAATTGTAGCTAAAAACAGAAGGTTATATAAAATGATATGTGAATTTATCATTACATATTTCGATGTAACATTTGAACAAAAACATTGACAGAAAAAGCAAATTATGATGTTTAATTAACAAAATTTAAAACATTTAAAAAAAGGAGGTTTCAATGATTAAAGTTGAGTTAAAAAGTAACATAAAATAATGATATGTGGAACTATCATTTAAATGTAACTGGTTTAAGTGTACTTAGAGAAGCAATTAAGTTAATAACATAGGTTGTTGCTTGGATAATGCATTAATAAAAAGGGTATCTCTTACCAAAATAAGCATGGAACATCCGGACATTTGACGTGGCTTGGACTTGAACACTTTTAATGAACGTAACAGTGAACATTATATTGTTAATGGCCATGATACATCTAACATTTTTTCTTCATCAATTAAGTACTGTAGATAACCCCAAGGTAAATACATTTGGTTATCTAGAAAAAAGAAAGTTATCATTGCTAGAATTATTATTAGTTTTGGTAAATCAGTTTGATATTGATAATTTTCATTTTCAAAAACAAAGTTAATTCTAGCAATGGTATGTATTTTAGTAATATGATCAACTATTCCAAAATTCCTTACAACAAATTATTTACAGTAGTCAGAGATAGGTGTTGAAAAGAAGATTTTGGTAGAGGAAACAAGTTTTTTTCCATGTATTGGCAAACCAAATAGCAATGCAATATCTTCAGTCATAAATTTTAAACTTTTTTTCCCAATTTTGAAATCTTCATTCTCATCAGAAAATGTACTAATAAGAATATCCACAGTCAAAGTTGATTTTCTACATTCTTTCAAAGTTACATAACCTTCATATATAGAAAAAATGAACTGATGAAATGGTGTTTGCTTAATGAAATCTAATTGATCTGCTGTAAAACCTTTGCCTTTTTAAATTTTTTCCATTGTTTTGATCATGGCCATTAAACTACAACGATACTTATTCGTATCGACTTCTTTCTTCTTCTTTGTCCTTTTCCTTTTTTTTTGTATTTTTTGATGCAGTATTCTGTGCATACACAAATGTTTAAATGTTAATACTACATCACAAATTCAGCATAATAGACAAATTCACCAAAACATTAAAAATGATATATAAAACTATCACTTTAATATTATTAAAAGTAACAGTAAATAACATACTGTTATTGATACCAGTTAACAGTAAGATAATAGTAAAATTGGTAGCGAACATGGATAAAAATGATATATTAAGCTATCATAATTAACATTATCAATATTCTAAGCAATTTAAAAATAACATGTCATATGAAATTATCATTACTTATAGGACATTCATGCTACTAGAAATGGTACCATTACAAAAATGCTATATGAAACTGTCATTTTATTTATATCTTTATTCATCCGAAATCACAATAGCAAAAAAATATGTCAAATATAACATATAAATAACAAATTAGTTTTAGATTACATTCCATAATAATTCAACCAGGTTATGATTCTACGGCTATGGCCGTCCTTCGCCTCCTTTTTGAAAAAAATGAGAACAAGAAGTAAGTAATTATATTATCATTTCAAGACGATAGCAAGGATAACTGTTAACCCATGTTATATTATGATTCAGCGAGGCTTTAAGATCAAGGTAAACCATAAAAATATAGTTGTAGTGATCAACAAAAGAATAGTATTTGCCATACAGTTTAGAATACAAATGTACACTCGTACATGCGGCAACTGGTATGATATACCAATAGATAAGGACATAAAGCCTTTATTTCACGTTTAAACCAATTCAATGACTAAAGATACATGCCACACACAGCAACAGTATTAACAAGGCAAAACTAAGTAAAAAAAAAGGGTCAAAACCAAAGATCGTGCAAACCATTCCTCTATAACTATCTTCTTTCACAAATCTTAATCATGCATCAGATGACAAATTAAAATGCAAAGTGATATCTATAACTATCATTATATTTTGATGGAATGCAAAATGTTATGCTAAAAGGCAAAGTGATATCTATAGCTATCATTATATTTTGCTGGAATTAAAAATGATATGCTAAGAGGCAAACTGATATCTATAACTATCATTATATTTTGCTGGAATGCAAAATGATATGCTAAAAGGCAAAGTGATATCTATAACTATCATTATATTTTGCTGGAATGCAAAATGATATGCTAAAAGGCAAAGTGATATCTATAACTATCATTATATTTTGCTGGAATGCAAAATGATGTGCTAAGAGGCAAAGTGATATCTATAACTATCATTATATTTTGCTGGAATGCAAAATGACATGCTAAGAGGCAAAGTGATATCTATAACTATCATTATATTTTGCTGGAATGCAAAATGATATGCTAAAAGGCAAAGTGATATCTATAACTATCATTATATTTTGCTGGAATGCAAAATGATATGCTAAAAGGAAAACTGATATCTATAACTATCATTATATTTTGTTGGAATGCAAAATGATATGCTAAAAGGCAAAGTGATATCTATAACTATCATTGTATTTTGCTGGAATGCAAAATTATATGCTAAAAGGCAAAGTGATATCTATAACTATCATTATATTTTGCTGGAATGCAAAATGATATGCTAAGAGGCAAAGTGATATCTGTAACTATCATTATATTTTGCTGGAATGCAAAATGATATGCTAAAAGGCAAAGTGATATCTATAACTATCATTATATTTTGCTGGAATGCAAAATGATATGCTAAAAGGAAAACTGATATATATAACTATCATTACATTTTGTTGGAATGCAAAATGATATACTAAAAGGCAAAGTGATATCTATAACTATCATTGTATTTTGCTGGAATGCAAAATTATATGCTAAAAGGCAAAGTGATATCTATAACTATCATTATATTTTGTTCGAATGCAAAATGATATGCTAAGAGGCAAAGTGGTATCTATAACTATCATTATATTTTGCTAGAATGCAAAATGATATGCTAAAAGCAAAGTGATATCTATAACTATCATTATATTTTACTAGAATGCAAAATGATATGCTAAGAGGCAAACTGATATCTATAACTATCATTATATTTTGCTGGAATGCAAAATGACATGCTAAGACGCAAAGTGATATCTATAACTATCATTATATTTTGCTGGAATGCAAAATGATATGCTAAAAGGCAAAGTGATATCTATAACTATCATTATATTTTGCTGGAATGCAAAATGATATGCAAAAAGGCAAACTGATATCTATAACTATCATTATATTTTGCTGGAATGCAAAATGATATGCTAAGAGGCAAACTGATATCTATAACTATCATTATATTTTGCTGGAATGCAAAATGATATGCTAAGAGGCAAACTGATATCTATAACTATCATTATATTTTGTAATTCATGTATCAGGATTTTCTCATTCTCATTTAGACGAAACATACAAAATTTCAACAAAATCTAATACCTTCGAAACCCTAGGACGCTTCCTTGAACGCACAGTACCTTCTTCATCGCCGATTTGCAGTGCGAGTTGTTTAACTGCTCTTGATTTTGCAACTCTAGCTTTTGATTTCCCACTTTTTGGAGATTTTTCCATCGATTGAGGAGTTGATGATGCACGATTCGGGGATCTTGCCTTGAATACCCAATCGCCTATCGGCAAATTAGAGGTCGAAGTTGAAGAATCTGTTTCAGTTGTTGACATTACTAATTTTAGGGATTGAATTTTTTTTTGGATCGAATATACTGATGATTTTTCGATCGAGACAAAACCTAGAACGAATGAAATGAGGAACAGTTTGTTAGTGGGGTGAAGCGCGCGTCCTTCAAACCAAAAATAAAAAGTTCCGACCGTAATTTAAAATGCGGGTCTAAGTTTTTCCTTTAAACTAAAATACTGTTTTCAAAAATACTTCAAAAAGTTTAATGCAAGCATGTAGGAGGATCCGATTAAAATCATCTTGCATGCATGTTTGTGATGACCGCCCACAACCCTTGCACTAAACAAGAGGAATAATGCGTTGAAAGGTGTGCCAAGCAGCTGTGGACGATCATCATAGGTAAACAACAACATCGGAACTTGTCGTAACTCACAGCACAAGGATAAAATATAATAGAACATATACAACATGTAATAATAGTGAAGCAAAAAATACCTAACTTCCATAACAACTAGAAAGTAATATCCATACACGTGGATAACAATAATAGTGTTTATACAACTTTGCCTCACTACAACACTCACAGAAGAACAGTAAAAAATGGAAATCCAGATACTATATAGTAGGTAAGATAATACGCCAGCCTTCTGCTTGCCTCTAAACTACAACATCGCCCTCACAAAGTTATCACATGCACCCTACAACCTAGTCCGCCCATCCAAAAATCGGATGAACAACCTAAGGTAGTAAAAGGGGAAATTAAAACCTTGAGTCAGACAACAGTCTTAGTGAGTGATAAAACAACTAACTAACATCATCAATAAAGTATATGAGAATGGATAGATAAACATACTAATCTACGCACAACACCAGAGAAGAATCCAAACTTGCCCTCTCCACGTCCGACAGTGATAGCCTTTACAATCCATTCAACGAAAAAACAACTCATCCATGGCATTCAAGACAACCATTCATTCATTAGCAATCAAAACAGCTAGTTATATCTAATGTAAACTATCCTAGTTGAGCTCAACATTCCTCAAGCACAAGCTCCAGAGGCCTAAACCAATATCAAACAAGCACTCAAGAAACATCTCCTTCGATGTTGGACAACCTACGTGAGATGGTACAAAACTGAACAACCAGTCATCCATGACTGGCTCTGGCTATCATTGCCAATCCTGCTTCGAAACTATCGTTAATCGTATGACGGTCAACCTTGCCATATGTCAAGGGATAATGATAATCCCAGTTCTAGCATGAAATCCATACGCCTTTCAACGATACATATGTTTGTCCAACCTTGACAGCTAGGCCTTTCAACGATACCAGGGTACTCGACTAGCAACCTTCTAGTCTTTTGGGTGCCCCATTGTACCCCTGCTTTAAGCCTGCAAGAACTTACGACGACGATAACTTCTCAGCCTTCGCATCTCTAGTCATCCAACCTTGACGACTTTTCATAACTCAAGCAACCTTCTCGTGCAATCATTATCCACCATCTCCAACTCACAACCTTCTCGAGTACCCGAATTTTTTTTCTTCAGAAATGACCTAGTGCTCCTAACCCCTGGCCATGCTCGACCCCATTCCCCAAAACAAGGCCGACCAGGACAAGCTTAAGCTAACTTGCTCAACCCGTATGATGTTCGACCCCATACACGAGCTGTAGGACCGACCCATTTTGATCTTGATGCTCTACCGACCCCTTGGTCATGGTGCTCGACCCAATTGTGTGCGACCCACCTTGCTCGAGCCCATGCTCTGCTCGACCCATACACCCATACTCCTGACCGATCAAGCCCATAGTGCGCGACCGACCAACCTCCTCCCTTGGATGCACGACCGAGCACACATGACAAACCCCCTCTACTCAAGCCCATGCTCGACCGACCCACACGTGCACGACCGACCCACTCGTGCACGACCGACCCCTGTGTCTTGCTCCCTAAGCCATGCTCGAGCCGTGGCCTGTACAACCCCAATCCAAGTTCAATTTCGACCAAACTCTACCAATCGACACAATCAACGAAATATACTCATCTAATTCATCCAACACAGCCATAAGCATTTTATGAAATTACTAACAACATGAATATGACGATTTTCATCAAAATTATGCAAACTTCACCAAAATCATAATAAATGAACGTATGAACTAAATTACGGATCTAACTTGCATAAATATATGAAATAGCATAGAAATTACCATTTTCAAATCGCTAAATTAGATCTTGTGGCGATGCATATGAAATTAAACTTACCATGATGTAAATCTAGGAAAAACCGATTTAAAATGATGAAAATATGTGCATATAACTCATATACTTGCTTGAATCTGTATGAGAGATGCGTATCACTCACCAATTTTCCAAAACAACCCAAAATGATAGATATATGATTTCAGACAGCGAAGAAATTGATCCAAACTCTTCAATTCGATGATCTCTCCCTTTGATTTGCGTAGATCTAGCCTCAAATATTGCAGATCTTCGATTCTACAAGCTTTAATGGGGGAAAGGTGAAGAGAATGGAGAAATGGAGGATCACAAGCTCCTACAAATGAGATAATAAGAAAGTAAACTATTCCCCATGCCTCCTAACCCCTGTTTATAGCCTCCCAGCCATTATGGCTTCACAAACCTGAGCAGCCAACTGTAAAACCTTAAAACAACGATTCCTCCTAAACCGCTAAGCCAAAACTTTAATGTGACCACTCTACGGAAAGGGAAACATCATTTTCTTTCAAACCACACAGGTCTCAGCATCTGATTCGACCTGAGTCAAAAGTTATGCTATATACAAGACTGATAGGGGAAAAATGGTCACAAACAAAATTTGTAAAAATTATGGACATGTTCCACATCGCCATAGGCAACATATTAAAATATGAGAATGATTCAACCCTTAGGAAATAAAACAAAAATATTTTATGATCCTCCGATACGTAAAATACGGGCTGTTACATTCTCCCCACACCCTCCTTTAGGAATTTCTCCCCCGAAATCCCAACAAACATAAGCAACCTAAACAATTCCGCATGCCTATCATCCATGAACAACCAATTCTACCACCCAGACTAGCAGCCGTCAAGCCATGCATCCATAGCCTTGTCCTAGCATGCAAAATTCTAATAACAGAATACAAGTTACAACGATGCAAGGTGACACGACATCAATGGGTCATACCGACGAAGAGTTCGAGATGGGTCGCCTTCATGCTCTCTTCCATTTCCCATGTACAATCGTTGTTATCCTTACTCCATTGTACCTTGACTAGCTTAACCGTCTTCCTCCTAAGCTGTTTCGTGTCATTCCCCACACCACGTAGTGGCTTATGAGGTCTCGCAACTATGGTATCTACTTCTAGGTCTTCGTACTGCTTTGGATGTACCACCACATTCGAATCATGCACGAACTTCTGTAGAAAAGACACATGGAAAACACTATGTACACTCGACATCTTCTCTGGTAACTCCAACCTATATGCGAGCTTTCCAATTTGCTCGACTATGGAAACGATCCAACGAACCTGTAACGATCCGGATTTTTTGTCGTTTTATTTTAAATACTTAATATGGTTTTAAATATTGAGTTGATAATATAAATCGAATTTTTTATTTTTTGAGTTATCAATTTAATAATCGAAATACGATTTATTTCAAATATTTATAACTTTCGTAATATGAGAATCTAAAATAATTCAATTCAAAATTCAAACCGAGCCAAAACAATTTAGATAATTTATCGTAATTATATTTGAATAGAAATGACGATAATAATAATTTATTATCAAGGAATTAGTTGTTTTGGATTTAATTTATATCGATTTAAATTGATATCTTCTCCATATGATCGAATTGGGCTTCAAAATCTGTTCCAGTATGTCCAGAATAGTGGTATAACCCTAGAAACGCCGGTTATTACGTTCAAATACGAGTTCAGAACCGTAAAATATATTATAATAATATATGGTGAATAAACTCGAACTCAAATCGCAGTTAAATCAAAGGCTAATCAAAATTAATTATATTGTACCTTAACCTTACCTACCTAGTGTACGTACGCAGGCCTATTTCCTTAATACCTAAGTTTTCCTCTTTATAAGTATGCGGTTCCTTTTCTTTCTATTTCCTTCTTCAGAAAATGGATATGCTGCTTCTCCTTATTCTTCAAATCAAAAAGCATCAAATAAAAAAAGGGGACAGGCTACCGTTCTTTTCTTCTACATTCCTCCCTTCAAAATCAAATATAATCAATTCGTCATATTCTTCAAAATCAATCAAAACTTCTGAAGAAGAAAAAACTATTGCATCCTTTTCGAATCTCATTTCAAATGAAGATTGATTTCTTCAATCTATCACAAGACAAAAGACAAGGGTAGAAAATGGAATATGGTGCGATGGAAGCCTTCGCACTCGAAAGTCAACGTCGATGCTATGGATTCGGTTGGCGTCGATTGGTGAGGAGATGGAGGGTTTGGGTTCTAGCAAGTTTTGTGATGCCTGTAGGATTTTTTTTTTTGCACGATTTTGTGCCTGTGGTTGTTGCGCGTGTTCATAAGGGCATTAGAGTTCACCAAAGTCGCTAGTTTAGGGATGAGTAGTGCAACGAATAGGAATTTTTGACCTAGAAAATCAACATAAAACCCATGTCAATTATTCAGGCATCAAACATACCAGAACGTTAACAGAAAGAAGTAAGAGGCTGAGAAATAAATATGATAGAAAATTAGAATAGAAGAGGAAGAAGAACATAACAACAGAATCAGAGTAATACGAATCTCACAACAGAACGAATAAAATATAATATACAACATAACTTGGAAATACAAATCTGTCATTTGTATACACAGATCAACAATTGAGTATAACTCTTACACAACAACAGAAATAAACAATAGCTATATAATCCTAAAGCCTCTTGGTCTAGCTCTTCAAGTATCTATAAAATCCCGACCACTTGACTGCCCATAGAAAATAGGGCACCTAAGAGTTTAGGGAAAACAAAACAAAATAAACTTCGGGTCAGTCATGTGAATGGTGTGAGTAAACTCGAACCATTTGTTTAACTTTTAAATTCCTTTTAAAAGAAAGAATAATCATAAGACCAATCCATACATAAAAATAGATGGTGTTTACCTTACGATTACCCAAAATATTTCTTTAGAATCAATACTCTTCTGATATTATAATAATGTCTAAATCAGATAAATACCAATCTAGTGGAACACTTTCATCTCACGTTCCACATATATAATGTATAATCAAAAATCGTGGGCGCTTATTTGGTAATGGATCCCAACTGGCAAGGTATGGGACCACCTTCCAACAGTGTATCTCTAGAAAGGAATACACCGGGTTCAACAAGAACATCTTTAACCTAGGCTAAACATGACCGGTCGCTCATTTCGCTTGAGTGAACCGATTGTATTATCACCAACGGTTGGGATCAGCAACCATTTCCCGAAAGGGACAGCATCGAAATAGGTTAAAGAAGTAAATGGAATTTCTCTAGATCAGGTGACAATACACCCTAATTGGGAGATACCCACTTGGTCATACGACCTACCTGATTTTAGACCATTTCTCGGTTGCGAGGCTAGAAACAGTAACGTACAGATCACACCTTTATTTACTTTGAATGTCACATCGTCATACTCTCCAAATCACAGATTGATTTCCCCTAAAATACCATGGGTATACAGCTAAGAGAAACAGATTCCTCCGCCACCAAACGTAAATACGTTTGAAGAGATCAACTTACGGATCTATTGAATATACTCTGTCAAACATTCTTCCATCAGGTAGTCCTGGGACTCGACAATGCAAATGCACTATTTTGTAAATCCGACTTAGGCAATTTCTACCTAGGATTGCCAGAACAACCCTTGCATAAACTCCGTCTTCCATTATCTTCATCATATTTGATTCGCAATGCTAATGCCATACAGAGTGGTTTTCAGATAATAAATCTGATCCCGATCTCTTCATATTGATGATGGAAAAATGGTCAAATCTTTAATAGTCGGTTATTTAACTATCAAAGGAAAACATCCATACACATAATGATCTTATTTCCACCTGGAAATTTTATCGATCAATCATCAATCAACATTTTTCCCTTTAAATTAATTTAAATCATTTTCCCCTTTCCCGTTTCCATATATTCATAAATCCTTATTTTCTAAATTTAGAAAATATACGTTATTAACATTGGAAAATGTTTCCATTTCTTATTCACGTATCATTAGTCTCCCACATCTACCGGTCTCTAGTTGTAAACTAGTAAGAGAACAATTCCCTGAACACCAACCCCGAAGGCCGAAACCAATATCAGATCGATACCCAGAAGCTGTTAACATAACTAATCTCTAGTCAGTTTCTAATTTCCTTAACTCTGTTTCTTATCTTCTTATCAAACCATTGCTTATGCAACTCTCAGATTTAGATTATGAATCCAACTCTTTTATGAAAACATTGGTTATAACGATAACGTTATAATCCCAACTTTCGAAATATCTAACTTCAAAATATAACTTTTATTCATTAATTTATATAAATAATAATTAATTAATTTATTAAATAAACAAATCTTTATTTAAAAACCAAAAAGTAAATAGTACTTTCCTACATTCGATATAGTCGAATTCAATGTATAATTCTCTCTTGAATAATCTCTATTCGATAACTCTCTTTCGAATAACTATATTCGATAACTCTATTCGATAATTTCTCTTTCGAATAAACAATATTTGATAATCTCTCTTTCGAATAAACTATATTCGATTATCTCTCTTTCGAATAAACTCTATTGGATAACCCCCTTTTGAATAACTATATTCGATAACCCCCTTTCGAATAAACTATATTTGATAATCTCTCTTTCGAATAATCTATATTCGATAATCTCTTTTTTGAATAAACTCAATTCGATAACTCCCTTTCGAATAAACATATTCGATAACTCCCTTTTTAATAACTATATTCGATAATCTCTCTTTCGAATAAACTATATTCGATAATCTATCTTTCGAATAAACTACATTTGATTATCTCTCTTTCGAGTAAACTATATTCGATTTACGTTACGAACTCTAGCATATTTTACCCTTTCGAGTCAACTTAATTTCTAAATTCATTTTTGAGTTTAGCACTTCCCAACAATTACAATTTTCCTTTTATAATTGTTATAATTCTGCAAGACGTTTGCTTTTAAACCGTTATTCACTTTAAAACGTGAATATTATCCCTTTACAGAAAACTGGACTCGTTTTATCAAACCAAAACTTGATTTCATAATTTAAATACTAACACAGGTTTAAACTCCAATTATCCAGTCATTTTATAACTTCTTATTCACGTTCCATTTTATTTATCAAATCTCGTTTGTATGTCAACTTCATAGTTGATTTTACTTATTAAGTCCGTAATTCTCTATCGCCTTTATATTCAATTATAAAATATCGGTTTCAAACCGTCCGGATTTATTCGATATATAATTTCTTAAAATAAATTATTTTATAACATCTAGACAAGTCGAATTCTGATTACAAATCTTTATGGATTTTATTTTTATCCTATTCACATTTCGAACATCGAAATAAATTCCATTATTTCCTTTTTAAAAAAAATTCCCACTTTCCTGTTTTAAATTCACTGTTGAATTTACAATCTAAATTATCCAATAATTACTTTTATTTTATTTATAAAAATCATTTATAAATCACGCTACTTGTTTTTATTATTAAACAAGTTATTTATTTCTAGCCATTCGAAATTCCATTTCAATTTTTAAAATAGATTTTCCCCTTTATGAATTCATATTCCATCCTTTATAATTCCCTTTATAAATGTTAAGTTTATATCCCATTTTTTCAAATATCGGTGTTAAAACCGATTTTCACTTCTTTATATAAATTCATACTTATATATATATATTCACTTTATCCAATAATAAATATTTTAATTAATTTATAAATATCGCTTATAAATTAATCTTCTCAATTTATCTGTTAAAACAGATTTTTATTTAAAATCTACTTTATATCAAACTTCTCGTAATTCCTTTATAAATCATGAAATCCCCTTTCTTTATAATTCTATAAATTTTCCAAATGTTTTCTTTTATAAAATCCATTGATTTTATAAAATACTTAAATTCAGTATCCACTTAAATTTTTCCTTTTATATATTCAGATATCACTTATGGTATTTAGAAATACCAAGCAAAAAGGACCAATCATCATCCAGACACACATAATAATCAACAGATTATATACCACATCATATATCACATTATATGAAAAATAGTATTATAAATATTGAGGAATCCAGTTGGATCCCTCCAACCTGTTTCCTGCATCACAGATGTTAAACAATATAAATAACATCAATTTCATTTCAATATGAAATATTCTGGTAAACATAATCAATATTTGTTTAACGATATATATATATATATATATATATATATATATATATATATATTACTAGATCTATAATTTCAACCAATCAATTAGCAGTTCATCCAAGCAAGTCAACACAGAGAAATCAACTATCATTCATCAATTCTTAAAATACGGTATAAAAATATAAACTGGCAGAGTTAGTGAGTTTTACTCACATTGGACGTTTATCGTTAAATAACGATAAACTGTCGTTGATTCAGATCGGGCAATTTATTTTGCTATAAATTGTAACGAGCTCTGATTCACTCTGAATCAGTTCCATTGTGTACCCCTCGTCCATACGATTCCAAAATGACGAACGGTTCGCAAAACTGATCATGTTAGGACAAGATATCGCGTTAACTAGTTTATATACCAATTTGAATTAAAATAAACTTAGTTTATTTTTATAATTGGGCCTCACTAAATTTTAAACAGCCCATACCTATTCTCAAGTACTCTGACCCGCTTCTTTTCCAAAATGAAATATGTTGGCTTCAGTAATTATCCTTCCTCCATTTCTTGTTTTCACAAAATTCACCCTTCACCATCATTAACAAAAATGTAAATGTTAATTATCAAACTAATTAAGCCACTACCCCACGTTTTAAGCTTCCACCTGATTGCATTCTCCCTCTCCATTACTAATTCTGCTCCTTCTTCCTTCAGAAAATCCACGCACCATTATAGACTTCTTTCTCTATCTCTCTTCCATCTACTTCACGATTTAAGGAATGGTTTTCACCATCGTTCATCATTTTTAATTCTCCATTCACCGATAACTACATTATCCAAATCGATGCCTTTCTCTAAAATCCAATTTCGAAACTTTCTGTTGCTGATGCTACAGGATGCGACACTTACCAATGTCGATATCCACAAAACTTCACGTATGAATTCTTTCTTCCACGCTGGATCAAAAAACAACAACCATTTAAAGAATTAAAACTCCCATCTCAAGATTCCAGGAACCCTAGCAACGCTGGTTTACCGTGATTTCCAGAATGGTGCGCACTCCATAATGTGCGTTTGTTTAGATTAATTTAAGGACTCACAAAATGCTCTGAGGGAAAATACAACGACGTTGTAAGGTTTGACTTGAGAAATGAAATTCCTAGGGTTAGTAAGGATGTAGTGGTATTTATAGGAAATTTTAATATTTTAATATTTGATTATTATATTTATTTTTATTCCAACGCTGTCTATATTTGTCATTAAAAATCTCTATGCCAGCATACAATATCCAAATTTATTGAAAATGGATATGCAGCTACAGTTCGACATTATGGACCCAAAGAAATTGTTACGTCAAATTCCGAGTCCGTTTGCTCACACAACGTATTTTTAAAATCAAATTATTAATTGTTTTTCACATTAAAATCCGGTACACCCACAAACTGACTCAAAAATAATGAAACTTGAAATATAACAATAATTTAATATTTTGGATCCAACAAAATTAATTTCATCGAAAAAGGAGGTCGTTTGGAAAAATGGCTATTTTATAAGGTCTAAACAAACCAATTTAAATATTAATATATTTAAAAACAATTTAATTTAATATTAATAAATTAATATTATCGTATATATTCACATAGAATATCATACAACTATGAAATAAACACTTTTGGATTTATAACTCGATATTCTCAAATCCAAGTTAAATCAATATTCCATTTATATTAAAAATCCTTTTATAATATAAATAAATCATTATAAATTATAAACGAATTCAATAGCGACTATTAGAAAATTTGGTTTGGACATAGCTCACAATCTATACGACGAAATCTTGACTTTTCTCTTTCATTAGAAAAATACTGTTCAACAGATTTGAACGTTTCCTGTTTCACAGAAATTCGACTTAAAACGGATTCTGTATATTCCATTAAAGTTTGAATCGCCAAATTACGAACTACCGTGCCATTTCGAGCTTGATTATAATTATAATATAATTTATACATTCAATTATTGTTTATTAAATATATTCGCTATTATAATTCAATTCTAAACTGAATTAAATTAGTTAAATCATCTGATTCACACAACATTGCGAATTCTACTATCCGACTATTTCAGAAATAAATATATTATTCTGTTGTTAATATTAATTAAATATTCAATATTTTTTGATTAAACAACCTTTTAAATCTCTAAATCACTATTTAAATAATTAAATAAATTAATTATTATACCATAAAAATACGGGACGTTACATTCTTCCCCCTTGAAATAATTTCATCCTCGAAATTGTAAGTTAGAAAACAAACCCTATTAAGTGGGTTAAAAATTATTTGTTTACTTCTTAAATTTCAGTTTCACTGTACCAATTAATTTCAATTAAATATTAACTCATTCTGATAAACTAAAATTTTCAAAAATTCCGAAAAATTTCTAACAGCTTAAATTTTCGAAAAATTTCGCCAGCGTCTCCTTTGTACGGCTCAATCGGTACAACTACAACTCGCCTCTCTATGCCTTCTCCAATCCAAAGAAAATCAAACAGCCAAGTGGCTTGCCAAATAGGATCATAAATCTCATACTCAAATAAAATATAAACTTGTACATTTTTGTCAGGCATATCATTATATCCTTTCCATCTGCTACCAATTCAGCATATACCAATGTCATCCCAATCAATCTCTTATCATCCGTCGTTAAATCCTATCATTCTATACCCAAACCCAGTTAAGTTACCTTTCCACGTTTCATTAACTAATTAATTCCTCTAATAAGTTATCTTTACCTCATAACTCAAATCTGATTTTTATTTCAAAAATCGATCCATTTACTTACCTAAGACAAATTATACTCAAAATCCAATCTTACTCAGTACTGTTCTATTTTCAATTCACTTTCCACTTAACTGACTTTAATCCAATTTCAATTTACTTCCACAAATTTCTATTTAATTTGTTTTTATTTTAAACATTCTCTTCCTGGGAATTTTAAATAACTTAGCTTTTCTAAAATTAAATATCCCTTTACAATATTCAAAATGACTTAATTTTCTCAAAACAATTCAAAAAACAATATCTTTGGTAGTAATCCGTCACTTATAACTCAAAAATGAACACTGATGATGTACCCAGCATCATCCTAGTTATTTCCCAGTGATCGAAGTGAGTTCAATACTAAGTCACTTTTCAAAACTCATATTTAAGCATTTAAAATTTTGAAATTATTTCAAAATACCCTCCTCAATGTTCGTAAAATAATTCAAAATATCCCAGGATTTTTAAAATTTCCATATATTTAATCCAAATCCATTTACAAAACCCTTTCGCATTTCCAGAGTTTTAATTTCAATTCTGATTTAAATTGAGATTTAATTCATTTCATAATACTTATACGAATTTTATTTGGTTATATATATATAACCATCTCAATAATAATCTTATTCGATTATAATAACAACCAATACGTCCAATATACTATGTTAATTCCAAGATATATATTTCTTTTATAACAATATATATTTTGGGTAAAATTATTTCATTTACCCTCTTTTCAAAACATACCATGTCGGTTTATCGTATTCAAGCGTTTAGAAACTCATACCGATACAGTGGATCAAACTGGTCGACCAGAATTCATAAGCCACTCAACCAATAAATCTCCACAATATAAATCATTTTATATTATATAACAGATACGCGCTCATATATATATATATATACATATATACACACATACTTAAACTCAATCTAGGGTATTACTAACCCCATCTCTATTGAGTTACGCCACAGAGCCAAGGGCATCACTTAACCTTTAGCTATGATATAACTGTAACGAACTGGAATTTTCGACCCAGAAAATCAACCTAAAACCCATGTCAATTATTCAGGCGTCGAACATACCGGAACGTTAATAGAAAGAAGTCAGAGGGTGAGAAATAGATAAGATAGAAAATTGGAATAAAAGAGGAAGAAGAACATAACAACATATTCAGAGTAATATGAATCTCACAATGGAACGAATAAAATATAATATAAACATGACTTGGAAATACAAATCTGTCATTTGTATTTATATACAGATCATCATTTGAGTGTAAGACTTACACCACAGTGGAAATAAACAATAGCTATATAATCCTGAAGCAACCTGCTCCAGCTCTTCAAGTATCTGTAAAATCCCGACTACTTGACTGCCCGTAAAAAATTTGGGCACTGTAACGACCCAGATTTTGTCTACTTTGGTTATCGCCATAAAATCAATGATGACTAACCAAACATCGAAAAATATCAGAAAGTTAATGAAAGAAATTAGAGGGTGAGGATAGATAAGATAGAAACTTAGAATAGAAGAAGAAGAACACAACATCAGAGTAACACAAAACTCACAGCGGGACGAATAACATATAATAGATATAACATAACTCTGAAATATAAATCTGTACTTGAATATACATCATTATCAAAGTACGGCACTTACAACACAGCGGAAATAACTATAGCTATATGATCCTGAAGCCCCCTGCTCCAGCTCTACAAGTATCTGTAAATCCCGACTACTTGACTGCCCATACAAAATTGGACACCCAAGAGTTTAGGGAAAACAAAACGAAATAAAATCCGGGTCGGTCATGGGACTGGTGTGAGTAAAACAGTTTAAAACAGTTCGAACAAGTAAACGATATCTCATAAGACCACGCCGTATAATGGAACGGGTTTTTCCCTTATGAGAATCCAAAATATCTTTATATCAAAAACCTTTTGATTTTATAATAATGTCTATCAACCACAATATAATAATCATCTAGCAGAAACGCTTTCATCTCACGTTCTACATATATAGTATACAATCAAAACCGCAAGCACGTATTGGGTAATGGATTTCCAACTATGACAAGGTATGGAACCACCTTTCGCTAGTGTACCTCTAGAAAGGAATACACTGGGTTCAACAAGAACATCTTGCAACCCGCCCACATATAACCGACCACTCATTTCGCTTGAGTGTATCGAATGTATATCACCATCGGTTGGGATCAGTAACAGTTTCTCGAATGGGACAGCATCAACAATAGATTTTTTGAAGTAAATGAAACTCTAGATCAGGTGATTATACACCCTAATAGGTGCGACCTACATAGCCATACTGCCTGCCCGATTTCTGTCATTTATCGGATGTGAGGCTAGAAGTTACGCTTTATCATCACATCAGATTCACATCGAATGCCACATTGTCAGATCCATTGAAAATCACTAATTGACGTCTACAACAGAACATTACGTGTTAGCTAAAAAGTTTCCTTCTCCGCTTCCACTCTTGGTACGGTTGAAGAAATCAATGTACGTGACATTTCTGGAAATGCTCTGTCAGACATTCATCCATACAATCCATCCAGGAACAGGATGAACCGAAGGCACTATTCAGTACATCCATCTTAGGCACTGTTATCTAAGACTTATACAATAGCTCTTGCACTTTACTCCGTCTTTAATTATCTTTGGCATATATGATTCGCAACGCTTATGCCAATACAGAGTAGTTCTTTGGATAATAATCCAACCGGTCTCTCCATATTAACAACGTTAAAATGGTCAAAACTTCGATAGTCTATGATTTAACCATCAAAGGAAAACAGGTGTGCAAACAACGACATTCTTTCCAGGAGCAAATTATATCGATCAATCATCAATCATATATATATATATATATATGTATTCATATTTTCCTTATTTTCTATGTTTAGAAAATATACGTTAACGCTGGAAAACATTTCCATAACTAATTTACGTATCACTATTCTTCTACAACTATCAGTCTCTGATTGTAAACTAGTATAAGAACAATTCCCTAAGTACCAATCCCGAAGGTCGAAACCAACATCAGATAGACACTTAGGAAACCATTCAACTTAACAAGTCTCCAGTCAATTTCTGATTTAGCTTAACTCCATTTCTTAACTCCTTATACATGAACATTCCCTTTTCTAATTCATGTTTCCAATTTCAATATTTGATTACGTTTCTGATTCTATTTGGAAAACATTTCCAAATCTTCTTTACTTGGATTTAAACAGATGTTTAAATTAACATCGCGACGACAACTCAAACCACTATACTTATTTACTAAAATCACTTAACCACTTTCACTCTCGAACCTTAAACCATTTCTAAATTAAAAACGAAGTCAATCAAGTTGGGGTATAACTACCTCTCAGACCTTAACTGAACAACATTTCAAATCTCGAAATAGGGTAAGTTCATCTTTTACCCTTTAACACTTCCTTACGAACCCTCGGATTCTATTTACGAAACCCCTTGTTTTACAAGTTTACATGATTATAACAATGGTGTTATAATCTCCTGCATCCGAAATATATTATATTTAATATGACTTTTATTCCCTAACTCAAATAATATAACGACAACTAATTTATTTACTCTTATTCGGTTAACTCTAATCTATAACTCTTATTGGATAACTCCAACCTAATAACTGTTACTGGATTAACTCTTATTCGAATAACTTATATTCGATTTGCTTACTTTCGAATACATATATTCGATAATCTCTCTTCTTCGAATAAACTATATTTGATTTAACTCCTGTCGAATAACGAGATTCGATCAACTCACTTCGAATATTTTTGATTCGATTATCTCACTTCGAATATCTTTGATTCGATTCACTTCTTCGAATAACTAAATTCGATTACTCATTTCAACTCTATTCGAATAAACTAAATTCGATTAACTCCATTTGAATAACTCTAGTTCGATTTAACTCTATTCAATAACTCTAGTTCGATTTAACTCTATCGATTAACTCTAACTGATTAACTCTAACTGGTTTAACTCTAACTGGTTTAACCTAACTGGTTAACCCTAATGGTTTTACTCTAACTGGTTAACCCTAACTGATTAACTCTTTGTCCTTATTCAGTTTCAAACATCGATGTTGAAATCGATTTTTACTTCTTTATATAAGTCCTGACTTATATATTCTATTTATCCAAATGATAAATATTTAACTTAATTTATAAATATCATTAATAAATTAATCTACTCCATTTATCTGTTTTCTCCATATATAAATCCTAACTTATATATATATATATATATCCAAATGATAAATATTTCCTTTAAAGTCTATTTATTTCTAAATGCCTTTGCCAATATTTCCTTTTTAATTCTATTTGCAAATGGTTTGCAAATATTTCCTTTTCAAATTCTATTTGCAAATGGTTTGCAAATATTTCCTTTTAGGGTTCTATTTCCAAGTATTCCCTTTATTAACCTTACTAATTTATCCTAAGTATTTTCTTTATTAATATCTTATTTATTTTCTAAATAATTATTCCTTATATCTTATCTTATTTATTTAACAAATAAATATATCCTTTTCTTATTCTATTTATTTAACAAATAAACAATCCTTTTAATAACTTATTCTGTTTCCTAAGTCAATATCTCTTTTATAACTTATTTACTTAACAAATAAGTATCTCGTTAACATCTCCTATTTATTTAACCAATAAATATCTCATTATAAAATCTTATGATTTTATAAATATTCCCTTTTCTTTATAAATATTTCATTTATAAAGATTTCCCCTTTCTATATAATTTCACCTATAAAGATTTCTATTTATAAATATTTCATTTATAAAACCCTTTTGATTTTATAAATATTTTATTTTCAAATACCATTTGAAAATTCCCCTTTTCCACATTCCGGTATGTTATGGTGTTTAACATATCAAGTCATGATGTCAAATATTGTCCATACACATATAATCAACAACAGAATATAAACCACGTCATATATCACAATATATGAAAATAATAAAATAGCTGTTGAGGAATCCAGTCGGATTCCTTCAATCTGTTTCCCTGCATCCACAGATGTTACACAATATGATTATTATCACTTTCAGTTCGATATGAACTATTCTGATAAACATAATCAATATAGAAATTCAACTAATTGACTAGTAGTTCAATCAAACAGTCAACACACAGTCAAGCAGACAATTTTTAACAGTTCTAAATATATGTTACAAAAATATAAACTGTTCAGAGTTAGTGAGATTTACTCACTTTGGCAGTTCATCGTTAAAGAAGGTTAAACTGTTATTTTATTTGAATCAAACAATTTATTTCGCCATAAATTCAGACGAGCTCAAATCCACTTCCAGTCAGCTTCATTGTGAAGCTCTCATCCATAAGATCCCAGCGGATCTTGTTTCACTCGATTCTGATACCGTATGTGAAAGTTATATGATTTACAAGTTGTGAATAGAAATTTCATTTTAAAATAAAACTTTATAACCTAATTGGGTCTTTACCTTTCCTAACCCGGCCCAAAACAAAACCGTTCATAATCCTTCTCTTCCAATTCAAGAAATGTCGTGGCCTCCTCTGTATAACATACCATTATAGACCCTTTGATCGCCATCCTCCGTCACTCCGGTCACCAAGCTCCGGCGCAACCACCACCATAACGTCCCTCGTCCAAATCCGCACCTACTGGCCACCACGATACCAACTCCGGCGCCCTCGACAAGATTCCGACCTCGTGCCTTCTACAGTAGCTCATGCTACAGGTTGCGACACTTATGGTGTCGAATACCCACCCAACTCCTCCATCCGCAGCGCCTTGCCACCGGAAGTTCAACCATCACCTCGTCTTGGCCTAGCTCCGCCCCTAACCTCGACAAGCCGCAGCCCTAACTTCGACTGTATAAATGGCCAGCAAACTAAAATATTTCGAACCCAACAAATAGTGCACAGAATCGAAGCCTGTTCCATGCTAAATTCATACATACTCATTTTGAAATTTATAGAATTTTATTTTTATTTCTTCTGATTTATTTCTCTACCATTTCCTTTTGCTGTAAAAAGAAGAGACGGCGGAATTTTTGTTTACTTTTGAGGATTAGGTCTTAAGGGATTTGTAAGGGGGTATATATAGGGGATTTAGATTTTTTTTAAATATTTTAGATATTTTATTTTATATCTGTTTCTGCATTCTAAAAATCCGTGTGATCACACAAGATATTCAAAAATCGAGAAACGCAACTAGAGTTTGACATTACGGTCCCAACGAAACTGGTTTCGTCAAATTCCGACTCCGTTTGCTCACACATCGTATTTTTAACTGTCGAAATACTGACTATATTTGACATTAAAAATCGGTACGACCACATACTCACTTCAAAAATCACGGAAATTGAAATCTAGCAATAATTTAATATTGCGGATCCAACAAAATTAGTTTCGTCGAATTCCGAGGTCGTTTGCAAAAGTGGCTATTTTTAAAGCTCTAAATAACCCATTTAAATATATAAATATATAAATATATTTAAATATAATTAAATTAAATATTAAAAATAAATATTATCATCTATATTCACAGTGGAATACCATACAACTTCAGAAAAATCTTATACGTATTTCTAACTCGATATTTCAATTCTGGGTCAACCCGATATTCGATTTATATTGAAATTCCTTTTTAAAATATAAATAATTCCTTTATAATTTATAAAGGAATTCCACAGCAACTTTTCTAAAATTTGATTTGGACGTAAATCAAAATCTACACGACGAAATCCCGATTTTTCTCTTCCATTAGAAAAATATACTTCACCAGCTCCATATGTTTTTTGTTTCACAGAAATTCGATTTAAAACGGACCCTGTATATTCAGTTGAAATTCAAATCGCCAAATAGCGAACGGCCGCGCCGTTTCGAGCTCGATTATAATTATAATATAAATTATATGCTCGACCATCGTTAATTAAATATATTCGTTGATATGATTCAACTCTAAACTGAATTTTATATTTTGAATTGCCCAATTCACACCATATCGCCATTTCAGCCCATTCTGATTATTTCAGAATTAAATATATTATTATATTATTATTTTAATTAAATATTAAATATTCAATAAAATTTAATTAAATGACCATTTAAATTCTCTAAATCACTCTTTAAATAATCAAATTAATTAATTATTATATCGCTAAAGATGCGGGTCATTATAGGCACCCAAAAGTTTAGGGAAAACAAAACAAAATAAACTCCGGGTCAGTCATGTGACTGGTGTGATTAAACTCCAACCATTTGTTTAACTTTTAAATTCCTTTTAAAAGAAAGAATAATCATAAGACCAATCCGCACATAAACACAGAAGGTTTTTACCGTACCATAACCCAAAACATTTCTTTAAAATCAATAATCTTCTGATATTATTATAATGTCTAAATCAAATAAATAGCAATCTTGTGGAACACTTTCATCTCAGTTCCTCATATATAATATATAATAAAAAATCATGGACGCTTATTTGGTAATGGATTCCAACTGGAAAGGTATGGGACCACCTTCCGACAGTGTATCTCTAGACAGGAATACACAGGGCTCGACAAGAACATCTTGTAACCCAGGCTAAACATAACCGGTCGCTCATTTCACTTGAGTGAACCTAATGTATTATCACCAACGATTGGGATAAGCAACCGTTACCCGAAAGGGATAGCATCGAAATAGGTTAAAGAAGTAAATGAAATTTCTCTAGATCAGGTGACAATGCACCCTAATTGGGAGCTACCAACTTAGTAATGCGACCTACCCGATTTTATACTATTTTTCAGTTGTGAGGCTGGAGGTAACGTACAGATCACACCTTTATTTACTTTGAATGTCACATCGTCATACCCGCTAAATCACAAATTGATTTCCCTAAAAATACCATGGGTATACTACTAAGAGAAACAAATTCCTCCGCCACCAAACGTAAATATGTTTGAAGAGATCAACTTAGGCGATTTATTGAATATACTCTATTAGACATTCTTCCATACAAGAGGTAACGTACAGATCACACCTTTATTTACTTTGAATGTCACATCGTCATACCCTCCAAATCACAAATTGATTTCCCCAAAAATACCACGGGTATACAACTAAGAGAAACGAATTCCTCTGCCACCTAACGTAAGTACATTTGAAGAGATTAACTTAGGCAATTTATTGAATATACTCTGTTAGACATTCTTTCATGCAGGTTGTCCTGGAACTGGAGAATCCGAAAGCACTATTATGTAAATCCATCTTAGGAAATTTCTAACAAGGATTGCCAGAACAGCCCTTGCATAAACTCCGTCTACCATTATTTTCATCATAATTGGTTCGCAACGCAAATGCCCTACAGAGTGGTTTTCAGACAATAAATCCAGTCTCGTTCTCTCGGTATTGACAACGGAAAAATGGTCAGAAATTTGATAGTTGGTTATTTAACTATCAAAGGAAAACACCATATACATAATGATCTTATTTCAAACTGGAAATTTTATTGATCAATCAACAATCAATATTTTCCCCTTTAAATTAATTTATCATTAATTTAAATCATTTCCCCTTTCCCGTTTCCATATATTCATAAATCCTTATTTTCTAAATTTAGAAAATATAAGTTATTAACATTGGAAACATTTCTTATTCACGTATCATTATTCTCCCACATCTATCAGCCTCTAACTATAAACTAGTAAGAGAACAATTCCCTGAATGTTAACCCCGAAGGCCGAAACCAACATCAGATCGATACCCAGAAGCTATTCAACATAACTAATCTCTAGTCAGTTTCTAATTTCCTTAACTTTGTTTCTTATCTTCTTATCAAATCATTGCTTACGCCACTCTCAGATTCAGTTTACAAATCCAATTCTTTTATGAAAAAATTGGTTATAACGATAATGTTATAATCCCTACTTTCAAATTGTCTAACTTCAAAATATAACTTTTATTCATTAATTTGAATAAATATTAATTAATTTATTTATTAAATAAATAAATTTTGATGTAAAAACCGGAAAGTAGACAGTACTCTCCTATATTCGATATAGTCGGATTCCAATGTATAATTTACTCTCGAATAAACTCTATCCGATAACTGTCTTTCTAATAATTATATTCGATAACTCTTTTTTGAATAAACTCTATTCGATAATTTCTCTTTCGAATACAATATATTAGATAATCTCTCTTTCGAATAAGCTATATTCAACAATCTCTCTTTTGAATAAACTATATTCGATAACTCCCTTTTGAATAACTTTATTCGATAACTCCCTTTCGAATAAACTATATCATAATCTCTCTTTCGAATAAACTATATTCAATAATCTCTCTTTCGAATAAACTCTGTTCGATAACTCCCTTTCGAATAACTATATTCGATAGATCCCTTTCGAATAAACTATATTCGATAATATCTCTTTCAAATAAACTATATTCGATAATCTCTCTTTCGAATAAACTATATTCGATTATCTCTCTTTCAAATAGACTATATTCGATTTACATTACGAACTCTAGCATATTTTACCCTTTCGAGTCAACTTAATTTCTGAATTCATTTTTGAATTTAGTACTTCCTAACAATTACAAATTTCCTTTTATAACTGTTATAATTCTGTAAAAGTTTGCTTTTTAATCGTTATTCACTTTAAAACGTGAATATCATCCCTTTACAGAAAACTGGACTCATTTTATCAAATCAAAACTTGATTTCATAATTTAAATACTAACACAGGTTTAAACTCCAATAATCGAATCATTTTATAACTTCTTATTCACATTCCATTTTATTTATCAAATCTCGTTTACATGTCAACTTAAAAGTTGATTTTATTTAATAAGTCTATAATTCTCTATCGCCTTTATATTCGATTATAAAATATCGGTTTTAAACCAAATATTAATTATCTTGTCAAATCCCAAATTATTTAATATATAATTACTTAAAATAGATTATTTTATAACATCTAGCCTAGTTGAATTCTAAATACAAATCTTTATGGATTTTATTTTAATCCTATTCACATTTCGAACATCGAAATAAATTCCATTATATCCTTTTTAAAACAAATTCCCAATTTTTTGTTTTAAATTCACTGCTGAATTTACAATCCAAATTTTCCACTGATAATTAATTTTATTTCATTTATAAACATTGTTTATAAATCACGCTACTTGTTTTTATTATTAAACCAGTTATTTATTTCTAGCCGTTTGAAATCCCATTTCTATTTTTAAAATAAATTTTCTCCTTTTCGAATTCATATTCCATCCTTCATAATTCCCTATATAAATGTTAAGTTTATATCCCATTTTTTCAAATATTGGTGTTAAAACCGGTTTTCACTTATTTATATAAATCCATACTTATATATATATTTACTTTATCCGATAATAAATATTTTAATTAATTTATAATTATTGCTTATAAATTAATCTTCTCAATTTATCTATTATAACAGATTTTTATTCAAAATCTACTTTATATCAAACTTCTCGTAATTCCTTTATAACTCGTGAAATCCCCCTTCCTTTATAATTTTATAAATTTTCCAAATATTTCCTTTTATAAAATCCATTACTTAAATTCAATATCCACTTAAAAATTTCCTTTGATATATTCCGATATCACTTACAGTATTAAAAAATACCAAACAAAAAGGATCAATCATCATCCAAACACATATAATAAATAACAGATTATATACCACATCATATATCACAATATATGAGTATTATAAATATTAAGGAATCCAGCTGGATCCCTCCAACCTGTTTCCCTGCATCACATATGTTAAACAATATAAATAACATCAGTTTCATTTCAATATGAAATATTCTGATAAACAGAATCAATATTTTATTAACGATATATATATATATATATATGTATGTATGTATGTATGTATATATATATATTACTAGATCTATAATTTCAACCAATCAATTAGTAGTTCATCCAAACAAATCAACACACATCAATCAACTATCATTTATCACTTCTAAAAATACGTTATAAAAATATAAACGGTAGAGTTAGTGGGTTTTACTCACATTGGACATTTATCGTTATATAACGATAAACTGTTGTTGTTTTAGATCAAGCAATTTATTTTGCTATAAATTGTAATGAGCTCAAATTCACTTCGAATCAGTTCCATTGTGTACCCATCGTCCATACGATTCCAAAATGTCGAACAGTTCGCGAAACTTATCACGTATGGATAAGATATCGCGTTAACAAGTTTATATACCAATTTAAATTAAAATAAACTTAGTTTATTTTTATAATTGGGCCTCGCTAAATTTTAAACGGCCCATACCAATTTACAAGCACCCTTACCCACTTCTTCTCCAAAATGAAATATGCTGGCTTCAGTAATTATCCTTCCTCCATTTTTTGTTTTCATGAAATTCACCCTTCACCATCATTAACAAAAATTTAAATGTTAATTATTAAACTAATTAAGCCACTACCCCATGTTTTAAGCTTCCACCTGCTTGCATTCTCCCTCTCCATTACTAATTCCGCTCCTTCTTCCTTTAGAAAATCCACGCACCATTACAGACTTCTTTCTCCATCCCTCTTCCATCTACTTCACGATTTAAGGAATGGTTTTCACCATCGTTCATCATTTTGAATTCTCCATTCACCCATTGCTACGTTACCCAACTCGATGCCTTTCTCTAAAGTCTAATTTCGAAACTTTCTGTAGCTGATGCTACAGGGTGCGGCACTTACCATTGTCGATATCCACCAAACTACGCGTATGAATTCTATCTTCCATGCTGGATCCAAAAACAACATCTAATTAAATAATTAAAACTCCCACCTCAGGATTCCAAGAACCCTAGCAACGCTGGTTTAAAAACCGTGATTTCCAGAATGGTGCGCATTCCAAAATTTTGATATAGAAATGAAGAGAAAATCTAGACGAATCCAAATATACTACTCTCGTGATTTATTGATACTAATTTGCATTTGTTTAGATTAATTTGAGCAATCACGAAATGCACTAAGGGAAATACAACGACGTTATAAGGTTTGACCAGAGAAATGAAATTCCAATGGTTAGTAAGGATGTAGTGGTATTTATAGGGAAATTTTAATATTTGATTATTATAATTATTTTTATTCCAACGCTGTCTATATTTGTCATTAAAAATCCCTATGACCGCATATAATATCCAAATTTGATGAAAATGGACGTGCAACTAAAGTTCGACATTACGGACCCAAAAAACTTGTTTTGTCGAATTTCGAGTCTGTTTGCTCACACAACGTATTTTCAAAGTCAAATAATTGACTGTTTTTCACAATAAAATCCCGTATGGACATATACTAACTCCAAAGATCACGAAACTTGAAATGTAACAATAATTTAGTATTCTGGATCCAACAAATTAATTTTGTCGAAAACAGAGGTCGTTTGCAAAAATGGCTATTTTCTAAGGTCTAAATAAACCAAATTAAATATTAATATATCTAAAAACAATTTAATTTAATATTAGTAAATTAATATTATTGTATATATTCACAAAGAATATCATACAATTATAAAATAAACACTCTTGGATTTATAACTCGATATTCTCAAACCCGAGTTAAATCGATATTCTATTTATATTAAAAATCCTTTTATAATATAAATAAATCTTTGTATATTATAAACGAATTTCGTACAGACTATTTGAAAATTTGATTTGGACATAACTCACATTCGGTACGACGAAATCTCGGTTTTTCTCTTTCATTAGAAAAATACCGTTCAACATATTCGAGCGTTTCTTATTTCACAGAAATCCGACTTAAAATGGATTCTGTATATTCCATTAAAGTTCGTATCGCCAAATTATGAACTACCACGCCATTTCGAGCTCGATTATAATTATAATATAATTTTTATGTTCAATTATCTTTTATTAAATATATTCGTTATTATAATTTAATTCTAAACTGAATTAAATTAGTTTAATCATCTGATTCACACAACATTGCGAATTCTACTATTTCCGACTATTTCAGAAATAAATATATTATTCTATTATTTATATTAATTAAATATTCAATATTATTTAATTAAACAACCATTTAAATCTCTATACCACTATTTAAATAATTAAATAAATTATATATTATACCGTAAAAATACGGGATGTTACAAGTAGCGAGTGGGAAATGGAAGATTCGGACGTGTGAGGACATAAGGTATTAAATCTTTGTTATTGTATAATATGAGGTTTGGCAGTGGTGTATTGTGGAATTTAATCTTTATTTTTCTTCTGGGAGGAGGAAACATGGTATGACAATATTGACTATCATTTGTAGGGGGTTTATCGGGTCAATGAGAAGCTAATGGTGTCGATTTTGGTAGTGTAGCAACAATAAACCAGTGGTTGGGGACGTTCATAGTAGGGAGAAGGATTTCATTTCCTGTCGGCGTGAAGTTTAGAAAAAATGATTAAGGTAAAACTTATTTAATTATTTATTTAATGATATTCTAAGCTACTTAAGTTATATTACAAAATCATAATAACTAATTGTTCATACATAAACAGAATCAAGCAAAATAGATTTCTTTGGATTCAAATGCACATAGGCTATGCTATGAGATTAATTTGGAATGCTTTGAAGCTTTCTAGGATTTTTGTATAAAATAACAATAAGTCAGCGAATTAAAAATCATGATGAGTAAATCTTTCTTATAATTTACTATTTAAATTTTATTTTGAATAGAGTAAAATATTTGTTGATTGTTTGGATTCGTTTAAATATTTTTGTGGCTATAAAAAATATATTAGTTATTTAGGCTAAGTGTTTGTGGTTATATATATATATATATATATTTATAAATTGGTGGTTGGATACTTCCCATAGTATCATTATCAGATGCCCGCAATATAATTAACGGACGACCCTATGCGCCCTACAATATGATAGTGGATGACCTTCTATACCGCGATATTCTGCCTTGAAGCAGCATGAGTATTATTTATGTTGGCTAACGTCTGTAGATGCAGGATAAACAGGTTGGAGGGATCCAACTGGATTCCTATAAAATAAATTTTTTTTTTTGTTTTCATGCATATTATCATATATGATGTGTTAAAAAACATGTGGTTGATAATTTTGTGTTTTTGATTGGTTGAATATCACTATCTCTAAATGTTGATTATAAAAATATCATGCAAAAGGGTTTTGAGATTTAAAATGGAAAATCTATTTTTCTAAAATAGAATTTGAATTTCGAATGGACTAGAAATAAAAACAAGTAATAAATTTATAAATGGTGATTATATAATAAATGGAATAATTTTAATTGGATAATGTGAGGAATTGAAATGAATTTATAAACGGTGTTTATAAATGAGGGGAAATAAATTTTCATTGGATAATATGAATATTTAAATTCAAATGTGAATTTAAAGTGAGAATTGAGAAATCGTTTTGTTGATATCAAAGTTGGTATCAACATCCCAAAAGCTCAATCAACACTTTAAAGTATAATCCATTACAAAGTTAAGAATGAGTATAGCAGGGAAAAATAAAGTGCACATAGTTTTAGAGTGGTTCGACTTGAAAAGAAGCCTACGCCCGCTATGGAGGAAGCTTTGATTATCATCATGGCAATTAAAAAATATGTGACTTTAAAATTCATATACATTCTCTCTCATTTACAATAGATTCGCTTGAATCACCCAAAGGAATAGCTTGATCTCTCTAAATGCAAGGTTAAAGGATGACTATCTTCAGTGATTGGACACTTGAGTGATTTGAATGAATTCCATTGATGATTTTGTGTTAGATCTTCGTTTGGAGATGATTAATGAAGGTAAAATCACTTAGAATGATGGAGAAAATAGTTGGACAACCTTTTGGGGTCTTAGAAATCGATCCCCCATTAAAGTGGAGTTCATGATCTATTTATAGGTATGTGTAGAATGAGGTGAAGTAGCTGAAATGTAGTGTGCAGGAATCATATCGAAATTCCCTATATTTACGAAAATGCCACTACAGATTCGAACTTTATAGCTGGCAACAGCAGTCATTTCAGCTACACCGATCCGACATGAACGTGTTATCCAATATGGGGAGCATGCCCGATCCAAAATGGGGAGTACGGCCGATCCGAAATGGGGAGTATGACCGATCCGAAATGTACGATCCAATTTAAAGAGGCGCAACCGATCCGATGTGCATGACCCCATCCTGTGAAGCACGACTGATCCAAGCAAAATATGTGTGATCGTACCGATCCGACTTTGTGCTAGTGCAACCGACCCAATATGCCATCGAGTGAATGACCCATTGTTCTAAGCCGTGATATCGTGGATTAGCATTTGCCCCTCGGAGTTTATAATTTTTTGCTTGTAAAAAATTGTGAGCTCCGAAATGCACATTTTTATCACACATTGATGGACCATTCACGTTGTGTTTTAATTTCCTATTAGCACTGTTCGACACACTTGTTTCCTCTTGGATCGGTATGGCACTTGTGAACGGATTGGGTACAACGGGTCTTCGCGTTCCGGTAAGGCCATTCTTATTCTGCCTTTATATTGCCTTTAACCTTCACATCTGCACTTTACCATTATTACTGAGGAAAACATCTGTGGTGGCCATGCTTACTTGAAGAACCTTGCATCAAATCAGATTAGACTCTCTCCTCTTCCCGGTTGGATTTACAACACCAATCCCTTAGAGCCTCAAATCCACCCACCTGTCTCATTTCCGTTGCAAATCCCAATATTTCTGTTCCATACTACAATGATTCTTCCAAATCTGAAGCACCGCACTGTTTCAGTTATCCATATTCTCAATTTCGCATTGGTTTCATCAATTTGTACTGTAGAAGGCTTGGGTCTTGACTAGAAACGATTTGAACACGGTTTGAATTGGAACTGAATTTTTTCCTTTTCTTTGAATTGTAATAGTTGAAATTTGGAACGGAATTGATTGGATTTGGTTTAAGGTTGTATATGTAAATGATTGAGGGATCCAAATTGGTTGTATATGTAAATGATTGAGGGATCCAAATTCATGCGAAATCCCCTTGAATTTTTTTCCGTGTTGAATGCATATGACATGTTCGATAAAATGCCTGAGTCATGTAACCTTGTTTGCTTTGTTGTAAATTGGGTACCGATACTTTAAATTCTGATACACGATTTCTTTGAAAAGCTGTGTTCTTCGAGAGAGAGTTTAATGTAGCAATCCCTTGCGATGATTCAACGTTTTAACTTGTTTTGGTGTGATGCGACATCCCATTGGTTTAAATTCTGGTTGGTACTCGTTGTTGGATATAATTTTAGATTACGACATGTATCCCACCTTTTCAACGATAGTTTGCCTTAAAGCTTGGTGTTTTACTTGATGAATGAATGAACTTTTTTTGCTGATAACATTTGAATGTTTGGGTCACAGTAGTTACTTCTTGAATTTGCCTTTTTGTATTTCGAGAGTTTTCTGGAAGTTGGAGAATTGCAAAGGTGAAGGGGCAGTCATGACTGAACAGTCTTGAAATGATCATTGTCAACCCAATTTAGATCAATCATTATTAGACCAGTTTGGATCGGTCATTGCTGGTCCAATGCAGATCGTTCATTCCCAATTCAATTCGAACCGGTCGTTGCTGATTCAACTTGGGTCGGTCATCGTCGATCCAACTTGGTTTAGCCATGGCCGATCCAATTTGAATCATTCATTGCCAACCTAGTTCGGATTTGTTACTGCACTTTTGTATTCTTTTGACAATATTTCTGACTATCAACCCTTTTCTATACTATGCCAACATTGGAAATCTTTTCTGATTTTTTCACCTGTGCTTTGTTTTCGAACACAATTATTTGTGTAGAAATGGTAAACCGCCAACAATCGCACGAACAATAAGAGGAGGCATCTGAGTCTACTCAAATTAACACCTCTGCCCAAGCTTCACATGCCAACCAAGATTTCCCAATTCCCCGACCTATCACTGGGGTACCTTCTGAGAGGACTACGACAAAGCTTTTTTCGTAGTTCTATAAGAGCTTATGTGCCCAATTTAGAATTTCAGAAACTGAGGCAAGACTACCAGAAGCTCGCTGATCTCCCACCCCCAGGCTATGTCACTATGAGTCGTTCTATGCTAGAGTACGGGGCCATTCCACCCTTTAACCCTTTCCTGGAAATGATTCTTCGGCATTTGGCTATTTCCCCTTCCCAGTTACACTCGAGTGGATATGCCATTTTTACTGGGCTTTATGTGTTGTTCATGAGGACATGGAAGCGCGCACCCACCTTCATAGATATATGTTCTTTGTATGTGTTTAAAAGGAGGAAGCAACGGCCATCAATTATTTCCATTGAAGAAAAAAACTTCAAGATTATAACTGATTTATTGGATAGTGTTCGGGGATTTCTAGAACAATATTTCTTTGTTCGATGTCCCGACAGTTTCTATAGTAGATAGATGGAAGGAGGTAAATACTTATTCATAGCTCTGTTACTTCATTTTCCGTCCAAGTCTTGAGTTTTAAATCCTTTGTGTGTTTCTAGCAGAATTTCCACCTTCTGACCCAAATGCAGCGGTCGACTAGGATCTACTTGATACTTTAAAAGCTGTCGACGAGAAAGAAAGGAGTAGAAAATTCTTATTCATAAAATAGTTTCTTCGTCAATACCATCTGCTTGACCCTTCCAATACTCTAGTATTATACTTAGCTTCTAAGAAGGAATCTGCTAGTAAGTCCTCTACTAAGAAAGCCTCTCTAAAGAAGTGTTCTGACATTGCGGGCAGTAGTAAAACGCCTCCGAAATCTAAACTGGTTTCCATTAGAGAAGAGGAGTCTCAACAGCATGAGGATGAGAGCGAACGGGTTGAGAAGGAAATCGAGTAGGTTGAGAAGGATAGATCCACTTCAGAAACCCTTTCGGATCCGATGAAAGGGGCAAACAACCCGGAGATACTGAAACAACTTCTAAGGATAATATAAATGCTTATAAGACTGTTGAGGACTCCTCTGTTCATGTTACTCAAGAGGAGAGCTCCTCGGACACTTTTAAGAATTCGAGTGATATCAGCTCGACTAAAGATCTTATTCAAGGTGATATCGTAATCCAACCAATTAAACCTCATGCCACGAATATAGGAATTAGTACACTCGGAGCTCCCGTCTCTAAACCCGAAAAACTGCTCATAGATCTAAGGATTGCTTTAGAACCAACTATGAAAATTGGTTCGTTATTGGATACACATTAGCAAATTTTTTACTTATGCTATGAGTTTATAGTTCCTTGCATTAGTTTCATAAACTTGCCTCAGTATTTTTCAATGTGAACACTAAATTTCTTCTTTGTCTCTATTCCCAACCCAGATGCTGAAGCCCTCATTTATGAAAGACTTCAATAAAAAGTCGGGAAAGTGTAATCTGAAACATCTTCTGAAAACTACCCATCCTTCAAGACACTCCCAACGATCCCATCATTCTCAACATCCACAACCTCCCCATCAATCTCGTCCATTTCCATAACTTCCTAAAACAAACGATCAAAGCCGGTGGAGGCAGGACCATGAAGCTATGCTAGAAGAACAAAAGAGGAAGGAAGTGGAGAAAAAGAAAAGGAAAAGCGGGCAGAAGAGAGATAAGAATGATCGGGGCAAGGACAACTCTCAGAAGCATCATAAACCGGACGAACTTCCTATGCCAGACATTCAGATTACGTCCGATTATCCGTCCTTGGCTTCTCCATCCGTCACTCCAACTCCCGTTGACCTTCAAATGATTATTTACAGGCCTCATTATACTCCCAGACCATGCTACCTAGAGCTTGCTAAACGATTCAAGGGTTAGTGTCTACAGGGGATGTACTTTGACTTGGACATATACCCCTCCGATAGGCGAATCATCCTTGGCGAAATGGACACCATGAAAAGTCGCATGCTCACACAATTTGAGTTTGCTAAGAGTCAGTTGGAGACACAAATAGATATGATCATAAATCTTGCTGAGACACAAATTGGTGCTTGGCATACGTTTTCTTATGATCTCCAAAGGCTCAACAAGGACAATATCGAATGAATCCTTACTTTGGAGAATGAAAAGGTTGAGCTTATCAAAGCCCTTGAATGCCGGGTAGAACCATTGCCTCGTTAACTTAAAGAGATACAGAATTAGCGGGCTTAGAGGACGAAAATAAGAGGCTCAAAGAAGAACTTGCTACCGTGAAAGCGCAAGTCCAAGAGGTTCAAACTTCCTAAGAGCTTGCCGAATCTCAGCTAATTATAGAAAAGAATGCTTCTTCCGCTCATCAGCAAGAAAACACTATTCTTTGGGAAAAGATCTCTTCTCAAAGTATGACTCTTTCTGCAGTGTAGGAAAATAACAGAACTCTTGAAGAAGAGAGATTTAAAGCTGTAGCTGCTCTCGGAAAGGCTCAGTTGGACGCCGATGCTTCTTTGTTTAACTTTTATGTATTTAGTGTCATATGTCGAGGAAGTTTGCATTATCTAGAAGATTAATTTGAGATTACTTTGGCTCTTGTCTTGGAGAGAGTACTTGGATCAATGATGGTGACCACACTGAAGATGAACTTATTGAAGATCTTTTAGATGAAGAGTCCCGCAAATCCTTAGCTGAGGGAAAGGTTCGGTTGAAAAAAGTGCGAGACTTGGTAGGCGATAGGGCTGGAGCTTCAGGGGGGCAAGGCCAAGATCAAACGAATATTGATGCCATCGTTGATACCGCTAACATTGAAGCCTCTGGCTCGCAAACTCCGATTAACCCTCCTGCTGTTCTCAAGGAGAAGGAAACAGTTACCGAGAAGCATAATAGAATTGAGGAGGAAGATGACAACGATGTAGACAAATTTGAGGTTGAGGAGCACAGTAATATCCAAGCGAATCTTGAAGTCGCAGGTAAAACTAAAGTTGTGCAGGCTATGTTATACTTAGACTCCCTATGCCCTTCACCTGGGACAACCACATTTCATGCTTACTATTCATCTGTCTTAGGTCTAATCTCACCAGAGTCTCCTTCTGGCGGATTTACTGCTATGATAACTTAAGTTATGGTCACTGGGTCGACCTTGATGTCTATTCCTCCTGCCTCAGTTACTACTCCCCCTCCGGGTGATGCATCTTTGCTTGGTACTGCGACCTAGGATCGCAGGCCACGTAGATCGGTGCATTTTCCTATTTGAACGATGATGCTGATTACATCCCTAGCGAGGGAGATTCGGACCATACTGACGAGACCCCCAAGAAAAGATGCTAAGGATCCAAAGAAGCAGAAAACAAAGCCTGCATCGTCCTTGAAGCGTAGAGGAGGGATTCTGAGAAGAAAGGGATTATCACTCTATCCTTTCAAGAAAGTCCGAGCGGCCCGGTAACCAAATATGGAAGCTAGACAACTAGTACTCCTCCTTCTTCTTCTACTAAGCATTCTCTAAGGTCAGGTGACTCCAAGAGTGGGAAGAAGAAGTAATGCTTATGACTAGCTTTCCTCACTTTCTGTTACTGCATTTAGACCGGTTGTGTATGCGAGTGTCGATCCTCGCTCGCCACTTTATGCCTATTACTTCAAGCACATTTGTGTCTGAAACTTTTGTACTTGTGATTCTGTGATTGACTTGTGTTGTTGTTGTGATGAAACTGTGCTCTATTTTGTTGTACTCAAGCTTTTACTTTAGCTTTATTGTACTCTTCTACTTGTATTCTACCATTGTTCCTTCTCACATTTATATTACAAGTCTGTATTATAAACCTTTTGTTGCTGCAATGCCAAATGCCATGATGATCTAGTGGTATGTTTTATGAGAACCGGTTCTTCCAGTTGTAACCATGTTGCCCCCATACCATGGAACATTAAGGGCTGTTTGGAATCTACAGAATCAACTTTGTTGAATTCTTTTGATTTCGACTGTGGCACTCAATACTTATATTATGTGGGTTACATCCTTTGTCGTCCACCATTGTGCCGAAGTCTCCGAGTTTGCCTTAGTACACTTCAAGAGATTCAACTCTGTTGATCGATGTTGTATTTTCTATTGTAGAGGCCTTTTGTTTACATTCAATCATTTCACTCACCAACTTGGTGATCCAGGCCCTTCAGAGGTTAGATTAAATGCATGCCCGAGAAGAGGTCTTGGGTTTGATTCAACCCAATGCTTGTTTTATCCGACTTGGTTAACCCAGACTCAGAAAGACTACATTGGATACCCCCATTTAGGTTGGGATTTCTGTTTTGTGCTGGTCTTTTCATCTTGGATTTACAGGTCCTTCTAGTGTTTACTCTGCCATTTGTTTCTCCTCCCTTTGGATAAATCCAACATTGTCGAAACTAGAGCAGACACCCCCGTTCAACGAATCCGAACTTAGCTTTCCTTCAACCCGTTAAGCCAAGTCTGGAGGGAACTAGTTTAGATTCGCCTACCGGCTATGATTTATGTATGTGTTGGTCCTTCCAGCTTTGGTTTGCCTGTCCTTTCGACCTGACACTACGCCATAGATGGCCTATCACAATGAAAATACATGGTGTTGCTAGCTACAATGTTGCCATTGCTATGCAGTTTTTTGTCTATTGCAACGCACGCTTCAATGTGTTAGCATAAATATCAACATGTGTTGCAGTAGATATAGATATTTTCACATTAAAAAATTAACAAAATTAGCAATCCACATGAATTCGATCCAACGGTCTACGTTGCCCATCCGCATCAATAATTTTCCTTTACTGTCTCAGCTCCTTCGGCCCAAATTTTCATTTTCCCCCCAAATCTTCACTTTCCCGCTGGAAGACAATTATCGCTTGGTCACGCCTCCACCTTTCATTCTGCAAATCAAAAATTCCATCTAGGGTTTTTGCTTATCGCCTTCTGTCTTAAAATCATTTTTGGCTTTTGCTTTACTAAATTTCTTATTTGGGTTTTTCAGTAAATAATTACAATTTACAATTTGTAGCCAATATTCCCAAAATATGAAGGAAGTCATGCTCAATTCACCAACATCTGGATCGATTTTCCCGTTCTAACGTTCCAGCAATTGCGAGATGGATTCATCACAAGCAGATCGATTTAGAAAATCAAAATCGAGGGAAGGTACCGCGCAGTCCACTTTTGCAGAATGGTTCGGATCAGTTTGATTCTTCAAAACGAGGTATGGATTTTAGGGTTGGCAATTTTGGGATTGGTTGATTGTTTCCCGGTGACATTCAACACTTTGATTTTACTTATGGATGGACTATTATTCGTACAAAAATTTGAGATGCACGTAAATTTTAGTTCATCATATCAAAAAAATCCTTTAACGCATTATCGTTGGAAGGCTAATTCAACTATTGTTCAGGCAATATCTGGTTATACTGATGTGAAATATCCTAAGGATTCTGGCAAATTGGTTTAGGCATTGAGGACTTTGATATGTAACATCAACAGTCTTAAAAAACATTGCTTCACTTCAAATTACCAGCGAAAAGCATCTATATGTGCAGTGCTAACATCGCTACCACTATACACTTTCATTGCTACCACCGTACGAACATAGATCATTTTTTATTTGATGCAGTCTACTGAATAATAATGTGCATGCATTACATTATATGTTTATCATGTTTTATTTCTTCAATGTTACTCTGCATGAGTTTTTAATTTGATAAGTAAAATTGTATATGCATCTTTCCGGCTGTACCATCGATAATTTTTTCTATCAATGTCAGGCAATTGTCCAATACCTGACTGATAATTACATATGTCTATTAACTCCGGATTTATATTCATTATCATTAGAACATGAAGATGTCTTTATGAATGTTTGTTATTTTACTTGTAAATTAAACCGGACACATAGGTATTACATTTGTGAAGTACGAATATTGGAGGTACCGAGTTGCGAGGTATGTACTGCATACAAATTTTGATTATAAGCCAAACTTCAAATTTTGGCCAAGATAATGTTAGAAGCCAACTTAATAGTTCCCACAATGTTTATGAGCAGACTTGATCCCATGGATCTTCTATTTTGTTTTATTTGTTTGTTTCTAAAGGAGTCACAGACTCATATTTTCTTTGTAGATATTACTGTGGGTGTTAGAAAATATGGACTTGTCAGAAGGAAAAAATTTATGCAGCTTCCATGAGCTTTTGTCATTCGTATTATAAAACTAAATTAAGTGTATTGAAGCATTCATTTTATATGCTGACTTTTGTTTGATTGTGTCATTTCACTCATTTGTACTGTAGATATTTTAGTTTCCTTGTGTCATGAGCACTATTTAATTGGATTGATGGCTGCACAAGTTCTGTTTATAAATTATGTGCACTGCTATCAGCACTTTTATTTTGATTCTTCATGGTTCCATGAACTTTTTTAGTGGATTATGAATACTGCTCTTATTTTAGGCTTTCATAGGGCAAGCCATTCTTTCATTATGTAAATGCTTCAGTGTTGGATATCGATTCCAATGATTTTTCTAGGGTAGGACTCTCATCCCTGCACCACACCGAGCATACTAGTAGCATGGAGCATTCCAAAGGTGAAATGAATAAACCATTGGAGATAATTTTTGATCAAAAGTCAGAGGGAAAGTTTGAGTAGCATATGTTTAGTAATTCCACGATGTGTATTTCATCCAACATGTGTTATTCAGTTTGATATAGGCTTTTGATTAATTTGGATGTTGTACCTCATACGAGATTGATCCAACACTTTGATTTCAGACACATTTGCATGGTGGGATTGGGAAAGATGGGAGACTGAGATTGATTGGATGGCTCTTCAAGGAATCAACTCGCCCTTTGCTTTTAATGGACAAGAGGCAATTTGGCAGAAAGTTTCTTTAGGTATTTATATCTTATTTTTCTAAAGTAATTGTTTCTGGAGTAATTGGAAACATTATGGTATGATTAACAAGACTTAAACTCAGACAATGTTGAGGCATTTCAAACGTACAACCTGTAGATCCAATAGGAACATGATTACTTGAGGCTACATTGTTCTATTGACAAATGAAATAGACGAAGCACAATAAAAGGAAGAAATGAAATCAAACTTGCAATATAGGATAGATTAAACATGATTACTCATATTAATCATACAGCATAAAATTCTATTATCTCATTTATGGTCAGTTTTGATCACTTATGGTCAGTTTTGATCAATTATGTTCAACTATGCAGTATTTCTGCTAACATTGAGGACGTCAGGACTCTTACCTACCTATTATGGAATAGAAACTGGTTCCTTGTTTTTTTCCCTGTTAGTGCAGTGTTTCTTGCTTATGGTTGTATGTGTGAGTCTGTATATGAGTGAATCGAGTGAGAATATAGTGAGGAATGTATGTAAATATGAAATATACCAGTGAATGTACAATAGTGGAGTCCAAAAAATTTGTACTGTTTGAAATGTTGAAATAAAATATTTATTTGAATAAAAAAATGTGTTTGAATACTGTGTTATAATAATATTTATTATAATATTATGAATTTTTTTATTAATAGCAGTTGAGGTATAATTACTTTTAACAGTTGTAATTTTTTTTAACAACTACTAGAAACAGTTGTAAAAAGGGTCGACTTTATTACGATTGCCAGCTGTACTAGACATATTGCAACTGTTTTTGGCAGTTGTGAAAGGATATTTTTTGTTCTAGTGGTACCTGTGGCAACACTTGTAGTGATGTTACCGTAGGGTCGCAAAGGTGTTGCCTTTGACTCTAAGGCAACGCGGCAAAAGGCAACCCCGAAAAAGTGTTGCCACATATCATTTTTTGCCTACAGCAACACTTTTTGGCATCTACTGCGTCACTTCTCTGGGTTGCTGTAGGCCATCTATGGCGTAGTGTGATACTGGTACTTCTAGATCAGGTTTGTCGATCCTTCCGACATGGTGCTGGTCCTTCCAGCTTGGGTTTGCCGGTCCTTCCAGCTTGGGTTTGCCGGTCCTTCCGGCCTGATACTGGTAGTTCCAGATTAGGTTTGTCAGTCCTTCAGACATGGTGCTAGTCCTTCTATCTTAGGTTGCATTGTCCCACGGGGCAAACATTAGTTCTTTTATCGGGAATTACCACGATTTATGGAACTGAGGTCCTGAACTTCTCATTTAAGAAGGTGCCCATACGGTGGAACTTCCAACCTTTTACTTATTGGTTTGGTTGGGCTACTTTCACCTTTGCATCGTTTTACGAGTTTGACGACAATCCTTCTACTGGACGCTTATTTTGCCAAGCGACCGTAGCTTGGGATTTTGTATCTCAAACCTTTTGCTTTAGGAAATGTTTTCCTTGGTGAAAGGTGCAGCTTTTCGAATTCATACCCATTTGCTGCGCTTTTTACCATTTGACCCTGGATAGCTCATTCATGTTTGATTTGCAAGGTGATGCGTCTCATCATCTTGTTTACTTTGTATGATGCTTTTAGCACTCAACGCTTGAGCTGTCGCAACCAGGATATGCTTGAGAAGCTTCCAAGTCTGGCTGGATTGTGAAAGAGCTGTTGCTCTTATATCGCCTACATTCAAAAAATCAATTTTAGCAAGCTTTGTGTTTCTAAACAAGAGTTTGCACATATAAGATTCATGCAAGCAAATAGACTTTCTCATTCATGACTTTTCATATGTACATAGCTCAAATATAATGCTTGCAAATATTTACAACTTTTTACAGCAGGTTTAAACAATGTATCATAGAAAGTAGCGGCAAAGATGCTCGCTATTTTAGGCTCTAGGAATCTGGATACCATATGTGTTAGACAACTTAAAGGTGTCATCTTGGAGTTTCTAGCTCACAACATAAGGTCCTTCCCAATTCGGCCCTAATATCCCGGTTTTAGTCATTACTTTCTTCAGCACAAGGTCTCTAATCTCGAAAGTTCTATGTCTGACTTCAGAATTGAAATGTTTGGCTGCCCTTCTTTGATGTGCAGCAACTCTGAGTTCTGCTTCATTTCTCTTTTCCTCGATCTTATCGAAGGGCCTCAAGCTGTAGCTTCTCGTTTTCCTCTAGGTTGAAGTGAATCCTTTTGTGAGTGGGGACTTCTAGCTCCACAGGAATCATAGCCTCAAACCCAAAAGCCAAGGAGAAAGGAGTATGCCCAGTTGTTGTTCTATGAGTTGTGCGGTACGCCCATAGTGCAAGAGGAAGCTCATCTACCAAACCACCTTTGGATTTCACTAAGCACTTCTTGATGGTTGATTTTATGATTTTGTTCACTGCTTCTACTTACCCGTTTGCCTGCGGATGAGCCACTACGGCGGAGCTTTTTTGAATTTTATACTTGGCAAAGAAGCTCTAGAACTCTTCACTTTCAAACTAGGTTCCATTGTCCGTGATTATCTTCTACGACACACCAAACCTGCAAATGATGTTCTTCTTGATGAAATTGATAACTTTCTTTGAAGTTATGGTGGACAATGGTTCTGCTTCAGTCCATTTGGTGAAGTAATCTATGGCTACAATAACATACTTGAAGCTAGACTTTGCTATGGGTAGTGCTCCGATAAGATCGATGCCCCCAAACGGCAAATGGCCACGGGATGACCATTTGAGTTATTACTGTCGATGGTGCTCTTGGAATCTTTGCAAATCTCTGACATCTATCGCACTTCCTCGTGCATGCCGTGGAGTCTCGATTTACAACTGGCCAGAAGTAACTATATCAAAGAATTTTCTTGGCCAATGTCTGACCGCCAGTATGGCCTCCGCATTCACCTTCATGAAATTCCACCATGATTGCTTTTGATTCGTCCTTTGTAAAACGACGAAGAAGAGATATAGAGAATCCTCGCCTGTATAGTTGTCCAGGAGAAGAGGCATAGAGAATCCTCACCTGTATAGTCGTCCATCTTGAATGAGATATATTGGAGACATTCGTAAATATTTCTCCGCTTCTTAGCTTCTGTCAGGAGCGCACCTGTCAGGAGATATTTTTCAATTGGTGTGATCTATTTGTCTAGCTCTTCGACTTCTTCCATGATCCAATCCATATCAATCTGTTTAGTGCTAGGACTAGAAAGAACCTCCACTGGAACTAATCCCATCAGTTGTGCATCTCCTATGCTTGCATGTTTTGCTAACAAATCTGCCTTGGTGTTCTCTTCTCTAGGAATGTGAGATATGGTGTAATATTTAAAGCTATCTAGCAGTTCCCAAGCCTTGGATAGATAATCTGGCAAGTTGCCTCCTCTGGCCTGGAACTCTTTCCGAACTTGACATACCACCAATTGTGAATCACCAAAAATTTGTAAGGTCTTTAGCTGCAATTCCCCTGCCAGCCTTACCCCTACAATAAGGGCTTCGTACTCAACTTCATTATTTGTTGATGGAAACTCTAACCTCAACGCATAGCAGATGGATCTTCCTTCAGGGGTCTCTAATATCACGCCTGCCCCTGAACAATAGTCGTTTGATGCTCCATCAACAAATAACTTCCATTGAACATTGGATTTGACAACAGGTTCCTCCGTTTCGTCTCCTCGATCCGTGAACTCCGCAATATAATCTGCAAGCGCCTGTCCATTGATTTCTCTTCGGGGATGGTATGTGACATCATGTTGACTGAGCTTAATATTCCATTTCAGCAACCTCCCGGAAGTTTTTGGACGGAACGAGACTTGCTTCAAAGGATGATCAGTGAGGACTTTGATAGGATAAGCTTGAAAGTACGGTTGAAGTTTCTTCAAGGCGATGAGCAGGCAATAAGTGAGCTTTTCCAACTTTGGGTAATCCCAGTCAACCTCTTACTGATGTAGTAGACCGGCCTTTGAACCTTCGAATCCTCTTTCATCAAGTCAAAGCACGAGCAGACTCTGCCATGTATAAGAACAAATCTTCCCCGTCACTAGGCTTGGAGAGCATTGAAGGTGTCGCTATATGCTGGATTAGCTCCTCAAGGCTTTCTGGAATTTTGGAATCCACTGGATATCTTTTTTCTCTTTCCCGAGGGCATCAAAGAAAGGAAAGCACATGTCCGTTGCCCTTGATATGAAGCGATTTAAAGCTGCAATCTTTCCATTTAAGCATTATAGTTTCCTTTTGATCCTTGGAGCATGCATTCCCCTCAAGTATGATATCCGAGCTGGGTTGGTCTTTATACCCCTGGCATTGACCATCAACCCTAATAATTTGCCTGAAGCGAGTCCGAAAGAACACTTTAAAGGGTTCAGTTTCTTACCATATCGGCGTAGGATATCGAACGTCTGGGCTAGATTCTTTAAATGATTAACAGCCCTCTTTGACTTTACCAACATGTCATCAACATAGACCTCCATTGTCCTGCCGATATGTGTTTTAAACATAGCGTTCACAAGCTGCTGGTAAGTTGCCCCCGCATTCTTCAAGCCAAATGGCATTACTTTGTAGAGATACAAGCCAACATCCGTAATAAAGCTTGTGTCTTCTTGATTTGGTTCATACATCATGATATGGTTGTAGCCTGAATAAGCATCCATAAAAGACAACAACTCATGCTTGGTTGTAGAATCCACTAGTTGATCTATTCTGGGAAGAGGGAAGCTATCCTTTGGATAGGCTTTATTAAGATCCGAGTTGTCTATACAAACTCGCCATTTTCCATTCGCTTTCTTTACAAGCACGGGGTTGGAGACCCAGTTCGGATAAGTAGATTCTTTGATAAAGCCATTTTCCATCAATCTGTCGACTTCTTCCTTTAGAGCTCTTGATCTTTCCGACCCTTCTCCTTTTCTACTTGACGGATGGAACACGTGGATCAATATTGAACTTAGGAACTTCAACATCTAGGGAAATGACACACATGCCAAAAGGGCTCCATGCAAACACATCCAGGTTATGTTTCAAAAAGTCAATCAACTAACTCTTCAACTCTGGGCTTAACTGAGATCCTATATTCAACAAGCGGTTTGGATGTTTCGGATTTACAACAGAAGGAATTGTGATCTCAGCTGGATCTGCTCTTCCATCCCATGTACTGGCTTTTCTAGGATCCATTTCCTTTCGTACTCCGCTGCATTCGCCAATACAGGGCCCCGCTCTAATCGCTATAAGGTGGTGTCGCGAATGCGGAGCCTCCGCACTCTTTCCCATATCTTTCTTTCTAGCTTCACACAGTTCTGTTATATAACAGTCCCCTGTTGTGGCCTGATCACTCTTAATTACACCAATTTCGTCTTCGGTTGGAAACTTCATGGATAAGCACCAAAGAGCTAGTGCAACTTTAAAGCTTGTCAGAGTCGGCCTTCCAAGGAATGCATTGTAAGAAAAAAGTTCGTCTACCAAGACAAAAGTCTGCATCATAGATACTTTGCGCTCTCCATCTGCTAGCTCTATAAGTAGGTAGATCACGCCGATAGGCTATGTAGGTTGTCCAGTGAATCCATAAATCTTGTTATGACATGCCCAAACAATTGTCATAGGAAGCTTCATTTTCTTAGTGGTATTTCTAAAAATCACGTTAACAGAGGCCCACTATCAACTAGAACTCTTCTCACAATTGCAGGGCTAAGGCCGACCGTGATCACCATGGGATCAACGGCTGGTGTGATCAGTCCATCTAAATCTCAATCTTTGAACACCACATCTTCGGCTGAAGTTCTAGGCATCTTCATTGGAAGTGTGTTTCTCAAGATCAGGTACCTCTCTTCTTTTGAGGCATTCTTTAGCTCGTTATCGTATTTTTCCATGTCCCCCCAGCTTCTTCCAGTTGGGTGGAGTTCTCCAGAAATCGTGTTGATTACCGGTCTTGAGTCAATAGGATCTTGAGCTTTCCCTCCTGTTATGGGTTGACTGGTAGAATTACTCTGCCCTGGGTAGCTCGAACATTTTGAGGATTCCTCACACACTGTTGAAGCATGTTCTTTCTGATGAGCTCCTCAATCAAGCTCTTCAAGTGTCTGCATTCGTTGGTATTGTGCCCCTGTTGATTGCGAAAGCGACATAATTTACCAAAATTAGCTTGCTACTCTGTAATTTTCTGTGGCTTTAATTCAGGAAAAATGCCCGAGTCCTTTGTAGCGATGTAAATCTTCCCCGGGGTTTCAGTTAGAGGGGCAACTCCAAATGCCTGAAGAACCGCATCTTCTTATAAGATTTGTTGTCCTTTCCCTCGTTCCCTCTTTTCTGCTTAGAGTTGTTCTTTGGCTTGGCTTGGATCTCACAACTTTTCCTTTCACCGGTAGCACTACTTTCTACAACATTTCAAAATATAGGAGGATCATCCTCCACGCTTACGTACTCCTCTGCTTTCTTATAGAATTTCTTCATAGTTTTATGTTTCTTCATCTTGAGCCACCTCCCAAATTCTGACTTCTTATCAATAGCACCCTTCAGCGCTGCCAATACATACCAAGGTTTTGGTTTTATAACCTCGGCTGCTACAGCATGAAACCTTGTAAGAAAAGCCTTGACTGTTTCTCCAGGATTCTGCTCCATTTCGCTAAGCGACATCACATCCCTTACTTTGGTAGTTTGCAGTCGAAAATGCTCTTAGAACCTTTTCGCCAAATCAACAAATTGGTCCACACACTTAGGCAATAGTCTAGCGAACCATAATGAAGCTACACCTTCAAGACGCACGGGGAAGTGCAAGCACTTTGTCTCGTCAGTGGCCCTAGCTACGTTCATGTGCTGATCGTACTTGAACAAGAAGATGTTCGGATCTTCAGTCCCCCCATAAGCTGCTATCGTCGGAAGTGTGAATTTCTTAGGGAATTTTACTTGACGAATTCTTTCTGTGAACGGATTCTTGCTTTGCGAAAACTCCCATTCCCTCTCATCATCTTCACGAGCTATGTTCTCTTTCATTATTCGTTCGATCATGTCCGAGATATACTTCTCGTCACCAGTTCGTTCCATGGAGAAGGCGCCAGTCCTCTTACCACGACGAACATGGTTAGAGTCCTAGTGCCCTCGAGCTCACTTGAGGGGTGCGCCTTTGGTGGGACTAGTGGCGCTCCGAGTTGTATGTTTCTCAACATGCTATCGTGCTTTGATTTTGGAGTCCTCAACTCCGGCCTCCTCCTTGTCCTCTATTTTAAAGTGGGAACGACTACAGTTCGAGGCAGAAGAGTCCTCTTTTTTGTTAACATGAACCACAACCTTCGGAGGCGGGGGATTGGCTTGAGCATTAATCAAAGAATCAAGCTTCTCCATCAACATCTTGGTTGAAGCGTCCATTCTCTCATTCAAGCCAGTTACTACCACGTTAAATTCCTCCCGGGTTATAGCTAGTCTCGAGGATTCACCGACCTCTCAGTTCAAAGTATGTGGTGTAACTACATCGTTATCAGCATTTTCAGCACTTGTAGTAGCTCTAAAAGACTTGCTATTTTTCTTTGAAGCAACCATGATTTCTGACAACTTTTTGAACTTTGAAGCAAATTATTCAATGGGCCCACTCTTTAGATTTTGAGAGCCTATCGTAGTAAGCACGCCTTCATAAAACACTTTAGCAAACCCCTACCAAGGCTCTTAACCTTGTGGTCGTGGGTTCGAGCCCCACGGTAGGTGCCAAAATGCCGATATCAAAATTGGTATCAACACCTATAACGACCCGCATTCTACGCATCAGAGGATCGTAAAATATTTATTTCTTTCTCATACGAAGTCGTATAGCCATGTAACTTTGGGAGACGACTATTGGGGTCATTTCCCATGTCCATGATTTTTGCTGATTTTTAAATGACCTTTTACCCCTAGCTGATTTGTTTCGGCCATAAATTTTGATTGGAAAGGAGTTTTGATCTGAAACCACTTCTATTAGGTCCGGATGATGGTTTACCTTTCCGTAGAGTAGTCATATGTGAAAATCGGACTTACCGTTTGGGAGATATGGTTGAATTAATGTTTAGAAGGTGAAAAACAGCTTAACCGGGCTTAATTGGGTAATTTACAACTAGGCCCAGAGGGGGATTTCGGGATTTGGAGTATTTAAGGGCTGTTAGGGTTTAGAAAACACCCTTTCTCATTTTTTTGCTGCCACTTATCATCCCTCTCAACTTAGTAATGGCCTCCAACATCTAAAACACCTCTAAACCACTTTCTAATTGAAGATTTGGCTAAATAACACCAAATTAAGGAGAGATAGCACCCAAACAAGGTTAGAACTGCTGTATAGCCTTGGGAACAGTGCCAAACAGAGGATAAATTCAGATTTGGTGTTTTGTTTGTGGCTAAGGTGAGTGATTTGCATAGTTCCTCACTAATTATGGTTAATTTAGGGTAACTAGTGTTAATTAGCGAATTCAAACATGATTAAATTCTGGATAAATATTCATAAATTTCGAAATATTCACTTAGACCACCGTTAGAAAATTTGGTTAATTTGGTTAAGTTTTACTAGTTCTACCATTAGTTTTGCTTAAACATGCTTAAGGGAAAATATGGGATTTTGGCTATGTTTGATTCGTTTTAACCTATCAAATTATTGTTTTGGTGTTTGTGGTTGATTATACATGTTGCTATGACTGTATCATATGCTTTGTGATTGATTAGAAGAGTTAGAATTGTCGAAAACGCCGTCGTATGGCGTAAAACAGTCACTGGAAAAGTTGTAGGAAAACTGCAAGGATCGGGATTGGATCGGATAGGGGAAGGGGTTCGGATCGGATAGGTTTGGTAGACCCAAAACGACACCAGAGACAAGGAATCCGAATCGAACCTGAGCCCACGCAGAAGAAAGAGTATGGCAACAGAGGAAGGCTACTTGCAAAGAGTTGGAGTTGGGTTGGGGACCAGATCGGAGCTGAGCATGAGATCGGGTCGGAAAAGTTGAAATGAAGCGGATTGGATTATGGCAAGAAGAAAGGCCACCATTTGTTGGAATCGGACCCGAGCTTGGAATGGGATCGGATCGGAACAAACGCAGGCAGGAGCACCGAACCGAAACAGGATCTAGAGATGAAGGAACACCGAATTGAACCGACTTGGGGAGGAACACTTTGAGGACCGAACTGCACCATAGAGTTTCACGACCGAACCGAGGCAACGACTACGAACCGAATCGAGTTCGAGCTCCCATTATACAACGTGATGACTCTTCTGAAGACCAACTCTAATTCGACCAAAACCCGAGATGCAAAGGAAGCCAAATAGGAAGTAGAACTCAGGATTCAGATGGGAACCAATGAGTTAACTTCATGAGTTGGGCTTTGCTGCGGGGCGTGTGCAAAGAGGTTATCGATGTCCATAACTTTGAGTCACCACCAAGACGGATGTTAGGCTACGGATCAGTGCAGTGGGGTAGTTATTACTCCATGGGGCAGAGTAATCGTAGCATGGCTATGAGCCAGTGCAGTGGAGTCTTCATGACTTCATGGGGCAGAGTGGACATAGCACGGACTAGTGGCTATGGATCAGTGCAGTGGAGTCGCCATGACTCCATGGGCTAGAGTGATCATAGTAAGGAATAGGGTGACCAAAGTGGTGGATATCGTATGCTTTACGTACTGAGTGAGAGATGTGAGGATGGTTGCTATGATTGATTGTTTGCCATAACTATGTCATGCACACCCCACCCCCGTATTCTTCACACTATATGTTAGTGACACCTTAGAGTACTGTACATTATGTAGTGCTAACTCTTTAGTTGCAGGTCCAGGTTCAGGTTCAGGTATGGTTTAGTATACCTGTTATTGTTCTGTTTTGCTACTTATCTCTCATACCAGACTTTTGTCTGACCCAGAGTTTTATGTCTCCTCTTATTACTCTGGGTGCTCTTAAATGGGCAGACTAGAGACATGTTAGCTGGTTGAGCACAAGTAGTTGTTCGGAGACGAGCAGGAGGCTTACACGTACTATTTGCTATATATTCTCCTTGTGTCGCTGTTGGTCACTACTTTGGGCATTAATACTGTACCTTCCTTATTTGCTTTAGAGACAGTTTTCAAAAGTTGTAATAATAATGATGTGGAACATAAGCTGTATTTGGATTTTCCGTTGCTATGATGTTTAGTTTTCAGCTTATGCACTGTCTCACCTATTTTATGTCAAGTATGTTATTATAATATTTTATTCGTTGCACTGTGAGACATTCTACAGGTTCCCTGGTAGTTCAAATACCCTTCCTTTCCTTTCTTTGGCGACCGTCTCGTCCTGGTTAAACATTGGCACAACGCATTTTCATTGAAATGTCGGCTGGTGCGGGGCGGGCTGTCACATTTGGTACCAGAGCTCTAGGTTGCGTAGTTAACCTAGGGAAAGACACCAGGGAGAGATAATACGTATACGAGAGTGTGTATTTGTGATTATTTTGGTTTTCAAAAGCTATATATATACTATTAGTATAGCTAAGGATGAAGTCGCACTGCACTGACACCACAAAGAGGATGGTTAATCGTTTCTCTTTACAGATTGAACGATGAAACCGATATACGAGGGGTGCTGGTAGAGGAGCCAATAATGGGAATGCTTCTGACATGAGGACTATATTCACTGACTTCATTAGAGAGATGCTTAGGGACGTTCAGAGGGCAGTTCCCAATGTTGGTAATGGTGGTGGTGCAGCGGTGCAGACGCCTAGAGCCGATTTCACCAAGCTTTGCAAGGATTACACTAGTCTTGGTGTAAAGCCATTCCACGGAACGGAATCGGCTATAGAAGTTCAGGATTGGTTGGATAGTTGTGAGCGTATCTTCGAAGACTTGGGTATCGAGGATGCGATGAAGAGGAAATTAGCATCCCGTTAGCTGCACGGATGGGCAATGAATTGGTGGAATGTTACTAAGGCAGCTACTCCAGAGGATCAAGTTACATGGGATCAGTTTAAGGCCCAATTTAGTGATAAGTTCATCCCAGCTGCCCAGAAATCAGAGTTGCTTAGGAAATTTCTGGAGCTTAAGCCGAATGGTAGGGCAGTCTCGGAGTACATCGCAGAGTTCGATACTTTATCAAAGTATGGATTATCTCTTATCGACACTCCCGAGAAGAAGAACAAGAAGTTCATAACTGGTTTGGATTAGTACTTGGGGGAAAGGCTTATTAACCACATTGATGAGACGTTTGAATCGATTGTAGGGAAAGCATTGAGATCAGAAAGTCTATACCCTAAGTTGAAGACTGAGGTTGCATCTGCAGAGGAGTCAAAGCCGCAAGCAAGTGGTCGAGGCAAGAATGGTTCTCAGAATAAGAGAAAGCAGAATCAGACCAAGGATGGCCAGAAGAAAAAGAATAAGAAAGATGCTGAGTGCTTCAGCTGCGGTAAGAAGGGCCACTATGCCAAAGAATGTCGGGCCAAGCCAGCGGATAGGAAGTGCTTCAATTGTGGCCAAGTGGGACATCACAAAGATAAACGTCCGCAACCTCCTAAGGAAAAGCAGATTGTGAAAGCATATGCCATCAATGTTGTTCCTTCTTCGTCAAATGCCGCAACTGCGGCGGAGAAAGGAAAGAATGTCGTCATTCAAGGTATGCTTTCTGTTTATGATGTTCCTGTTCGAGTATTGTTTGATACCGGAGCTTCCAATTCCTTCATATCTAGTGACCTGGTAGATAGGTTGGGATTGGAACCCGTGATAGTCGATAGACCTTTAGCAGTGATGAACCAATTGGTGGTTCAACTAGCCTTAGCATGATTTGTTGTAATGTGGTCTTATCGAGTCATGGTGCATGTTTGTTTGTGACTGCTTTGTTTTGGGCTTTACTAGGTTTGGCATTATTTTGGGAGTTGATTGTCTCCAAAGATATGGGGTGGTGGTAGACTTTGAGGGCTTTTTGGTGATAGTTAGAGCGGATGATGGGCGGAGGGTAGTGTTTGGTGGTCTACCTAGTGATGGGGTAATGGCTAGTTTTCTAAATTCCCTCAACGTCCCGCATGATGAGTTGTCAGATGTGCCCGTGGCTGGGCAGTATCCGGACGTCTTCGAGGAAGTGACCGGACTTCCACCACACCGGGAGATTGAGTTCCTTATTGATTTAGTGAAAGATGCCAGACCCGCCACTTCGTCGTATGGCAACAAGGAACAGCGAGAGCTCGAGGTGCAAGTGAGCGATCTTTTGAAGAAGGGATTTATCAGAAGAAGTGTTTCTGAATGGGAAGCACTAGTTGTATTTGATACCAAGGCAGATGGTTCCCTTCGTTTGTGTGTCGCCTACCGCGAGTTGAATAAGGTGACGAGGAAGAATAAGTACCCTCTACCAAGGATAGATGATTTGTTTGATCAGTTGAGTGGCACGAGAGTGTTCTCCCAGTTGGATCTCGCGACAGGTTTTCATCAGCTTAGAGTGGAAGCTGGGAGTATAGCTAAAACGACATTTCGGATGCCATCTTGATTTTTTGAGTGGTTGGTCATGCCATTCGGGTTGACCAATGCACCAGCATATTATGTGGATCATATGAATAGGGTATTCAGAGACCGGTTGAATAAGTTTGTTCTTGTGTTCGTGGACTATATACTTGTTTATTTGAGGATAGAGGAAGAACAAAAGGAACACTTGAGGATAGTGATGGAGGTGTTGAGAAAACACCAATTGAAAGCAAAGTTTTCTAAGTGCCACTTCTGGAGGAGGGACATTAAATTCTTGAGCCATGTTGTTTCAAAGAATGGTATTGTCATGGATCCTGCGAAGGTGGCTACGGTACAGGATTGGTCTACGCCCAAGAATGCAACATACGTAAGAAGTTTCTTGGGATTAGCTGGGTATTATCGGAAGTTCATCCAAGACTTCTCCAAGATAGCAACAGCACCATTAACTCAGTTGACCAAGAAGAATCAGGCTTTCGTCTGGGACGAAAAGTGTGAGAATGCATCCAAGAGTCTAAAGGAAAAGTTGACTTGTTCACCAGTGTTAGTCATTCCTAAGGGGAATGAAGAGATGACAGTATATACAGATGCATGTGGTATCCAACTAGGTGTTGTACTGATGCAAGAGGTAGGGTTGTAGCTTATGCAAGTCGGCAATTGAAGCCGCACGAGAAAAGATATCCTACCCATGATTTGGAATTGGCAGCGATCGTGTTCGCATTGAAGATGTGGAGACATTATCTCTTGGGAGAAAGATTCGAGTTGTTTACCGATCATAAATCGTTAAAGTATCTTTTCTCTCAGAAGGATCTAAATCTCTGACAGCAAAGGTGGTTAGAATTCTTGCTTCCTACGATTTTGATATCGCGTACACACCAGGAAAGGGAAATGCGGTAGCTGATGCATTGAGTAGAAGACATGCCAGTTTAGGGGCTATGTTTCTGGAATGGAAGCAACTAGAGTACATCACTGGGCATGATTTCAGACCAAAGTGCGAATTGGATCCAGAAATATTAGCAAGTTTGACGATCAGACCCACTTTGATTGAGCGGATTGGTTCCATCCAGAGGGACGATCCTAACCTATTGGAAATCACCTCAAAGTTAGGGATGGGAATTGACGAAGAGATGAACAAGTATGGGCTTGATCGAGATGGATGGCTTAGAAAGAATGGAAGACAAGTTGTACCCAATGTCAATGGATTGAGAGATGAAGTGCTTAGAGAATGTCATCTCTCAAAACTGACTATACACCCCGGTGGTAACAAGATGTATCGAGACATGAAGCAGACCTACTACTAGGAAGGAATGAAAAGAGACATTGGGAAGATTATATCCAAATGCATGAACTGCCAGTTGGTTAAAGCTGAACAAAAGAAGCCTAGTGGTTTGTTGAAACCATTAGAAGTTCCAGAATGGAAATGGGAACAAGTCTTAATGGATTTCATTGGTGGGTTACCAAGGACTAGGTCGGGCCATGATAGCATTTGGGTGATTGTGGACCGATTGACTAAGAGTGCAAGATTTATACCCGTCAAGTCGAATAGAACGACAGCTAAGTTAGCTGAGCTAAATATGAATTAGGTAGTGATATTTCATGGAGTACCTAAAGGAATTGTGAGTGATCGAGATCCGTTGTTTACTAGTGGATATTGGAAGAGCTTATAAGAGGCGTTAGGATGAGAATTACATCTCAGTACCGCGTATCATCCTCAAACCGACAGTCAGAAAGAGAGGGTGAGTCGAGTATTAGAAGATCTCGTGAGAGCTTGCGTATTAGATTTTGGTGGATCATGGGATGACCATTTGCATCTAGTAGAGTTTGCATATAATAACAGTTATCAATCCAGCATTGGTATGGCTCCATTTGAAGCTTTGTACGGAAGACCATGCAACTCATCGTCATGTTGGTTAGAAACTGGTGAGAAGTTTGTGCTTGGACCAGATGTGATAAGAGAAACTTCATATAAGATTAAGGTTATCCAATAGCGAATGAAGGTTGCTCAAGATAGACAGAAGAGTTATGCTGATAAGAGGAGAAAAGATTTAAGATTCTCCATTGGTGACTTGGTGTTTGTCAAGATTTCTCCGTTAAAGTGCGTGATTCGATTTGGCAGGAGAGGCAAGTTAGCACCAAGATTTGTTGGTCCATTCCCAGTTCTCGAGCAAATTGGGAATTCGACATATAAATTTGAATTACCAGAGAAGATGCAGGAGTTCATAACGTATTTCATGTTTCCCAGTTAAGGAAATTCGTGCATGACCCTAGTGTGACTATTTCACCGGATCAGTTGGACGATATCGAGGTTGAACTAGAGGCGGTTGGGAACCGCAGGCCAATGCGTATTGTTGGGAACGATACGAAGCATCTTCGAAGGAAGGCGGTGAAACTAGTCAAAGTTCAGTGGGGTGATGATGAGGAAGACTGTACTTGGGAAACAGAGGCGGACATAAGGAGGAAGTATACAGAACTCTTTGCCTGGTAAGGTTTTTATATTGGTATAGTACTCCTTTGTTAGTAAACCGCATGCTAGGATAGACTTGTTGTGTTGTTTTGTTAATGATTGGTAGGAATGTGGGATCCGTTATATGTTTTGGGTTAAGGAATTTCGGGGATGAAATTTCTTAAGGGGGGAGAATGTAATGACCCGCATTCTACGCATCAAAGGATCGTAGAATATTTATTTCTTTCTCATCGAAGTTGTATAGCCATGTAACTTTGGGAGACGACTATTGGGGTCATTTCCCATGTCCATGATTTTTGCCGATTTTTAAATGACTGTTTTGCCCCTAGCTGATCTTGTTTCGACCATAACTTTTGATTGAGAAGGAGTTTTGACCTGAAACCAGTTCCATTAGGTCCGTATGATGGTTTGCCTTTCTGTAGAGTGGTCATAAGTGAAAAATGAACTACCGTTTGGGAGATATGGCTGAATTAAGGTTTAAAAGGTGAAAAACAACTTAACCGGGCTTAGTTGGGTAATTAACAGCTAGACCCAGAGCGGGATTTCGGGATTTGGAGTATTTAAGGCTGTTAGGGTTTAGAGAACACCCTTTTCTCATTTTTCAACCATCACTTATCATCCCTCTCAACTTAGTAATGGCCTCCAACATCTAAAACACCTCTAAACCACTTTCTAATTAAAGATTTGGCTAAATTACACCAAATTAAGGAGAGATAACACCTAAGCAAGGTTGGAACTGCTGCAAAGCCTTGGGAACAGCGCCAAACAGAGGATAATTTCAGATTTGGTGTTTTTGGCAAAGGTGAGTGATTTGCATAGTTCCACACTAATTATGGTTAATTAAGGGTAATTAGTGTTAAGTAGCGAATTCGAACATGATTAAATTCTGAAAAATATTCATAAATTTCGAAATATTGTTTTAGACCCCTGTTAGAAAATTTGGTTAATTTAGTTAAGTTTTACTAATCCTACCATTAGTTTTGCTTAAACATGCTTAAGGGAAAATATAGGATTTTGGCTATGTTAAATTCGTTTTAACCTATCAAATTATTGTTTTGGTGTTTGTGGTTGATTATACATGTTGCTATGACTGTATAGTATGCTTTGTGATTGATTAGAAGAGTTAGAATGTTGAAAACGCCATCGTATGGTGTAAAATAGTCGCTGGAAAGTTGTAGGAAAAACTGCAAGGATCGGGATCGGATCGGATAGGGGGAAGAGGTTCCGATCGGATAGGATTGGTCGAACCGAACCCACCCCAGAGACAAGGAATCCGAACCGAACCTGAGCCCACGCAAAAGAAAGAGTGTGGCAACAAAGGAAAGCTACTTGCAAAGAGTTGGAGTTGGGTTGGGGACCAGATCGGAGCTGAGCATGGGATCGGGTCGGAAAAGCTGAACTGAAGCGGATTGGATTATGGCAAGAAGGAAGACCACCATTTGTTGGAATCGGACCGGAGTTTGTAAGGGGATCGGATCGGACCAAACGCAAGCAGGAGCACCGAACCGAATCGGGATTTGGAGATGAAGGAACACCGAACCGAACCGAATTGGGGAGGAACAATTTGAGGACCGAACCGAACTGCACCACGGAGTTTCACGATCGAACCGAGGCAACGACTACGAACCGAACCGAGTTCGAGCCCCTACTGCTACGATGCGACGACTCTTCTGAAGACCAACTCTAATTCGACCAAAACCCAAGATGCAAAGGAAGTCCAAATAGGAAGTAGAACTCGGGATCCAGATGGGAACCAACGAGTTAACTTTATGAGTTGGGCTTTGCTGCGGGGCGTGTGCAAAGGGGTTATCAATGTCCATAACTTTGAATCACCACCAAGACGGATGTTAGACTACGGATCAGTGCAGTGGGGTAGTTATTACTCCGTGGGGCAGAGTGATCGTAGCATGGCTATGAGCCAGTGCAGTGGAGTCTTCATGACTTCATGGGGCAGAGTGGACATAGCAAGGACTAGTGGCTATGTATCAGTGCAGTGGAGTCGCCATGACTCCATGGGCCAGAGTGATCATAGCAAGGATTAGGGTGATCAAAGTGGTGGATATTGTATGCTTTACGCACTGAGTGAGAGATGTGAGGATGGTTGATTGATTGTTTGCCATCACTATGTCAGGCACACTCCACCCCCGTATTCTTCACACTATATGTTAGTGGCACCTTAGAGTACTGTACAGTATGTAGTGCTAACTCTTTGGTTGCAGGTCCAGGTTCAGGTATGGTTTAGTATACCTGTTATTGTTCCGTTTTGCTGCTTATCGCTCATACCAGACTTTTGTCTGACCTATAGTTTTATGTCTCTTCTTATTACTCTGGGTGCTCTTAAATGGGCAGACTAGAGACAGGTTAGCTGGTTGAGCACGAGTAGCTGTTCGGAGACGAGCAGGAGGCTTACACGTACTATTTGCTATATATTCTCCCTTTGTCGCTGGTGGTCACTACTTTGGGCATTAGTAGTGTACCTTCCTTATTTTCTTTAGAGACAGTTTTCAAAAGTTGTAATAATAATGATGTGGAACATAAGCTGTATTTGGATTTTCTACTGTATGATGTTTAGTTTTCAGCTTATGCACTGTCTCACCTGTTTTATGTCAAGTATGTTATTATTATATTTTATTCCTTGCGCTGTGAGACATTCTACAGGTTCCTTATTAGTTCAAATACCCTTCCTTTCCTTTCTTTGGCGAACGTCCCGTGCTGGTTAGACATTGGCACAACGCAATTTCATTGAAATGTCGGCTGGTGCAGGGCGGGCCGTCACAACACCCCAAAAGTTCAATCAACACTTTGGAGTATAATCCATTATAAAGTTAAGAATGATAATAGCTGGGAAAAATAAAGTGCACACAGTTTTAGAGTGTTTCAGCTTTAAAAGAAGCCTACGCCCACTATAGAGGAAGCTTTAATTATCATTATGGTAATTACAAAGTACATGGTTCTCAAATTCATATACATTCTCTCTCTTTTACAATATATTCACTTAAATATCCCAAATGAATAGTTTGATCTCTCTAAATACAAGGTTAAAGAATGACTATCTTCAATGCTTCGACACTTGAGTGATTTGAATGAATTGCACGGATGGTTTTGTGTTAGATCTTCGTTTGGAGCTGATTAATGAAGGTAAAATCAGTTAGAATGGTGAAGAAAATAGTTGGACAACCTTTTGGGGTCTTAGAAATCGATCCCCATTAAAGTGGAGTTTAGGGTCTATTTATAGGTGTGTGTAGGATAAGGTGAAGAAGCTGAAATGCAGTGTGTAGGAATCAGATCAGTATTCCCTCTATTTACGAAAACACAACTGCATATCTGAACTTTACCGCTGGCAACATTTGTCACTCGAGCTCAACCGATCCGACATGAACGTGCAATCCGATATAGGGAGCATGACTGATCCAAAATGGGGAGTACGACCGATCCAAAATATAAGATCCAGTTTAAAGAGGCGCAATCGATCTGATGTGCACGACCACATCCAGTGAAGCACGACCGATCCAAGCAAAATATGTGTGACCATACCGATCCGACTTTGTGCTGGTGGGAACAACCTAATATGCTATCGAATGCATGACCTCTTGTTGTAAACCGTGATTTAGTGGATTAACACATTTTAAATAGTGAACAATGAAATTTATTATGATGTTCAGAATGGAAATTAAATTGAAAAAATCCATGGGATTTATGTTTGAATTCGACTATGTCGAATTTACAAAATAAATTATTTCCAAATATATTTTAAATCGTATTAGATGGAAACAATCGATTCCATATTTATATATAGGTTAAAATAATAAAATATTCCAAAGAAAGAATTGGGTTTTAAATAAATTTGTGTAGAACTAGTTTTAATATATAAAACAAGCAAATTTATAAACAATGTTTATAAATGTAGTGAATTAATTATCGTGAGATAATTTGGAATTTTAAATTCAAGTATGAATTTAAAAATAGAATTTGAAATCATTTCGAAAAGGAAACGATGGTTTTTATTTCGGAATTTGGAATATAAAAGGAATTGAGTTTCAAACAGACTTTGAAATGAAACATGTTTTAATATATAAAACAAGGTAGTTGGATTTATAAATGATGTTTATAAATCTAGTAAAATAAATTATCATTAGGTAATTTAGACGTTTAAATTCAAGTATGAATTTAAAAGTAAATTTGAAAATGGTTAGAAATAGAACAACAGTTTTTATTTTGGAATTCGGAATATAAACTAAATTGCGAAAAATCCAATGGATTTATAATTAAAATTCAATTATATTGAATTTTATATATAATTTATAAAGGAATTGGAAATTAAAATAAAAGTCTAAGTTATATATAAATTTATAACTGAGTTATGAAATAATCAACGGATAGGGATAATCGAGAATATTAAGTTGGCTTTGGTAAATGAGATGAATTTATATTAAAATATATAAGAAAAAATTTGAAATTTATTTATAATTGAAGTTCAAACGTATATATTTAAACGTAATTAAAATGAGCTCGTCGCAGCACGGTAGTTCGTAATTTGGCGTTTCGAACTTCACTTAGGTATATAGAACTCAATTCAAGTCAGAATTCTTTGAAAGAAGAATCACCCGGACCGATTGAATAATAGTTCTCTAATGGAAGAGAAAAATCTGGGTTTCATCTTATAGATTTAGAGTTATGTCAAAATCAAATTTTCAAAAAAACAGCACCATAACGATTATGAAACCATAACAGTTTATTTAAATTAATATAAGGATTTGAAGTAAATAAAATTCGAATTTCCATTAGAAAAATCCAGATTTGAGTTATAAAATAAATATGAACTCAAGTGGAGTAAATGAATTGATTTTCGAAACAAAAATTAGATTTTAAATTTATTGAATAAAATTAACTAATTTGAAGAATAATTAGTTAATCGAGTTTTGAATCGAAATTGGGAATTGGATAAGTAAATGGGGTTTATGAATTTGCATTCGAAACAGAATATGAAAATCAAGTTGAAAATGGAATTAGATTGGGTTTTAAGTAAATGAAAAATATATCCGAACACGTTATGTTAAAATAAAAAGTAAAATGTGCAAAAGAGCAAATTAAAGAATAAATTTGTGAATTGAGATTAAAATGATTGACTTGAGTTAGAATAAATTGGGAATGGACCTATATGGGTTAGATATGTATGGAATGAAGTGTATGAATATTATAATATGTGTGTCCGACAAAAAAGGTACACGCTAAAATTCCATATGAATCTTTATGCGCTGAATTGGCAAGCTGCTTGGCTTTTTGATTATTTTTTAGTGGAAAGGGCCTAGAGAGGCGAGTTGGAGTTTGATCTTTTGATCGGTACAAAGGAGGAGGTGCCGGCGAATTTTATTGGAAAGATAAGGAGTTAGAATCTTTTAAGAAAATCCGATAACTAGAAATCAATATATCGATATATATATATATATATATAATTCGATTAGGAAACAAACTTATAATATAATATTATGAACAAAAAGGAAATCTATAATCTGGTAAGAATAGAAAGAGAAACATACATACGATTAAAAATGGATAACTAGTTTTCAAATGACGGTGATTATTCGGGATAAGTAGTTTTGACCGTTTTGAAGTTAAGAATGTTATTCAGTCAAGGTCTGAGAGGTAGTTATACCCCAACTTGATCGCTTTCATTCTTAACCGATAAATAACAAGATTCAGTCCCGAAGGTAAATGAGTGAATAAGATTTAATTGAATGCAGTACTATGGGTTGTTGTAATGATGTTTTACATAACATTCGTTTTAACCTAAGTTAGTGGGGTTTTGGAAATATAATAAATAAATATTTCCTAAGTATAGAAATGAATGGTCATGAAAGAAATAAGTAATTAGAATATTTTCCAACCATAAATAGATGATATTTTCTAAGTATAGAAAATACAAGAAGGTGATAAGTTAAAAATGTTTTCTAAATAGCGTAAGAGGCCAAGATGATTATTGAAAATATTGGGTTAACAAATATTGATATGGAAATGGAGAAATGATTTAATTAATGAAATATTAATTAAGGGGCTAAGTGATTGTTTGTTTCTTTGGGTGAATGTTTTTTTCTCTTCGACAGTTGAATAACCGACTATCGAAGTACTGGCCAATATCGTTGTCAATATGGAGAGACCGGTTGGATTATTATCTGAGAACCACTCCGTATCGCCAGCAGTGTTGCGAATCATATTATATGAAGATAAATCAAAGACGGAGTAAAAGGGTAAGGGATTTTTTTTGTTAATTCTAGGTAGAAATTGCCTAAGATGGATTAATGGAAATCATGCCTTTGGTTTCATTCAGTCCCAAAACGAACGTGTATGGACAAATGTCTGATAGAGTATTTCCGATGATTGCATATGTTGGTTTATATAAATATATATGGCGGTGGAGAATTTATTCTCTTAGCATAATATCAAGATTGTATTTGTGCAAATCAATAAATGGTCAATGGAACTGACAATGTGTCTTTCAAAGTGATTGCGCTATCAGTGAAAGGTAAGTAATCGTTGCCTCAGGCCTCAACTATCGGGAAATGACAAAAATCGCGCAGGAAGCATGGCTAAGTAGGTAGCTCCCAATTATGGTGTATTATCACCTATATAGAGAAAATTTATTTTCTTCTTTATTCTATTCGATGTTGTCCCTTTCGTGAAAACGGTTGCTGATCCCAACCGTTAGTGATATACACTCAATACACTCAAGCGAACTGAGTGGTCGGTCATATGTGGCCGGGTTACAAGATGTTCTTGTTAAACCCAATGTAGTCCCCTCTAGAGATACACTATCGAAAGATGGTTCCATGCTTTGTCATAGTTGGAAATCCATTATCCAAAAAGTGCTCGCGTTTTTTATTGTATACCATGTATGTAGAGCGTGAGATGCAAATGTTCTGCTAGATGATTAGTTAGTTGTGGTTGATAGACACTATTATAATATCAAAAGAGTTTTGATATAAAGATTATCGTTTCTTTCAAGAGGATTATGAAAGTTATATCATGTGTTTTGGATTCTCATATGGGGAAAACCCGTTCCGTGTTATACGGCGTGGTCTTATGAGATATCATTTATTTTCTCAAACTGTTTTAATTTGTTTACTCATATCAGTCCCATGACTGACCCATAGTTTATTTTTGTTTTGTTTTACCCTAAACTCTTGGGTTCCCCAATTTGTATGGGCAATCATGTAGTTCTGGTATTTACCAATACTTGGACGAGCTTGGAGCAGGAGGCTTCAGCGTTTGATATTTACCATTTATTTTTTTCAATGTTGTATTGTACTCTGATGATGGTATGTATATGTATACAGAAAATTTTGTATTCCAAAACTGTTATATATATTATATTTTATTCCACTTCGGTGTGAGATTTTGTGTTGTGTTTATGTTTTTCTTATGTCTTTTTCTTCTTCTATCCTAGTATTTCTCTTTCTATTTCTCACCCTCTAACTTCTTTCTATTAATGATTCGGTAATTTATGGTGTTTAGTTAGTCAATATGATATTTGTACCGATAATCAGGATCGGGAAAATTACGGTTCGTTACAGTGGTATCAGAGCTTAGGTTGAGCGAACATCTAGGCTTTGGTGGGATTTACTCATTAAAGATAGGGACGGTAGTACCCTAGAAAGGAGTTGAGGGTATATATACGAGAGAGCATATTTGTTAGTTGATATAATAGTTGTTTTATACTGAGTTGGCTAGTATGTGGAGTGGTTTATGAATTCTGATCGAATCGTGGGACACCACTATGTTGATAAGAGTTTATAAACAATTGAATAGAAAATTTTGACATAATAATGTTTTAAAGTGGGTAGATGAAATAATTTTAACCAAAATTCTATTTTGATATAGAAGGAATAATTTTTTTGAAATTATTACAATGTTCGAATGTGTTGATTGTTAATATTATAATCAAATGAGATTATAAAATTGGAATGGTTATATATAACCAAGATAAATTTTATACATGAATAAAATGTACAAATTAAATGAACTGAAATTGGATTCAAACCAGAATTTGGAATTCAATCCCAGGAAGTTAGAAAATATTTTTCTGAATATTAAAAGTAATATAGCTTTGTTTAATGCGAACGTTTTGAATAGATTTTTGAAAGTGATAAAGCATTGAACTCACTTCAGCAGCTAGAAAATAATTCTGATGATGACTGTAGCATCATCAGTATTCATTTTCGAGTTTCTAAGTGATGGATTGCTACCTTAGAAATGTTTTTGATGGAAATTTGTTTGAAAGAAAACAAGTTGCCTTGGGAAATTCAAATGATTTGAATTTGAGATGGTTATAAATATACGTATATATTTATATGATTTCAAAAGGGTTTGAAATGAAAACCTGGGAATTTGAATTATAGAATTTAAATTTAACTTAAGCAAGTTAAATGGATTGCAGTAAATAAACTGATTAAAATCAGTCTGAATAAATTTGAATGTAATGTGAATCGAATGTGAATGTATAGACTGAAAATCATTCGAATTAATTGAATGTGAGCATATATGGTTGTGCAATGTAAATGGAAACCAAAAGTTTTGGTAGAACTAAATTTGTTGAAATATGAAGAGTTGAGCTTTAACATAAGCGGTTTTTGAAAAGTAAATGGATTTGTAGTATTTTTCCTAACTTAGTAATTTCGGGGATGAAATTCTTTTAAGGATGGAAGAATGTAACAACCCAGATTTTTTGTCGTTTTATTTAAAATATTTAATATGGTTTTAAATATTGAGTTGATAATAAAAATCGGGTTTTTTATTTTTTGAGTTATCAATTTAATAATTGAAATATGATTTATTTTGAATATTTATAATTTTCGTAATACGAGAATCTGAAATAAGTCAATTCAAAATTTAAACCGGGCCAAAAAAATTTCGATAATTAATCAAAATTTTATTTGAATAGAAACAATGATAATAATTTATTGTCAAGGAACTAATTGTTTCGAATTTAGTTTATTTCGATTTAAATTAATATCTTCTCTATATGATCGAATTTGGCTTCGAAATCTATTCCAGTGTGTCCAGAATAGTGGAATTGTAACGTTTCGTATTTTTACAGTATTATAATTAATTTATTTAATTAATTAAATAATGATTTAGAGAATTTAATGCTTGTTTAATTAAATTGTATTGAATATTTAATTAATATTAGTAATTAGATAATATATTTATTTCCGAAATAGTCGGAAATAATTAATCGACAATATTGTGTGAACTGGACAATTTAAAATATATAACTCAGTATAGAGTTGAATTATATTAACGAATATATTATATGAACGAAGCTTGACCGTGTAATTATATTATAATTATAATCGAGTCCGTAATGGCGCGGCAGTTCGTAATTTGGCGATTCGAACTTTAAACGAGTATACAGAATCTGTTTTAAGTCCGATTTTTGTGAAACAAGAAACGTTCGGAGCTGGTAAAATATATTTTTCTAATGGAAGATAAAAATCGAGATTTCGTTGTGTAGATTGTGAGTTGTGCCCAAATAAAATTTTAAAATAGTCGCTATGGAAATCCTTTATAATTTATAATGATTTATTTATATTATAAAATAGTTTTTAATATAAATCGAACATCGATATAACTGGAAATTTTGAAATATCGATTTATGAATCCCGATATGTTTATTTTGGAGCCAGATTATATTCTATTGTGAATATATACGATAGTGTTAATTTATTAATATTTAATTTAATTATTTTTAAATATATTTATATTTAAATTTGTTTATTTAGAGCTTTAAAAATAGCCAGTTTTGCAAACAACCTCCGTTTTCGATGAAACTAATTTTGTTGGATTCGGAATATTAAATTATTATTAGATTTCAATTTTCGTGATTTTTGGAGTTAGTATGTGGCCGTACGGGATTATAATGTGAAAAACAGCCGATATTTTAATGGTTAAAAATAAGCTGTGTGAGCAAACAGAGTCGGAATTCGACGAAACCAGTTTAGTTGGGTCCGTAATGTCGAACTGTAGCTGCCTGTCCATTTGCATCGAATTTGGATATTGTATGTTATCGTATGAATTTTTAAATGGTAAGTACAAACAGCGATTGATTTTAATTGAATTATATAATCAATTAAAAATAAAATAAAATATTTTCTTATTCCTACAAATATCCACTAGCTTCGCCTAACCCTAGTACATCATTTTCTTTAGTCAAAACAATCCGCCGCATTTTCATTTTCCTCAGCAAACGAAAATGGCAATCTTATAAATTCGTATAAATTCAAATATAATTTATAAATCACCAAACTCCTGTTTTTGGATTACTGCATTGAAGCTCTTCAAACTGGTACCAAATTCATGGAGTTCGAACCTGTTGTGGTTGGGTCTGGGTAACGCAGCGTCAGCTAGGGTTTAGTTTTCAGGCTTGATTTTGGTGATGATGTGTAGAATTGTTTGTAGATTTGTACTTGAGGTGGGATTTTGCACCAAGCATGAAATTTTGGGGTGTTTTCAGATAAAGGGTCGGTACCCTACTGTAGGTGTGAGCGAGATCCTGATGTCACGATAAAGAAAGTGGGTGCGATTCTTACAAAGTTTGTATGAGGAGTGAGAGGAATCAATGAGAGGAATTTTAGAAAAATTAGTTTGATTTTTAAGGTGGAAGAAGGAGGAGATAAAAGGGAGTAATGATCAGTAACGGTGCGTGTTTTTCCCCTGGAGTCAGGATTGTATATTCTTCGAAGGAAGAAGGAAGCTCACTTGGGCTTTTCGGTGTTGGGCCGGATCAATGGGGTGAGGCCCAAATAAAATAAAATCTAAGTTTAGATTTTTATTTTTAGTAGTATATAAATTTGTAAAAATTATAACTTTATCATACGATATCAGAATTTTGAACAGTCAGATCTATTAGGATTGTATGGACGAGAGCTACACAATGGAACTTACTGGGAGTGAATTGGAGCCCGTTACAATTTATAGCGAAATAAATTGTCTGTCTGAATCAACCGACAGTTATCGTTATTTAACGATGATAGTCCATTGTGAGTAAATCTCACTAACTCTGTACAGTTTATATTTTTATAAATATAATTTACTGTGTGTTGATTGTTTGGTTGAATTGCTGATGTATTGGTTGAAATTATAGATAACGATATATATATATATATATATAAATAAATCGTTAATCAAATATTGATTCTATTATCAGAATATTTCATATAGGGATGAAATTGATGTTAATTATATTGTTTAACATCTGCGAATGTTGGGGAAGAGGTTGGAGGGATCTAACCGGATTCCTCAATAATCATAATATTGTTTGTTTTTCATATATTGTGATATATGATGTGATATATAATCTATGATTGATTATGATGACACCGGTCATGTTATTGGGTATTTTAAATACCATATGAAATACTGGAATGTAAAAAGGAAAATTTCAAAGTGAATATTGAAAATTAAATATTTATATATGAAATAAATAGGATATTATAAAAGGTAATATTTGGATAACAAATATTGGAAAATATAATTAAGGAGATAAATGAGAAATGAATAGAATTATATAAAAGGCTCTGTATAGAATAAATAGAATTATATAATGAACAGAATTATATAAAAGGCTTTGTATAAAATAAATAGAATTATATAAAAGGATTTATATAAAATGAATAGAATTATATAAAAGGCTTTGTATAGAATAAATAGAATTATATAAAAGGATTTATATAAAATGAATAGAATAATCTAAAAGGATATATATATAGAATAAATAGAATTATATAAAGTTGATTATAAATGGGATTATAAGTGTTAGAAGAATAAAATGAGATTTTATATGAATAATTCAATAATTAGAAGTATAAATAGAATTTGGACCTGAGATATTATTTCAAATACGAAATCAAACTATTTTGATTATATAAAGAAATATTATTCACATTCTATATGAAAAATTAGATTAAAGTAAATATTTTGCAAACAAATTAGTATAAAGGAATCTGGGGTTTGAATTAGGAATTTAAATGGAATTACTGAAATTAGAAACTGATTGGAAATTAGTTGAGTTGAATGTCTTTCTGGGTATCGATCTGATGTTGGTTTCGTCCATCGGGGTTTATTCTTGGGAAGTTGTTTTCTTACTAGTTTATAGTTAGAGACTGATGGAGGTGGGAAAATATTGATGCGTGAATCAGAAATGGAAACATTTTCCAAAGTTAATAACGTATATTTTCTAATTCTAGAAAATAAGGAATTTACGAATATAAGGAAATGATAAATAGGAAATTGGGAAATGAAATGATGATTGATCGGTAATATTTCCATTTGGAAATACGGCCGTTGTTTGCACATATGTTTTTATTCGATAGTTAAATCACCGACTATCAAAGTTTTTGACCATTTCCGTTGTCAATACGGAGAGACCGGGATCAGATATATTATCTAAAAACCACTCCGTATGGCATTAGCGTTGCGATCAAATATGATGAAGATAATTGAGGGCGGAGTTATGCAAGGGCTGTCCTATTTACAGAATAGTGCCTTCGGTCTGTCCAGACCCAGGACGACCTATATGGAAGAATGTCTGATAGAGTATATTTAATAGATCACGTAAGTTGATCATTTCAAACGTATTTACGTTGGTGGCGGAGGACCCATGGTATTTTTTGGGAAATCAATTTGTGATTTGGCGGGTATGACGATGTTACGTTCAAAGTAAATAAAGGTATGATATATACGTTATGGCCTTTAGCCTCACAGTCGAAAATGGTATAAAATCGGGTAGGTCGCATGGCTATGTGGTTAGCTGCCAATTAGGGTGTATTGTCACCTAATCTAGAGAAATTCCATTTACTTCTATAATCTGTTTCGATGTCGTCCCTTTCGGGAAACGGTTGCTGATCCCAACCGTTGGTGATAATACATTCGGTACACTCAAGCGAAATGAGTGACCGGTCATGTCTAACCTGGGTTGCAAGATGTTATTGTTGAACCCGGTGTATTCCTCTCTAGAGATACACTGTCGGAAGGTGGCCCCATACCTTCCCAGTTGGAATTCATTACCCAGTAAGCGCCAGTTTTTGATTATATATTATATATGTGGAACGTGAGATGAAAGCGTTCCACTAGATTGTATTTTTTTGATTTAGACATTATTATAATATCAGAAGAGTACGGATGTTAAAAAGAATGTTTTGGTTTATCGTAAGGTTAAAACCATCCATGTTTACGTGTGGATCGGTCTTACGATTATCCTTTCTTTCAAAAGGATTTTACAAGTTAAACAAATGTTTGGAGTTTACTAACGCCAATCACATGACTGACCCAGAGTTTATGTTTGTTTTTTCCCCTAAACTCTTGGGTGCCCAAATTTGTACGGGCAGTCAAGTAGTTAGGATTTTACAGATATACTGAGAGCTAGGAGAAGGAGGTTTCAGGATTATAGCTATTGTTATTTCCGCTATGTTGTAAGTGTTGTACTCTGATAATGTTATTGTATACATATACTAATTTTATTTCAAAGTTATGTATCTATTATATATTGTTCGTTTCGCTGTGAGATTCGTGTTTACTCTGATGTGGTATGTTCTTCTTCTTTTACTCTAAGTTTCTGTCTTGTATATTCTCACCATCTAATTTCTTTCATGGACTATCTGGTGTTTCCAGTTGTTGAATAGTTGACATTGAGTTTATGTCGATTACTTAGGATCGCAAATTCCCCGGGTCATTACAGTGGTATCAGAGCTGAAGGTTAAGTAATTACCTTGGCTCTGTGGCGTGACTCAGTAGAGATGGGGTTAGTAACATCCTAGATTGAGTTGAGTGTATATATACGAGTGAACGTATTTGTAGATTTTATAAAAATGGTTTTATATTGTGGAGATTTGTTGATCGAGTTATTCATGAGTTCTGATCGATCAGTTTGATCCACTGTATCGGTAGGGTTAAATAAACACTCGAATACGATGAACCGAAACTGTATGTTTTAAAAAGTGAGCAAATGAATTGATTTTACCCAAAATCATACTTTGATATAAAGAAGTATAAATATTGGAAATATTATAGTTTATTAGATGTGTTGGTCGTAATTATAATCGAATAAGATTATAAAAAGTGTAATGGTTATGTAAATAACCAATTGGAATTCATATAAGTGAAATGTACAAAATCAGATGAATTAAATCTGAATTAAAATCAGAATTGGAATTAAAATTTCGAAAATCTGAATAAGTGTTTGTAAATGAATCTGGATGAAATATATGAAAATTTTAAAATCCTCGAAGATTTTAAATTGTTTTAAAGCATTGTAAATGGTATTTTGAAATGAATTTCAAAACTGAAGTGTTTAGATATGGTTTTGAATGTGATATAGTATTGAACTCACTTCGATAGCTGGAAATAGATTCCGATAATGATCATGACATCATCGGTGTTCATTTTCGAGTTGTAAGTGACGAATTACTACCAAAATTTTTGTTTTGGAAATGTTTTGCGAAAACAAGTTGTTAGAATTTTGAAAAGGATTATTTGATTTTTTTTATTTAGAAAAGCAACGTGGTTTAAAAATTCCCAGAAACAAATTATTTGAATTAAAACAAATGAAAGTAGAATTTGTAAAAGTCAATAGAAATTGAATCGAAATCGGATAGATCGAATAGATTGGATTATGAGACAGGTGTCTGGAATTACATTGTAGTGATAAGCTAGGAATTGGAATCGATAATAAACTCGAGCGGAAATGAGATCTGGTTTGAATATAAGCGAATGAATTGATTGGAGTTGACTAAGATGACATTGGTATATGTTGAATTGGTAACAGATGCAAAGGGTATAATGATATGCCCGACAAAAAGGTACAAGTTTATATTTCTATTGGATATGAGATTTATGAGCCGAATTGGCAAGCCGCTTGGCGTTTTGATTTTCTCTTGGGTTGGAGAAGGCCTAGAGAGGCGAGTTGTAGTTGCACCGATTGAGTCGTACAAAGGAGGTGCTGGAGAAATTTTCCGAAAATTTAAGGTGTCAGAAAATCTTCAGGATTTTTGAAGATTTTAGTTGGTAAAAATAAATTAATAACTTAATTAAAATTTATTGGTTTAGTGAAACTGGAGTTAAGAAGTAAGCCAAATAATTTTTAACCCAGTCAATAGGGTTTGTTTTCCACCTTAGCAATTTCGAGGACGAAATTATTTTAAGGGGGAAAGAATGTAATGTCCCGTATTTTTATGTATTATAATTAATTTATTTAATAATCATTTAGAATTTAATGGTGTTTAATTAAATTATATTGAATATTTAATTAATATTAATAATTAGATAATATATTTAATTCTGAAATAGTCGGAAATAGTGAATCAACAATATTATGTGAAACTGGACAATTTAAAAATATATAATTTAGTATAGAGTTGAATTATGTTAATGAATATATTATATAAACGAAGTTTGAACGTGTAATTATATTATAATTATAATTGAGCCCGTAATGGCGTGGCTGTTCGTAATTTGGCGATTCTAACTTTAAAAGAATATACAGAATCCGTTTCAAGTCGAATTTCTATGAAACAAGAAACGTTCAGAGCTGGTAAAGTATATTTTTCTAATGGAAGAGAAAAATCGAGATTTCGTCGTGTAGATTGTGATTTGTGTTCAAACCAAATTTTAAAATAGTCGCTATGGAATTCATTTATAATTTATAACGATTTATTTTATAATAATAAAATAGTTTTTAATATAAATGGAATATCGATATAACTGGAAATTTTGAAATATCGATTTATGAATCTCGATATGTTTATTTTGGAGCCAGATTATATTCTTTTGTGAATATATACGATAACATTAATTTATTAATATTAAATTTAAATATATTTATATTTAAATTGGTTTGTTTAGAGCTTTAGAAGTAGCCAGTTTTGCAAACGACCTCCGTTTTTTATGAAACTAATTTTGTTGGATCCAAAATATTAAATTATTGTTAGATTTCAATTTTCGTGATTTTTGGAGTCGGTATGTGGCCATACGGGATTATAATGTGAAAAACAGTCGATTTTTTGATGGTTAAAAATACGTTGCATGGGCAAACAAAGTCGGAATTCGACGAAACCAGTTTCGTTGGTTCCGTAATGTCGAACTGTAGCTGTCTGTCCATTTACATCAAATTTGGATATTGTATGTGATCATATAAAATTTTAAATGGTAAGTACAAACAACGATTGATTATAATTGAATTAAATAATCAATTAAAAATAAAATAAAATAGTTTCTTATTCCTATAAATATCCACTAACTTCGCCTAGCCCTAGTACTTCATTTTATTTGATCAAAACAATCCGCCGCATTTTCATTTTCCTCAGCAAACGAAAATGGCAATCTTATAAATTCGTATAAATTCAAATATAAACCTATAAGTCACCAAATTCCTGCTTTTGGATTACTACAGTGAATCTCTTCAAACTGGTAACAAATTCATGGAGTTCGAACTGTCAAGGTTGCCTCTGGGTAACACAGCGTCAACTAGGGTTTAGTTTTGGGCTTGATTTTGGCGACAATGTGTAGAATTGTTTGTAGATTCGGACTTGAGGTGGGATTTTGCACCTAGTGTGAAGTTTTGGGGTATTTTCAGATCAAAAAGGGTCGGTACCCTACAGTAGGTGTGAGCGAGATCCTGATGTCGCGATAAAGAAAGTGGGTGTGATTCTTACAAGGTTTGTATGAGGAGGGAGAGGAATCAATGAGAGGAATTTTAGAAAATTTAGTTTGATTTTTAAGGTGGAAGAAGGAGGAGATAAAAGGGAGTAATGATCAGTAATGGTGCGTATTTTTTCCCTGGAGTCCGGATTGTATCTGCTTCGAAGGAAGAAGGAAGCTCACTTGGGCTTTTCGGTGTTGGGCGGATCAATGGGGTAAGGCCCAAATAACATAAAATCTATGTTTAGATTTTTATTTTTAGTAGTATATAAATTTGTAAAAATTATAACTTTATCATACAATATCAGATTTTCGAACGGTCAGATCTGTTGGGATCGTATCGACGAGAGCTACACAATGGAACTGACTAGGAATGAATTGGAGCAAGTTACAATTTATAGCAAAATAAATTGTCTGTCTGAATCAACCGACAGTTATCGTTATTTAACGATGATCGTCCAATGTGAGTAAATCTCACTAACTCTGTACAGTTTATATTTTTATAAATATAATATAGTGTTGATAAATGATGGTTGATTGCTGTGTTTTGATTGTTTGGTTGAATTACTGATATATTGGTTGCAATTATAGATAACGATATATATAAATCGTTAATCAAATATTGATTCTGTTATCAGAATATTTCATATAGAGATGAAATTGATGTTAATTATATTGTTTAACATCTGTGAATGCAGGGAGACAGGTTGGAGGGATCCAACTGGATTCCTCAATAATTATAATATTGTTTGTTTTTCATATATTGTGATATATGATGTGATATATAATCTGTGATTGATTATGATGACATTGGTCATGTTAATGGGTATTTTAAATACTATATGAAATACTGGAATGTAAAAAGGAAATTTTCAAAGTGAATATTGAAAATGAAATATAATAAGTAGGATATTATAAAAGGTAATGTATGGATAACAAATATTGGAAAATATAATTAAGGAGGTAAATGGGAAATGAATAGTATTATATAAAAGGCTTTGTATAGAATAAATAGAATTATATAAAAGGATTTATACAAAACGAATAGAATTATGTAAAAGGCTTTGTATAGAATAAATAGAATTATATAAAAGGATTTATATAAAATGAATAGAATTACATAAAAGGCTTTGTATAGAATAAATAGAATTATATAAAAGGATTTATATAAAATGAATAGAATTATTTAAACGGATTTATATATAATAAATAGAATTATATAAAGATAATTATAAATGGGATTGTAAGTGTTAAAAGAATAAAATGAGATTTTATATGAATAATTCTATAATTAGAAGCATAAATAGAATTTTGATTTGAGATATTATTTCAAATATGAATTCTATAAAAGGCTTTGTATAGCTATTGTTATTTCCGCTGTGTTGCAAGTGTTGTACTTTGATAATGTTACTGTGTACATATACTAATTTTATTTCACAATTATGTATCTATTATTTATTGTTCGTTCCGCTGTGAGATTCGTGTTTACTCCGATGTTGTATGTTCTTCTTCTTCTTCTTCTATTCTAAGTTTCTATCTTATTTATTCTCACCCTCTAATTTCTTTCATGGACTATTCGGTGTTTCCGATGCTTGAATAGTCGACATTGAGTTTATGTCGGTTACTCAGGATCGCAAATTCCTCGGGTTGTTATAGGTATAACCCTAGAAACGCCAGTTGTTACATTCAAATAGGAGCTCAGAACCGTAAAATATATTATTATAATATATAGTGGATAAACTCGAAGTCAAATCACAGTTAAATCAAACTCTAGTCAAAATTAATTATATTTTACCTTAACCTAACCTACCTAGTGTACATACGCATGCCTTTTTCTTTAATACTTAAGTTTTCCTCTTAATAAATACACGGTTCCCTTTCTTTCTGTTTCCTTCTTCAAAAAATGGATATCCTCTCCTCCTTATTCTTCAAATCGAAAAGAATCGAATAAAAAGGGGGGACCGACTACTGTTCTTTTCTTTTGCATTCCTCCCTTCAAAATCAAATATAATCACTTTGTCCCATTCTTCAAAATCAATCGGAACTTCTAAAGAAAAAAAACTATTGCGTCATTTTCGAATCTCATTTCAAATGAAGATTGAGTTCTTCAATTTATTAGAGGACGAATGACAACGGTAACGAACGGAATCTGGTGCGATGGCGGCCTTCGCACTCGAAAGTCAACGTCAATGCTATGGATTCGTTTGGCGTCAATCAGTGAGGAGATGGAGAGTTTGGGTTCTGGCGAGTTTTGTGATGCCTATAGAATATTTATTGGACGATTTTGTGCCTTTGGTTGTTGCACATGTTCATAAGGGCGTTGAAGTTCACCAAAAGTCACGAGCTTGGGGATGAGTAGCTACTGGGAAATGGAAGATTCAAACGTGTGAGGAAATAAGGTATTCGATCTTTGTTATTGTATGATATGAGGTTTGGCAGTGGTTTATTATGGAATTTAATCTTTATTTTTCTTTTGGTATGAGGAAGCTCAATATGACAATATTGACTGTCATTTGTAGGGTGTTTATCGAGTCAGTGAAAAGCTGATGGTGTCGATTTCGGTAGTGTAGCAACATAAGTAAACCAGTGGTTGTGGAAGTTCATTGGAGGGAGAAGGAGTTCGTTTCCTGTAGGCATGAAGTTTGGAGAAAAATGACTAAGGTAAAACTTACTTAGTTATTTACTTAATGATATTTTAAGCTACTTAAGTTATATTACAAAATCGTAATAACTGATTCTTCATACATAAACAGAATCAAGCGAAATCGATTTTGTTGGATTCATATGCACGTAGGCTGTGCTATGGGATTAATCTGGAATGCTTTGAAGAAACAACAATAAATCAGCGAATTAAGCTCACGGTGAGTGAATCTCACTTAGAATTTACTATTTAAATTTTATTTTGAATAGTTAAAAATATTTGTTGATTGTTTGGATTCATTTAAATATTTTTGTGGCTATAACAAATATATTAATTATTTAGGCTTAGTATTTGTGGTTATCAATATATACATATATATATATATATATATGTGGTTGGATATTTCCTTCAGTATCATTAGCGGATGCCCGCAGTATCATAAGCAGATGACCTTATGCGCCCCATAATATGATGGTGGATGATCATCTATACCGTGATATCCTGCCTTGAAGCAGGATGAGTATTATTTATGTTGGCTAACATATGTGGATGCAGGAAAAACAGGTTAGAGGGATCCAACTGGATTCCTAAAAAATAATAATATTATTTGTTTTTTTCATATATATTATCATATTTTATGTGTTAAAAAAACTATGGTTGATAATTGTGTGTTTTTGATTGGTTGAATATCACAGGCTGTAAATGTTGATTACAAAAATATCGTGAAAAGGGGTTTTGAGATTTAAAATGGAAAGTCTATTTTTCTAAAACTGAATTTGAATTTCGAATAGACTAGAAATAAAAACAAGTAATAAATTTATAAACGGTGATTATAAATTAATTGGAATAATTTAAATTGGATAATATGGGGAATTAAAATAAATTTATAAATGGTGTTTACAAAAGAAGGGAAATAAATTATCATTGGGTAATATGAATATTTAAATTCAAATGTGAATTTAAAGTGAGAATTGAAAAAAAAATTTAAATAGTGAATGACGAAATTTATTCCGATGTTCGAAATGGAAACTAAATTGGATAAATCCATAGGATCTGTGTTTGAATTCGATTATGTCCGATTGGTAAAATAAATTCTTCCCAAATAGGATATTTAAATCATATTAGATAGAAACTATAACAAATTAAGAAAACAGATTCCATATTTATATATAAGTTAAAATAATAAAATACTCCAAAAGATTGAATCGGGTTTTAAATAGATTTGTATAGAACTTGTTTTAATAGATAAAACAAGCAAATTTATAAACGATGTTTACAAATGTAGTGAATTAATTATTGTGAGATAATTTGGAATTTTAAATTCAAGTATGAATTTAAAAATAGAATTTGAAATCATTTTGAAAAGGGAATAACGGTTTTTATTCCAGAATTCGGAATATAAAAGGAATTGAGTTTCAAACAGATTTTGAAATGAAACTTGTTTAAATATATAAAACAAGTAAGATGGATTTATAAACGATGTTTATAAATCTAGTAAAATAAATTATCATTAGATAATTTAGACGTTTAAATTCAAGTATGAATTTAAAAGTAAATTGGAAAGCGGTTAGAAATAAAACAACAATTTTCATTTCGGAAATCGGAATATAAACTGAATTGCGAAAAATCCAATGGATTTATAATTAAAATTCGATTGTATCGAATTTTATAAATAATTTATAAAGGAATTGGGATTTAAAATAGAAGACTAAATTATACATAAATTTATAACTGAGTTATGAAATAATCAATGGATAAGGATAATCGAGAATATTAAGTTGGATTTGGTAAATGAGCCGAATTAGTACTAAGATGTATAAGAATAGAGTTGAAATTTATTTATAAACGAAGTTTAAACCTTTATATTTAAATATAATTAAAACGAGCTAGCCACAAAGCGGTAGTTCGTAATTTGGTGTTTCGAACTTCAATTGGATATATAAAACTCAATTTAAGTCGGAATTCTTTGAAACAAGAATCATCAAGACCGACTGAATAATAGTTTTCTAATGAAAGAGAAAAATATACATTTCGTCTTATAGATTTTGAGTTATGTCAAAATCAAATTTTTAGAAAAGCAGCGCCATAACCAATATAAAACCTTAACGGTTTATTCAATTAATATAAGGATTTTAAGTAAAAAAAATCCGAATTTCCATTAGAAAAACTCGAATTTGAGTTATAAAATAATTATGAACTCAAGTGGAGTTAATGAATTTATTTTTGAAACAAAAATCAGATTTTAAGTTTATTGAATAAAATTAACTAATTTGAAGAATAATTAGTTAATCGAGTTTTGATTAGAAATTGGGTGTTGGATAAGTAAATGGGGTTTATGAATTTATATTCGAAATAGAATACGAAAATCAAGTTGAAAATTGAATTAGATTGGTTTTTATGTAAATTAAAAATATATATCTGAACGTGTTATGTTCAAAGAAAAAGTGAAATGGGCAAAAGAGCCAATTTAAGAATAAATTAGCGAATTGAGATAAAAATGATTGACTTAAGTTAGAATAAATTGGGAATGGACGTATATGGGTTAGACAGGTATGGAATGAAGTGTATGAAGGTTATAATTCCGGTGCCCGACAAAAAGGTACACTTTTAAATTCCATATGAGTTTTTATGCGCCGAATCGGCAAGTCGCTTGTCTTTTTGATTTTCTTTTAAATGGAAAGGGCCTAGAGAGGCAAGTCGGCGTTTGAGCTTTTGACCTATACAACGGAGGTGCTGGAGAAATTTTCTGGAAATATAAGGAGTTAAAATATTTTTAAGAAAATCTGGTAAATAGAAATCAACATATTGATATATATATATAATTTGATAAGAAAATGAACTTAAAATAGAATATCATAAACAAAAATTAAATCTATAATTTTGTAAGAATAGAAAGAGAAACATATATATGATTAAAAATGGATAATTCATTTTATATGATGTTGATTATTTGAGATAAGTAGTTTTGTCCGTTTTGAAGTTAAGAATGTTATTCAGTCAAGGTATGAAAGGTAGTTATACCCCAACTTGATTGATTTCATTATTAACCGATAATAATAAGATTCAGCCTCGAAGGTAAATGATTGAATAAGATTTAGTTGAATGCTGCATTTTGGGTTGTTGTAACGATGTTTTACACAACATTCGTTTTAACCCAAGTAAGTGGGATTTTGGAAATATAATAAATAAATATTTCCTAAGTATATAAATGAATGGTCGTTAAAGAGATAAGTAATTAGAATATTTTCCAATCATAAATATGTCATATATTCTAAATATAGAAAATAAAAGAAGGTGGTATGTGAAAAAACATTTCTAAATAGCGTAAGAGGACAAGATGATTATTGAAAATTTTAGGTTAACAAATATTGATAAGAAAATGAAGAAGTGATTTAATTAATGAAATATTAATTAAGGGGCTCATTGATTGTTTGTTGCTTTGGGTGAATGTTTGTTTTTCTTCGATAGTTAAATAACCGACTATCAAAGTACTGGCCAATATGGTTGTCAATATAGAGAGACCAGTTAGATTATTATCCGAGAATCACTCTGCATAGTCGCGTTGCGAATCAGATTATATAAAGATAAACCGAAGACGGAGAAAAAGTGCAAGGGCTTTTTCTATTTATCCTAGGTAGAAATTGCCTAAGATTGATTGATGGAAATTGTGCCTTTGGTTTCGTTCTGTCCCAGAACGAACGTGTATGGACGAATGTCTGATGGAGTATTTCCAATGATCGCTTATGTTGGTCTATATAAATATATATAGTGGTGGAGAATTTATTCTCTTATCATAATATCCAGATTATATTTGTGCAAATCAATTAATGGTTAACGGAACTGACAACGTGGCATTCAAAGTGATTTTGCTATCAGTGAAAGGTAAGTAATCGTACCCTCAGGCCTCAACAACAGGGAAATGACAAAAATCGGGAAGCCAACATGGCTAAGTGGGTAGCTCCCAATTAGGGTGTATTATCACCTATCTAGAGAAAATTTATTTTCTTTTTTATTCTGTTCGAAGCTGTCCCTTTCGGGAAAACGGTTGCTGATCCCAACCGTTGGTGATATACATTCAATACGCTCAAGCGAAATGAGTGGTCGGTCATGTGTGGCCGGGTAACAAGATATTCTTGTTGAACCCACTGTATTCCCCTCTTGAGATTCACTATCGGAAGGTGGTTCCATACCTTGTCACAGTTGGAAATCCATTATCCAATAAGTGCTCACGGTTTTGATTGTATACTATGTATGTAGAGCATGAGATGAAAACGTTCTGCTAGATGATTATTTATTTGTGGTTGATAGAAACTATTATAATATCAAAAGAGTTTTGATATAAAGATTATCGTTTATTTCAAAAGGATTTTGAAAGTTGAATCAAGTGTTTTGGATTCTCATAATGGAAAAACCCGTTCCGTGTTATACGGCGTGATCTCATGAGATATCGTTTATTTTCTCAAATTGTTTTAAATTAATTACCCATACCAGTCCCATGACTGACCCATAGTTTATTTTTGTTTTGTTTTACCCTAAACTATTGCGTGCCCAAATTAGTACGGGCAGTCAAGTAATTCAGGTATTTACATATACTTGGAGGAGCTTGGAGCAGGAGGCTTTAGCGTTAAATATTTACCATTTATTTTTCGCTATGTTGTATTGTACTCTAATGATGGTATGTATATGTATACAGAAAATTTCTATTCCAAAAGCCGTTATATATATTATATTTTATTCCAATGCGATGTGTGATTCTATGTTGTGTTTTTGTTCTTCTTCTATTCTAATATTTCTTTCTTTCCATTTCTCACCCTCTAACTTCTTTCTATTAATGACCCGGTAATTTCTGGTGTTAGGTTAGTCAATATGGTATTTGTATCGATAATCAGTATCAGAAAAATGACGGTTCGTTACAGAATCTAGGAGCTTACTTTCCTTTATTTATGAATCTAACCATATGCTTTAACGGTGAAATCTTCACGAAAACCATATCGCCTACATCAAATTCCAAGTCCTTACGATGCTTATTGGCGTAACTCTTCTGACGATCTTGGGTTGCCTTCATTCGGTGCTGAACGATTTGAGGTTTCTTTAATCATCTCTGGCCCACGTATCAACTTATCTGCAGTTTCTAACCAACATGCTGAAGAGTTGCACGGTCTTCCATACAATGCCTCGTATGGTGCCATCCCAATGCTCTACTACTAGCTATTATTATATGCAATCTCAACTAGATGTAGATGGTCTTCCCACGAGCCTCCAAAGTCTAACACACAAGCTCGTAGAAGATCTTCCAAAATTCGGTTAACCCTTTGGTTTGACCATCGGTTTGGGGATGGTAAGTCGTACTTAAACACAACTTGATTCTCAAAGCTTCCTGCAAACTCTTCCAAAATCCACTTGTAAATAATGGATCTCGATCACTCACTATGCTCTTCGGGATACCACGGAACCGAATTATCCATTTCACATAAAGTTTAGCCAACTTCGATGTCGTCCTAGTCGACTTGACTGGAATGAACCTTGCATTTTTGTTCAAGCGATCGACGATGACCCAAACCCCTTCGTTTCCTGCCCTGGTTCTAGGTAGTCCATAGATAAAATCCATTGATATCTACTCCCACTTCCACGTACGAACTTCCAATCACTACTACAAAATAGGTCTGTTGCATCGTCACAGTTGCATCAGTTGTATAAACAACTGATGCAAATAGCATTATTTGAGTCAGTTCCCTGCTACCTCGTGAAGCAATTATCATAGATAAAGCAGTTGAAGGGTTGAAAATGTAATTAGCATCAGTTGTGAACCACTTTTGAAGCAAATAATCTGAAGCAAGTGATTTTACTTGCATCACATACGTTAACAACTGATGCATTTATATTAATTTGCATCAGGTTCTTATATTGGAGGCAAATAAAATGAAGCAAAATATATGTTAAATTAAAAAAAATGTACAACACGTATTTCACTTAGATTAAAAGTAACGTTGGACTTATCACTTGTCAGGACATGTTACATACGAAATCTTCCTCTTACGCGCTATTTTTTTTTAGTTTTCGCGCTAGAAATAAAAAAAAAAGAGAAAAACACGATGAAAGGAAATTCAAGGTTACAGATTTTCGATTGCAGATTCAATTCAAGCAAGACCGTGCGTGCCTCTAAATCGATTACAGATTCAATTCAAGCAAGACCGTGCGTGCCTCTAAATCAATTACAGATTTTCGATTACAGATTCAATTCAAGCAAGACCGTGCGTGCCCCTAAATCGATTCGATTCTTTCGATTACAGAGTTTCGATTCACCTCAATTCATCAATTCAAGATTACAGATTTCCTGCCGCTGTTTTAGGTATTATTTTTTGCCGAATTTAATTTGCCTCTTCTGATTTATTTCGATTGCGGTAGTTTGATTTTGATTTTATTAGATAAGAAGCCTTAAATTGGTTCAATTAGATTAGCTTTGGGTGAATAGTGACTTAGATAGCCATGGAGTTTAGCTCTTTTTCTGGATTAGCTGCTTATTATATATTTTGTTCTACCGCTCAATTTTTCACATATCGGTCATAGATGAAATACGATTGCTTTTGGAAAGTGTGAAGAATTTGATGTGTCGCAAAATTTATTTGATTAATACTAAATTTTTTTGGAGACTACACTGCTTTTTTAGCCCTGCAATTTGATAAAAAAAATTAGCTTTGCAATTTGATAAAAAAATTAGCTTTGCAATTTGATAAATTGAAAAAAAATAACCTGCTTGAAAAAAATGTTTATATTTTTGGAAGGATTGATCTTTTTGCAGAACATATGTAAACCACTTGAATGATAGATGTTCACTAGTTATTCACTAAAAAGAAGAAATTTTACTATTTGATAAACCAATGTTTATTAGTTGTTCAGTTTGAAAAATCAATCTTTTGGTAGGACATATGTAAACACCTTGTAAATTTGTTTTGTTCATCTTCAAATGTTTTTATGTTTATCATAGTGCTTGGCTTAATTTTGATGATTATCAAAGCGACGATCACTTTAATAAATGACAAAACCCTGATAGGATTAAACCAATCTCATAGAACCTGTACATATAATTAAGGCTGCAAAATACACTGCACTTCTCTCTTCTTTTCGAAAAGTGCTTGATAAAATTACTAATTTTCAAAATACACACATTACTAATTTTCTACCCTTTTTAAGGTGGATTGACTTAAATGGGTTTAAAAACAAAGCAGCTTATTTGTCACAATACAAAGATGAATTTTTTCAGAATATGATTGATGATGTTAAGATATGGGAACAACGATGAAGAGAGGAAAACAATGGTAGCCACCCTGCTTTCACTTCAGAAATCGGACCCTAAGTATTATACAGAAGAAATCATCAAAGGTCTAAGTGAATAATTTATTGATGTATTAATAAATTTATTAATGCATTGTTATTGAAATGTATTAATGTATTGAAGTTATAAAATTTATATGGATTTATTTTGCTGCAATATATTTGAATACATTTATAAAAACATTAAAATTAATACACAAAACAGCAATGCATTTATAAACTAATGAATTGGAGGTATAAAATAAATATACAAAACAGCAGTGCATGTGGACAAATGTATTGAATAAAAATGTATTAATACATGTTATATGTGTCCGAAAAAATGTATTAATGCACGTTGTATTAATACAAAACAGTAGTGCATTTGTCCATAAAAATGTATTAATGCATTCAATACATTAATACATGTGGAGTTATAAAATTAATGTATACAAAATTATAAACTCCGATACATGTATTCAAATGTATTTATGTCCATAAGAAATGTTTTGTCATAATTGGTTTAGTTGAACTCATATTAACCACAAATATCAGTAGACGATTCAAATATCAATCCTGTGCTATGCAGCACTATATAAGGCTACTTGGTATAAAACCACAAAATAGTACATACATATTTGTGGTAAGGCGCAGAAGTTTAGGACTTAAAATTTGATCACAAAAAAATGGCTCCGTGGAGGCATTCCTAAAAAATGTAAATTTGATCACAATAAAATGAAAACCTGATCACAAAAAAATGGCTCCGTGGAGGCATTCCTAAATTAAAACGTTATTTTCCATGTGTGCACAGGCTATGTGTACATGTATTTTTGACGAATAGAGGTGTCAGACAACGCTGAACGCTGATCTTAATGAGGATGAGAAATGAGAAGCTATGGTCTGACTTGCAAATTGCTGCACCTGTTTCTTCGCATCTGCATCAAAACATCAAACAAATGCCAAAGTTATGTCACCATTGTTTCTTCTATGTTATTCTGTTTAAAGAATAAAAAGGCGAACTTTTTAATAAAAGGTCACTGGGTGACTGCATAGAACGAGGTTCGTATAGATTCAAAGCATCACTAGGGGTTAAATGTAGGCAAATCCAGCGTACGGCATTTTGCGCATAAAATCCTCTTAAAACATAATCCATCATGGGGTATGCTCAGGAAAATGGGATCTGAGCAAGCTGAACCAATAGAATGACAGGTGTGTTTCACAGTTCAAGCACTATGGATAGCATATCTCATTCATAAAATGCCACTTTTGGTTTTATTGATTAAATAATTTATTGTGTGATTGCGTTAGGAGCTACTTGTAAATTACCATTGACCATCTTTTTGGCCAGTTCAAGCACTGTGGATAGCATACCTCAATCACAGGTTGTTAAATAAACGTCAAGTTAATGCTTAATTTGTTTGGTTATTTTGGTTTTGTCTTCTGTTCAGTAGTCCGTTCATTTGTTGTATGGATGCTTGATAACTATGGTTTACTAATTGTTTGGCTTAGTATTTTGTTGTTTGGCTTAGTCCATATAGGATTAAAATTATATTCATTGTCGAAACATCTGGTCTGCATGTGTTACTTTCCAACATCGTAGTCAACAGTTTCTCGATTTCATTGAACAAACCAGCTTTGCCATATCGCTCGAGGACAGTATTTTGAAGTTCAGTATTTGCAGCCAATTCATTATCTAACGTATCTTGGTACAAGGAGTTCAGCAAGTCAAATCGAGATGCTTTAGTACAAGATTTTAGGAGAATGCTGTATGTGTATTCATCAGGTTTGCATTGAGGTAGGGTATTCATTTTAGCAAGGACGACAAATGCATCTTCCAGTTGATTAGATCGACAATATGCTGTTAACAAATATGTATAGAGCTGTGAAATGGGTGCAATACCTTCCTGTATCATTTGATCAAATAATTTCTGTGTCTAAATAGCTTGTCCACATTTTCCTAGGACTAATAATTTCTTGTACGTGCTTTCTTTTGGGTAATAAAAGGTTTGTACTTTAAGCATTTCAAATGCCTCAAGTGCATCCTTCCATTTCTTAAACTTATCTTTTCATCTAGAGTTTCGATCACACTCGGCGCCGATAACTTAATCACTCCTCGTTCAATAGGCTTCTTTTTCTTCTTTGTATCTCTAATAGCCGGTCCTCTAAATGCAGCTGGGAACAACCTAGGAAACGAGGTGGAAGGAGCAGATGAATGTAAATAAAGTTTCGTTCGTGCTATTGGATTTAAAGAGGTAGAAAGAGAAATTTGAGTGTATTGTTTGTTTGTCGTCGAGTTTTTCGCAGTTAGAGGAGAAGAAGATGAGAGGGTTATTGAAGAAGAAGCCATTATACTTCAGATCTGTGTTATACAATTATAACTTATGATTGAGTGGGCATTGAATTGGGATTATATTGTTTTGAGGCAGACGTTTAATATGTTCTTTCTGCATCAAATTCTATTGATAGCATCCTAGGATATACGTTGCTAACGATATATATAAGTCCAGCAAAGAGGATCCAGTACTTAATTTACTTCTCTTTCAATAGCTGGACACTTATGATATATTATTTTCTTATGTAGTGTGTCTCTAGCATTTGCACATGGATCGGAGTTGGATGTACAATGTGAAACGCTGTGATGGTGAGTTCCTAAGCAAAATGGAAGAATTCATCAAGTGTGCTGTGAATGATCAGTTAAGAAGAAGGGAGGAGACTATTTTTTGTCCTTGTAGACGATGCCAAAATAAGAGAAGATTGCGTGATATTGATCATGTTAGAGACCACATAATTCGTAATGGGTTTAAGCTAAATTATACTCGGTGGATATGGCATGGTGAAAGCATAGATAGTAGGACTAGTTCTAGTAATCATCATCATTACAACAATGACAATGACCAGGAAGATAACGTGAGTAATGAGGTGAATGATGAGAATGACCGTGTTAATGAGATGTTTGGTGATGTTGAAGAACATTTGATGGAAGAGCCAAGATTATATGAAAAAATATTAAATGATGCCGAGAAGCCTTTGTTTCCTGGTTGTGCTAAGTTCAAGGTATTGTCTGCTGTGCTCAAGCTTTTCAATCTAAAAGCAAAACATGGATGGAGTGATAAAAGTTTTACATCGTTGTTGGAACTTTTAAAAGATATGCTTCCGGAAGGTAACGAGCTTCCTATTTCTAACTATGAGGCAAAGAAAATTATGTGTCCAATTGGTATAGGGTACAAAAAGATACATGCATGTCCAAATGATTGTATATTGTATCGAAATGAATATGAGAGCTTACATGAGTGTCCCAAGTGTGGATTATCCCGTTATAAGTCGCGAGGGAATGTTCATAATGACTCGGATAAGAAACGGCCTCCTGCAAAGGTCTTATGGTATTTGCCCATTATCCCAAGATTTAAACGCTTATTTGCAAATAAAGAAAATGCAAAAAACTTAAGATGGCATGCAGATGTGAGGAAGAATGATGGATTACTAAGGCATCCAGCCGATTCTCCGCAGTGGAGGAATATTGATACAATGTATTCTAGTTTTGGCAAAGAAATTAGAAATCTTAGACTTGGTCTTTGCACAGATGGCATAAACCCATTCGGTAACCTTAGTAGTCAACATAGTACGTGGCCGGTTCTTTTGGTAATTTACAATCTTCCACCTTACTTGAGTATGAAACGCAAACACATCATGTTGTCTCTTTTAATCCCAGGACCACGACAACCGGGAAATGACATCGATGTTTATCTTGCTCCTCTTATTGATGATCTGAAAATTTTATGGGATACAGGTGTGCGCGTGTTTGATGCACATAGCAAAAGTGATTTTACATTGCGTGCCATGATTTTTTGTACCATAAACGATTTTCCTGCATATGGTAACTTGTCTGGATATAGTACAAAAGGTGCCAAAGCATGCCCAATTTGTCAAGACGATATGGTTGTTGAGCGCTTACATTTCTGTAAAAAAAATGTATTTATGCATCATCGTAGATTTCTTCGTGTCGATCATCCTTATCGTAAAAAGAAGAAGTCTTTCAATGGGGAGATAGAGAGTAGAGTTGCTCGTTTACCGTTAACAGGAAATGATGTTTATGAACGGGTCAAAGACATTCAAAATGTATTTGGCAAAACCTTTCCTCTTCCAGAAGGCATGTGGAAAAAGAGATCTATATTTTGGGAACTTCCATATTGGAGACATTTACAAGTCAGACATTGTCTAGATGTAATGCATATAGAAAAAAACGTTTGTGACAGTATCATTGGAACACTTTTGAATATACCTGGGAAGACAAAAGATAGTGAGAAAGCTAGACACGATATGCTAAGAATGGGTATTCGAAAGGAGTTAGCACCAATGGAGAGAGGTAAACGTACCTATTTACCTCCTGCATGTTATACATTATCCAAAAAGGATAAAATTAGTTTATGCGAGTGTCTTCGTGGTATCAAGGTTCCAACAGGTTATTCTTCGAATATTAGCAGTCGTGTATCAATGAAAGATTTGAAATTGACCGGTATGAAGTCTCATGACTGTCATGTGTTAATGCACCACTTGTTACCTGTTGCAATTCGAGGTATATTGCCGAAACATGTTAGACATGTTATTACAAAGCTTTGTATATTTTTTAATGCAATTTGCAGCAAGGTGATTGATCCTGAAATGCTGGATAATCAACAAGCCGATATCATTGTCACCTTATGTCGATTAGAGATGTATTTTCCCCCTTCGTTTTTTGATGTTATGGTACATTTGGTTGTTCATTTGGTAAGAGAAATCAAAATTTGTGGTCCTGTATTTATGAGATATATGTATCCGTTTGAAATGCACATGGGAACTTTAAAAAGAAAAACAAAGAATAGATACAGACCTGAAGCTAGTATCGTCGAAGGTACTGTAGCCGAGGAGGTTATTGAATTTGCCACTCAATACTTAGCTGATGTTGAACCTATTGGACTGTGCAAGTCTCGGCACGAAGGACGACTTGACGGTCATGGTACGATTGGGGGTAAATTGATTTCACTAGGTGATGAAATGTATCACAAAGATCACCTACTTATTTTACAACACCTTAGCGAGGTTCATCCTTACTTAGAGGAGCATATGGCAATTTTAAAGTCTGAAAATCCTTTGAAGAATGAAAGATGGTTAACAAATGAACATAACCGTCTTTTTGTGACATGGTTTAATGAAAGGGTGATGAAGCAATTGGATCAAACAAATCATAATGTTTCTGATACAATAAGATGGTTAGCATATGCGCCTAAACATCAAGTCAACTCTTATGAAGGATATGATATTAGTGGGTATGTTTTTTATACTAAGCGCCAAGATGAAAAGAGCAAAATGCAAAATAGTGGAGTTAGTATCGTGGCATCTTCAAGAGAATTTGCTAGTGCCAAAGATAACAGACCAATAGATGCGACGATGTCATATTATGGGGTAATTGAGAATATTTGGGAATTTGTGTACAAGGACTTCACGATTCCTCTATTTCAGTGTAAATGGGCCGACAACCATCGTGCTGTACGAGTGGATGAACATGGATTCACACTTGTTGACTTTGATCGAGTGAGTCATGATAACGATCCTCTCATCTTAGCATCTCAAGCAAGACAGGTCTTCTACGTGACTGACCCAGCTGATCATAAATGGCATGTTGTTCTTCCTGGTAAAAGACGCATTGTTGGGATTGGTGATGTAGTAGATGAAGAAGAGTACGATCAGTTTGATGAGAACCCACCTTTCTCTGTTGGCGTAAGATTATCAGAAGAAGAAGTTGATTTAAATGCAAATTATGTTCGTTCTGATCATAATGAAGGAGTTTGGATAGTGGGGTACGTAGCTTTTTAACATGTTCATCTTGCTTTACTTTCCATTCGATCATTTTCTTTGATTTTTCTAGTTTTTGCAAAATAACTATACTATATTACCTTTTACAGGGATACTTGATTGATTACAATTTTGTTCAAATCGATGGCCAAAAATGGTACTTCTCACTTTCTCTTTGTTATTTGGAGAATTTTGGCAAACATGGAGAAACCAAGTAATTGAAGAAGAGAAGGATTGGATGTTTTGTTTTCTTTGCATCATATTTTGAAATGTAATTTAGTTCATTATGAAATTAAAGTAATTTGTTTTGAGTTTGATTAACAGTTTAAACTATGGATGATTTTTTTGGTTAAGTTTCATGTTATAACGCTTCTGGTTTTCTCCCACCGTTTCATTCCTTTTCACAAAAGTATCATCATTTTTTTTCCACGTCGCTCCATTGCTGAATTGATGACTCCATTGCTGACATCGATGACCGTTATACTTAAAACTTGGGGATGGAGCCTCAAATGGAATTCCAGATTTTAGGGCTGAGGTATCACAGTAATAGTCTTTAACCTCATTTCGATGGGGGCATCTTATTTATGGGGTTGTGACATCACAGTGATACCTTTAACTTCATTTGAATGGAACTACTTACTTATTGCTTCTTATTTGGAGATTTTGTTGCTCTACCATTCAAAATCCTTGGGTAATTTTCTCTTTTTTGCTTTTCTATTGTGGTATCTGCTCAGTCTACTTAGTTCACTATTCTAGGTGTGTAGTATCGTTTTAACACTTTCACCAAAATTGGAACATGTATCATACTCTAAACATCGGTTGCAGGATCAGATTAGTAAAAAGAATTTGCAACATGCTTAGAACATACGTTTGTATTTTTATACAATTCTTATTTATGGTTACATATAAGTACAAATTGTCATTTTTTTTAATGATTATATAATGCTAATGTTAACTTTTAATTCCTGTTCAAACTTTTGTTACTATATCATGACTTGAACTACATTAGTTATGCTTTTAATGACATTAATTAAAGATGTATCGACTTTTTCTTTCTATGCAACTAATGGCTGAAAGTTAACACAGTCATAGAAACATGTATGCATATAATGCTAAAGCATGTATACATGTGGCATGTGCAATTTATAAGCCTAGGTAGAAAATTTTAGTTAAATCTAGGGTGAAACGTAGGCGCGCGTCTACTGTACTGATTAGGCCCGGACACCGCCGTCTCAATGACAATCGGTTTATATTGGCATGTTGAATTGATATATTATTCGATTTACTTCTATTTGTTTTTCTATTTTTTCATCATGTCTTTCGATTTCTATTAAATTTATTATAATTTTTTCCCCATCTATTTCACTACTTAACAATTGACTACAAAAATTTCAGTTATTTTCTGTTGTCCACTGTAATCAAATTTATTTCCACACAAATTCTGGGATTTATCATGTTAAATCCATCATAATTTTCTGAACTGTTGGCTTTTTTGTGAATATATTGTCTTCTTTTTTACAAATGATTTTGGACAATCCTTCATTTTTTTCTAACCTATATCATTACTTTGTCATTATGCTTTGATTATTGCTTTATTTTGTTTCATAGACTACTTACCTACTAGCATGACCACCAAAAGAGTTAAGACAATAAATATCAATCTGTAAGCTATCTTGAAGAAACCAAAGCAGTCCGCTTTGATAACAACATATGAGATTGCCTATATGATTCTATGAAACTATCATCTGAAATACTGATAACTGATTAAAGCCCAAATATTTAGAGGGCTTTAATATATTTTTATATTTTATAAATCTTGCAACTCCCCACTATCAAATTAGACCCATTTAGCTTCAGCTACAATTGTGGCTGTGTATACTGGTAAGTATGTCAGTGACGGACAGTACTTTGGTGCTGCTATTATTACACCAGAGTAAGAAATTTATTACTGACTTTATATAGCTATTTAAGCTATTTCATGTGGTATTCCTTTTTTTTTCATTTACCTGCCCAACTGATTTTTTTTATTACTCCCCGCTAACAAATCAATTTTTTTTTAAGCTATAGAAGTTTATAATTTTATCATATCAGTCACCATAAGCTCATGTGGATAGTAGCATGAAATGCAAAATGTGTAGTTTACTACTAAATGAGACCATTAGAAGGTTAGGGTAATGCAGCACTTGATTTTTTCATTGGTCTTATATTAATATTGAAAAACATGTGTTTTAACTATACAAATATATAGATTTATGAACTGATCATTTGAATATATTTCACTACCTACTTTTTTTTTGGAACCATATACGCATCCCCATGATTTTAGTCCTCACACACTATTCATATGATACTGGCCTGGTATGATACATGCATCACAGTGAATGTCTTTGTTTATTTTATTATTGGATAAATTTGAAACATATATTATGGTATATACTATTAAAAATACGCATAAATGAATAAAAATTATTGTGAAAATGAATTGCAGTCATAAACAATACTCTGTATTCCCAGACATCAAGTTTGACTTGAATTTTCTATATCCTGCAGATACGAGTAAAATTTCGTATGAGTTTATTGAATTCTTCCAATTAGTTAGTTTTTCCCCTCTTTATTTCTTTTCTGTTATGTAATGTTGGAATATGTACTGCTAACTATGCTTTCAAATTTATTATTCTTTCCGTGAAGTGATAAGGTTTGTCTAGGTTTTCATGCAATTTTCAATGGACTTGCTTCTGTGACTTGTGTTTTTTTGGCTGAGGTGATGAAACTGTCGAACATGTCAAGCTTCTAGGTATTTTGATCCATTGCGATTTGTTGTCCAATGTGAAGTTGTGCTTTCTGTTTTCCAGCTAGTGTGGCTTAGATAACACCTTCTGGTGTTAGGCACAGTTTGTATGTAATAATTTGTATTCTATAATTCTCATCTGTAAGGTGCAAGTCTTAGTGTTAGATCAATATGTTTCTGTGAAAAATATATATTCAATTGGCCTGTCATTAATCCTATTTCAATTGGCCTATCATTAATCCTATTTCAATTTTGAGTTTGTAACCGACCATTTCTAATCCCATTGGTTTAGTGGTGTAAATAAATTAGTCATCGATATTATGCTGTGTATGATAATATAGAAGAACCCTTCTGTTTTGATGTCTTCAAGCATTCCTCAAACTGTCAACAACTAAGTCAAATCTCATGTTACACCACAAACACATTCATGCGTGCGTATTGGAAACAATAACCACATTTATTTAGATATAAGTTTAAATTCTAACTTAAGAGTTTACGCATGGTTGATATTCTATTTTTTTCATTTCAGGTTTTCTACTATTTGTTGAGAATAATGGACATGCAGCTATACGGACACACTGAAGAGCAGAACACTTCTGTTTCACAGCCATCTTCTAAGAAGAGGCAAAGAGGTCCGACAACCGGAAAAAAATATAGAACATCCGAACCAAAATTCATTGAGTGGAGTGATAATGGAAAACCAATTGGAAAATGGTTGAAGTGTTATAAGGCATATGTAGGCGATATAGCTAGAGCCAGAATTGATATCAATATCAAGAATTGGGATAGCGTTTGTGCAGGACTTAAGAATACTATCTGGGAAGATATTAAGGTATTATAAATTTATTTATTCACTTATTAAACTGATGGTAAGAGGTATACTTTTTTACTGCTTTAACGTTCTTTATTTTTAATTATCTTAGACCGAATTTCACATTGATGACAACATGAAAGACAATGTGTTGAAAAATGTTAATGCAAGATGGAAGGACTTCAAGGCAAAGTTGGTAAGTGGTTGGATTTCGAAAACTAGAAAGCTTCCGGAGGACCATAAAGAGCCGTATGAATTTTATGATGGCATTACAAAAGCTCAATGGGAAACATTCAAGAAGAATTGTGAAACGGAAGACTTCAAGGTATATTTCCTTTTTGCAATTACTAAAGTTTTAAACATGTAATTTCGTAAAAGGTATATTTCGGAAGACTTCAAGACTAAAGCATGCGTCAGGCAGTAACTTACCATATCGTTTCGTCAACTACGTAAACATATACAAAAGTGTGCTTTAATTTTCATTCAATTTCGAATCGGGACATGTCACGATCGAGACTTTTATTTGTTTTCCACCAACAACGCAGAGAAGTGACGTGCAGGATTCAACGTACGAATCATTGATTCCGTTCACTGCAGCTACAATACGCAATCATTTATCGATTTTAGTCGCGGTCAACTTATATTTATATCACTGTCTTACAGGCGCTTGAGTGTGTGAACTCTTGCAAGATTCTACATGTACACAATGTGCGTTGTAATCAAACTTAATGACAAAAAATATTCAAAATAAGCTATTTCTGCTATTAACGTAGAGGGTTACATGAATAGATTTCCACCCCTTCATTTTCAAAAATTGAAAGTGAAATTTCACCATTATTTTGCAATCTCCACCACCACCTCGTTTTCTATTAACACGTCGATAGAATTTTACTATCATCTATTATCGATACCAGAACATGTGTTCGAACAGAATAGAATCAACGTCAACAAACACTTCACCTACACTGTAAGCTTTTTTCCCAGCAGTCTCCAGAAGAACCTTAAAAGGATCAGTCAATTGATGATATGTTTGCCTGTCTTGCTTGATAGAAGTTTCATGGTGTTTAGTTTTGTTTGTGTATTTATGGAAGAGTAAACGGAGGAGTCTGATAAGTCTTAACGATTGTGATCTAGTGCATCAATTCAATGCATTTAGGCTGATATAGCATTTATAAATTGCGCATCTTTGCTAATTTACTTGAATCCAGTTTTATTAGTTTCAATTCAATGCATATAGGCTGATATAGCATTTACAAATTTGATGAATCGCTAAGGGCATAAAAGCGTTGACTGGTTTTACATGGTTTCAGCTGAACCTGTAATAGTAGAAAGCTATTATGGATGAGCTGAGATAATTAAATAGTAATTCACTAATAATTTCAGTTTAGTAATAGTAGTTCACTGGCATTACACCACACATTATATAGGAGCTGAGATAATTAAAGAGTAGTTCAGTAATATAACATCAGAATTCTTAATTATGTCTTATAACAGAAAATCAGTGAAAGGAATAAGAAGAGTCAAGCATACAACGAACATCCTCACTTTTTAGGGCAAGCCGGGTATGCAGGGAAGAAAGCTAAGTGGATTGCCGAAGGCCATAGTTCTTCGACTACATTATCAAGTGGATCTGTTGTAGATCGAAGTATCGATTGGATTTTGGCAAGATCAAAAAAAAAATGTTGATGGAAATTATACAATTCCGAATGAGAAAACTAAGATAGTCGCAGACAAAGTGGTATGGCTAGTTTCTATGTATTTTTATCACTTCACATGTTTTAACTTGCAAATCATTTACTATTAACTGTCATTTCCCATTAAACCTGCTTGCATTCATTTCTCATACTGTGTATAAATTCTGACTCTTTACATAGCAAAATTTTCATGCTGCATGGTTAAACCTGTAAAGTTTATGTGTGAATTAGGAAGTACACATCAACTTGATAGCGCAGCCATCAAATAAGCGGATTGTACACGTTTCTGTTTGGAATAGTTGTTTTTTTGTTGTTTTTTTGTTCTTATTTTGTGGGATGTCCAAATTGATGAACTGATAAAAATAATTACTCTCAAAGGTTATATAGTAGCAACATGTCTAGATGCCTTAAACAATTAAAATAATTAGTCTCATGCGTCTTTCAGTTAAGAGTTCCGATATTTTATTTCATTATCCAACCTTGTTCAAAGCTTATACAGTAGCAGTACCATCCAATTTAACTACAGATCGAGGTCACACTTTAGAGCAATGTTTATTTGATACATGCATCTTGTCTATTTGATATTCTATTTGTTCACAGAATGATTGGAGAGAAAAAGCCATCGAAGGAACATGGGTTCCAAATAGGCACGATGATATCTTAAATCGTGCTCTTGGAAAAAAAGAGCATCCAGGACGAGTTAGAGGAATTGGTGGGACAGTCGGTATAAAAAATGTGTTTGGAGAGGTAGAGAAAGGAAAAGGACATAGAGGTGTAATATCAGCAGATGAGCTTCATATTATCACCCAAGAATTAGAGGCTAAATTAAGCCAAAGATCAGCAAATGAGCGACATCTTATCACTCAGGATATAGAGGCCAAAGTGAGTCAAATATTAAGACAAGAAATGGATACAATGGTGGCGGAGAAGGTTGCAAGCATTTTGAACAACATGGGTATTCCCAAGGATGTCGACGTCAACACCACACCATCAATTGAACGTCGTAGTAGCTGTCAATCAACATACCCAAGCAAATTACAATATGCAAACGAAGCTCATGAGAGGGATCCCTTAGCAGACTTGCAAGTAAACAAGTCAAAAGTTGATTTTATAAATGTATATGATTTTATTCACTTGTCAAGTGTTAATGAAAAATTGTTGTTTTTATATTTGTCATTCTAGAAACCAACAAAATGTCGTTTAGCGGTGAATTTGGGCTCTCAAATTGTCGTGGTGGGTCATGGCATGGTACATCCTGCTTCAAGACCGGGAGATAAATGTCATAATCAAGAAATCTTGGCCGACCACGTGAAGGTCGGAATTGATGCAGTGGAGGCTAGGCATGAAGGAACCCCACTTCCAGTTCCAACTAAACATCACAGTACGATAGGAGAAGCGGTTGGGAGTTTTGCTCAATGGCCTAAACGCCTCGTGCTCTTAAGAGATAATGATACGGTAATGAATGCATTTAATTGAACTGAGTTTCACTTGTTTCAATTTATATCTGAGCAGTTCAGTAGAAGAGAAATGGTCCTCAATTTGCATCCAGTTTCTAGTTAACTAAAGAAAATATAGATTAAAGTAAGGGCTGTTATTTTAAAATCAGTGGACTTGCTCTGCATGTTCACTCTAGGGGAGGAGGTTCATGTTTTAAGTTTAAAGTATTAGAAGTTTACTGGAAAAATAAAACAGTACATGCTGATTATACGGACTCTATCGATGTTAGTGCACTTCATGACTAACTCATGGGAGCACATTATAATTTGTATAACTTTTCTGTTCGTGGTCATTACTTAAAAATGCAATGAATAATTGGACGTTGCATAAAAATGTGCTGAATAATTGGCCATTACTTAAAAATGCTGATGGAAGGTTTACAAGTGCATGAGTTTGAGTAAACTAGAATTTTGGTCAATAAGAATCTAGCAAATATTAAATCTGTAGTAGTAAATGGTACTGTCATGGTCATTTACAATATGTAAATGTAATTACATCCACTTTAGTAAACCAAAATATTTACGCACAAGAAATGACTTGTGAAGCCCACTGCCATCTTTTTTTTATAGCAAAATTCATCTTATATATAGCACAAGAAATGACTTGTAAATCATTTTTAATTTCATTTTGTTAAATAGATACCAATTTTACCCTGCTGTGCATGTGTTTCTTATCTGAGCCTATGTTTCTTAGTGACTTCAACACGAATACTTAATCTCAATATTAAATGTACATCACGTCCAAATTTATAATGTTTTGTTATGTGTAGGCTACACCTATTGTGACCAAAAAAAAAATGGAAGAGCATGCTACTAAGGTATGTTAATTTACAAGTTTTATTGTTTAATTGATAAGTTTTAATTTAGTATGATATATCATCGACTTACAATTTTGAACTAGGGATCCACATCTCTACCAAACAAGGATTTGTTTGAAGATAGTATCGAAAAGGTCAACAATACGATAATAAATGAGCCTGCAAAGCACAAACCTATCGTGGATGAAGAAATCTTCAAAACTTTAACGAGCGATTGTAGATATTTCCATGACTTGCTAATTCAAATGATATCCGATGATAATGTCGTCCTCGCAATTCAAATGAATAAGGATTTATTCACGTACGTTGAGGACTTTGAAATCCAAATCACGAAGAATGATATTATCCAATTTCTTAGTATGGCATGGTTGAATGCATCATGGTTGCAAATTTACATCATGTGAGTAATTTACTTGAATTTGATTACCAATATGAGATACAATATCAACAACTTCACATAATTTAATTCATTATATATTTCGTTTGTATTGTGTAAACAAAAGAAACCAATAATATAAGTTTACATAATATGTAGGTGTTTAAATCATATGTGCGATGATCTCAAAGTGGAGACCGTCGGGTTTATGTGTCCTCAAAAACTTTCCCAAGTGCGGAAATTTCCAGATGCAACAAATACATATTTGTCGAACACATGGATGGCGTCAAAATCTAAGACTTTACTTTTGGCCCCGCAATATGAAGGGTACAAACATTAAAGTTTTAGTAATTAGTTATGTATTTTCTATCATTTTTAATTTCCTATAAATCTTTTAATGCAGGGATCATTGTCTACTGCTTGTTTTTCGTGTAGAAATGAATGAGATCTACGTATTTGATCCTCAAGCCGTATGCAAACGTAAATTGGACATTAGGCCACAAGCGAACATGTAAGTTGTATTTATTTGCTCTTTTGTATGATAACAATGGATTATTATCTATATTTTCTTGCATATGTAGGGCCTTTAAAATTTACAAGGCATTGGGTGGTAAGTCACGAGGAACTTCCTTTCAATGGAAGCATGTTAAGGTGACATCTCTTTTTCAGTTTTCCTTTTGAATCGATTGTGGGTTTTTTCATTTCTACTGGTTATATTTATTTTTATCTTTTATGTTTGTTTGGATCTTTGAAATCACTGATGTTGTTTGATGTTAAAGAAATTGTTTAGGTCATTCTATATTAGACCTTTATCCATATTAATGAATTGTAGAACACTTTAAAATAAAATTATGGAAAAAAGAAAGAAAGACTGCAATCCCTGTAGCTATATATAAAAAGCATGCAAAGAAAAAGACCACGAATGAAACTTGTTTACTTTGATTAACAACAAAATAAAAATAAAAAACATGTCAATCCCTGTAGCTATGAATGATAAATTGATAATTAGATTGTTGAGGCAGCTCTTTCACTTTCAGTAAAGGTAATAATCAATCAATATCCCACTAAGGTCTATGGAATTTTGCTCTACAATGAATCATGACGTAAATAATTTTATTAAAATCACTCCGACGAGTATTTGGCTCAATATATGTCGTAAATAGAAGGGTACCTTCAATATTAAATTTACTGCGATTTCGTGTGTTTAAATGGCTCGCTTATGTTATCATTTTGACTGGCAGGTTGGAAAAAATCAAAACTGTGATTTTTCCAATGATATCTTTTTGGCTTCAAATTTATCAAATGCCAATGAGTATTGTTAAGAAAATTGAATCATTATGTGCTAATTTTTTATGGATGAGAAAACAACATAAAGTGCTTTTTCTTTTAATTCGTGTTTAAAAAATAAATCCCTCATAACAAAAAAATAAAAGAAGTTACATTACTAATTTAAAATCAACCTGTCAATAACAATACATTTATAACCCTTAAGTTTTGAGTTTGAAAAAAAAGAAAAATCTTAGTTAGCCCAACATGTCAGTTGCGTTGGCATAAATTAGGCTCTGAAGCTTTTGCCTAACTTTGGTATGTTCTAGCCAAACTGAAATATTAATATAATTTTTAACAATATAGCCTCCATAAATCAAATAAATATCACTATAAACATTAGTCCTGAAATATTTCATTGGTATCAACTACCAAAGCTAAAAAGGAGTTTTGAACATTGACAGGAAACACAGTGGTGTTTACATAGTCATGCCCAAGTCACTTGGACAATTATGTGATACTGCAATCCCATTTGTTGGCTTATCATGTGCTCTTTTACTCAATTTAATACCAACAAATCACTGAACAGAAATGTATATATGTAGTTCCACTCTCTGACTTGAATCAGATCTGCAACATCTGAAAATGGTATACAATAATGAATTCTATCGGCATTACCCGTAAATCACTGTATATCCATGATATAACTTCTATCGGCATTACCCGTAAATCAAATAAAAATCTGATAATTAGAAAATCAAACATAGATACAAATGCATTTGAATTCGAAAATTATATACTTTTGTCAAGATGATAGCTTATTTTAGTAAGTTGCTAGTTTAAATAATATACAACAATACATACTAACTGTAAGAGCTATGCTGGCTTCTGGATTTAATGAATTGAAAAGAAAAAAGATTTAAAACAAAAATGAATTTATGTTTCTTCACCTATTAGACTTTGTTTATGTCAAAATAACCAGCGACTTTTCCAGCAGCGCATGAAAATCCCAGGAAGTTCTTATTGCCCTCTGATTTTGACATAATATTTTTCTGTTCAGTTCAGGAATGAAACTAATACGTATTTTAAAAGGATCTTTAGGATTGTATCCCATGGGAATCAATTTAACCTTTATATTTGTGAAGTATTATTGGAGAAGTACTTCAGATAATGTTAAAAGCCTTTTGAAGTTGCTTGAACGTATGACAGAAGATTGGCAAGAACAAGACATGTCAATGGCAGTAAAGTAATTCAAAAACTGAACAATTATTCAAAAGTGAGACATTGCCATAGGCAATTACTTTTACCATAGACAATCACTGAACAGAAAAGCTGCAATACTGAATTAATACTGCTTTTTTTGTTTCATTTTAAACTAACTATTAAATTGTTTTGTAATATTGCCAGTGTCCGCAGCAGTCTGAAGCAACGGATTGTGTATATTATGTGATGAGGTATATGTTTGACATAGTAAAACACCACAAAAGCATCGATTTGCAAAAGGTATATGTTAATTTATTTCATTCGCCTAGCTAGCTATTATATGTTATATATTTACGACGTTTTAAAACATTACTACTCTTATAAATTGCAGGACTTCGCACAGCGTGGTTCTTATGACCGACAAGAGATAGACGAAGTTCGGGATTGCTTGGCGACTTATATCATGCATAATTGGATGTAGTTATGAGTTTTTTGTTATGCGCACGTTGACTTTAGTTTTATGATTAGAGTATGTATTTTTTTTGGTTGTATACACATGAACTATGTTGATTGATAATACAATTATATTTTTTGTTTCATCAGATTGGTGGTATTAATGCATCTGTAGAATTTTAAATTCTATTAATTAATATTGCTTCAGGTTTAAAATTTTGAAATAGCGGATTTTTTATTTTTTTGTTACTTCATTCAATTTGCATCAGTTGTAATGGCATAGGCAACTGATGCAATACACTAAAGGTCATAACAAATGTCATTTTTGCATCTGTTCATTAGCATCAGTTTAAAAACTGTGATGCAATAGACCAAGGCTTGAGAAGCAAATGTAGACATTTGCATCTGCGTTATAGCATCAGTTGTATTAAATAACTGATGCAAGTGATGGTCATTTGCATCAGTTCTGTAACTGATGCAACAGAAATTTGTCTGTTGCATCATCTTCACTTGTATCAGTTCAACAACTGATGCAACAGGGGTTTAACAACTGATGCAAATGACCTGTTTTGTAGTAGTGCGAGTTGTAGAAATTATTTTTAATCTTAGATCTAGTTTATTTTAAACTTGCTTTTGAAATTAGTTTTTTGTGTTTTATTTTTGATTCAAATGTTTTATAAATTTAAGTGAGGATACTATTTTAAAAATTAAAGGAATGTTAGAGAATTTATAAATTCTATTTTGAAACTATCTTGACATTTATATGGTTTGAAATTTATTTAAACAATTTTGTATAGTTGAATTGGGTTTTGATTTAAATCCAGATATGTTTTTGAAAATATTTAATATACTTGTAGGGTGTATAATACATAGGAAAAATGGTATATACACTTTGGAAATATTCGATAAATGTTGTTGCCTCTTGTTCTATTTGTTGAATTTGTTTTGACACTTATTGAAAACTGGGTGAGATTGTCTACACGTGTTAAACTGGTTCTGGACTGTTCATGCACACGTCCTCTTTCATTTGTTTCCATTGCCCTCTGCCTTATATTATTTTTCCCCGTTCATTTTGGGGGAGCATTCCATTTCTTACCCATATTAGTCTCTTTCCCAAAAATTGGCTCCGACCTAAATTGTTCACACTTCCACCTAGTCGGCTCCATCGCCGCGCCGCCTCGAACGGAAGCCCGCTCCTCTCACCAGCGTCGTCGACCTGTCAGTCCACCTTGAAAACCCTCTTCTCCTATTCGAATTGAAGACATCCCAGCACCGTAGGTCGGAGCCAACGACACAGCCTTTCCATGCTTGCTCCATCACCAGAATCATTGCCTGCTGTCGCCATTGTCCACACCTCGGAATGCGCGACAAAGCCGCTGGACTTGATTGCTGTGACACCAGAATGGCTAGGAATTCCTAGTGCTTTGCTTGTTTGCCATCATTACAAATCGTAAGTTTCTCTTACAATTAAACTTTTGCAAGTAAGCAATTTTAGTTTTTACCTTGGTTGAGCACTCATAATGATGTGTTTTTTTTGCAGTCTTAGTTGCTTTTATCATGTTTTACACTTTTATAAAGTAACCTCCACTGTCACTTGAATACTTATGGATTATATTTGATTTTGTATGGACATTGTGTATTCCCTTTTTGCTCTCTTTTGGCCACTTCTCTTCACTAATTACATGGAAGTATGTATATGTGTATAACTAGAAGCCACCTTGTGCCTCATACTTCATGCATGTAGCGTGTGTTGAACCCATGCGATGACTTACCATATCGGTGCCATTTATAACCTATCATTCTATCCAGTGTGAGCCACTTGTAGCCTATAACCATTCGCGCCATGTAGCCTTGCAAACTCATACTTTACTGAATGTTAAATCTGTTGACGTCCTATTTTGCATGTCCTGCTATTCATGCCAAGCATGATTTATATAACCTTATATGTATACAAAATACACCGTTGCACGTTGGCCAGTAAAATAAATTCACCCGGTTTGGTTCGCCACGACTCGTTTGGTCCAATCGTATACATCTGTTGATCCCACATTATAATTTGTTGCTGAGTTATCGCACTGGTTAATGCCCAGTCTAACCTGAGTCACTATCCTTGAACAGTGGGTTGTTAAAAGTCTTATTTCATAACATGTTCCATTTTGGGTCATTTCTTTTGTTTATTAATATCTAAATCAAATGTTTGTTAATTTGTCAGTTAGTCATACAAATAACTCTTTATTGCAAAATGGATAATTTTACCCTTTAACGAAGATAAAGCCTGAAGTTTCTAACTTCTTTGTTTCATTTACCAAAGTCTTTTATTTCTTTATTCCATATAAATGAATTTAATTTTGGTAGTGGAGGCTGAAGGTAATAACACTATGATACCTATTTTGTGCTAAGAATTTAAGCTTCATGTTGATAACCACTTTGCATAAAATAGGCTATTTAATACTAGATAGCTTACTATCATCGTCATCTTTTTAAGACAATTATATGGCTAAATTAGTATGATACTACTTACAAGTATTTAGCATCTACAAGATGGTGTATTAGCTCTCATTATAAGTTAAGTGTGCTATCAAAAGCATTGCCGACTATAATGCGTGGTCAATCGCCAATCACTATTCACAGCCTCTGAATACTGCAACATAGTGCATCGGGGTGAATGGACGACCAAGCATTGGTAACCCTCTGGTGCGTAACCATATCTGCAAGGGGAACTGATATGCATGGACAGGGCATTGATACACAGGGAGCTGAAACAAGTGGAAATGCTAGACCCAAGAGAAACATTCAGAGGCCAAAATGGCTATTGGACTGATTTGCAGCTACTTAAAAAAAATGCTAAGGAATAAGCACATGCAGGGGAGTTTTATATTGTTTTCTTTTATTGCTTTAAATCATAGGGTATTGTTTCATTTCTGTTATGAAATTATTTGTTTACAAAAAAAAAGCAAATGTAGGCTCGTGACTAGCCACGTTGAAAAAGTAGGTAGAAAGAATCCTTTATATGTACCTGCATGGTTAGGTGAATGATATTCGGAAGTTGTTGCTAAATGTTTTCTCTCGAGTTTTCCTTTTCTTTTCCCTCAAGAATTCTTCTTCTTCTTTAATCTCCTTCTTCCTCCTACCCCAACCCCTATCATCTGGTGCTTTCTTCCCTGTACCTTTCCTCCCTTCTCTTCCTCAAAACCAACCACAAACAAACACCATGCCACGCCTCGATGATGCCTTCCAACAAATCGCAGAACAACAAAATACCATTGACTACATTCAAACAACACAAAACTCTTACAGTACAATTCTTGAAACCCTCACAGCAGACAACATCGACATTAAAGCCACTCTCGCTGAAATCAATCGCAAACTCGATGCACAAACCCCCTTATCCCCAACCAACCAGTCTTCATACCAACCTCTTACAAATCGTCAACCACCATTACTATCCACTCCAACACCCACTCGCACGCCTAAATGTTCCCTCACAAACTTCGATGGCTCAAACCCAATAGACCGGATATTTCAGGCAGATCGTTTTTTTGCATATTATTCCACTCCCGAAGACCAGCGCTTAGATCTCGCAAGTTTTCACATGCAAGGCCAAGCACTGTCGTGGTTCCAGTGGATGTTTCGCAATAATCAACTCACATCGTGGACAGCGCTAACAAAAGCCTTGGAGAAGCGGTTTGGCCCACCGACATTTCTCAATCCACAAGCTACACTGTTCAAGCTCAAACAGGTAACTACGGTTGATAATTACATTGCTACCTTCGAAAGTCTCTGTAACCGAATCACCACCCTTCCAAACGAATCTATCCTTCAATGCTTCATATCTGGCCTCAAACCAACCATTCAAAATGAGCTTCATCTCCTTAAACCATCCACCATCTCTGATGCAATCGATGGCGCTAAACTCATCGAAAAGAAACTAAACGACTTGGCTAAACCACCGTTTTACAGACCCAGTCCAACATACCAAAAACAGCCACAAAACTCATCTACCGCCATACAGACAAACCCACAAACACCTTCTCTTCAAAATCCAAAACCCAATATCCCTATTAAGCAATTAACCCAAACAGAAATGAACGCTCGCAAACAACAAGGTCTCTGTTTCAATTGCGACGAAAAATACCACTTCGGCCACAGGTGTAAACCTACCCACATATTTATGATCATGCCAGACTCCAATCCCGATGATGACCCACCTGATCCGGAACCCGAAATCGAACCCACAGCCGAACTTGCCACTCTCGTCCAAACAGACCCAACAACAGACGTCCCACAAGAAATATCCTACCACGCCCTTACTGGTTCTTCCCATCCACGTGCACTTCGATTACCCGCCTCCATAAATAATAGCCCGATTTCAATTTTAGTGGACACAGGATCAACCCATAATTACCTCCATCCAAAAACCGCAAAATTCTTGGGTCTTGATATCGACAAATCGAACTCCTTTGTAGTTACAGTAGGTAACGGAGAGAAGTTGACAAGCTCAGGAACTTGTTCGAAAGTGAATGTTGAAATCGAAGGGCATGTTTTCGAGATCGATTTTAATCTGCTTGATATTGTTGGATCTGATGGGGTTATTGGAATACAGTGGCTTGAAAAGCTTGGGCCTATAACAGTGGACCACAAACAATTAACAATGTCTTTTAATTACAAAGGCCAGCTGATTTGCTTAACCGGCCTTGGGCCTGCTTCTAGCCCAACACAGATATCCCTCCAACAACTTAAGAGATTAGACCATACTTCGGCAATAGCCAATTTCCTTTATCTACGTTACCAACCAAATAATTCCCTCACTGATAGCCCAACTATTCAACACACCGACCCTCCTCTAAATCAATTGTTGCAAACGTTCAAACACGTTTTTGACTCGCCAACAACTTTACCACCGATACGCACACTCCAACATCACATTAACCTACTTCCAAACGCCAACCCGATCAATACAAAACCATACCGTTACCCTTACTACCAAAAAAACGAAATCGAACGTCAAATTCAAGATATGCTCACTTCAAAAGTTATCCAACCATCCAATAGCCCTTTCTCTTCTCCAGTCCTTTTAGTTAAGAAAAAGGATGGATCATGGCGATTTTGTGTTGATTATCGAGCCCTCAATGCAATCACGATCAAAGATCGCTTCCCAATCCCAACCGTCGATGAATTGTTGGATGAACTTTATGGCGCTATATTCTTTTCGAAACTAGATCTACGTAGTGGTTACTTTCAAATTCGTGTTCACCAACCCGATATTCCAAAAACAGCTTTCCGAACCCATGAAGGCCACTACGAATTTCTAGTCATGCCATTTGGTCTCACAAATGCACCATCCACATTCCAAGCCACCATGAACCAAATATTCCGTCCATATCTACGAAAATTCATCCTTGTATTTTTTGATGATATCCTTATTTATAGCGCTACATGGGATGACCACATCAACCACCTACAAACCACCTTGCAAATCTTAGACAAACACAAATTCTTTGCCAATTGGATCAAATGCAAATTTGGCCTTCAAGAAATCGATTATTTGGGCCACCTAATTTCACAACAAGGTGTTCGTGTTGACCCGGAAAAAGTAAAATCGATGATACAATGGCCAACCCCAACTAACATTTCAGCACTACGTGGATTTCTGGGCTTAACGGGCTATTACCGTAAATTTATAAAGAATTATGCGGGAATTGCAAGCCCACTGACAGATTTACTCAAGCATAATAGCTTCACTTGGAGCCCACAAGCCCAACTCGCATTTGATACATTGAAGACCGCTGTTTCCTCCACCCCCATTCTCGCAATCCCTAATTTCAACATTCCTTTTTCAGTAACAACCGATGCTTCATCAATGGCCGTAGGAGCCGTACTATCTCAAACCGACCATCCCCTTGCCTATTTCAGCCTTAAACTTCCCCAACACCTCCAAAAAGCCTCCGCTTACTCGAGAGAAATGTTTGCTATAACTTCTGCAGTAAAAAAGTGGCGGCACTACTTACTAGGCCGACCATTCACAATAATCACAGATCACCAGAGCTTGAGAGAGCTGACATCTCAAACTATTCAGACGCCCGAGCAACAGCAATGGCTAACAAAGTTACTGGGATTCGATTTCAACATTCAATACAAACCAGGAACGAAGAATGTCGTTGCAGACGGCCTATCACGATTTACAGCTGAAGCCACCATGGCTGCGATTTCAGGGCCCTCTTTCTCGTTGCTATCAGAAGTCCAGCAAGCTCTGTGCAGTGATCCAGCATCTCAAGCGATAATCAAGCAGCTACAAGAAGGTACATGCCAAAACCCTAACTATCAATTTCGCAATGATTTATTATTTTGGGGAAATAGAATTTATATTCCTGCTGTGCATGAGTTACAACACAAAATCATCGATGAGTTCCACAATTCAAAGATTGGAGGACACTCAGGCATTAAAGCCACACTTGCTAGGATTTCCGCAAACTTCTTTTGGCCGAATCTAGCAACTACAGTACATGAATTTGTTCGACAGTGCAACGTTTGCCTACAGACCAAACCTGAAAACACACTGCGCAAAGGTCTACTACAGCCTCTTCCAATTCCGCTCCACATTTGGGAAGACATTTCCATGGACTTCATAACCAATCTACCCCCATCCGCTGGTAAAACACAAATTTGGGTTATAGTTGATCGATTGTCAAAATATGCCCACTTCTGCGCCCTGCCAACATCAGTATCTGCAGTTCAACTTGCCTCACACTTCTTACATCAGTATGTCCGTTTACATGGGTTTCCCCGTTCAATCGTTTCAGACCGTGACCGCTTATTTACGAGCAATTTCTGGAAAGAGCTGTTTCGACTACATGGTACAAGACTCCGAATGAGTAGCGCATACCATCCGCAAACAGACGGACAGTCGGAGGTCGTCAACAGGTGCCTGGAGAATTACCTACGTGCAGTAATTGGTGATGTGCCATCAAAATGGTCAACCTGCTTACCGTGGGCAGAGCTATGGTATAATACCACTAAGCATACTTCGCTACGGATGTCTCCATTTCAAGTCGTTTACGGACGCCCACCTCCTATTTTATCAAACTATTTGAGCTCCACATCACATATTCCTGCACTAAATAATTGGGCTGCCTCTCGAGATCAACTATTGCAAAGCATCAAAGAAAACTTACACAGAGCTCAGGCTCGTATGAAAGCTCAGGCCGACTTACACAGACAAGATAAGCAATTTGCGGTTGGAATGTGGGTATTCGTGAAATTTCAACCACACAGACAATCATCAGTTCGCTCCACCTACCACAAGTTATCAAGACGCTACTACGGACCTTACAAAATACTGGAGAAAATAGGAAATGTTGCATATAAACTAGCCCTACCAGAAGATGCTCGTATCCACCCTGTATTCCATATCTCTATGCTCAAACTATGCCCAAACCCATCTCAAACAGCCCCCAAATCACTGCCACAAGACACTACAACTATTGACCTTGAGGACAAGGTCGATCTCGAAGACGTGGGTATTGATATGCATGGACAGGGCATTGATACACAGGGAGCTGAAACAAGTGGAAATGCTAGACCGAAGAGAAACATTCAGAGGCCAAAACGGCTATTGGACTGATTTGCAGCTACTTAAAAAAAATGCTAAGGAATAAGCACATGCAGGGGAGTTTTATATTGTTTTCTTTTATTGCTTTAAATCATAGGGTATTGTTTCATTTCTGTTATGAAATTATTTGTTTACAAAAAAAAAAGCAAATGTAGGCTCGTGACTAGCCACGTTGAAAAAGTAGGTAGAAAGAATCCTTTATATGTACCTGCATGGTTAGGTGAATGATATTCAGAAGTTGTTGCTAAATGTTTTCTCTCGAGTTTTCCTTTTCTTTTCCCTCAAGAATTCTTCTACTTCTTTAATCTCCTACTTCCTCCTACCCCAACCCCTATCAGGAACACACCGTATGCTTCTTTTCTTTGTTCTATGATAGTTTGTGAAGTGCTTTGATTTCTAAGCTCATGCAAGATCCACTCAACGCCTCTTAACCATGGATTTTTAGATACATCAATATGGGATATCAGGGAATTAAGATGACATAAAGGTGATAACTGACTATTGATGATACTTTGGATTTCTGTGGAAACTTTTATAGTTATCTAGTGATTTTTGGGCATGGCGATAAGATTGTTGCAATATAATACTCTGTACGATATTATACTTATAGTATGAGTCCATCTTTCATGGTTTTGGCCATATAATTCATAGTTATAGACCATTTATAATATGAGTAATTTGTTTCGCTTGCACATCTTCAGGCGGTGGCGATCTAACTAGAATGATAACATTCATATTGTTAACACATCTTAGTTATAGTATGAGCAGTTAATTTGTTTGCTTATTATTCCATTAACATGTCTTCAGGCGATGACCATTTATAGTGACTTCTCTATCTATACATGTTCAAACATATGCCAAAAAAATGATAGATGACATATAAAATAATTGTAGATAGCAAAAGGAGAACTCGCTAATATGGCCTTTATATGAAGCTCCTAAAATAAAATATGTATCTGTATTCACATGATATTTAGGTACTTGTTTGTGAAATCAATCATATGACCGAAACCAGAATTATTCCAAAATCCTATGCTTACATCCATAACCAATATTGTGCATTTAATTTTTTATATATTGGAAATTTCATACATACACTTTCGAAAACTCATGCTTTTATTTATTTTTCTTTCTTCCTCATAAAACTTTTATATTTATGTTTGTAGGCAACTTATGAAATGAGCTAAAAACGGCGGACGGGAAAGGGAAATTCCTTCCCTAATCGCCCGCCTAAATAATTTCAATCTCTTGATTAAATCTCAATCATTATTAGTCGGTTATGTCTAAAGTTGAAGATCAAGCAACATCTAATCAAATGAGTGAGGCAGATTTAGATCTAGAGTTTATTGAACCTTCTCCCTCACATGTTTTTCTTCCCAAGAATAACTTCAAAATGTCCGCAGATTCATGGCAAAACATAGTGGTGCTTCATGTAGTTGATTTCAAAATTTCTTTGATTAAGCTAAAAGAATATATTACGAAAGTCTAGAAACCAAAAGGTAAATTTAAGGTACATGTAGCACCTGGATTCTTTTATACTGTGAAGTTTGAAAGTAGTGAGGATTGTTTATATGTGCTTTGATCTACCACATATTCATATTTTGGCAAGCTATTAATGGTCTATAAATGGTATCCTGGATAAGATTTTGAGAAATTTAAAGCCAGTAGGGTTCAGATCTGGACCAAAATGTTTAATCTAGAAATGGAAATGTGGTCAAATCAAGCTTTGTCGATGATTTCTAGTTTTAGGTGAACCTGTTAAGGTTGATTGGAAGACTGCAAATAAGATTGTAACTAGATTTGCTAGGGTGCTTATTTCTATTGAATCGAAATTAGTTAAAAAATTCCTATCCTCCTTCACAATGGGAAGAGTAGAGAAGTACATGTTGACTATGAGTTTATCCCTCACAAATGTGATAAATGCAAGAGGTTTAGGCACAAGTCAGTAGTTCATGAATTATCTGAAGTACCAGAATGGATGAAGAAGCAAAGAGAGGAGATGCCCAGTACTTCTAATAATGGGAATAAAAATGATAATTCTCAAGACGAAGGAATTTTTTATCAGGGTAATGCAGAGTATGATAATATCAATGTGAATATGGAGAAGAATGCATCTGACGTTGATTTGGGTTTCCTTGATTCAGAATTTCCAAATAATATAGTACAAACTGCATTAAATCATGTTGCTGATAGCCTTCAGGAAAAACCTCCACAGCAAGAATCAGTTGATGTTTCTGAAGGCATATCAGTAAATATAGAGTACTTGAGAATGATAAAGGCAAGATATAGGTAGTTTCCCCCCATTCATTGCTCCTCCGAAAAGAAGTCTTAGGAGAAATTCATCAATCAAATGACAATTATGACCTGGAATGTCAAAGAGATGAATACTTCTCATCGTATGCAAGAAGTATTATCTCTTCTGACCAAATACAAACCAACTTTGGTTGGTTTGGTGGAGAATAAGCTTAATGTAGAAAATGTGAAGATGTTTGGTAGATTAATTTCCAATGATTGGGATTTTATTCCTAGAATTCCATCATCATTTTCAGCTAGAATTTAATGTATGTGGCATACTGCTGTTTGGAAGCAGGTATTGTTTCTTCTTCTAATCAGCACATCACAGTTCAAGCAAAAAATTCAGGGGGATTTTCTTTATTCTATACAATTGTTTATGCTAGTAACCTTTTTGTAGAGAGGCAGGTTCTTTGGCAACATTTAATTCAGGAAGCAATTCATATTAGTAGAGAATGGGTCATGATGGTGGATTTTAACAATTCTACTTCTAATGTTGATAGAAAAGGGGGTCTTCCAGTTCCTTTTCAGCATATAAGGGCTTTCAATAATTGCATTCTTCAAGCTGGGTTAATAGAAATTAAGGCTATGGAATTCAATAATACTTGGAGGTATCGAGGAATGGAAAATAACATAGATAAGATTTTTGTTAATCATGTTTTCTTGCAGAATTTTACAGACATGAAAGCTATTTCATTATCATAGCTATCTAATGATCATAATCCTCTTTTGTTAGAGATCTTTTCTTTTGCAAATTTGAAGTGATTTCCATTTCGGTATTCTAATGAATGGCACTTGAAAGATGGGTGTTATGAATGTATTCAGAGAGGCTTACAAGTTTTGGGGTGGGGATTTCCAAGTTATGTTTTTCAACAGAAGATTCAAACGTGTAAAAATGAATTAAAGTCGTAGAATAAAGTGAGGCCAAATGATAACATGTTACTTTTTGAAGCTAAAGGAATTTTTAGGGATGCTGAATTTGCTTCAGACAGTGATCCAGAGAATGTTGAGTTATATGAGAAGATGCTTGGAGCTAAACACAATTTGTATGTTCAGAAATATATTAAGTTTTGGAGTTAAACAAAAAGCGAAGGCCTCATGGTTGCAAGATGGAGACACAAATTCAAAAAAAAATCATTGTAATATGTCAAGTAGGAGGCATGATAATCATTTGCAAGCTCTAATCAAATCAGATGGGGGGCAATTATTCAAACATGATGAAGTTGCTACTGAAGCTGTTGAGTACTTTTCTGCTATATTTAACGGTGAAACAAGATCAGGTTTTCCTGCATTCCAATCAACTCATATTATTAACGCTCATGGGCAACAGGTACTCTTAAAACCTTTTTCTTTAGAAGAAGTCAAAAAGGCTATGGATTCAGTTCATGATGATTCTAGTCCTGGGCCTGATGGGGTTAATTCAATTTTTCTAAAAATTCATTGCAATGAAATTAAGCATGATTTACTAGCAGCTCTTCAAGACATTTTTGTTTCTGCTAAACTTCCCAAAGGAAGTAATCATACCTTCATAACATTAATTCCTAAGGTAGAAAGGCCAAGTGATATTTCTTATTACCATCCTATATCATGCTGTAATATGTATTCCAATATTTTTAGTAAAATCTTATGTAATTATATTTAATTGTATTTGCCTCATTTGATTTCTCCACATCAATGTGCTTTCATTCCTTCTAGATTTATAGGAGACAATATTCTTCTTGCTCATGAACTCTTGAGGGATTTTAAGAAACCAGGAGTAAACAAATTTTGTGCCAAAGTGGACCTATATAAGGCTTATGACATGATTGATAGAGATTTTATTAGCCATATCATGTTGAAAATGGGATTCCCTATTCATTTATAAATGTTATATTTGAATGTATATCAACCCCTACATTCCCTATAATAATTCATGGAATACAACAAGGGTTCATTACATCAAATAAGGGTATTAGACAAGGAGTTACCATTTCACCTTATCTACTTTCGATTTCCATGGAAATTTTTACTTACTGCATGAATGAAGCTCAAGTTTTGAACAAATTTTTGCCAGTTCATAATTTTGACCCATCTGCTCACACTTGTGATACGCTGATGACCTTATGGTATTTGGAAAGTGTCAACCTAAGTGCACATCTGAATTGTGAATAATTTTTGATAAGTTGAATCAATTTTGTGGATTATCAGTTAGTCAGATGAAGACTAAAATTTACTTTAGTAACCATGCCAGAAATGTAGTGGAGATATGCAATATTTTGGGTTTACAGAGTGGAACTTTGCCTGTTAAGTACTTATGTGCACCTTTATCATCCAATTATATACAATATAATGATTTCTAATCTCTGTTACATCGTATTCAATCAAAAATACAAGCATGGGATGCTAAATTATTGAGTTTTGCTGGTAGAGCAGAGTTAATACCGTTAGTCATCACCCAATGGTTTTATATTGGTTATCAGTGTATCAAATTCCATAATTTACTATAGAAAAGATTAATGTGATGTGCAGTGGTTTTTTTGGGGTAATTCTTCCCATAAAATCTGTTGGGTTAGTTTGTGTAAGCCTAAATTAGAGGGTGGAATTGGGCTAAAGTCTTTTTCTGATTTAAAAAAGGCAGCTGGTGTTAAACAAATGTGGAAATTTTGGTTGCAAGCATCATTATGGAGTAAATGGATGTTTAACAAGTACTGTATAAATAAGATGTTTTAGGATATGAAAATTGATAACAATTCATCTAGTACTTGGAAAACAATATTGAAATTAAGAACGTCTGGTAGACAGTTGTTCAACAAAGTGTTGGTTAATGGTGAATCTACTTTACTTTGGTTTGATCCATGGATCAATTGTAAATGCTTAGTGGATATGTTGGGTTTATTAAGGTTTCAACAAATTGGTCGAAAAGATGAATTAGTTTCTTCTATAATTCATCAAGGGAGATTGGATAGTAGTAAACATGCAGCGAATAGAGAGGTTCAAAATGACATTAGTTCAATTTATTTGAACCTAAAGTATTCAGCAGATCGTTATGAATGGTCAGAGGGGGCAATTTTCATTTCACAAAGCTTGGATCAAAGCTAGAAATAAACTACCTGAACAAAAATTATGAATGTTATTTGGCATGGTAAAAATGTGAAAAAAAAATGTCTTTCATTTCTTTCTAAGCTGTGCACGAAAGGTTGAGCACAAAATCAAGATTGAAGAGATTTGGGATTGTTGAGGATGATAAATGTTTATTATGTGATGAAGGGGAGGAATCAGTCTCTCATTTGTTTTTCTCTTGTGAATGTTCTTTCTTTATATCATACAACTTATTAGTTAAACAGGGCTTTAGTGTTTCAGATGTTGGTTCAATCAAAGAAGAAGCTATCAGACTTTTAACCAAATTCAAGGAGAAAGATCAATGCTTGGACCTGGCTTGTGCAGCTTTTACTGTTAATATATATTTTGTTTGGCAAGAGAGAAATTCGAGACTTCATAGTCAAAGAAAGGTGCCAAAGGAAATCAAGTTGGAACTGATTGAGAAGGAGGTGCAATATGCTGTGAAGAACAATGGAAGTAAGACGAGTCGGCCTCAAGTGAATATGGATTTTCTGAAAGCTTGGGGTGTAGATTTTCTTGATACTGGTTAAATTTATGTATTTTTTTCTTTTGAATGATGTAATGAGATGAGGGTTGAGCGGTAGTTATATGTTTTGTTTGAGCTTTTTCAACTTTGTTATATCGTTAATATATGGAGTATATATGTGCTCTTTTTCCTTAATGCCGCACCCATTTAGGTTGGGGGCTTAAGGTTTTGATGAGGCATATATACAATGTATATGATTGGTATTTGCAATAAAGTGTACCAATTTTCAAAAAAAAAAAGAAAAAAAAACTTCTGAAATGAGCTTGATTAAAACTTCCCATGTAATAACCCGGAAATCCGAGCCAATTTAAAATTTTTATTTTGGCAATTTTAATGAATTTTGAATATTTAAAATGAGTTATTTTAAATAATGACGACCAAAAATTTATTTTGAATAGAATTAGAACATATATATTTATTAATCGACGTTAGAATATAAATATTTATTTTTAATTATAAAAGTAATTGGAAATGGCGCGATAGTTCGAAATTTTGATTTCAAAGTTCAAATGAATGTACAGGATTCAAAATAAGCCGGATTTTGGCAAAACCAAAAATATTAGAATCTATTTGAAAATATCTTTCCAACGAATCCAAAAAATTGAAATTTCATAGCGGGAATAAAAAGTTATGCCCAGTCGAAAATTCAGAATAGTCGCTATGGAATTTTGGCCCTTAAAAATGGAAATTTTGCAAACGACCTTCGTTTTCAACGGAACCTCTTTTGTTGGATCCGTGATGTCAGGTTATTGCTAGATTCCAAAATTCATAATTTTCTGAATCAATATGTGAGCTTGGCACACGAAAATGTGTTTTGTCAATTTGGATTGACCAGAAAATAGACATTTTTTAAATGGTCTTCAAATTTGATAAAATTAGTTTTGTGAGGACCGTATCGTCAATACGAAGCTAGAAAATATTTTTCGGGAATTTTTAGAGTCAGTATGTGGCCCCGGTAAATTTAAATGTGCGTTCAAATTCAATATATAGATTTATAATTTGATTTTGACGAAAACTAATCAAAACGGCCGAACCGGCTTGCGAAACATATCTCATTGTGTTCGGAACGGGGGTAATTAGCTAGGGGTGACAGTCTTTAGGTTCGAATCGGGGTTCAAATGAATAACTAACTTTTTGGATAATAAAATAATTAAATAATGTAATATATATTATATAACCTTCACCTACCCCTCCCTTTATTTCTCCCGTACGGTCAACGCCCGCTCAAAGCAAGAAAAAAAAGAGAAAATCGCGATTTCCCCCCAAAGCACCCCGTCGCCCTCGTCGCTGCCGTCCAAGGATGTCGCCGCCTCTCCGATGAGCTCCTCTCCTCCATTCCCCTAAGGCCAAATCGAACCTCAGTCCCCCTTCCCCCTTGCTCCAGTCACCGATGCGCAGCCCCTATCGTGAGCCACCACCACCAAGCTCAGGCGCCGGCCTGAGGAGACTCCCCGCCACCAACTGCTCCGACGTGAACCCCCCCTCCTCCGATTAACACCGTAAGTCCTTTTCCCTGATTTTTGTTTATTTTATTATATAAAAATCCTTTTTCTAGCAAGGAAGACATCATTTTTAAGCAATGTAAAAACTTTAAATTGATTTTTATTTTCAGTTTTATTTTATTTTATATAAAATTAGAATTTTATTTGCATAACGTCGAGATTTTAAATATATAAAACTGAGATTTTTAAATAGGAAAGATATGATTTTTAATATAGGAAAGATATGATTTTCAACATAGGAAAGATATGATTTTTAATTTAGAAAAGTTTCGAGTCTTAATTTAGAAAAGCTTCGATTTTTAACTTAGAAAAGATAAGATTTTTAAAGGTATAAAGTTTCGATTTTTTATCATACAAAGAAACAATTTTTCATGGTATAAAGATTTGATTTTTCACGTTAGAAAAGAATTGATTTTTAGTGCATGAAGAAAATAAAAATATAATTTTTATAACAAAGTAGCGAAGAAAATTTTGACTTTTATCATGAAGTGGCTAGAACAAAGATTCTTTTTTATATATGAGTAGCAGGTTAAAAATATGATTTTTATAATATAAACATCGATATAAAAATATGATTTTTGTGTATAAAGTAACAGTACAAAAATGTGATTTTTAATAATCAACTGCGTGATACAGATTGCGATGGTACTGTCGGAAAACAAATCTGAATTCAAACCGTTCAAAGATAAAGAATGGAGGAGTGGATCCCAAAGGTGAGAACTCCTCACTTTTAGTTTATTTTCTAGTTGAAATATATACTAGGATGCAGACGGTGCTTAGCAGCACCCGACACTCGTCGTCCACAGACCATGGATAACTTGTTTGTTTAATTGATGTGCTGTGAAAGTTGATTGTGTGATGTGAAATGGAATAAAATATTTTATAGTTAAAAATATAATTTTTAACGTGTATATAAAATAAATATTTATAAACAAATCGGACGGATTGTTTATGTACACTCATTTGACTGATATTGATTGGGACGACAAATTTTACACATCGCCCGACTGCACAAATAAAAATCTGTGTTTGTTGATTGGAAACCCCACATGGGTGTTGAGATGATATTTGGTGTACACTAATCCCAATTGTTTAGTTGTATGTCAATCGATAGGTTGACAGAATGTGTAAGCGTTAACTATTTATGTTTAATGCTTATGCTGTTGTGTGGTGCACTTTGGATGATGGTTGATTATTTATCGTTGCTATTATACACACGTGTTGTGGGTAATCCATATAATTAACATTATATGGTAATTGATTGGGCCTCATTCCAATTTGGAAAATAAAGAAAATTCATGTGTTGATTAAAATAAATATTCATGTGTTGAATAAAAGAATATTCATGTGTTGAATAAAAGAAAATTCATGTGTTGAATAAAATAAATATTCATGTGTTGAATAAAATATATATTCATGTGTTGAAGAGAATATTCATTTGTTGAATAGAATAACGAAGTTATTGAAATATATAAAGCCGTGTTGATTAGATACGCGCCATTTTGACGTGAACGATATTTATATCGATTATATTCGTTTTTATAACGAATATAGAAAAGGAAGTGATTTCAAAATATAGCGTTTTGAAAATATTATCATTTATATATTAATGATATGGAATATTCAATTTTGATCTGAAATTGAATATGAAGTTGAAATCGTTTTGAAAACGACTTTAAAACGATTTATAAAATACGTTTTAAAAGGAAATCAATGAAATATATATTATATATATAATGACCTGAATAAAACGCGCCGTGCTGCGGTAGTTTGTGAATTTCGACCATTGAATTCGAATGGACGTTACAGGAGATCCGACCGTCGGATTCTCCTAAAACCGGAACCGTTGGGTTCGTAACGAAAAGAGCTTTCTAATGAATATTAGAGATTTGAAATCTAACAGTTGGATTTGGAATTATGTCCAAATCAAATTTGGAAAAGGTCACTGTAAGTGCAGTTCGATGGCCGTTGATGGAAATCGAATGTACGGGCCTTGATAAAATTATTAAAAATATCAATAATTAGTGTAAAATCATAAGAAATGAATTGGAAAGAATTAGGATGAAAAACTCCAAATTTGAAAAGATAAAAATAGATTTTTATCGAAATGAACTAGTTTTGAACTAGAACTATAATCCATTTATTTTTGAAATAAATAAATTGGATTTGAAAGTGTTTTAAAAGCAACCGGAATTTCCAATAATTGAATTGGAATGGATTTGAATCGAAATTTTCTTTGGAATATTTCGATGTCGGATTTCGTGATTATACAAATATTGATATGGAAATTTGAAAGATATATTTATATCGTTATTTCCAATACGATATTTTTTGGTCGTAGAATTTGATATTGAATATAAGCCGATATATTTTCTATTCAGAGCCTTGTATTTAATATCAAATGGGATTTGGGTTTGTCGCGAATGGTGTCTTCATTAACACTGTTCTTAAACCCAGTTGAGAAAAAGATTAAATCTTTTTATTTATATTTAAAGAAGTATACCAATTAAATGGTATTTAATTGGAATTGAATTTGAATAGATTTTTGGGTTTATCATGCGGTGTTTTAAATAACACTTGTTCTTTAACCCGATAATTAATGGAATATGAATTGGGTTTATCATGAACTGTGTTTTAACCACATTCGTTCTTTAACCCGATTTACAGTGAAATGTAATTTGGAATTTATAAATATTTTGTTAAGATTTAAAGGAGATTTTCCAAAGTAAAGTTTTCCAATTTAATAAAATAAATTACAATGGAATGGAATTCGATTTGGTAATAATCGAAGTGAATTTCTGTGGAGGAAGACTAGTAATATATCTGGAATTTAAAAGGCATTGCCGTTATTCCATTTAGATTATTGGTCGGATATGGAAGTTTATATCGATTATATATATATATATATATCGATTTGTTTTCCATGAAGATTCCATCGTTAATGGAATGTTATTTTGGGTTTATCGTGAACCGTGTTTTTAAATGACATTGGTTCTTTAACCCAGTTAAAGATAGTATATGGTTTCCCAAGTTAAACAATCATTAATATTGAATTTTGGGAAGATTAAAACCAAGTGGATTTTTAATGAATCTTTAATTAGATTGAAATGATCGAGAATGGAGTATCACCAGTTTTGCTCCAGGCGATAGTTAAATCTTTAATTAGATTTGAACGTGAAATGGTAATTGAATTTACCGATAACACCGTGGTGTTAGATATGAAGTATGACCAGTTTTACTTCATGGGACGAATAGGTTGGGGTTGGGAAATTTAACAAGTGATTACTTCGGTAAGGTTCGCTAATCCCGACTAGTTTGGATAAACAATAATTTGGTTTGAATTGATATTCAAAAGAAGATTAAAGAATAAATTTAAAGGATTTATCTTTGATAAAATTAATGGGAACCTTTCCCAAAGTATAAGAATATTCTGAATTGGAATGAGGCGTATGTTGTGTTTGTGTAACACTTGTTTATTATATACGCAAGTTATTCAGAAAGACCGGGTTTATCCCATTCCGAATAACTGATTCGACGATGTGTCGAGGATGAAGACGGTGGTCAAAGACCGGAGGTCTTCACATCGTTTGGATAATTACTGATGATCATGATTGGGTTGTATACCCAAGAGGAGGGAATCAGTTGGTGATCGTCCAGACGTACTTGGAGATCGATGGATATGCGAGGTACAAGGTGCCTCCGGTTTCGTTCAGACCCAGAACGGACTTATAAATTGACTGTGTGTCTGACATTGGATATCATTCTGTGTGATTGAAGGTTATCGGTTGCATGGAGTAGTTTGCCTGTGTGGCATGCTAAGATGCAAATGATCAAGGCTTTTGTTGAAAAGCAAAGTCTTGTGGTTGATGATCAAAGCACCGCCTGTATGGCATAACTTTGTGTAGCATTAATTCGCGAGCCTCACACCCCGGTTGTGAACCAGAAATGGGAGAGGACATCAGGGAGGGCATGCGTTTCTTTCTAGCTAGGGTGGTGTCAGTGACCTACCAGCCCTGAAATTTATCTTATTTTCACCTGTGTGGTTGTTGATTTGCGAGGCGCCTCGGATATATCAGTGACTATGTGGAGCAGATGGAGTCATTTGGCTCATTTACGCCCCAAAGGGCGGGGAAACGTAGTGTTCAGACATTTTAATCCACATTGGTGGACCGACCCTAACGATCCAAGGGCCCACCTGAGTCTGGGTCCTGAGGCTCGGACTAGACAGTCTCGAATTTGGTAGAGGACGATCCCTTGCCTCGGTTCACAGATGGAAATCCAACTTCCAATACGTGACTTTGCAGTTTTGATCGTAGAGCCTAGTATTGGCGACATGATATATGGTACCCATGCCGTCTATGATTGATACTTATGATTGAAATTGTTTTGACACTATACACTTATAGTAATAATAAAAGATGAATTTAGCGTATCAAGCATTCTTTGGCAATTATAAGGTAAAACCCTATCCTCCGGCTTGTATTGCATTGTGTGATGGGACCTGGGTCTTATAATAGCTTCATTGTTCTTTATTTAGCACTGTGCTGTTGTTTTATGCACTGGTATTCTTGGGAGGAAACCCGTTCCGTGTTATACGGCGTGGTCCCTTGATTTACCTAACTTTAAAATAAAGATTAATAACTGTTTTATTTCTCACACCAGTCCCATGACTGACCTGGAGTTTATTGTTTTAACCTAAACTCTGGGTGCCCCTATTTTCCGCACGGGCAGCTAGTAGTTTTGGTTTTGCTGATTTATATTCACAGGATCCTGATTTAAAGCTAAAGCAATATTTGGAAAGCTCTGTATCCGTGTATTACTTCCAGTTGTGTTTTGTATTATTTTCCGCTGCAGTAATGTATTTAAATCTCTGATAATTTATGATGTGTAATATTTATTTATACTCTGTATATTCTTGTATTCCGATGGAATTGCTGTAATAAACAATGAAATGTTCTTCTGTTTGTGTCCCGATGTGGCTTGTTCTCAATTCAATCCGTGCTTTCCTTCAGGGGGAAGTTCGGGTCGTTTCAGCTGGTATAAGAGCTATGGTTTACAGAGCTTGGGGAACAAGACCCATTAGAACCATACGAAAGAATTCATCAGAGATTGGATTAGTAATCTCCAATAGGAATGACTCGTTAGAGATGGGATCAGCAGTATCCTACAACGAGTGTGAAAAGTGTTAACTTTTCAAAACAAAATTGAAAACAAGTTTTGTTTTGAAAATTTAAATAATTATTCGAATTTGATTATTTATTTTATATTGAATTTGGACAATCAAGTATATAAAGACTTTGCGTATACGTCTGATCCACGTGTATTTGAAGTTTTAATATACTGGATAAATATGGAGTCACACTCTAGTCGCCCGGAGATAATATTGATAATTGTCATGACATCATCAGTATTTATGTTCGAGTTTCGAAGGTTTGGTATTTATATATTTCCAATAGACTAGTGTGAGAACCAAAACTAGATAGGGACTATTGTTGTGATTTGGCTCCAAAAATCTGATTTTTGGACTATGTATAAAAGTTTTGAATTTGAAAAGCTAATCAACTAAATGATTGCTGAGTGTGTTGTTTGATTATTGGTTGCTTAATTAAAATTTGAACCATATAACCAAATTGATCAAATATTGAACTGTATTTGAAATTGTTTGGAATTGCATGCATGCATGTACATATATATATGTGTATCCATTGAACAAGACATAGCAAGGAGGCTAAAGAAGATGAATAAAAATTTTTGCCTGACAAATAGGTACATGTTTACTAATTTCTTTGGTTTTGGATGATTTTATGAGCCGATTGGCTTTTTCTTTTTCTTTTGGATTGGTGAGGGCCATGGGAGGCTATTTGAAATATCCCGAAGCGCCCGGGGCAGGGGAGGTTATGGCGAAATTTTTCGAAAATTTAGGGTTTTAGCCAAATTTTTGGAAAATTTGGAAAGTTCTTAATTGAAAAGTTGAAGAACATAAGCCATAATTAAAATAATGAAAGTTGAGTTGATTAGTTAAACAACTTTCATCTTCGTTCCTTTTGGGGGACGAAAAGTTTTTAAGTGGGGGAGATTGTAATAACCAGGAAATCCGAGCTAATTTAAAAATTTTTATTTTGGCAATTTTAATGAACTTTGAATATTTAAAATGAATTATTTTAAATAATGACGATGAGAAATTTATTTAGAATAGAATTATAACGTATATATTTATTTGAATCGACCTTAGAATATAAATATTTATTTTTAATTATAAAAGGAATTGGAAATGGCGCGGTAGTTCGAAATTTCGATTTCAAAGTTCAAATGAATGTGCAGGATTCAAAATAAACCGGATTTTGGCGAAACCAAAAGTATTAGAATCTATTTGAAAGTATCTTTCCAACGAATCCGAAAAATTGAAATTTCATAGCGTGAATAAAAAGTTATGCCCAATCGAAAATTCAGAATAGTCACTATGGAATTTTGGCCCTTAGAAATGGAAATTTTGCAAATGACCTTCGTTTTTTACGAAACCACTTTTGTTGGATCCGTGATGTCAAGTTATTGCTAGATTCCAAAATTCATAATTTTCTGAATGAATATGTGAGCGTGGCACACGAAAACGTGTTTTGTCAATTTGGATCGACCAGAAAATAGACATTTTTCAAACGGTCTTCGAATTTGAGGAAATTAGTTTTGTTAGGACCGTATCATCAATACGAAGCTGGAAAATATTTTTCGGGAATTTTTAGAGTCAGTGTGTGGCCTCGGTAAATTGAAATGTGCGTTCAAATTCAATATATAGATTTATATTTTGATTTTGATGAAAACAGATCAAAACGGCCGAACCGGCTTGCGAAACATGTCTCATTGTGTTCGGAATGGGGTAATTAGCTAGGGGTGACAGTCGTTAGGTTCTAATTGGGGTTCAAATGAATAACTAACTTTTTGGATAATAAAATAATATAATATATATTATATAACCTTCACCTACCCCCTCCCTTTATTTCTCCCTTACGGTCAACGCCTGTTCAAAGCAAGAAAAAAAAAGAGAAAATCGCGATTTCCCCTAAAGCACCCCGTCGCCCTCGTCGCCGTCGTCCAAGGATGCTGCCGCCTCTCCGATGAGCTCCTCTCCTCCATTCCCCTACGGCCAAATCGAACCTCAGTCCCCCTTCCCCTTTGCTCCAGTCACCGACGCGCAACCCCTATCCTGAGCCACCACCACCAAGCTCCGCCGCCGGCCTGAGGAGCTCCCCGCCACCAACTGCTCCGACGTGAACCCACCTTCCTCCGATTAACACCGTGAGTCCTTTTCCCTGATTTTAGTTTATTTTATTATGTAAAAATTCTTTTTCTAGCAAGAAAGACATCGTTTTTAAGTAATGTAAGAACTTTAAATTGATTTTTATTTTCAGTTTTATTTTATTTTATATAAAATTAGAATTTTATTTGCATAAAGTTTAGATTTTTAAATATATAAAACTGAGATTTTTAAATAGGAAAGATATGATTTTTAATATAGGAAAGATATGATTTTTAATATAGAAAAGCTTCTATTTTTAATTTAGAAGAGATAAGATTTTTTAACGGTATAAAGATTAGATTTTTTATCATACAAAGAAACAATTTTTCATGGTATAAAGATTTGATATTCCGCATTAGAAAAGAATTGATTTTCAGTGCATGAAGAAAATAAAAATATAATTTTTATAACAAAGTAGTGAAGAAAAATTTGACTTTTATCATGAAGTAGCGAGAATAAAGATTCGTTTTTATATATGAGTAGCAGGTTAAAAATATGATTTTTATAATATAAACATCGATATAAAAATATGATTTTTATGTATAAAGTAACAGTATGAAAATGTGATTTTTAATAATCAACTGCGTGATACAGATTGCGATGGTACTGTCGAAAAACAAATCTGAATTCAAACCGTTCAGAGATAAAGAATGGAGGAGTGGATCCCAAAGGTGAGAACTCCTCACTTTTAATTTATTTTCTAGTTGAAATATATACTAGGATGTAGACGGTGCACAGCAGCACCCGACACCCGTCGTCCACAGACCATGGATGACTTGTTTGTTTAATTGATGTGTTGTGAAAGTTGATTGTGTGATGTAAAGTGGAATAAAATATTTTATAGTTAAAAATATAATTTTAACGTGTATATAAAATAAATATTTATAAACAAATCAGACGGTTTGTTTATGTACACCCATTTGACTGATATTGATTGGGACGATAAATTTTACACATCGGCCAACTGCTCAAATAAAAATCTGTGTTTGTTGATTTGAAACCCCATACAGGTGTTGGGATGATATTTGGCGTACATTAATCCCAATTGTTTAGTTATATGTCAATCCATAGGTTGACAGACTGTGTAAGCGTTAATTATTTATGTTTAATGCTTATGCAGTTGTGTGATGCACTTTGGATGATGGTTGATTATTTATCGTTGTTATTATATACATGTGTTGTAGGGAATCCATAGAATTAACATTATATGGTAATTGATTGGGTCTCATTCCAATTTGTAAAATAAAGAAAATTCATGTGTTGAATAAAATTTATATTCATGTGTTGAATAAAAGAATATTCATGTGCTGAATAAAAGAAAATTCATGTGTTGAATAAAATAAATATTCATGTGTTGAATAAAATATATATTCATGTGTTGAAGAGAATATTCATTTGTTGAATAGAATAATGAAGTTATTGAAATATATAAAGCCGTGTTGATTAAATATGTGCCATTTTAACGCAAAAGATATTTATATCGATTATATTCGTTTTTATAAAGAATATAGAAAAGGAAGTGATTTCAAAATATAGCGTTTTGAAAATATTATCATTTATATATTAATGATATGGAATATTCAATTTTGATCTGAAATTGAATATGAAGTTGAAATCGTTTTGAAAACGACTTTAAAACGATTTATAAAATACATTTTAAAAGGAAATGGACGAAATATTTATAATATATATTATATATATATATATATATAATGGCCTGAATAGAACGCGCGCTGCGGTAGTTCGCGAATTTCGACCATTGAATTTGAATAGACGTTACAGGAGATCCGACCGTTGGATTCTCCTAAAACCGGAACCGTTGGGTTCGTATCGAAAAGAGCTTTCTAAAGAATATTAGAGATTTGAAATCTAACAGTTGGATTTGGAATTATGTCCAAATCAAATTTGGAAAAGGTCGTTGTACGTGCAGTTCGATGGCCGTTGATGAAAATCGACTGTACGGGCCTTGATAAAATTATTAAATGTATCAATAATTAGTGTAAAATCATAAGAAATGAATTGGAAAGAATTGTGATGAAAAACTCCAAATATGAAAAGATAAAAATAGATTTTTATCGAAATGAACTAGTTTTGAACTAGAACTGTAATCCATTTATTTTTGAGATAAATAAATTGGATTTGAAAGTGTTTTAAAAGTAACCAGAATTTCCAATAATTGAATTGGAATGGATTTGAATCGAAATTGTCTTTGGAATATTTCAATGTCAAATTTCGTGATTATACAGATATTGTTATGGAAATTTGAAAGATATATTTATATCGTTATTTCCAATACGATATTTGTAGGTCGTAGAATTTGATATTGAATATAAGTCGATATATTTTCTATTCAGAGCCTTGTATTTAATATCAAATGGGATTTGGTTTTGTCGTGAATGGTGTCTTCATTAACACTGTTCTTAAACCCAATTGAGAAAAAGATTAAATCTTTTCATTTAGATTTAATGAAGTATACCTATTAAATGGTATTTAATTGGAATTGAATTTGAATTGATTTTTGGGTTTATCGTGAACGGTGTTTTAAATAACACTTGTTCTTTAACCCGATAATTAATGGAATGTGAATTGGGTTTATCGTGAAGTGTGTTTTAACGACATTCGTTCTTTAACCCGATTTACAGTGAAATATGATTTGGAATTTATAAATCTTTTGTTGAGATTTAAAGGAGATTTTCCAAAGTAAAGTTTTGCAATTTAATAAAATAAATTGCAATGGAATGGAATTAGATTTTGTAATAATCGAAGTGAATTTTTGTGGAGGAAGACTGCTAATATATCTGGAATTTAAAAGGCATTGCCATTATTCCATTTATATTATTGGTTGGATATGGAAGTTTATTTCAATTATATATGTCGATTTGTTATCCATGAAGATTCCATCGAATGGAATGTGATTTTGGGTTTATCGTGAACCGTGTTTTTAAATGACATTGCTTCTTTAACCCAGTTAAAGACAGGATATGGTTTCCCAAGTTAAACAATCATTAATATTGATTTTTGGGAAGATTAAATCCAAGTGGATTTTTAATGAATCTTTAATTTGATTGAAATGATCGAGAATGGAGTATCACCAGTTTTGCTCCAGGCGATAGTTAAATATTTAATTAGATTTGAACGTGAAATGGTAATTGAATTTACCGATAACACCGTGGTGTTAGATATGAAGTATGACCAGTTTTACTTCATGGGATGAATAGGTTGGGGTTGGGAAATTTAACAAGTGATTACTTCGGTAAGGTTCGCTAATCCCGACTAGTTTGGATAAACAATAATTTGGTTTGAATAGGTATTCAAAAGAAGATTAAAGAATAAATTTAAAGGATTTATCTTTGATAAAATTAATGGGAACGTTTCCCAAAGTATGAGAATATTCTGAATTGGAATGAGGTGTATGTTGTGTTTGTGTAACACTTGTTTATTATATACGCAAGTTATTCAGAAAGACCGGGTTTATCCCATTCTGAATAACTAATTCGACGATGTGTCGAGGATGAAGACGGTGGTCAAAGACCGGAGGTCTTCACATCTTTTGGGTAATTACTGATGATCATGATTAGGTTGTACACCTAAGAGGAGGGAATCAGTTGGTGATCGTCCAGACGTACTTGGAGATCGATGGATATGCGAGGTGCAAGTTGCCTCCGGTTTCGTTCAGACCCAGAACGGACTTGTAAATGGACTGTGTGTCTGACATTGGATATCATTCTGTGTGATTGAAGGATATCGGTTGCATTGAGTGGTTTGCCTGTGTGGCATGCTAAGATGCAAATGATCAAGGCTTTTGTTGAAAAGCAAAGTCTTGTGGTTGATGATCAAAGCACCGCCTGTATGGCATAGCCTTGTGTAGCATTAATTCGCGAGCCACACATCCCGGTTGTGAACCAGAAACGGGAGAGGACATCAGGGAGGGCATGCGTTTCTTTCTAGCTAGGGTGGTGTCAGTGACCTACCAACCCTGAAATTTATATTATTATCAACTGTGTGGTTGTTGGTTTGCGAGGCGCCTCGGATATATCAGTGACTATGTGGAGCAGATGGAGTCATTTGGCTCATTTACGCCCCCAAAGGGCGGGGAGACGTAGTGTTCGGGCATTTTAATCCACATAGGTGGACCGGCCCTGACGATCCAAGGGCCCACCTGAGTCTGGGTCCTGAGGCTCGGGCTTGACAGTCTCGAATTCAGTAGAGGACGATCCCTTGCCTCGGTTCGCAGATGGAAATCCAACTTCCAATACGTGACTTTGTGGTTTTGATTGTGGAGCCTAGTATTGGCGACATGATATATGGTACCCATGCCGTCTATGATTGATACTTATGATTGAAATCGTTTTGACACTATACACTTATAGTAATAATAAAAGATGAATTTAGCGTATCAAGCATTCTTTGGTTATTATAAGGTAAAACCCTTTCCTCCGGTTTGTGTTGCATTGTGTGATGGGACCTGGGTCTTATAATAGCTTCGTTGTTCTTTATTTAGCATTATGCTGTTGTTTTATGCACTGGTATTGTTGGGAGGAAACCCGTTCCGTGTTATACGGCGTGGTCCCTTTATTTAACTCCCTTTATTTAACTAACTTTAAAATAAAGATTAATAACTATTTTAGTTCTCACACCAGTCCCATGATTGACCTGGAGTTTATTGTTTTAACCTAAACTTTAGGTGCCCCTATTTTCCCCACGGACAGCTAGTATTTTTGGTTTTGTAGATTTATATTCACAGGATCCTGATTTACAGCTGAAGCGATATTCGGAAAGCTCTGTATCCGTGTATTACTTCCAGTTGTGTTTTATTTTCTGCTACAGTATTGTATTTAAATCTCTGATAATTTATGATGTGTAATATTTATTCATACTCTGTATATTCTTGCATTCTGATGGATTTGTTGTAATAAACAATGAAATGTTCTTCTGTTTGTGTCCCGATGTAGCTTGTTCTCAACCCAATCTGTGCTTTCCTTCAGGGGGAAGTTCGGGTCGTTTCATCCCATTTCTTATGTACTTCGCTTTTGTGTTGCCGTGACAAAAACACATTTATATGTGCTTGTTATCTTATTCAATATATACACATACTATCGCACCTTGAGCTGGACCTATTATTGACCATGCACTCATGTTATTTTGCTGCCATCCGCTTATTATTGCATACAAGTATTTTGGTCCACTTTGGTATATATATATATATATATATATATATATTCAGTAAGTGCACGAGTTTTTATGATCAAATTATTTCCCAAATTGTAGGGATTAGCTGTTTCATTTCAGTGCTTATTGAAGTTGCTTACTTGAAATAAATTTAATCCTGACCCGAGTGTTTTGTGTTTTTGCATGGAATGCCCGGGTCAGGTCCCAAGTGTTACAGATTCAAGGGTTTCACTCTTTAAAGAAGAGAGGCAAGAGAAGACGCATGCGCGTGCAATGCTCAACAAAGCTGTAATTCTTTTTATCTATTTATGTATGTATTTTCCACTGAATAAATATTGTAAACTCTGATTTGTATAAAAAAATCCGCTACATTTGTTGTATACTGTGATTCTATGTTAAATTCCATTTTTAAACCCTGTAAGCCAATAACAAACCGTCATTTAGAATGCTTCAGTTTGGTCTAATCACTGACTTAGGGCGGTCAAAATGGCGGGCTATTACATTTGGTATCAGAGTTAGGTTTATATAAAATTTGGCTTATTGGGTTTTAAAAAAACTCATTAAAGATAAGGTGAAAACACCCTAGAATGAGTGGAATTGATACTAGAATCACTTTAGAGAGATAGCGGTTTGGGAAAATAGATTATTTTGAACAGATTTTGGAAAAAAAATATTATTTTGAAGAGATTTTGAAGATAAACATATAATTTGTAAAAAAATATTTTCGAGAGATAAGTTTCCTTATTGTAATTTCCATCTGAAATCCTTTTGCGACGAGAATTTCTGAAATTTATCATCAAGGAAAATATATATGTGTTTTCAAAAGGAGATTTTTGGTTAAAAATCAAGGTGGGTAATAAGTATGGGGTTTGAAAAATACATAGAAATTTGACCAAGCCGAATTCGGATGATGTTCGATTTGAGAAATGGACATCGAAATCAGAGCTGAACCAGTATTGGAATTGACTAGGATTGGATTGGTGTTTGAAATAAAGTAAGAATACAGGTGATAATAAATAAATAATAAGAACAACCAAGAGTAAATTAGTTTGAATTAAACATATTTTTCATTAAGATTTATGTGAAATTCTGTATGAGGAGGATTTTGAGTAAATGGTTTAGTAGTACCAAACGGTATGGGACGTTTGGTAATACTTTTCTGATTACTCTCTTGACTTCTCATATGGAATATTCGGTTGTTTCAGATTCTCAGTTTATGAGATTTGCTTCCTTATTATAAATATACTAGTAACTTAATGTGATATAGTCGCATGTGTTATATTTGAGCTATTATTATTTGAAAGTATACTTCAATTCTGAATTGAAGTATTTTCTAAGTTGACAAGCTTTTATGTCATTTGTATGATATCACAACAAGCATGACTTGATTCATTTTGTCATATTGTTTTATATATGGTATTTATTATGAGTATCGTATTGATTTATATATGATACTCTAACTTGATTTATTTTATCATATTGTTTTTATATATGATAAAGTTGAATATCGGTTTTGTTTTGTTTTTATACAGGTTGTGATTACCATTTTGCCTTGTATGTGATGACTTATTTCTTCAAGTCTTGGTTGAGTTTTTAAAAGTGTTCTGACGTTATAAACACTTTGAACTTCATGGAAAGTTTGATATAAACTAGCATTTCAGTATGTTTTTGATTTCGGGTTGGGATAGACTGGAATCTGTTGTACCAATGGACCAAAAGCTCCATCTTGGTTGACCTGATTCAGGATCGCTACCTGAATCGGTGGTTTTAAATTTTGCCCATTCACCACCAAAGGTTGACGGTTTGCTACATTGGGCAATTTTGTTGTTTCGATTGGGATTCCTGTTCGGAGGATCACGGCCTACATGAGATGGAGCCACGGGGGTCCTACGTGTAGTGTCATGAATGGGTAGCATACGACCTTAGCCTTAGACCATCTTGGTTATCCTGGGTTGATCGCCAGGTGTGTTATGGCGCTATGAGTAGGTTACGGTGCTAATGTCTCGATGCATGCTCGAGCTCTACCACTGTGATTTTTACAATACCAACATCTGCTTATTTGGTATATGTTATGAGCCGGGTTATATTTATCCCATAATCCCCCAATATTTTATTTCATAACTATAATTGATCATTTTAATTATCATATTGATTTATATATGATAATTGTTATGAGTATCGTATTGATTTATATATGATACTCTGATTTGATTTCTTTTATCGTATTGATTTATATATGATAAATGTTATGAGTGTCGTATTGATTTACATCTGATTTGATTTACAAATGATAAATGCCATGAAGATTTTATCTACTTGATTGGTTATCATAAAAAGTTTATTATAAGTATCATATTGATTTATATGTAATACTCTGTTTTGATTTATTTTATCATATTGATTTATATATGATGTTTGTTAAGGACATCGCATTGGTTTATGTGTGATAATCTGGTTAGACTTATTATGAGTATCGTATTGGCTTATATGTGGTATTTTAGCTCAGTTTATTTTATCATATTGCTTTACATATGATAAGTGCCATGAAATGTCTGATTTATATAACCTACTTTACTATAGTTATTTTTACCATCTGGTTATATTCGTTACAAGTATCATTTTGATTTAGAAATGATACTCTAACCTAATTCATTTTATCATATTATCTCATAAATGTCATGAGTATCGTATTGATTTATATATGATACTCTGATTTGGTTTATTTTATCCTATTGTTTTCACATATAATAAATGTTATAAGTATCTGCAAATGATTCCCCGACTTGATTTGTTATCATGTTATCCTATCCTTAATAATTGTTATGGATATTACACTGATTTATATATAATACTCTGTTGTATTTTCCTCTTACCATCATATTATTTATATGAAATTTGTTATGAATATCATATTGAGGCTCGATACTCCAACTTGACCATTTTGTTTTATATATGAAAAGTGTTACGAGTATCTTACTGATTTATGTATGATACTCTGACTTGGTTTATTTTATCATATGGTTTTCACACATGATAAATATTTTAAAGATTTTATTGGCTTTGACTCAATTTGTCATCCTATGGTATGTGATATTTGTTATAGATATCATATTGGGTTACATAGGATATCTTGTCTAATTTTGTCAAATTTTCTAAAATTAATATAAATGGAATCGTATTGATTTATATATGATACCTCTATATGGAAAACGGGGAGTGGGTGTCCTAATTTGTGTATTTTACTTGGGAAAAGAACTAAAATGCTTAAAAATTTGAGTAATGTAACAACCCGTAAAATGCGAGCCAGTTTGAAATTTTTATTTTGGCCATTTTAGCGAATTTTGATTATTTAAAATGAATTATTTTAAATAATATCGACGAGAAATTTATTTTGAATATAATTCGAACGTATATATTATACGCGTCGTCGTTAGAATATAAATATTTATATATAATTATAAACAGAATTGAAAATGGCGCGGTAGTTCGATAATTCGATTTCAAACTTCAATTGAATGTACCGGGTGCAAAACAATCCGGATTTTAGTGAAACCGAAAACATTAGGATCTATTTGATAATATCTTTCCAACAAATCCGAAAGATCAAGATTTCATAGCGGGAATAAAAAGATATGTCCAGTTGAAAATTCTGAATAGTCGCTATGGAATTCAGGCCCTTAAAAATGGACATTTTGCAAACGACCTCGGATTTCGACGAAACCACTTTTGTTGGGTCCGTGATGTTAAGTTATTGCTAGATTCCAAATTTCATAATTTTTCGAATCAATATGTGAGCGTGGCAAAGGAAAACGCATTTGACCAGTTTTAGTTGATTTTAATCGACTGAAAAATGGCCATTTTTCTAACGGTCTCAGAATTCGACGAAACTAGTTTTGTTAGGACCGTATTGTCAATACGAAGCTAGAAAATATTTTTCTGGAATTTTTCTAGTTAGTATGCGACCCCGGTAAATTGAAATGCGCGTTCAAATTCAATATATAGAGTTATATGTTGATTTTAACGGAAACTGATCGAAACGATCAAATCAACGTACGATACATATCCCATTGTGTTCGGAATGGGGGTAAAACGCTATGGACGACAGGCGGTAGGCCTTGTTTCGAGGACATATGTAAAAGTCAACCTTTTTACCAAAATTAAATAATTAATTAATGAAAAAAAAAATATATTATTTTAATTTTCGTTTCCCCCCTTTTTCTTCATTGGCCCCCCCCCCCCCCGTTTTCGTTTAACAGAAAGAGGAAAAAAAAAAAGAAAAAAAAACCTAAAACCCGCCCCTTCCTCGATAACCTCCGTCGCCCCTTGTATAGCCGCCGCCCACCTCCATCGGACCGCGCCACCACCCACGGACCCCACCCCGTCAGGCCGCACTCCCCCTCTCTCCTCCTCCCCCGTGTAAACAACACCACCCCCCCAATGCCCAAATCGAGGTTCGAGCTCGATTTCCTCCGCCTGAGGACCGCCGAACTGGCAGCGGTGGCCAGTGCTGACAAGCACCGTCGAGGCGCAGGAGGGGGACGCCTCCGATCAGACTTCGGCACCTCGGATTGCGGGCGGGTTGAAGTGCTAATGGATGAGTTCTTCGAAGCAAACGTCTTAAGCGTGATAATCGGGGATGAAGGTGGTTTATTTCTTCTTTTATTGTTATTATTTACAATCATATACCTTGTTGATTGTTTTTGAAGTATATATAAATTTGTTTTGAAAAGAAAATCAACATTTGTTTTGAAAAGAAAATCAACATTTGTTTTGAAAAGAAAATCAACATTTGTTTTGAAAAGAAAATCAACATTTGTTTTGAAAAGAAAACCAACATTTGTTATGAAAAGAAAATCAACATTTGTTTTGAAAAGAAAATCAACATTTGTTTTGAAAAGAAAATCAACATTTGTTTTGAAAAGAAAATCAACATTTGTTTTGAAAAGAAATAGGAGAAAATTTAGATCTTTATATATGAAAGCGAAGAATAAAAATTAGTTTTTTTATATTGAATGGCGAAATAAAAATTCGATTTTTATATATTGAACTTCGAACTAAAAATTCGATTTTTATATATTGAACTTTGTAATAAAAATTCGATTTTTATATATTGAACTTTGAAATAAAAATTCGATTTTTATATATTGAACTTCGAACTAAAAATTCGATTTTTATATATTGAATAGCGAAGTAAAAATGTGATTTTTACGTATGTAGTGAAAGCAGCAACGAAGGTGACAAAAAGGCGAAACGACGAAGACTTCTGCAAAAGAAGAGTCGAGATGGTTGGATAGCTAAAGGTGAGAATTTCTCACCCTTCAATTTATTTTTCTAGTTATATATATACTAGGATGCAGACGGTGCTTAGTAGCACCCGACACCCGTCCACAGACCATGGACTTGTTTGTTTGACTGTTTGGTGATTGATTGTGATATTGGTTTGAATGTGGTTTGTGGTGTGAAAAATCGAATCGATAAATTGGTTAGGATTAGACGTGCGCCGTTATAAGGCGAAGGAGTAAGGCTAGGTTAGACCCTTACTCCAAAGTTTATGGTTTGCATAACGAATTGATTTGATTGATGTGTGAATGGCGTAGGCCTTCACTAGACCGGGGATAAGGCTAGGCCTTGTCCCGTTTCTAGTATCGTGCCGTTATGCCGCCGAAATTTTCTAAAATAAGTTAGAAAAATAAAAATAGCATTTTATTTAACGAATGAACTGAATATAAATTCATATGTTAAAATAAAATGTGTTATCGTTAAAAATATAATTTTTAAACGTGAATGTGAATAAATAAATATTCATTTACAAACCAAACGGTTTGTTTATGTACACCTATTTGAATGACGTTGATTGGGTCGATAAATTTTACACATCGCCTAACTGCACAAATAAAATATGTGTTTGATTGTTTGAAACCCCACACGGGTGTTAGGATGAAATTTGAAGTTCACTCATCCTGATTTATTAAATATGTCGATCGATTGATTGACAAGCTGCTATAAGCGTTAAATGTCTATATTTGATGCTTATACAGTGTAGTGCACTTTGGTTGATGGTTGATTATTCATCATTGTTGATATATACATGTGTTGTAGAAAATCCATATAATTAACATTATATGGTAATTGATTGGGCCTCATTCCAGTTTCGAGAAAAAAAGAAATATTTGAAATAGAAATATTTGAAATAGAAATATTTGAAATAGAATATTTGAAAATAGAAATATGTGAAGCCGTGAGGATTAGATTGACGCCATTTTGACGTGAACGATATTTATATCGATTTTATTCATTTTAAAATGAATATTGAAACGTGATTTCGAAATCGAATATTTTGAAATGAATTGAATTGAAAACGATTTCGAAATGAATTGAATTGAAAACGATTTCGAAATGAATTGAATTGAAAACGATTTCGAAATGAATTGAATTGAAAACGATTTCGAAATGAATTGAATTGAAAACGATTTCGAAATGAATTGAATTGAAAACGATTTCGAAATGAATTGAATTGAAAACGATTTCGAAATGAATTGAATTGAAAACGATTTCGAAATGAATTGAATTGAAAACGATTTCGAAATGAATTGAATTGAAAACGATTTCGAAATGAATTGAATTGAAAACGATTTCGAAATGAATTGAATTGAAAACGATTTCGAAATGAATTGAATTGAAAACGATTTCGAAATGAATTGAATTGAAAACGATTTCGAAATGAATTGAATTGAAAACGATTTCGAAATGAATTGAATTGAAAACGATTTCGAAATGAATTGAATTGAAAACGATTTCGAAATGAATTGAATTGAAAACGATTTCGAAATGAATTGAATTGAAAACGATTTCGAAATGAATTGAATTGAAAACGATTTCGAAATGAATTGAATTGAAAACGATTTCGAAATGAATTGAATTGAAAACGATTTCGAAATGAATTGAATTGAAAACGATTTCGAAATGAATTGAATTGAAAACGATTTCGAAATGAATTGAATTGAAAACGATTTCGAAATGAATTGAATTGAAAACGATTTCGAAATGAATTGAATTGAAAACGATTTCGAAATGAATTGAATTGAAAACGATTTCGAAATGAATTGAATTGAAAACGATTTCGAAATGAATTGAACTGAAAACGATTTCGAAATGAATTGAACTGAAAACGATTTCGAAATGAATTGAACTGAAAACGATTTCGAAATGAATTGAATTGAAAACGATTTCGAATTGAATTGAAAGCGAAGTGAAATAAATTCAAATTGAATTGAAATTTGAATTGAATGGAAATGGATTTTGAAACGAATTTATAAAGAAGAATTCAATTTTGATTTGAATTGAAATGGAAGTTGAAAATGTTTTTGAAACGAATTCAAAACTATTTATATAATTCGTTTTAAATAGAAATCGACGAAATATATATTATATATATTATATATAATATAATGGCCTGAATAGAACGCGCCGCGTCGCGGCAGTTCGCGAATTTCGACCATTTATTTCGAACGGACATTACGGGAGATCCGACCGTCGGATTCTCCTAAAACCGGAACCGTTGGGTTCGTATCGAAAAGAGCTTTCTAATGAATGTTAGAAATTTGAAATCTAACGGTTGGATTTGGAGATACGTCCAAATCAAATTCGAAAAAGGTCGCTGTAAGTGCAGTTCGATGGCCGTTAATGGAAATCGACTGTATGGGCCTTGATAAAATTATTAAAAATAGCAATAATTTGTGTAAAATCATAAGAAATGATTTAGAAAGAATTGGGATGAAAAACTCCATATTTGAAAAGATAAAAATGGATTTTTATCGAAATGAACTAGTTTTGAACTAGAATTATAATTCTATTTATTTTTAAATAAATAAATTGAATTCGAAAAGGGTTTTAAAAATAACCAAAATTTCCAATGATTGCATTGGAGTGGATTTGAATCGAAATTGTCTTCGGAATATTTCGATGTTGGAATTCGTGATTATACAGGTGTTGTTATGGAAATTTGAAAGATATATATTGATATCGTTATTTCCAATACGACATTTGTTAGTCGTAGAATTCGATATTGAATATAAGCCGATATATTTTCTATTCAGAGCCTTGTATTGAATATCGAATGTGATTTGGGTTTGTCGTGAATGGTGTCTTCACTAACACTATTCTTGAACCCAGTTGAGAAAAGATTAAATCTTTTTATTTAGATTTAATGAAGTGTACCAATTAAATAATATTTAATTGGAATTGAATTGATATTGATTTTTGGGTTTATCGTGAGCAGTGTTTTAAATAACACTCGTTCTTTAACCCGATAATTAATGAATGTGATTTTGGGTTTATCGTGAACCGTGTTTTAAATGACACTGATTCTTTAACCCAGTCGAAGATTAAAACTAAGTGGAGTTTTAATGAATCTTTAATTAGATTGAAATGATCGAAAGTGGAGTATCACCAGTTTTGCTCCAGGCGATAGTTAAATCTTTAATTAGATTTGAACGTGAAATGGTAATTGAATTTACCGATAACACTGTGGTGTTAGATATGAAGTATTACCAGTTTTACTTCATGGGATGAATAGGTTGGGATTGGGAAATTAAAACAAATGATTACTTCGGTAAGGTTCGCTAATCCCGACTAGTTTGAATTGATATTCAAAAATGGATTAAAGAATAAATTCAAGGAATTTATCTTTTATAAAATTAATGGGAATCTTTCCCTATGAATGTGAAATTTAGAAACTAACTGTCGGTTAGCCAAGCAGAATGGTTTTCTGGATATTGATCTGATGTTGGTTTCGGCCTTCGGGGTTAATATTTGGGGAATTATTCTCTTGATTAATTTACGGTTAGTGACTAATGAATTGGAATGAGGCGTATGTTGTGTTTGTGTAACACTTTTATAAAATATACGCGAGTTATTCGGGAAGACCGGGTTTATCCCATTCTGAATAACTGATACGACGATAAGTCGAAGATGAAGACGATAGTCGAAGACCGGAAGTCTTCACGTCGTTTGGGTGATAACTGATGATCTTGATTGGGCTGTACACCCAAGAAGATGGAAACAGTTAGTGATCGTCCAGACGTGCTTGGAGATCGATGGATATGCGGGGTACTAGGTGCCTCCGGTTTCGTTCAGACCCAGAACGGACTTGTAAATGGACTGTGTGTCTGACATCGGATTTCATTCTGTGTGACTGATATCGGTTGCATAGGATGGCTTGCCTGTGTGGCATGCTAAGATGCAAATGATCAAGGCTTCTGTTGAAAAGCAAAGTCTTGTGGTGATGATCAAAGCACGGCCTTTGTGGCGTAGCTTTGTGTAACGTTTACCTCGCGTGTTTCACACCCGGTATGAACCAAAAACGGGAGACGGACCTCAGGGAGGACTTGCGTTTCTTTCTAGCTAGAAGTGGCGTCAGTGGTTTTACACGCCCTGACGAGTTTGACTTATGTGGTTGTTGCGGTTGCGAGGCGCCTCGGTTATATCGGTTTCGGCCGAATGCATTCTGGTCGGCTGACGGACCAGACTTACACCCCATAGGGTGGGGAGACGTAGTGTTCAGGCATTTTAATCCACATCGGTGGACCGGCCCTGTCGCTCCAAGGCTTGACTGAGTACTTGCCGGTGGCTCGGGCTAGAGAGTCACGAATAGGTTGAGGACTATCTTTTGCCTCGGTTCATAGATGGAAATCCAATTTCCAAATACGTGACATTTGCGGTTTTAATTGTAACCCTATATATGGCGACATAGTGGGATGGGGCGCTTATGCCGCCTATGATTGATACTTATGATTTGAAGTTGTTTTATACACTTATAATAGTATCAAATGATTTGTTTTAAAACGTATCAAGCATTCTTTGGCTGTTATAAGGGAAAACCCTATCCTCGACTGCGTTGCATTGTGTGATGGGACCTGGGTCTTATAACAGCTTCATTTTTCTTTATTTAGCATTGCGCTGTTTGTTTTATGCACTGGTATTCTTGGGAGGAAACCCGTTCCGTGTTATACGGCGTGGTCCCTTGATTTACCTAACTTTGAAAATAAAGATTAACTGTTTTAGTTCTCACACCAGTCCCATGACTGACCTGGAGTTTATTGTTTTAACCTAAACTCTGGGTGCCCTTATTTTGACACGGGCAGCTAGTAGTTTTGGTTTTGCAGATTTATATTCACAGGATCCTGGTTTACAGCTGGAACGATATCCGGAAAGCTTTGTATCCGTATATCTCTTCTAGTTGTGTATTGTATTATTTTCCGCTGCTATGTATTTAAATGTAATTTAAATCTCTGATATTTCTGTGTAATATTCGTTTATACTCTGTATATTCTTGTAATCTGATGCATTGTTGTAATATACAATGAAATGTTCTTCTGTATGCGTTCTGGTGTGGCTTGTTCTCGAACTATCCGACGCTTTCCTTTACGGGGAAGTTGCGGGTCTTTACATTTGGTATCAGAGCTTTGGTTTACAAAGCAGAGAACAAGGCACGTTAGAACCATACGAAAGAATTCATCAGATATTGGATTAGTAATATCCAATGGGATGACTCGTTAGAGATAGGATCAGTAGTATCCTAGAACGAGTGTGAAGAGTATATTTTTGAAAATGAAAACAAATTTTTGTTTTGAAAATTTAAATCACTTATTCGTATTTGATTATTTAATTATATTGAGTTGGACAGTCCAGTATATAAAGATTTTGCGTATACGTCTGATCCGCGTGTATTCGAAGTTTTAATATATTGGATAGATATGGAATCATACTCTAGTGGCCCGAAGATGATTCTGATGGTTGAGTACTCATCGTCAGAATTTATATTCGAGTGACGAACGTGTAATATCTATATATTTCCTATTGATTGGTGTGAGAACCAAAATTAGATAGGGCCTATTGTTGTGATTTGGCATCAAAATCTAATTTTTGACTATATATCAAAGTTATGCATTTGAAAAGCTAATCAACTAATTGATTGATGTTTGTGTTGTTAGTTTATTTGTTTGCTAATTTTGAACTATTATGCCTAATTGAATCAAATATTGAATTGTATTGAAAATTGGTCGCATCTGTTTGCATATACATGTATATCATTGAACAGGTCATAGCAAGGAGGCTAGAGCCAGAGAATAAAATTTGTTTGCCCGACAAATAGGTACATGTTTACTACATAATTTCCTGTTTTGTTTGGGTGATGATGATTTTGTGAGCCTATTGGCTAGCCGCTTGGCTTTTTCTTTTTCTTTTTGAGATCTGAAGGACCGGGGAAGCTATTTGAAATTCCCCGATGCTCCCGGTGCAGGGGAGGTTATGGCGAAATTTTTCAAAAATTTAGGGTGTTAGCCAAATTTTTGAAATTTTGAAAATTCTCAGAAACTGAAAAGTTAGAGAATGAAAGCCAGATCGAATGTAGAGCTTAATAATCCAACCACTTTCGACTTTGTTCCTTTTCGGGGACGAAAAGTTTTAAGTGGGGGAGATTGTAACAACCCGTAAAATGCGAGCCAGTTTGAAATTTTTATTTTGGCCATTTTAGCGAATTTTGATTATTTAAAATGAATTATTTTAAATAATATCGACGAGAAATTTATTTTGAATATAATTCGAACGTATATATTATACGCGTCGTCGTTAGAATATAAATATTTATATATAATTATAAACAGAATTGAAAATGGCGCGGTAGTTCGATAATTCGATTTCAAACTTCAATTGAATGTACCGGGTGCAAAACAATCCGGATTTTAGTGAAACCGAAAACATTAGGATCTATTTGATAATATCTTTCCAACAAATCCGAAAGATCAAGATTTCATAGCGGGAATAAAAAGATATGTCCAGTTGAAAATTCTGAATAGTCGCTATGGAATTCAGGCCCTTAAAAATGGACATTTTGCAAACGACCTCGGATTTCGACGAAACCACTTTTGTTGGGTCCGTGATGTTAAGTTATTGCTAGATTCCAAATTTCATAATTTTTCGAATCAATATGTGAGCGTGGCAAAGGAAAACGCATTTGACCAGTTTTAGTTGATTTTAATCGACTGAAAAATGGCCATTTTTCTAACGGTCTCAGAATTCGACGAAACTAGTTTTGTTAGGACCGTATTGTCAATACGAAGCTAGAAAATATTTTTCTGGAATTTTTCTAGTTAGTATGCGACCCCGGTAAATTGAAATGCGCGTTCAAATTCAATATATAGAGTTATATGTTGATTTTAACGGAAACTGATCGAAACGATCAAATCAACGTACGATACATATCCCATTGTGTTCGGAATGGGGGTAAAACGCTATGGACGACAGGCGGTAGGCCTTGTTTCGAGGACATATGTAAAAGTCAACCTTTTTACCAAAATTAAATAATTAATTAATGAAAAAAAAAATATATTATTTTAATTTTCGTTTCCCCCCTTTTTCTTCATTGGCCCCCCCCCCCCCCGTTTTCGTTTAACAGAAAGAGGAAAAAAAAAAAGAAAAAAAAACCTAAAACCCGCCCCTTCCTCGATAACCTCCGTCGCCCCTTGTATAGCCGCCGCCCACCTCCATCGGACCGCGCCACCACCCACGGACCCCACCCCGTCAGGCCGCACTCCCCCTCTCTCCTCCTCCCCCGTGTAAACAACACCACCCCCCCAATGCCCAAATCGAGGTTCGAGCTCGATTTCCTCCGCCTGAGGACCGCCGAACTGGCAGCGGTGGCCAGTGCTGACAAGCACCGTCGAGGCGCAGGAGGGGGACGCCTCCGATCAGACTTCGGCACCTCGGATTGCGGGCGGGTTGAAGTGCTAATGGATGAGTTCTTCGAAGCAAACGTCTTAAGCGTGATAATCGGGGATGAAGGTGGTTTATTTCTTCTTTTATTGTTATTATTTACAATCATATACCTTGTTGATTGTTTTTGAAGTATATATAAATTTGTTTTGAAAAGAAAATCAACATTTGTTTTGAAAAGAAAATCAACATTTGTTTTGAAAAGAAAATCAACATTTGTTTTGAAAAGAAAATCAACATTTGTTTTGAAAAGAAAATCAACATTTGTTTTGAAAAGAAAACCAACATTTGTTATGAAAAGAAAATCAACATTTGTTTTGAAAAGAAAATCAACATTTGTTTTGAAAAGAAAATCAACATTTGTTTTGAAAAGAAAATCAACATTTGTTTTGAAAAGAAATAGGAGAAAATTTAGATCTTTATATATGAAAGCGAAGAATAAAAATTAGTTTTTTTATATTGAATGGCGAAATAAAAATTCGATTTTTATATATTGAACTTCGAACTAAAAATTCGATTTTTATATATTGAACTTTGTAATAAAAATTCGATTTTTATATATTGAACTTTGAAATAAAAATTCGATTTTTATATATTGAACTTCGAACTAAAAATTCGATTTTTATATATTGAATAGCGAAGTAAAAATGTGATTTTTACGTATGTAGTGAAAGCAGCAACGAAGGTGACAAAAAGGCGAAACGACGAAGACTTCTGCAAAAGAAGAGTCGAGATGGTTGGATAGCTAAAGGTGAGAATTTCTCACCCTTCAATTTATTTTTCTAGTTATATATATACTAGGATGCAGACGGTGCTTAGTAGCACCCGACACCCGTCCACAGACCATGGACTTGTTTGTTTGACTGTTTGGTGATTGATTGTGATATTGGTTTGAATGTGGTTTGTGGTGTGAAAAATCGAATCGATAAATTGGTTAGGATTAGACGTGCGCCGTTATAAGGCGAAGGAGTAAGGCTAGGTTAGACCCTTACTCCAAAGTTTATGGTTTGCATAACGAATTGATTTGATTGATGTGTGAATGGCGTAGGCCTTCACTAGACCGGGGATAAGGCTAGGCCTTGTCCCGTTTCTAGTATCGTGCCGTTATGCCGCCGAAATTTTCTAAAATAAGTTAGAAAAATAAAAATAGCATTTTATTTAACGAATGAACTGAATATAAATTCATATGTTAAAATAAAATGTGTTATCGTTAAAAATATAATTTTTAAACGTGAATGTGAATAAATAAATATTCATTTACAAACCAAACGGTTTGTTTATGTACACCTATTTGAATGACGTTGATTGGGTCGATAAATTTTACACATCGCCTAACTGCACAAATAAAATATGTGTTTGATTGTTTGAAACCCCACACGGGTGTTAGGATGAAATTTGAAGTTCACTCATCCTGATTTATTAAATATGTCGATCGATTGATTGACAAGCTGCTATAAGCGTTAAATGTCTATATTTGATGCTTATACAGTGTAGTGCACTTTGGTTGATGGTTGATTATTCATCATTGTTGATATATACATGTGTTGTAGAAAATCCATATAATTAACATTATATGGTAATTGATTGGGCCTCATTCCAGTTTCGAGAAAAAAAGAAATATTTGAAATAGAAATATTTGAAATAGAAATATTTGAAATAGAATATTTGAAAATAGAAATATGTGAAGCCGTGAGGATTAGATTGACGCCATTTTGACGTGAACGATATTTATATCGATTTTATTCATTTTAAAATGAATATTGAAACGTGATTTCGAAATCGAATATTTTGAAATGAATTGAATTGAAAACGATTTCGAAATGAATTGAATTGAAAACGATTTCGAAATGAATTGAATTGAAAACGATTTCGAAATGAATTGAATTGAAAACGATTTCGAAATGAATTGAATTGAAAACGATTTCGAAATGAATTGAATTGAAAACGATTTCGAAATGAATTGAATTGAAAACGATTTCGAAATGAATTGAATTGAAAACGATTTCGAAATGAATTGAATTGAAAACGATTTCGAAATGAATTGAATTGAAAACGATTTCGAAATGAATTGAATTGAAAACGATTTCGAAATGAATTGAATTGAAAACGATTTCGAAATGAATTGAATTGAAAACGATTTCGAAATGAATTGAATTGAAAACGATTTCGAAATGAATTGAATTGAAAACGATTTCGAAATGAATTGAATTGAAAACGATTTCGAAATGAATTGAATTGAAAACGATTTCGAAATGAATTGAATTGAAAACGATTTCGAAATGAATTGAATTGAAAACGATTTCGAAATGAATTGAATTGAAAACGATTTCGAAATGAATTGAATTGAAAACGATTTCGAAATGAATTGAATTGAAAACGATTTCGAAATGAATTGAATTGAAAACGATTTCGAAATGAATTGAATTGAAAACGATTTCGAAATGAATTGAATTGAAAACGATTTCGAAATGAATTGAATTGAAAACGATTTCGAAATGAATTGAATTGAAAACGATTTCGAAATGAATTGAATTGAAAACGATTTCGAAATGAATTGAATTGAAAACGATTTCGAAATGAATTGAACTGAAAACGATTTCGAAATGAATTGAACTGAAAACGATTTCGAAATGAATTGAACTGAAAACGATTTCGAAATGAATTGAATTGAAAACGATTTCGAATTGAATTGAAAGCGAAGTGAAATAAATTCAAATTGAATTGAAATTTGAATTGAATGGAAATGGATTTTGAAACGAATTTATAAAGAAGAATTCAATTTTGATTTGAATTGAAATGGAAGTTGAAAATGTTTTTGAAACGAATTCAAAACTATTTATATAATTCGTTTTAAATAGAAATCGACGAAATATATATTATATATATTATATATAATATAATGGCCTGAATAGAACGCGCCGCGTCGCGGCAGTTCGCGAATTTCGACCATTTATTTCGAACGGACATTACGGGAGATCCGACCGTCGGATTCTCCTAAAACCGGAACCGTTGGGTTCGTATCGAAAAGAGCTTTCTAATGAATGTTAGAAATTTGAAATCTAACGGTTGGATTTGGAGATACGTCCAAATCAAATTCGAAAAAGGTCGCTGTAAGTGCAGTTCGATGGCCGTTAATGGAAATCGACTGTATGGGCCTTGATAAAATTATTAAAAATAGCAATAATTTGTGTAAAATCATAAGAAATGATTTAGAAAGAATTGGGATGAAAAACTCCATATTTGAAAAGATAAAAATGGATTTTTATCGAAATGAACTAGTTTTGAACTAGAATTATAATTCTATTTATTTTTAAATAAATAAATTGAATTCGAAAAGGGTTTTAAAAATAACCAAAATTTCCAATGATTGCATTGGAGTGGATTTGAATCGAAATTGTCTTCGGAATATTTCGATGTTGGAATTCGTGATTATACAGGTGTTGTTATGGAAATTTGAAAGATATATATTGATATCGTTATTTCCAATACGACATTTGTTAGTCGTAGAATTCGATATTGAATATAAGCCGATATATTTTCTATTCAGAGCCTTGTATTGAATATCGAATGTGATTTGGGTTTGTCGTGAATGGTGTCTTCACTAACACTATTCTTGAACCCAGTTGAGAAAAGATTAAATCTTTTTATTTAGATTTAATGAAGTGTACCAATTAAATAATATTTAATTGGAATTGAATTGATATTGATTTTTGGGTTTATCGTGAGCAGTGTTTTAAATAACACTCGTTCTTTAACCCGATAATTAATGAATGTGATTTTGGGTTTATCGTGAACCGTGTTTTAAATGACACTGATTCTTTAACCCAGTCGAAGATTAAAACTAAGTGGAGTTTTAATGAATCTTTAATTAGATTGAAATGATCGAAAGTGGAGTATCACCAGTTTTGCTCCAGGCGATAGTTAAATCTTTAATTAGATTTGAACGTGAAATGGTAATTGAATTTACCGATAACACTGTGGTGTTAGATATGAAGTATTACCAGTTTTACTTCATGGGATGAATAGGTTGGGATTGGGAAATTAAAACAAATGATTACTTCGGTAAGGTTCGCTAATCCCGACTAGTTTGAATTGATATTCAAAAATGGATTAAAGAATAAATTCAAGGAATTTATCTTTTATAAAATTAATGGGAATCTTTCCCTATGAATGTGAAATTTAGAAACTAACTGTCGGTTAGCCAAGCAGAATGGTTTTCTGGATATTGATCTGATGTTGGTTTCGGCCTTCGGGGTTAATATTTGGGGAATTATTCTCTTGATTAATTTACGGTTAGTGACTAATGAATTGGAATGAGGCGTATGTTGTGTTTGTGTAACACTTTTATAAAATATACGCGAGTTATTCGGGAAGACCGGGTTTATCCCATTCTGAATAACTGATACGACGATAAGTCGAAGATGAAGACGATAGTCGAAGACCGGAAGTCTTCACGTCGTTTGGGTGATAACTGATGATCTTGATTGGGCTGTACACCCAAGAAGATGGAAACAGTTAGTGATCGTCCAGACGTGCTTGGAGATCGATGGATATGCGGGGTACTAGGTGCCTCCGGTTTCGTTCAGACCCAGAACGGACTTGTAAATGGACTGTGTGTCTGACATCGGATTTCATTCTGTGTGACTGATATCGGTTGCATAGGATGGCTTGCCTGTGTGGCATGCTAAGATGCAAATGATCAAGGCTTCTGTTGAAAAGCAAAGTCTTGTGGTGATGATCAAAGCACGGCCTTTGTGGCGTAGCTTTGTGTAACGTTTACCTCGCGTGTTTCACACCCGGTATGAACCAAAAACGGGAGACGGACCTCAGGGAGGACTTGCGTTTCTTTCTAGCTAGAAGTGGCGTCAGTGGTTTTACACGCCCTGACGAGTTTGACTTATGTGGTTGTTGCGGTTGCGAGGCGCCTCGGTTATATCGGTTTCGGCCGAATGCATTCTGGTCGGCTGACGGACCAGACTTACACCCCATAGGGTGGGGAGACGTAGTGTTCAGGCATTTTAATCCACATCGGTGGACCGGCCCTGTCGCTCCAAGGCTTGACTGAGTACTTGCCGGTGGCTCGGGCTAGAGAGTCACGAATAGGTTGAGGACTATCTTTTGCCTCGGTTCATAGATGGAAATCCAATTTCCAAATACGTGACATTTGCGGTTTTAATTGTAACCCTATATATGGCGACATAGTGGGATGGGGCGCTTATGCCGCCTATGATTGATACTTATGATTTGAAGTTGTTTTATACACTTATAATAGTATCAAATGATTTGTTTTAAAACGTATCAAGCATTCTTTGGCTGTTATAAGGGAAAACCCTATCCTCGACTGCGTTGCATTGTGTGATGGGACCTGGGTCTTATAACAGCTTCATTTTTCTTTATTTAGCATTGCGCTGTTTGTTTTATGCACTGGTATTCTTGGGAGGAAACCCGTTCCGTGTTATACGGCGTGGTCCCTTGATTTACCTAACTTTGAAAATAAAGATTAACTGTTTTAGTTCTCACACCAGTCCCATGACTGACCTGGAGTTTATTGTTTTAACCTAAACTCTGGGTGCCCTTATTTTGACACGGGCAGCTAGTAGTTTTGGTTTTGCAGATTTATATTCACAGGATCCTGGTTTACAGCTGGAACGATATCCGGAAAGCTTTGTATCCGTATATCTCTTCTAGTTGTGTATTGTATTATTTTCCGCTGCTATGTATTTAAATGTAATTTAAATCTCTGATATTTCTGTGTAATATTCGTTTATACTCTGTATATTCTTGTAATCTGATGCATTGTTGTAATATACAATGAAATGTTCTTCTGTATGCGTTCTGGTGTGGCTTGTTCTCGAACTATCCGACGCTTTCCTTTACGGGGAAGTTGCGGGTCTTTACAAGTAATCAAGGTTGGAATTTTTTTGTTGTTATAATCTAAACAAGTTGGGGAATTACAGAAATTTCAAACTCTATATGTTGGACACTTAAGTAGTGGGAAAAAGTGAGATGCAACATTAGAATTTTGTAATGTTGAATAAGTAAATTGCGAGGACGCAATTTAATTAAGGGAGGAATCTGTAACAACCCAAATTTTTGGAGGGTGATAACAATGACTTACAAATTTTGGCGTGAAGAAAATGGATTAAATCGAGGTTTAAATAGAAGTATATTTGGAATTCAGATTAAAATTTGAATCTTTATCTCCTGAATGTTGTTTGGATATATTTAAATGATATTTCTTTCATACACTTAATACGAGTGTTGTTTCAAAATCAGTCAACATTAACATTATTAGCTGACTGGGATTCATTTAAATATTCGTAAATGTAACTTTGGAAATAAATCTAAAGTTTGAAATGCAAATTATGTACGTGGATTTGAGGAAAAATCAAGTTGTAGGTATAAATTTAATTTTTATAATTAATGAGTTACAAAATTATTTATAATCCTAGATCTAGTTTATTTTAGACTTGCTTTTAAAATTAGTTTTATGTATTTTATTGTTAGTTAAAATGTTTCATAAATTTAAGCGAGGATAATATTTTAAAAATTAAAGAAATTATATTTAGAGAATTTATAAATTCTACTTTGAAACTAACTTGAGATATATAGTTTAAAAATTATTTAAACAATTTTGTATAGTTGAATTGGGTTTTAATTTAAATCAAGATATGTTTTTGAAAATATTTAATATACTTGTAGGGTGTATAATTCATAGGAAAAATGGTATATGCACTTTGGAAATATTTGATAAATGTTGTTGCCTCATGTTCTATTTGCTGAATATGTTTTGACACTTGTAAAAAACTAAGTGAGATTGTCTACACGTATTAAACTGGTTCTGGATTGTTCATGCACACATCCTCTTTCGTTTGTTTACATCGCCCTCAGCCTTATATTATTTTCCCTTTCCGGAAATACCGAAAAAAGAAGTACCACAGTCGAACTACCAAAAAGGTCTCTAAATCCAAGTTTTCAATAAAAAAATTTTTATTGAAAAACTATAGGTTCATAGTTGTACTTCCATGGATTCCGTTTTTTCAATTATGAAGCATGGCTAAGTGATCCTACTCACATTGGACCCAATGCTTAAGTAGTTTGGCCAATAGTAGGTCAAGAAATATTAAATTGCGATGTGGGCGGTGGTTTCCGAGGAACACAAATAACCTCTGGGTTTTTTCAGATTTGGCGAGCATCTGGAATAACTAGCGAATTACAACTCTATTGTACTGCAATTGGTGCATTGGTGTTTATTTTGGGGGAGCATTTCATTTCTTCCCCATATTAGTCTCTTTCCCAAAAATTGGCATCGAATCCCTAAATTGTCCACACTTCCACCTAGTCGGCTCCATCGTCCCGCCGCCTCGAACGGAAGCCCGCTCCTCTCATCGGCGTCGTCGACCTGTTTGTCCACCCTGAAAACCCCTCTTCTCCAATTCAAATCGAAGCCATCCAAGCACCGTAGGTTGAAGCCAACGCCGCATCCTTTCCATGCTTGCTTCATCGCCAGAATCATTTCCCGTAGTCACCACTGTCCACACCTCGGAATGCACGGCAAAGCTGCCTGACTTGTCTGCCGTGACACCGGAATGGCCAGAAATGCCTAGCTCTTCGCTCGTTCGCCATCATCACAAATTGTAAGTCTCTCTTACGATTAAAATTTTGCAAGTTATCTACTTCAGTTTTCACCTTGGTTGAGCACTCATAATGATGTGTTTTGCATAGTCTTAGTTGCTTTTATCATGTTTTACACTTTTATAGAGTAACCTCCACTGTCACTTGAATACTTATGAATTATATCTGATTTTGTATGGACATTGTATATTACCTATTTGCTCACTTTTGGCCACTTCACTTCACTAGTTACACGGCAGTATGTATATGTGTATAACAAGAAGCCACCTTGTGCCTCATACTTCATGCATGTAGCGTGTGTTGAACCCCTGCGATGACTTCCCATATCGGTGCCGTTTATAACCTATCATTCTGTACAGTATGAACCACTTGTAGCCTATAACCAGTCGCGCCGTGTTGCCTCGGAAACTCATACTTTACTGAATGTTATATCTGTTGACGCCCTATTTTGCATGTCCTGCTATTCATGCCAAGCATGGTTTATATAACCTTATAAAACACCCTTGCATGTTGGCCAGTAAAATACTTCACCCAGTTTTATTTGCCAAGGCTCATTTGGTCCGATTGTATACATGTGTTAATCCCACGTTATAATTTGTTGCTGAGTTATCGCACCGGTTAATACATAGTCTAACCGGAATCACTATCCCTGAACAGTGAGTTGTTAAATTCTTATTTCATGACATGTCTCATTTTAGGTCATTTTTTTGTTTACTAATGTGCAAACCAAATGTTTGTTAATTTGTCACTTAGTCATACAAACAACTCTTTATCGCAAAATGGATAATTTTACCCTTTAACGATGTTAAAGCTTGAAGTTTCAAACTTCTTTGTTTCATTTACCAAAGTATTTTATTTCTTTATTTCATTTGACAAACGTAATTTTCATTTTGGTAGTGGAGGCTGAAGGTAATAACACTATGATTTCTATTTTGTGCTAAGAATTTAAGCTTCACGTTAATAACCACTTTGCATAAAATAGGCTATTTAATACTAGATAGCTTACTGTCATCGTCAACTTTTTAAGACAGCTATATGGCTGTATTAGTATGATACAGCTTACACATATTTAACATCTGCAAGACGGTGTATTGGCTCTCATTATAAATTAAATGTGCTATTAAAAGCATTGTCGACTACTATGCGTGGTCAATCGCCAATCACTGTTCACAGCCTCCGGATAATGCCGCCAAATGCTTCGGGGTGAATGGACAACCAAGCATTGGTAGCCCTCTGGTGCGTAACCATATCTACAAGGACGGACACACCATATGCTTCTTTGCTTTGTTCTATGATAGTTTGTGAAGTGCTTTGATTTCTGAGCCCATGCAAGATCCACTCAACACCTCTTAACCATGGATTTTTAGATGCATCAATAAAAAATATCAGGGAATTAAGATGACATGAAGGTGATAGCTGATTATTTATGATACTTTGGATTTGTGAGGAAACTTCTATAGTTATCTAGTGATTTTTGGGCATGGCAATAAGATTATTGCAATATAATACTCTGTACGATATTATACATATAGTATGAGTTTGTCTTCCATGGTTTTGGCTATATGATTCGTAGTTATAGACCATTTATAGTACGAGCAGTTTGTTTCGCTTACACATCTTCAAGCGGTGGCGATCTAACTGGAATGATAGCATTCATATTGTTAACACGTCTTAGTTATAGTATGAGCAGTTAGTTTGCTTGCTTATTATTCCATTAACATGTCTTCAGGCGATGACCATTTATAGTGACTTCTCTATCTATACATGTTCAAACATATGTAAAAACAATGATAGCTGACATATAAAATAATTGTAGATAGCAAAAGGAGAACTCACCGATATGGCCTTTATATGAAGCTTCTAAAATCAAATATGTATTTGTATTCACATGATATTTACGCACTTGTTTGTGAAATCAATCATATGCCCGAAACTAGAATTGTTCCAAAATCCTATGCTTACATCTGTAAGCAATCTTGTGCACTTAATTTTTTATATATTGAAAATTTTATACATACACTTTTGAAAACCAATGCTTTTATTTCTTTTTCTTTCTTCCTCATAAAACTTGTATATTTATGTTTGTAGACAACTTATGAAATGAGCTCATTTTAAAAGTCTTTTTTTTTTCTTTTTTCATGGCGGCTCCCACTGAGCCCATCCTGCCCTTTCCCATCCAATCACCAAACTCCTCGAGCCTCCCACAGCTACAACTCCCACCATTGACCCTCCGCCCATGCCCCCCGATCCTCCAGCCAACCCAACTCTCCGAACGCAACCACCCCAATACCTTCTGTCAGCTCCGATTAGTCAACAACCTTGGATTTTTCTATTTCAGCGTAAACCCATGAATGCGGGAGAGTACACGCCTATTGGCATCAACCGAGTTGTAGTAAATGGAGCCCTAGCCCTAGTTGATGGAGTTACCGAATCAGGAACAATGGTATGGAATGATTTCCTAGTGGGGTTCTTTATGGATAGACCACTATCATACTCTGCTGTTATAAACAAATTCCTTCCAATATGGAGACTAAAAGGTACGGTGAATGTTAGATCTGATGGAGTTTTTTTTTCCTATTCCAGTTCTCCAATGCGGAGGACAAATGCAGAATCCATAAAGCAGAGCCAATAGTTCTGAATAACAATCTCTTTATAGTAAAGTCATATGATCCATCGATAAGTAATTGTTGGAAATTCATAGTTTGGATAGCTACATAGTTTGTTCACAAAACCAATTGGTTAATGTGAATTATAGCTTCCTAATATTTATCCAGTATCTTAGTTGAGTATTTCCCGATGTGGGACTTATTATTTTTTCATCACTCCACAGCTTTGAAGCACCAATATTACTTTTAATACACACCCTTGATTCAAAGTTGTTGAGATAATAACCGAAGCACTTCTCTTCGATTTGTGATGCACTTCTCATCACCTTCCATTGTTGAAGCACGTCTCTTCAACTCTACTTTTTTTCTTTCCTCTTTTTTTTTTTTTTTTTTTTTTTTTTTTTTTTTAATCCCGGGCTCCGATACCACTTGTTGGGATTTTTTTTTTTGTGATGCACTTCTCATTACCTTCAATTGTTGAAGCACGTCTCTTCAACTCTCTCTTTGAATATTGAAATCCTGGGCTCTGATACCACTGTTAGGAATATTTTTTAAGAGAAGAAGGAGGAATTTTTGAGAGGATTATTTTAATGAGGAGGAAATTTTCATTGCTTTCCTTTTATGTTCTTAAATTAGATGAGAATTTGTTGAGCATTAGACAACTTTTAGAGCATGATTATTCTCTTCAATTTGAGAATCGAGAATGTAAAATTTTTAATTCAAAAGGAAAAGTTGTTGCTGTAATAAAAATGACACAAAACAGAAGCTTTCCCCTTCATCTCAATTATGAGAAAAATCATAGCTTCATGGCAAAAAAGGAAGACGACACTAGTTTATGGCATAAGAGACTTGGGCACTTAAACTACAATAGTCTCACATTGCTTTCACAAAAGAAGATGGTGTACGAGTTGCCAACAATAAAAAAAGAAGAACATGGAGTATGTGAAGGCTGTGTACTTGGCAAACATCATTGACAACCGTTTCCAAAAGAAGGATCAAGGAGAGCCAAAGAAGTGTTGGAATTAGTACACACGGATGTATGCGATCCTATGAGCACATTATCTCATGCTCAAAACAGGTACTTTATTTTATTCATTGATGATTTGACCGCATGACATGGGTTTATTTTATGAGACAAAAATCTGAAGTGTTTGTTATATTTAAGAAGTTTAAAGCTTTTGTTGAGAAACAAAGTGGCATGTCCATAAAAGTTTTGAGAAGTGATAGGGGAAAGGAGTATAACTCCAATGATTTTGATAAATTTTGTGAAGAAGAAGGTGTGGAGAGGCAACTAACCGTTAGGTATACACCTCAGCAAAACGGTGTATCCGAAAGGAAGAATCAAACAGTGATGGAGATGGCTAAATCAATGTTGTTTGAGAAAGGCATGCCTAAAGAATTTTGGGCCGAGGCTGTAAATACAGCTGTGTATTTGCTGAATAGATGTCCAACAAAAGCTGTATGGAATATGACGCCCTTTGAAGCGTGGAGTGGAAGAAAGCCTTCAGTGAATCATCTTAGAGTCTTTGGGAGTATTTGCTATGCTCAGATTCCTAAAGAAAAAAGGACAAAGCTTCAAGAAGCAAGTGAAAGATGCATTTTTATTGGCTACAGTTCTGTGTCAAAGGGCTATAGACTTTACAACTTGAAGACAAAGAAAGTAATCATCAGTAGAGATGTATTTGATGAGAAGACATCTTGGAATTGGCAAAAGGAGAAAGTGGAGGATAAAACTGTTCCAGCAGTAATTTTAGAACAAAATCCAACTACACTTGCAAATAACCAATGTGATTCATCTACACCAAGTTCTCCATCTAGCACTTCATCCTCAACAAGCCATAATTCATCATCTCCAAGCTCAACCCCAATAAAAATGAGGAGTTTGGATGATATTTTTGATAGGTGCAACTATTGCGCAATGGAACCAGAAAATTTTGAAGATGCGGTTAAAGAAGATGCTTGGAGGAAGGCAATGCAAGAAGAGATGGATGCACTTGAAAGGAACAAAACATGGATGTTGGTTGATAAGCCAAAAGACAAAGAAACCATTAGAGTAAAATGGATCTACAAAGTGAAGCAGAATCCAGTCCATCATGGAAGAACAAAGCATATAGCCATTAAACATCATTTCATTCGAGAAGCAATTGAAAATGAAGAGGTGCAGCTGAATTTTTGCAAAACAAATAATCAAGTTGCTGATATTTTCACAAAAGCATTAAAGCCTGATAATTTTAAAAGATTGTGAGATCTTCTTGGAGTTCAAAAACCAAGCTTACGGGGGAATGTTGGAAATAATCTTGGCTTTTCAGGAAACAAATAATTGTATTGTTAAATTAGCAATTGTATTAATGAATTAAATAAAAGGCAAAATCTAGAATTCCTATTTTAGATAAGGCTTATGTCTCTTCAACTCTACTTCTTTTCTTCTTCTTTTTTACTTTCCTCTTCTTCTTTTTTCTTTTTTTTTTCTTTTTTGAAATCCCGGGCTCTGATACCACTTGTTGGAAATTCATAGTTTGGATAGCTACATAGTTTGTTCACAAAACCAATTGGTTAATGTGAATTATAACTTCCTAATATTTATCCAGGATCTTAGTTCAGTATTTCCCGATGTGGGACTTATTATTTTTTCATCACTCCACAGCTTTGAAGCACCAATATTACTTTTAACAGTAATGTGTGCGGCAATATCAATCAGTTCCAGTTTGGGTACGGCTATACAATATTCCGATTTTTTCATGGTCTAACTTTGTAATAAACTGGATTAGTTGTATGCTCGGAAAGTTAATCTGTATGGATGAGAAAACTGAGAGTAGAGAAAGAATTAAATATGCGAAATGTTTAATAGATATTCAACCTGACAGGGAGTTGGTTAATGATTTTTTGGTTGAAACTCCAGAAAGAGGAGTGCAAAAATTATACATGGAATATTTGTGGAAACCAGATATTTGCATCAAGTGTAAATCATTTGGTCGCAAAAGTAGAAACTGTGATATGAACGAAATGGAAGAAGTGGAAGTATGCGTCGAAAAGCAAAATAAAAGTCAACAGCCAGAGGCTCCTCCTCTGCACATCAGAGAACAAGTCATATAGAAACCACAACCAATGGTGAGAAATAAAAATCAAAGGTGGCAAGTTGTAATCAATAGAAGGAACAAAGGTCCAATTAATGAGGCGAACGGAGGAAAAGCAAGTCAACCGAGTGAGGAAAGAATGACAAACGGGAAGGAAAATGAAAATGAGTTAGAAGTCAATAACAGATTTAATGTCTTGGAGGAGGGGGAAATTACAAATGAAGCAAACTATGACGTAGAGGAACAAAACTTTATAGATGATCTGATGGAATCCGAGTTGGAAGAAATAAATGCAATTGCAATGCCTACTTTAGAAGAACTGCAACTCCAAGAGATCTCTGTGCAATTTCCTGTCCCAAAGGTGACAAGCCAAGAAAAATGACTGAAGATGAAATATTGGATGATTTGATCCAAGAAAATAATGTACATGATATGGTGAGTGAAACAGTGAAAGAGGGTTGGCTAGTTGAATGCTCCAAACAAAACGAAATTATAACGCCGGCCATTAATGTAAACAAGACAAGTGGATGTAAAGTTAGTGTGCAAACTGTCTGCACAGCAGAACGAATAGGTGGTACATTATTTAATGAAGATGAAATTCCAAGCCAACTTGATAAAACCAACCTTATTAAAGATCCTAAATCCCTTCCCATGCATAACCCTATGTTCAACACAAAAACCCCACAACCTAACATACCACCGTAGCCAAATGAACCCCAAACCCCTATACTGGTTCCTCCAAGCGAAAGCATTTACTCCAAGATCATACCACCTCTTGCATTCAAATCTCCACCTTCAAACTCCTTCACCGCTATCAATTGCATGAAAAACAGTGCGAAAAATAAGAGAACATCTGCCTCAGTACTGTGCAAGTACGGGCTAAGAAGTAAGAGAAGAGAAGTCCTCATTCCTTCATCCGTTTAATTAATGATAAAAAATTTTGGGGTTTGGAACATATATGGATGCCACGATGATACCAAATTGAACCAATTCAAAAGTTCTAATTTCTAAAAATAAATTCTTCTTCTTGTCGATACTTAAAGCCAAGTTCAATCTGTCGTTAACACAAAGAGCTGCAAAGTTTATAAATCCTTCATGGTCACTTCTTCATAATCTCAACAACGCCCCATATGGCAGAATCCTCCTGGTCTTCAATCCCACCATAATCCACTTAACCCTTTTAAATACCACATCTCAAATGTTACATTTTTCTGCGCACTTCATGGACGAGTTACGCCCTTTCAACCTTACCATAGTATGTGTGGCAAACACTTTCAATGCAAGAAAGCACCTTCTTGAAGAAATTCCCATGCTAAATATTTCCCTGAACCCATGGATCATACTTGGAGATTTAAACTATTATTACGACACCTCCCAAAGATTTGGAGGTAATCTCCTATCCCTTGCCGAGATCCAGCCCCTGAAATAAACCTTATATAAGGGCAATCTTATTCCCATATCAAAAACTAGCCAATCATTTTCTTGGAACAGCAAGCTTAGAAACAGACCACGAACATTCTCCCTCATTGATCATGCCTTTTGTTCTCCAGCCACCTTAAACCTATGGCTTGCATTATCATACAACCATCCTCCCTCTTTGCTTTCCGATCACTCCCCTATTATACTCCATCTCAGTGGGATTGAAATAAAAAATTCCTCTTGTTTTAAATTTTTTAACAACTGGTTCAATGAACCTGATTTCCTAAATACTTTGTTAGGAGCTTGGGGGAGATCTATATACGGTAAGCCGATTTTCATTTTGCAGGCTAAACTGAAAGCCGCTAAAGTTGCTCTGAGAAGTTGGGCAAAGGAATGATATGGCAATGGGAATAAACATACGGTTTACTAGAGAGGGAAGCTCAAGGAGATACAAAAACAAATGATGATTGACACAAACAACTCAGCGCTTTCAAGAATGGAGACATATATAATAAAGCAGTATCATGAAGCACTGAATTCTGAAGACATTATGATAAAGCGGAAGGCAAGAATGAAGTGGAAACTAGAAGGAGATAATAATAGCACTTTTTTCATGCGACCTTGAAGGACAAACAATACAGAGAAACGTTGATGACCGTCGTCGACAACCATGAAAAATTAGCAAACAACCAAACTGAAGTAGAAGAAGCATTCCTAAATCACTTTTCGGACTTGTTTGGTAACCAAGCTGGTTTTGTTCCTGATATTGATCTTATAGACCCATATTTATTACTAAAATTAACTAGTGCAGATCAACAACTCTTGAGTGAAGAAGTTACGGATGAAGAAATTAAAAAAGCCATGTTCTCTCTAAGCAGCAGCTCCTCATGTGGCCCTGACGGCTTCAATGTGTTCTTCTACCAGAAATGTTGGAATCAAATTAATTCAAAAGTATGTAAAGCAGTAAAGCACTTTTTCAAAATAGTTAAAATGAATCAAGCATTCAACTGTACAAACATCGCTCTTATCCCAAAGATGAAGAATGCAACAAGAGTTTGCGACTATTGTCTCATCTCGTCCTGTAATACCATTTACAAATGCATTTCCAACAATATTGCAATTAGGCTAAAGCGTGTCCTTTCTACCATCATTTTTTCAAACCAAGCGGCATTCCTTGCTGGGAGGAGTATTTTAGATAACGTTCTTCTATCTCATGAGCTTCTTAATGGCTATAAAAATAGTAGAAATAGTCATGGAGCTATGTTCAAGTTGGTTATCATGAAGGCGTTCGATATGTTACAGTGGGATACAATTGTCAGGGAAATGGGGTACATGAACTTCCCAGCACATTTCGTGAGTTTTGATTTATTCATGCATCTCTACGCCAATGTTTTCTTTACTGCTCAACGGAACATCAGTAGGTTTCTCCGAAAGTAAACAAGGAGTAAGACAAGGCGATCCGATATTGGCTTACATTCTTATCATGATTATGGAATTGCTAACCCAGATGCTGAACAAGAAAATAGCATAAGGTCTTTTCAAGTTGCATCTGTGTTGTGGCGAGCCAAGGATATCGACGCTCATGTTCGCCGACGATTTGTTGTTTTCTGCTCACCAGATCATGGCACCGTTGACATAATATTTGAGACACTGAATGACTTTTACAAAATCACTAGGCTTAGGATAAACCTTCAGAAATTCGAGATGATGACATCTGGATTATCAAACATTAAGTTGAGTGATCTTTGTGAGAGAACTGGTCCGAGATGTAGTAACGATACTATTACATATCTTGGTCTCCCACTTACAATAGCAAAGATAACTTCAGCTCAGTGTATGCCACTTTTCACAAAGATTACTGCTCGGATGGCATTTTGGACGAGTAAAATGCTAAGTCAAGCGGGGTGTTTAATGCTTATCAAATCGGTGGTCTTCTCTATGCAAGTCTATAGGGCGCAAACCTTCCTCCTTCCCAATAAACTGATTAACATGATACGTTCAGTGTTTATGAAATTCTTTTGGAAAGGTAGGATCGACGGGAGATATCATGCACATATTTCCTTTAGAAAAATTAAGAAGCCAATATGTAATGGTGGACTAGGCATCGCCCGTATGGTCTTATGGAATAAAGTGGCTTTTGTGAAGCATATTAACAACTTTCTCAATAACAGTGACAACTTATGGGTCCATTGGTCAAAACCAAACGTTGTCAAGAATCAAAACTTTTGGACTATGCAGGTGCCCCAAAAGATCAGCTAGACTTGGTGGAGCATCTTTCAGCTGCGTAGTCTAATTCTTCCTTTCTTCTCTTATAAAGCGAACTGTATTGCCGACGTAAAGTTGTGGTATGACCCGTGGTTGAAGAACGATACTATTCTCTGCAACAAGCTAATAGACATGGAGATCAAGGTTACAGGCTTGCCCAAAAATGCAAATGTGAGATAATTAATCATCAATAATGTTGTTTCCTTCCCAGTAAATGCGGTGCCAAGTATTAACCTGCGCTAGAAGGAAGCACGCCATCTTAAAGTAGTAGAATACAGTGAACCGATTACGCAATGGTGTGATGCAAGAAAGCCGTTCCAGATTAAGCGATTGTATTATGTGTTAACGGGAAATGTCAGCTTGCCAAAGTGTAAATGGAACAAATAGATATGGTGCAGTGATAATAGTGCAAAAGAAAACTTGCAGCTATTGAAGGTTTTAAATAATGCACTATTAACGAAAGATAAACTAAGTGAGAGAGGTATGCAGGTCCAACAAGAATGCGTCATATGTGGAACTCGGCCTGAAAGCATTATGCACTTATATTTTGAGTGTGGTACCATGTATGACATGTGGAACGAGGCGAAGCATTTAGTTGCTTCTGCTGGAGCTAACCAAAACAACATAGTCGAATGGAATAGTTTGAAGGCCATGACAAGAAAGAAGAGAATTATGGGTAGTATTTTATGCTACACTCTAAAGAAATACGCGAGTTACATTTGGAGGGAGGGAAATAGGAGAACTTTTACCCCTACTAAAGCTATAACGAATGATCAAGTGAAAGCTAATATCAAAGCGGATGTTCGCAATGGTCTCAAATTGCTCAATTTCAGTTTTGACCTAGGTATTGCATAGAGACTGCAGTGAGACTTGTGTTAATGTACCATGTTGCTAAGTTGTCTTTTGTGTGTTGTAATTTTTTTTCCTTTCTCTTCGGTACATTAATAAAGTGGTAGTGGTCCACTCAACACCGTCGGCCTTGCCAAAAAAAAGCTTTTGAAATGAGCTTGATTAAAAATTCCCATTTCTTATGTACTTCACTCATACTGCCGCACCTTGAGCTAGACCTATTAATGACCAAACACTCACGTTATTTTGCTGTCATCCTCTTATTATTTCTTAAAAATATTTTGGTCCACTTTGATATATATATATATATATATATATATATATATATATTCGGTAAGTACAAGAGTTTTTATGATCAAATTGTTGGTATTAACTATTTTATTTCAGCGTTTATTGAAGTTGCTTACTTGAAATAAGTTTAATCTTGACCCCGAGCGTTTGTTATTTTTGCATGGAACGCTCGGGTCAGGTCCCAAGTGTTACAGATGCAAGTGTTTTCGCTCTTTAAAGAAGAGAGGCAAGAGAAGACGCATGCGCGCAATGCTCGACAAAGTTGTAATTTTTATTTATCCATTTATGTATGTATTTTCTGCAGGATAAATATTGTAAACTCTTATTTGTAAAAATTTATTCCGCTACATTTGTTGTATAATGTGATTCTGAGTTAAATTCCATTTTTAAACCCTATAAGCCAATAATAATCCATCATTTTGAATGCTTCGGTGTGGTCTAATCACTGACTTGGGGTGGTCAAAATGGTGGGCTGTTACACTTTCGAGGCCAACCTTGTCGATCGACTTCGAATTCTTTATTCTCTGGTTCCAGCTTCTGGACAAACTCGACAAGCTTCACATCTCGCTTTTGGCTCTTGCCAATCCTTTCGATAAGAGTAGGTCTCATCGATAAGCTTGCCAACATTTCAGGCTCCAACTCACATCATGGCCTAAAATCGAACCTTGGCAAATACTCAAGACTCTTCCATTCCGAAAACGTCGCTCCCAAACTTGCGTCTCTTTGACTCAACGCATTTGCAACTACGTTACTGTGAAGCCCGCATTTTATGTATTGGAGGATCGTAAAATATTTTTATTTTATTCCCTAAGGGTTGGATCATTCTCATATTTTAATATGTTGCTTATGGGGATGTGAGACATGTCCATACTTTTTACCAACTTTGTTTGTGATCATTTTTCCCCTTTCAGCCCTGTACAGGGCATCACTTTTGACTCAGGTTGAATCAGGTGGTGAGACTTGTGCCATTGGAAAGGAAATAATGATTGTCATTCCGTAGAGTGGTTATATTAAAGATTTGTCTCAATGGTTTGGGAGGAATAGTTGTTTTAAGGTTTTTCAGTTGGTTGTTCAGGTTTTGGATGCCTTAATGGGCTGATTTGTAGAGGCCCATTAGTAGGCTGGTGGAAACTATAAATCGGGGGTGAGAGATATGGGAAAGGGTTTAATTTCTCTATTCTCTCATTTGGTGGCCTATGTTCCTCCTTCCTCTAACACTTTTCCACCATTTAAATCGAGATCTAAGCTTAGGAAATTGAAGATCTACACCATTTGAGTCTAGATCTACATCGTTGCGAGAAAGAGTTCATTGAAATAAGGAGTTTGGATCCAATTCCTTGCTGTCCAGAATCTTAATTCATTGTTTTTTCTTTGATTCGGAGAATTGATGAGTTATATGCATCTCTCACAATGGATACAATCAAGTGTATGAGTGTTTGATCATGTTTTTCATCAAATTCAAGTGTTTTCTCATAGATCTACACCTTGGTAAGTTCATTTTCGTATGAATCATCCCAGGATCTAATTTAGCAAGTTTAAACTGGTAATTTCTATGTTATTTCGTATGTTTATGCAAGTTAAATCTGCAATTTAGATCATATGTTCATTTATCATGATTTTTGTGAAAATTGTATGATTTTAGTGATAATCGTCATATTCATGTTGTTAGTGACTTCATGACATGCTTGTGGTTGTAATGGATGAACTATAGGAGTATATTTCACCGAATTTGTCATTTGGTGAAGTTTTGGTTGAATTTGGAGGTGAACGGGGTCTATGCAGGTTTTGGGTCGAGCGTACAGGCCACGGGTCGAGCGTAGTACAAGTGTAGTACAGAAGGGGGTCGGTCGCACACAAATGGGCTCTGGTCGGTCGGTGGAAGTGGTCGGTCGAGCAAACATGTGGCCGAGTCTGGCGAGCCAAATGTGGTCGGGTCGAGCATGGCTATGGTGTAAGGTAGTGCGTACAAGGGTCGGTCAAGCACCAGGTCGTTCGCACTCGTTGGTTGAGCATGGTTCGGGTCCCGAATTAGAGTCGGTCACTGACTCAAGGCGCGGGTCGATCAAGGTTGAAGAGGTTCGGTCGATCGTGCTTCACAGGGGAAGGGAGTCGGTCGGTCTTACTTTAGAGAGTTTAGGTCGAGTTAGGCAGGTCGGTCGAGTAGACCAGGGGTCGGTCGCACAGGGTCATTTCTGAAAACTTTTATTTTTCGGGCACGACTCAAATTTAAAGAAAAGAGCTTGAAAAAAAAATGGAGGCAACCCCCCGAACCCTAGCCGCAACGCTGTGATGTAATTTGGCTCGGTGATGGTGTAACTTCGAAGTAAATTCAAGTAGGAAGGTTCGAAGTGCTGAAAGGTGTTCGTTGATCAATATAGAATAGCGAATAAGGTGACAACTCAAAGGTCATGAGTTGGTGGATAATGGTTGCTTGACAGGGTTGCTTGAGCTATGAAAAGTTATCAGGTTAGATGACAAGAGATGTGAAGGCCAATAGATTGTCGTTGTCGTAAGTTCTAGAAGGCTCAAAGCAGGGGTACGACAGGGGCACCTAAAAGACCGATTGTAGGTTGAGTACCCTGGGTATTGTTGAAAGGTCTAGTTGTCAAGGTTGGACATGCATACATATCGGTTAAAGGCGTATGGAGTTTATGCTAGAACTAGGGTTACCATTAGCCCTTGACATATGGCAAGGTCCGCCGTCATTCGATTAACAATGGTTTCAAAGCAGGATTGGTAGTGATAGCTAGAGTCTATCATGATTGATTAGTTGCCTTGTTTGGACCGTCTCATGTAGATTGTCCAAAATCGAAGGAGATGTTCCTTGGGTGCTTGACTGATATTGGTTTAGGTCTCTGGGGCTTGTGCTTGAGGGATGTTGAGTTTGATTAAGATAGTTTACATAAGATATATAATTTGGATGCCATGAGTGCTTTGCCATGATTGAATGGATGTTCTGGTTTCCATGGACGTATAGTGGAAATGATGTTGTAAAGGCTTTCACTATCCGATGTGGGGAAGATAATGTTGAGTTCTTCTCTGGTGTTGTGGGTAAATTAGTATGTTTATCTATCCATTCTCATATACTTTATTGTTAATGTTTGTTATTTGTTTAATCGCTCACTAAGACTGTTGTCTGACTCAAGGTTTTATGTTTCCCTCTTATTACCTTGGGTTGTTCATCCGGTTGTGGTTGGGCAGACCAAGTAGCAGGTGACAAGTGACTAGTGAGGACGATGTTGCAGTTCGGAGGCGAGCTAGAGGCTTACGTACTAGTTTTATTACTATCTACTATTTCTGTTTCCGCTGTTTGAGTTACTCTATGAGTGTTGTAGTGAGGCTTTATGTACAGACTTTGATATTTCCTATGATGTTTGGATAATCTTTCAGGATGTTGTGAAAGTTTCAAAAGTTTGTTATATGATGCTTCACTATTATTACCTGTTGTATATTTTCTTCTATATTTTATCCTTGCACTGTGAGTTCTATGATAGGTATCGATTTTGTTTACCTACCTATGATGATAGTCCATAGCTGCCTGGCACACCTTTCAGCGCATTATTCCTCTTGTTTAGTCTAGAGGTTGTGGGCGGTCGTTACATTTGGTACCAGAGCTCTGGTTAACGATTTTAGCCAAAGTTCGAAGACGTAATTACGTATGAAAGACGTATTTGTAGATTTCAGTTGGATGTATAGTATATGATACTATATAGTATAGTAGCATTTGAACTTCGTTAGTAGCTTTTCTTGCAAGTGGCTAATCATTCTGATTTGCAGATTTTGAGTGAGTCGGCAAACTACAAGACATACTGCTAGGGAAGGGGTAGTGCCTGGAAGGGGTAATGGCGGTACACCAGATTACTCAGCCATGTTTAAGGCCATGATGGAAGCAGTCATGCGGAGGGTACCCTCTCCAGTGGAAACAACGGTAGATGTAGGTGTGCGAGTTCCTAGGGTTGTGAATTTTGCGAAGCTGTGCAAAGATTATACATCTCTAGGAGGAAAACCATTCAAAGGGACTGATCCAGCTAAAGAGGTTCAGAGGTTGATGGATTCTTGTATCAGTATTTTTGGAGACTTAGGGTTGAATGATGCAACTAAGAGAAACCTTGAGTCAGGGCAGTTGCAAGACAGGTGATGAAGTGGTGGAATTCTGTTACACTTGAGACTCCAGAAGAGGGGATTTCAAGGGAGCAATTCCAAGCTAAGTTTGAAGAAAATTTTATCTCCACTGCTCAAAAGTGTGCTCTATTCAAGAAGTTCGTAGAGCTAAAACAAAATAGTCGTTATGTGCTTGATTATGTTTCTGATTCCGAGGTCTTGTCCAAATATGCCCGTTCATACATTGACACACCTTATCAGAAGAACGAGAAGTTTGTTAGGGGACTGGATACCTACATAGGAATTCCAATGGTGGATCACACTAATGATTCATTTGAGAAGCTTGTGGAAAAGCTTGGTCGTCACGAGAACTTGTTTCCTAAGGAAGCAAATGTTGTCGCTGCAACCAAGGAACTCAGAAACCACATCAGGGTGGTAATAATAAGAAAAGGAATCAGCAACAACAAAAAGGAATGGATGGCCAGAAGAATCCTAAGAGTGAGGTGGTTTGCTTTAGCTGCCAACATAAGGGACATTACTCGAATGAGTGCAAGAATCCCAAAGCTCAGAAGAAGTGCTTCAAGTGTGGGAAGCCTGGGCATGAGAAGAAAGACTGTCCAGAATCAGCTAAGGGGAAGTAGATTGTGAAGGAAATGCTTTAGAAGTCGTGCCATCTTCTTCAAGAGTTCTTACCATAGAGCAAATGGGAAAGGGTGTCGTCGTTCAAGGTAGTCTTTCAGTTAATGGTATTTCAGTTAGTTTGTTGTTCGATACTGGAGTATCGCATTCTTTCATCTATAATGAGCTTGTGTGCTGCTTGGGTTTGGAACCCGACATTTGTGATAAACCATTGATCGTGACTAATCCGATTGGGGGTTCGTCCAATTTGTGCATGTTGTGTCGTGGTCTAGTGTTATCGAGTCATGGGTGCTCTTCTATGTGTGATTGCTTTGTTTTGAACTTCGCTACGTTTGGGATCATCTTGGGCATGGATTGGCTCAACAGGTATGCGACAAGAGTGAATTGCAAGAAGCTAGATGTGAGAACCGGGGATGTGGAAGGGCAAAAATGTTGATTAGGTGTAATCCTGAAGATGGTGTCTTCGTGAGCTATCTATATTCGCTTGTGATTCCACAGGAAGACTTGTTATCTGTGTTGATCGCTAATGAGTATAAGGATGTCTTTAACAAGGTAAAAGGGTTGTTGCCGCAACGTGAGATCGAGTTTAGGATCGATTTGGTTGAGGGTGCTAGACATATTGTCATGCTTCTTAGGAGGATGGCGCCTAAGGAACAGCGAGAGTTGGAGCTGCAAGTTCGTGACCTTCTAGGAAAGAGATTCATTCAGAGAAGTGTTTCTGAATGGGGTGCACCGGTTGTGTTTGCAACCAAGGCAGATGGATCGTTGAGATTGTGTGTGGACTATCGTGAGCTAAGGTGACCAAAAGAATAAGTACCCATTGCTGAGGATAGACGACTTGTTCGATCAGCTTCACTAGCCAAAGTGTTTTCTCAGATGGACTTGGCAACGTGATTTCACTAGTCGAGGGTGGAAAATGATAGTGTGCCAAAGACTGCTTTTAGGACACCATTTCTTGGAATGGTTGGTGATGCCGTTCAGGTTGACCAACGTGCCAGCGCATTTTGTGGATCGTATGAATAGGTTTTCAGAGATCAGTTGAACATGTTTGTGCTTGTGTCTGTGGATGATATTCTGGTTTACTCCCGGAATGAGGAAGATAACATGACACACTTGAGAGTTGTTTAGGAAATTTTGCGAAAGCACCAGCTGAGATCTAAGTTTTCGAAGTGTTACTTCTGGAGGAGCGAAGTGAGGTTCTTAGGCCATGTTATTTCTGGAAATGGAATAACAGTTGATCCCGCTAAAGTAGCAGCAATCCGGGACTGGCATCGACCTAAGAATGCGACAGACGTTCGGAGTTTCCTTGGGTTGGTAGGATATTACCAACGGTTTATCAAGGATTTCTCCAAGATAGCTGCACCATTGACGGGATTGACGAAGAAGAACCAAGTGTTCACATGGGATGCAAAGTGTGAGCAAGCTTTTCTGATTGTGAAGGAGAGGTTGACGAGTGCTACTGTGTTGACCATTCCAAGTGGGAATGAAAAGATGGTGGTATACACCAATGCATGTGGTACTGGACTTGGAGCAGTACTGATGCATAGGGATAAGGTTATGGCCTACGCGGATTGACAGCTAAAGACGCATAAGAAAAACTATCCAACTCATGATTTGGAATTGGCGGTGATTGTGTTTGCTCTGAAGATGTGGATACATTACTTGTTGGGAGTCCGATTCGAGTTGTTTACGGATGACAAGTTATTGAAGTATCTTTTCTCCCAAAATTATTTGAATCATTGGCAGCAACGATGGTTAGAGTTTCTGGCATCGTATGATTTTTGTATAGCCTATAATCCTGGCAAGGGTAACGCGTTTGCAGTTGCATTGAGTCGAAAACACGCAAGTTTGGTCGCGATGTTTTCGGAATGGAAGAGCCTTGAGTATTTGCCAAGATTCGATTTCAGGCCAAGGTGTGAGTTGTGTTGGATCTAGATTAAACCTAAAGGGGGTGAATAGGGTTTATCACAGTTTTCTGCTGAATTAAAAACCCGACAGGATATTAAAATAATAAACAGATCACATGATGCAGCAAAAATAAAAGTGCAGAAAATAAATCACACACAGATATACCCAGCTTCAGCAAAACCCTGCCTACTGCTGCATTCTTGAGGTTTCTACTAGGTAAGAGAACAGATCCCGCATACAAGACCATGTACACGCGCGAACCCCTCACTCCTATTCTAATCCTACCTCAGAATCCTAGACTTGTCTATATCCACTAGACCAGATTTTCCCTAGCTTTACAGACACTAGCAAACTGTCAGTTAACCCCTAACTGAATCCCCTTGAATTTTACAGTACTCTAGAAACTAATTTAGACGGTTTACAAAGTAAAAACAAATTACAATGAAAATAAATAAAAAACTAAGAAACCCTAGATTTTAAATAAAGAAAAATAGCCCTCCAGTTTTGGCTATAACTCTAAAACAAAGGGCGACCCGCTTCAAAATGGTTGCACCCATTCTCTTTTTCTCTTAAACAATGGCAGCCGATTGTTCTTTTCTCTTGAAATTAAAATGGGGGCTAGGGTTTTTACTTCCCAAATCGATCTGTGACTTTGAATGTGATTTTTGAACAAATTGTTGCATGATGCTTATCCATTGTTGCTCCTCGTCGCTGATTTAGGGATTTCGCCGTCGAGCGAAACCAACAAGATGGTGAGCTTTCTGATTTTCAATTCTTTTTCTTCGAATTTGTTGTTTGTGGTTTCGATCGATGCAGTTAGCCGATGATGAATAAGATGTGTATAAAATAGGGTAGAATCGAAACCCTAATTGAAATCTCTGATTTCAAAATAATGATTTGATCTGAATTTGCAGGTTTACCCTTTTGAATTTCGGTTTTAATTTGTTTCCTTGGCATGAAAAACTTGTGTGTAACTTGTGATAAACCTGGATAGGTTCTAGAACTTTGAATTCATTTCCTTGCGTGATTTTACCCTTTGATAATTCTCTGATTGATTCCAAAACTGAAAGATATGGTTCGATTTGTCTGGAAATAAATTGTCCCAAACAAAATTGCTTGTCTAGCCAAATGTAATTCCTTGAATGCTTTGTCAAAACTGGAAACAACAAAATTTGAATGCCAATTGATTTATACATGTATTTCTGGTCATCAATGAGGACTGATTGCTTTCCTTATAACACCTTGAATTGTAGGAAAAATAACACTTGCCAAATATATAAGAATTGATTTCTGGAAAAGGAATATTTTTATTTCAGGAAAAATAAAAATGATCATTTCTTATTTTAAATCAAATCAAAATTGATTGATGATCTCTTGCTATGTTTGAAAAACATGATTTCTGGAATTTAATTTGTGGCCAATTTTTCACCTGAGTTTATCATCTATGTTGTTGTATTTGTACTTTCCATGCATGTAACACCATATTGCCTGTCATGCTCAAGAACTTGGTCATGCTTGTGCTCAAATAAATCCATAATCACATACGGTCTCATTCTTTGAATGCTGCATGAAATTACTTGCAACTTGTCATGTGTATGCACCATACTCCATGCATATCTATATTGCTTGCATGTTAGAAAGCTTGTATTCTGGTTTGCCAACTTATTTACTTCCATAACCCTGCTGAAACAATTCTAAAGCATGCACTGATTTGAACATACCCATGTTGCTCATGCTTGACTGAAATTTGTTGTACACAGTTGAGTATCGAAGCTCAACCACACTTATGAATACACTCATGTCATTTGACCTGTTTCACTTGAACTTGCAACCTAAGTTGTTTTGTTGAATGTAACACTTGATATTATGCTCCATTCTTGTTTGTTGCTGAAGTGTTAAACCATGCTCCACTTGATCAATTCTTTGATGTCAATTTGCTATGTACATTTTTCTTTGTCACTTGAGTATGCAGATTTCCACTTGAACTTGCTTTACAATGTAACGCCTTTTAGCTCCTGCCATGTATCATTGAGCTGACCAATTTGCATTCCATTGTTGCATATGTCATTGCTGTTGCTTTCTACTTATCTCGCCACTATCTCGTCCATGTTGAGTTATCTCGACCATGTTAATCTGTTTTGCCATGTTGCTCTACCAGTCATGTATAATTTGCATTGCTTTTGAATTTTTGCATTTGTGACATTGCTGTGTGACCATCCATGAACATGTTGAGTTGTTTGGGCTGCGTTGACTTTGTTTAACCACGGCTTGACTCTATGCTTCGACCATATTGAATTCTGACATGTGTGTTATACTCGACCATTGCTTGTTTACATGCTTTGTCCATATATGCACTGAGTTGAGTTGGTCCACGTGGCTGCTCCTCAGTTGCACGCTGTATTTTGATTGGCGAGGCAGTGCACACGTGTATATTTTTACACGTGTGTATATGCAGACCATCAGAAAAGATTTCCTTGTCCCTGCTACTATATATACAAACTGTCTAGACATAGATAAATCAGATCAAGTCATGAAAAATGATGAGAAACACAACAGAAATCTAAGGCAAATAAAAAAAATTATATTCACATGTATTTTGAAAATTATTTCGGTTTCATATACTGTGTGTGTGTTTCTGTATATGACAGGTATGAAGATGATGAGTGGACTAACACTGAAGATGCTGGGCTAACTGAAGCAGAAGACAGAAGACAAGTATATTGCAGTGTCAGTGTGTATAACAATGAACGAATGTATATATGAAAAAAATACCGAGTGATGTGTGATGTAGTAAGGAACATTGTATATGAAATTGTATTTGATATGTAATACAGAGATGTACAAATAGTGGAGTTATAAAAAAAATTATGTTGTTTGAATATTGAAATAAAATATTATATTTAAATAAAATTTTGTGTTAATATTAGACTTTCTGTACAGTAGTATTTCACTTAAATATAAATATCATATTCCTGTCTATGATGCATGTATGAAACAGTACAACAACAAACACATTTATAATAAAATATACTTGATTGTTATCATTAAACAAAAATCATATAATTGTGTATAAAACTGCGTTATATACAATAATCCCCTCTTTTGATGATGAGAAACAAATATAAAGATTTTGAATCCAATAAATGTGTTTGACAGTGAAGAACTGAACTCCCCCTATTTGAATGCTCCCCTACAACAGAAACCCCCCTATAACTGTGCATGAGTGAATAATAATGAATTTTCAAAATTAAAAATATTTATAAAATACTCACTCATAAATCAAAATCTCAATCCATTCTCCCCCTTTTATTATTATCAAAAGGATACAGAGTTTAAAATACAGATGAAAAATGACTAAAAATATAATTTCAACTTAAGAGGAAGAACAGTCATCACAAATCTCAATCAGTCAAACAAAAATCAAAATAAACTGAGAACTAGTGTCTTATTTCACATTATAGAGAATGATGGATTTACGATGAAATATATATAAATGGGGAGAGTTATAAAAAATTGAATATTTTCCAATTATTTTCCGCTAAAAATTTATAACATGAAGCATAAAACAGTGATGGATTTGGACTATAGTAAATAATTCAATTTAAGTGACAAAATTGAATAATCCCAAATCCCAATACCCATCAATCAACATACCATAATACGTCATAAGATTTCAACACATTTCACAGATTAGAAAGATGGATTGACAGGCTGGTTTTTATACACAAAGGAGGATTTCAGATTTATTTCAATTTATAGCACATTATTTCTTTTTCCTTTTTTTTATTTATTTAAGAGCACACTGACCATGCATTACAGAGCTTGGATTTTTAAGTAAGGTCAGTCGCAGTTTAAATTATAAGTTATCTCTTAACCATGCATGACCAGAGCTTGGATTTTTAAATGAGGTTAGAGACACACTTATATATTAATTATTTATGTTTATCATTTTCAGCTCCCAAAAAAAATCCTCGGTATATAAAACCAATATGAATGATAGAAATGTGGTAGGTACAAAAATGGACTGTGAAATAAATTTCTAAATTAATTATATTATGAAATATGCTCGACTGTACCGGGATCATTGAAAATTTTCAATTATCACTAATTCTGAATAATAACATAATCCAGTTTCTATCACAAATATTTTCACTGTATATTCAAAAAGATTTTTTTTTAATAAACTCTCCACATTAATATAAAAGACATGATGGATGGCAGAATGATGATAGATAAAGGAGATGGTCGTGAAATAATTGCCAATTCAAAGATATTATAATAAATGTTCAACCATCATGAAAATCTAAATAAAGTCTCCTCTTGTTGTGAAATATAATGCAATCACAATTTCAAAATCTAATAATAATTTTGATGAATTATAAATACAGCTCAATTTTGATATTGATTTCAATTTATGAATGAATAAAAAATAAATAATTTTAAAATTGAAAATCAATTACAAGAGGAATTTAGAGAGATATATACAACAACAAAAAATATTCAGCATTTCTAAACTGATACCACTTGATGTCTCTGTTAATGAGGATTTTAACATGACACGAGAGACAAAAAAGGATATCACAGACAGCAGAATTTTAATCACAAAGCCTAAGCAGACACGATTAACGAAACAAGCAATTAATTTCATCTATCAGAGCATGGTATATATTTGATATCAAAACAAGCTATCACTAAAAAATATTTTCAAGAACAATATCTGAGCAGCACAAAAATCATTTTCAAAGAAGACTTGTCAAGGAGATGTTTCAAAGATATTTCTGTCAGTCACAAAAGATGATTCATGATCCAAGGTTTAAAAATATAGTTTAGTTTAAATCATTTGAGGAAAAATGAAAAATCAGGATTCAATGAATCAATCATACCAGATTATAAATTTCAGATCCAATATATGTGTGAGATTCAATAAATCAATAACTTCAAATGATTTTAAATAAACAAATATTCAAGTCAAATCATCATGAAATAGTAGTGAGTTTTAATGACCATTTTTCAAAAGAATTTTTCACAAATTTTTTTGGCAATCACATAGAATTTTTTTAGAATAATTACATCAAGATTGAGTAATAATTCATGATCCAAAAATAATGGTTTATTTGAAATCACTTGAGCAAATGTAAATCACGAGATACAATGAATCAACCACACAGGATTAATAATTTCAGATCTGAGAGGTGTGTGAGATTCAACGTATCAGAAAATTCAAATGATATCAAATAAACCAAAATCTAAACCAGATAATCATGGATAACAGTGAATTTCAAGATGAAAACAATGAGTCTCAAGTCAGTTCAAAAATTTCAAACCAATCTGAAAATCAATGAAATTATAACAACTGAGAAGTAGCAGTGTGTTGTAATGAGTATAATATTTCAAGCTTTTCTAAAGTGAATTAGAGGAACCTCAGAACAGCACGGTTGTGTGAAATTTTAATTGTTTTTCAGATCTTCAAAAAATTTAGAATTTATATTAACAGTGTTCAAGATATAACAGGAATACGTCAGCACTGTTAAGGATTTAGAAAACAGAAAATGAACTTTAAAAAAATTGCAGATATATACAAGTTTAGACTCAAGATCTGGATAATATTAAAACATCAGATTTTCATTCAAGTGAAGCAAATTTCCAGAAAAAAATGAATTCTACAATTGGAAGTTAAGAAGGCTCAAAGAAGAAAAATAATATGAGAGTGATAAATCAAAAAAAGAAAAAAGACATAAGAGGTAGAAGGAGAAATAAACACAAAAAATATTTACAAAGATGAGTCTAGAGATCATACCTGAATTCAGTGTAAGCAAATGAATCTCTAACTCAATAGATGTGGCTAAGGAACTGTGATTGATTCTGTGATACGAAGCAGTTTGAATCCAGTTCTTCTTTAGCAATGCAGTTCCTCAGCCTCCTTCAGTACCAAACTATTAAGAGGATTGAGTGGTCTAACAAAAGTAGTGAAACCACTCGCAGTTGTGTTCACATCTTTCAGTACCCAAACCTGTTTGTATAACAATCCATCCGAATTTACATTTGTACCCTTTGGAACCCAAACTTGTTTGAATTTAGATGAAGTTGGTTTATTTCTTTTTGGGGTCCAGGATTGTCTGAATGGATCGTTATAAAACAAATTCGCATCACGTTTATGATTCATAAATCCTTTGCGATTATCAGAGTTTGAATTTTTAAATTGATTCTTTCCATAGCAATTTGAAGGATTTTTAAAATCATTAGAATTCCGTTTTTCAAAAACAATGTTTTCCCCAAAACCAAGACCTCGTTTATTTCCAACAGAAATTTGGTTTTCAACAACATATTCAGAGATTTTTCACCATTAGAAAATTTAACCAAAGTTGCTTCAAGTTGTTGAATTTTAAATTTAAGATTGCTATTCTCTTTCATTAAATCTGAATACCGATTTTTAATGATCTTACATCTTTCAAACTCAGATTTCAAAACCAAATTTTCATCATTAAGTAATTAAATTTTGGTTTGGGATTCCGAGATTTCAAATTCAAATCGTTTTTGTTTTTCATACTTAAAATTCTTGGATTTTTCAATCTCATTTTCAAGTTCTTTCAATATCAAGTGACTTCTCACCAAATTTTCATTTTCAGCAATTTCAAGTTTGGAATTTATAGCAGTTTAAAAAATTTCAAATTCCTTTTGCAGAAAATTATTCGAAATTGATAACTCAATCTTGTTCGCTTTTAAGATCAAAATTTCATTTTCAAACTTTTGAATTTTTTTATTGAGATGAACAAGATTGGTTTCTAATTTCAAACAATTTTTATAGTCCAATTTAAAGATTTTTAAAAATATTCAATTTGTAATTCCAAATCATTAATTTTGTTGGTCAACTCAAAATTTTTAGAGTTTAGAAATTTGTTTTTAGATTGGAGTTTATTAACAGACTTAGTTTGATCAGCACACATATAAACTAAATCTTCGTATGTGAAATTTCCTATCTCATCGTCTATTGGATCTCTATCGAATGATCCAGCTGAATTTTCATTTGTAAATCATGTTAAGCAGAACTCTGAATTTGAGTTAACTTTATCAGGTTTTGAGTAGCTGTTGTCGATTTGTCCATACTTCTTATTGAAAGTATTCCAAATTTCCTGCGCAGTTAAACAATGGGAGACAAGTTTGAATTGATCAACACTAAGGCAAGAATAAATAATGTCCATAGCATGAGTATTGATAACTTTATTCCATTTATCTGACAAATCTCCTCCATAACAATAATATTCCAATATTTAATATGAATAGATTTTACATTGATTTGCATTTTTATTTTCCAATTTAGAAATTATGTTCCATTGAAAATAGTTGGAATATTACTAGACTGACTCTCACTAGGCTGACAACTAGGATGACCCATAACTCTAGAGTTAAAGAAAATACCTGCTCTGATACCAATTGTTGGATGTAGATTAACCCTAGAGGGGGGCTGAATAGGGTTTATCACAGTTTTTTGCTGAATTAAAAATCCGACAGGATATTAAAATAATAAACATATCACATAATGCAACAAAAATAAAATTGCAGAAAATAAATCACACATAAATATACCCAGCTTCGGCAAAACCCTTCCTACTGCTGCATTCCTAAGGTTTCTACTAGGTAAGAGAACAGATCCCGCATACAAGACCATGTACACTCGCGAACCCCTCACTCATATTCTAATCCTACGCTCAAAACCCTAGACTTGTCTATATCCACTAGACCAGATTTTCCCCTAGTTTTACAGACACTAGTAAACTGTCAGTTAACCCCTAACTGAATCCCGTAGTAGTTTACAGTATTCTAGAAACTGATTTAAACGGTTTACAAAGTAAAAACAAATTACAATGAAAATAAATAAAAAACTAAGAAACCCTAGATTCTAAACAAAGAAAAATAGCCCTCCCATTTTTGGCTTTAACTCTAAAACAAAGGCCGACCCACTTCAAAATGGTTGCACCCGTTCTCTTTTTCTCTTAAACAATGGCGGCCAATTGTCTTTTGTAACAGCCCGCATTTTTCGTATCGAGAGATCATAAAATATTTTTATTTCATTCTCTGAGGGTTGGTTCATCCTCATCTTTTGGTATGTTGCTTATGGGGATGTGAGAAATGCCCACAATTTTTACTGATTTTATTTGTGACCATTTAGCCCCTGTCAGCCTTGTATAGGGCATAACTTTTGACTTAGGTCGAATTAGAGGGTGAGATCTATGCCATTGGAAAGGAATTGATGAATGCCTTTCCATAGAGTGGTTACATTAATGATTTGGCTCAGCGGTTTGGGAGAAATCATTGTTTTAAGGTTTTTCAGTTGGCTATTCGGGTTTTGGAGCCTTAGTGGAATCCTATAAATAGGGTGTGAGAGTGGAGGGAAAAGGTTTACTTTGCCATTCTCTCATCTGGAGCCATTGATCTCCTTCTTCCTCTAACACCTTTCCACCATTAAAATCCAAATCCTAGGGAGGAAATCGAAGATCTACACCATTCAAGGCAAGATCTACATCATTTCAAAGGCGAATTCATCGAATCGAGGAGTTTGATTCGAAGTGCTCGCTGTCCAGATCCTTATTTCTATCGTTTTAGGTTGTTTCGGCAAATCAGTGAGTGATTTACATCTCTCACATGAATGCAATAAAATATAACAGTGTTTGCGCATGGTTCTCATCAAATTAGAATGTTTTACCATAAATTTACACCATTATATGTTCATTTTCATATGCACCACCCTGTTATCTAATCTAACAAGTTTTAGTCGTTAATTTCATGTCGTATTACATGTTTATGTTTCTTAGATCTCTTATTTTGATCATATGTTCATTTTAAATGGTTTTGGGTGAGATTTACATTATTTTTGTGGTAATATATGGTTAGTAATGTTATGATATGTTTATGATTGTGTTCGATGATTTTGGTTGAGTTAGTTTCGCCGGATTCGTCGTTTGGCGAAGTTTTGGTCGAAATCGGAATTGAATTGTAATATGCAGGAGTTGGCTCGATCATAGTAATGAATCGATCCAGATCTGCAATGGATCTATGACGTAATGAATCGGTCCAGATCTGCGATGGATGTAACATCCCATGGCCATTAATGTCACTCACAAAGGGAATGCATTAATGTCATGAAGCGTTATAGTAGTATAGAACAGATAAATTACAAGAATAAATAAACAAAACACAGCGGAAGATAAAACTTATTTCATAGCATCATAACTTCAAAACAAGCTTACATAAGTAGTCTCCAAAAACCATTACAATAGGATCAATTGTCTTTTCCAAAAACTTCAAAGTACATAAAGAAGTAAATACTTAAATAACATAAATGCATAAATCCCCACTGAGCATAAGCAAAGCCATAAAGATGAGAGAGTCTAAAGCGATACATCTACTCTTTTCAAGCAACTGAAAGAAATCGGCACTAAGCTGTAGTATTCCTTCCTTGCAAACCTGAGGGGGGGAATGAAAGAAAAGAGGTGGAAACAAAGCGGGTCAGACATAAAGTCTGGCGAGTCCAGTAATTTTAACAAATAATAGGTAAGGTAAATGATCAAGACATAAATAAGCATCATGATATGGCTATAACATAGATAAGGTAAAAGGATGGACAAGATGATTCTGTTCCTAAGTACTAAGACAATCCTATACCTTGGCTAAGCGAACAACCCTCCAAGTACTAACCCCGAAGACCGAAGCCAACATCAGACTAGCACCCAAAGGACTATCCAACTCAACCAACATGTATTTCGTTACACCGCACTTTTGCTAAGTTACACCACATTACTTAATTACACTGCACATCTACTAGTCTCTATTTACTAAAGGTTGATCCCTTTCCACTAACTGTACCCACATGACAAACTTGGTAGTTACTTGTACCTAGCTGCTATCGTAGGTGCGGGCATGCTTCTACCACCGCTAAGGTACCCTTACCCTACCCATTCGATCGGCTCCCTAAACCCCGTAGACACCCGTGCTGGAACCAAAGTGGGGTGTATCCCTCCCCAAAGTGGCAACCCCGATACCAACATGAAATGCATGGCCATACCTACACGATGCAACAACGTCTTACCTACCAGCCCGGACCCATGCACGCACATGAACCCGTTGGACTTGCGTTGTCACCGCTATTCACGTTTTGACCTCTTATATTCAAGCCCAGTAAGCGTGCCCCAACCCCGGTCCAGTACCAGGCCCAATTAGATACTCAAACGAGTTACTGATTGAAACGGGTCCCCATCCGACACAAGCCGCCCACCTATGCTTAGTCCCCACCAGGTTTTCCCCACTTAACCATTTTAATTAAAATTTCCATGTCTTACACATGCTATGGCTAAGTCCATACTAACATGTCATAATTTATATGTCATATCTTACTCCGATTAAGTCCATATTCGCATGTCATAATTTACATGTCACCCCACTTAACCCTCTAACCATTCCCATGTCTTATTATGGTTAGCATTCTTTAGTTCATTCCTTATGACGAACGGTGCATGACCACTCACATTAGACTGAACACTTTGTGGCCGCTAGATTTGCCGGGTGGTTCCGGGCAGTCTTACGCCACAAACCGGGTCTAAACTCGTGTCATTAACCGTTACGCCTACAATTCATTCCTTTGACCTCTGAATTAGAAGTCCAATTGTGACCGTTGGATTTGCCGGGCGGTTCCGGGCAGTCTTACGTCATAATTGCGCCAAACCTCGTGTCAAAGGTTCATTAACATCGTATTTCACCCATACCCAATTTTTATGTCATATATATCCAATTAAACATATAATCATGCCTATAATATTGCCTATTCCAAATTGTCACTAATTACACATTAATGCCTCAATTACAAATTTAGGCAATTTCATCAATTCCATGTAATTCATACCCAAATATGCCAATTTCACATATTATCCAATTATCCAAAATGTCCAATAATATCCAATTTTCCAAATTTCCCATATTCCCAATATTCCATCCCACGTATTTGCATTCGCGTGTATTTTTAATATAGGCTCGAAGGTAGCCTAGATCCACAAATCAAAGGAATAGGGGTAAGAAGAGAGAATCAATTCATAGAAAATTGGAATAAAATAACATCATGAAATAAAGAGGCATAGAGACTAGCATAGAGGCATAATAAAAGATTCAACATGAATAAACTGATAAAAGGTATGAACTTTACATAGAAACATAGGCATATGATGACATGAATCAAAAAGGTGACGACTTGGTGAGATTTTCATTACAAACATATATATGAATCCTTTTTACAACTTTTTCATGTTACTTTTATCCCATTAAATTGTGAAAATAACTGTACTCACCTTTCGTGGCTTAAGAAAAGGATTAACGAATTGAAATTGGTGTAGAAACGTTGCGGTTATGTTGATTGATCTTATTTAATTGTTGTTGAAGCTCTAAACTTTGATTTGAATTGTGTATGAACACTTGAGGTTTAATTTAGAGGCGGCGGCTAGGGTTTAAGAGAGAGCTTGACAGCATAATGGTGTCACAGATAATATTTTATGAATTAGGGTTAGGTCTTAGGGTGTATATATAGATGTCTAGGATCGATTAGAGCTCTTAGATTAACCCAGAAATCATCAACACCACTCAGATGCAACATCAGCCCTTAGCGCGAATCGGGCCACGGGTTGACAGCCAAACACCTTGGATCGACCTCTAGTCGACCCAACAGGGCTTGTGTCGACTCCAAAGTGGTGTGGTTCGGCTATTCTCCCTCCCGGTTTGCTGTTTTGAACTTTTTTTAAATATTTATTTATTTAATTTTTATATATATCTATATATATATTTCTCTCATATGCATATAAACTTCAAGGCTTAATAACGTCTTCATAAGGTATCCGTTTTGTGCAAACCAAATGTCTATCTTGACCTAAAATTTTGAGATGAACATAATAGCGCAACCCATTTCACTTAATTCTTCTTCTAAAAATTAAGTATACTTTAATTTGTGAATTTTAATGTTATAAAATTATGGGGTGTTACATTCTCCCCTCCTTAAAGGATTTCATCCTCGAAATCTCCAAGTTAAGAAGAATGTGTCCTACCACCCAATCATCCATCTACTCAACCATCATCCACAAGTATCCATTGTCCTTAAAAGATTTCTAATGATATATGAACATATGCAAAAGTGTGTGTATATGTTCCTTATCTAATGCAAAGATCAGGCAGTCCACTGATTCAGTCGACCTCCTTAATGCAAATAATGATAGTGCCGTTTATCCACCATGTATGCAAAGAGCCCTATACATATCATTACTACATGTGTGCACAACCATTCATTCAGATGCAACATCCATATGATATGTCCATTTAATATACATCCCTTTAACTAAATACATCCATTTGTATGCAATATGCAATATGAAAGTGACTGAGCCGATCTAGTGCCTAAAGTGTGTGTATACGTATCCACGAGCAACCACTAGCAAACACTTGCATCCACAAGCATCCACCATACATAACATGTCTCAAATACATGTTTCAACCATAGGACTACCCTATCTAAAGGTCAAAGATACTAGCGAGAGGACATACTAAAGATAGAACAAGTACAAGCTAAGCGATAAAAGAGAAATTAGAAGACATACCCTCGAAAAGAAAAGGGTACAATGAATGCATCTTCTCTTCCGTCTCCAAAGTAGCGTTGCTCTCATCATCTCCCCGTTGCACTTTGACTAGCTTGACCTCTCGATTCCTCAACTTCTTAATCTCCAGCCCAAGAATGCATGTAGGAGCTCGTCGAATCGTCGCATCATTCTCTATTTCCACCTCTCTAAGCAAGCTCTTCCAAAACTCGCTAGTAAAGATAGGATCGCGATCGCTCACTGTGCTAGAAGGAACACCATGCAAATGAACTATCTCTCGAATGTATACGGAGGCTAACCATGGAGCAGTCCTCTTACTCTTCACGAGAATGAAATGGGCGCTCTTAGTAAGTCTGTCTACCACGACCCAAATCCCCGTATTACCCTTCCTCGATCTTAGTTACCCATCAACAAAGTCCATCGAGATACTCTCCCACTTCCGTTGTGGGACCTCTAATGGGTGAAGCAACCCACTGGGCTTCTTTTTCTCTTCTTTTACTTGTTGGCACACCAAGCATCTAGCAACAAACTCGTCCACTTCCTTCTTCATATCGGCCCAAAAATAAACTCGTCTCATGTACATGTACATCTTGTCCTCACCGGGATGAATGGTTATCTTCGAACGATGTACATCATCAAGAATGGTCTTCCTCAAGCTCTCGTCTCGTGGTACACAAAGTCTACCGTCCCTACGTAACCAACCCTTATCATCTAGGGTATACTTACTGAGATGGCTCGATGATTCCCCCTTATGAGCTTCTCTACTAACTCAACCAAGTGTGTGTCATATCGTTGTGCCTCACCTATTCGTCCCAAAAACGTAGGTCTGACCTCTAAGGATGCTAGCAGACCGGGTACAATGTCAATGGAAGGTCTAAAGTCAAACGTAGAGATAAACTCTAAGCTTCGCCGCTCAACAAACAACGGACTCAAGGACAACCTTTTCCTACTTAAGGCGTTTTCCACCACGTTACCCTTGCCAGGGGTATATGCTATCCCGAAATCGTAGGACGCTAAGAATTATATCCACCTTTGCTGCCTTAAGTTCAAGTCCTTCTTAGAGAACAAGTATTTTAGCGATTTGTGGTCTGTAAGCAATTCGAATTTCTTGCCAAGAAGATAATGGCGCCAAGACTTAAGCGCGAAAACAATAGCGGCCAACTCTAGGTCATGTGTATGGTAATTTTTCTCATACACTCTCAACTGCCTTCCTCCATAGCCTATTACCCTCCCCTCTTGCATTAAGACTGTGCCTAGTCCTGTCTCACAAGCATCGGTATAAATGGTAAATGGATTACTCCCATCTGGCAACACTAAGACTGGGGCTGTGGTCAAAGCTCTTTTTAAACGTTGGAACGCATCATCACAATCTACGTCCCACATGAAAACTAGGTTCTTCTTCGTCAAGCGTGTCAATGGGGCTAATATCTTTGCGAAGTCCTTGATAAACTTCCTATAGTAGCCAGCCAACCCCAAGAAACTCCTCACCTCAGTAGCATTTTTAGGGACCTTCCAATCTTGGATGGCCACCACCTTCGCGGGATCCACAGCTATCCCTTCTTGGGAAACCACGTTCCCTATGAATCGCACTTCCTTCCTCCATTAGTGACATTTAGAAAATTTAGCTTTAAGGTTATGCGCTCGAAGGATCTCCAACACTTTCCTAAGATGTAGGGCGTGCTCTTCCTCGTTCTTAGAAAGGATCAAGATGTCATCCACCAAGACCACCACGAATTTATTAAGGTACTCCCTAAACACCCTACTCATCAAGTCAACAAAGTATGCGGGGGCGTTTGTCAAACCGAAAAGCATCACAAGCCATTCATAGAAACCGTCCGGAGTCCTAAAGGCAGTCTTGTCTATGCTATCCTCAGCCACTCTCAACCGATGGAAACCAGTGGCTAAGTCCAACTGCGAAAACACTGAGGCGCCAACTAACTGATCGAAGAGATCGTCAATCCTCGGCAGTGGGTGCCTATTCTTCTTGGTAAGCTTATTAAGTTCTCCATAGTCCACACAAAGTCTAAGGGGCCCATCCGCCTTCGTGGCAAATACTACTGGAGCACCCCATTCCGATATACTACGTCGTATGAACCCCTTCTCAAGCAACTCCCCTACTTGCTTATTGAGTTTCCTCCTCTCACGAGGAGCCATGTGGCGCACTGGCGGAGATACAGGTTTTGCATTGTCTACAAGATAAATACGAAAGTCTATCTCACGTTTTGGGGGTAGACCCCTCACCTCATCGAAGGCATCAACATATTCAGGGACTATACGAACAGAATGTAAATCATCATTAGATGCATCAAGTGACTCAAGATAACTAAGCATCACCGATCCTCTAGGGTCACAAGAAATATCAAGGGTCTTTCCACTACGAGTCAACAATTTTACTACGCTTCGTTCACAATCTAGGATGGCACCATGTCTGGCTAGCCAATCCATCCCTAGAATCAACCCATAGCCCATGAAACCAAGCACAAAAGCATTACATTCAAAACCAACGCCTAAGATAGACAATCTCAAATTCCTACAAACCATGGATAAATGAGCCAACCCACCAATAGGATTTGAGACTATAATGGGATCCACAACGAGACTAGTATTTAAGTTCAGTGTTTCAACTAATGATGTAGAGATAAACGAATGTGATGCGCCAGAATCGAATAAAGTACGGATAGGATGATCAAACAAGAAAATCAAATTTTCGACAGAAATTTTTCTACCTTCTTCCTGTCCCGGAGCCATGAGAGCGTGAACCTGCCCTCCCGAAGTAGAACCTGCCCTCTGCCCTTGCTTCTTAGGACAGTCCTTCACAGCATGACCCGCATCACCACAATGATAACAAGCGAACTTCTTCTTCTTCCTACAGTCTTTCTTCAAATGGCCGGGTTTCCAACAGTTGTGACACTTCCTCTTTTTTTTACCACCTTTCTTTTCTTGTTGGACTTTCTTTGGATCCTACTTCTTATCTTGCGGCCTAAAAGTACTTACACCCTTCTCTTCTTCATGCATGTATGCCATATCAATAAGCTTTTCATGCGTAGCCCCAATTGGAATGTGGGACATAGCCAAACTGTGAAGCGGTTCATTAAGGCCCTTTGCAAACCTCAAGGCCTTCTTGTGAGGCATATTCACCAACTCTAGCCCAAATCTCGCCAACTTATTAAATTCGGTCACATACTCCTTCACGGTCAAATTTTTCTGCTTCAATGTCAAGAACCTCTCCATGTACATACTCTCCTCAGCTTGAGAAAGGAATTTCAACTCAAACCTTTCCCTAAAATCTGCCTACATCTCTATAGCATGATCTCCATTAGTAACCTCCCACCAAAACGAAGCTTCGTCCTTCATCAACCAAGCAGTCAATTGGACCTTCTTACAATCGTCCAAATCGAAAATGCCAAACAGATCCCCCACTTCTTTCAATCAATTTCTAGCTTCAACGAACATTTCACACCCACTAAAAGGTTTTCCACCCATCAAACGAAAGTCTTTACATATCTTGGAGAAAGCATCTCCACGTGAAGGAATGACTAGAGCTAGGGGAGGAGGAGGAGGCCGGACCCGCAGTAGCGGCCCTAGCCTCGAGATATTGACGAAACCAACCGGGTACATGAACACCCTCTGGCATCTCAGATGCTCCAGACATGCTGAAAAGAAAAAGAAAGAGTTTCAAAACAAGGGAAGTGAAAGAGAGATGTATGGCTTGCGGGGATTATGCTCTTTAAAGTAAACTTTCCTTGAAAATAGCTTCTTTAAAACAAGTTTTTTTGAAAATACTTTCTAAGAAAATAATACTTTTGAAAACACTTTTCAAAACTTTTAATCTGTTCTTGTAACCATAGCTTTGATACCACGTGTAACACCCCATGGCCATTAATGTCACTCACAAAGGGAATGCATTGCAATGAAGCATTATAGTAGTATAGAACAGATAAATTACAAGAATAAATAAATAAAACACAGCGGAAGATAAAACTTATTTCATAGCATCATAACTTCAAAACAAGCTTACATAAGTAGTCTCCAAAAACCATTACAACAGGATCAATTGTCTTTTCCAAAAAATTCAAAGTACATAAAGAAGCAATTACTTAAATAACATAAATGCATAAATCCCCACTGAGCATAAGCAAAGCCATAAAGATGAGAGAGTCCAAAGCGATACATCTACTCTTTTCAAGCAACTGAAAGAAATCGGCACTAAGCTGTAGTATTCCCTCCTGGCTAACCTGAGGGGGGGAAGGAAAGAAAAGAGGTGGAAACAAAACGGATCAGACATAAAGTCTGGCAAGTCCAGTAATTTTAACAAATAATAGGTAAGGTAAATGATCAAGACATAAATAAGCATCATGATATGGCTGTAACATAGATAAGGTAGATAAAAATGATGGACAAGATGATTCCGTTCCTAAGTACTAAGACAATCCTACACCTTGGCTAAGCGAACAACCCTCCAAGTACTAACCCCGAAGACCGAAGTCAACATCAGACTAGCACCCAAAGGACTATCCAACTCAACCAACATGTATTTCGTTACACCACACTTTTGCTTAGTAACACCACATTACTTAATTACACCGCACATGACAAACTTGGTAGTTACTTGTACCTAGCTGCTATCGTGGGTGCCGGCTTGCTCCTACCACCGCTAAGGTACCCTTACCCTACCCATTCGATCGGCTCCCTAAACCCCGAAGGCACCTGTGCTGGCCCCGCAGTGGGGGTGTATAACTCCCTAAAGTGGCAACCCCAATACCAGAATGAAATGCACGACCATACCTACACGATGTAATAACGTCTTACCTACCAGCCCGGACCCATGCATGCACATGAACCCATTGGAATTGCGTTGCCACCGCTATTCACGTTTTGACCTCTTATAATCAAGCCTAGTAAGCGTGCCCCAAACCCGGCCTAGTACCGGGCCTAATTAGATACTCAAACGGGTTACTAGTTGAAACGGGTCCCCATCCGACACAAGCCTCCCACCTATGCTTGGTCCCCACTAGATTTTCCCCACTTAACTATTTTGATTAAAATGTCCATGTCTTACATATGCTACGGCTAAGTTCATACTTACATGTCATAATTTACAGGTCCTATCTTATTCCGGTTAAGTCCATATTTACATGTCATAATTTACATGTCACCCCACTTAACCCTCTAACCATACCCATGTCTTATTATGGTTAGTATTATTTAATTCATTCCTTATGACGAACGGTGCATGACCTCTCACATTAGACTGAACATTTTGTGGCTGCTGGATTTGCCGGGCGGTTCCGGGCAGTCTCACGCCACAAACCGGGTCTAACCTCATGTCATTAACCATTACGCCTACAATTCATTCCTTTGACCTCTCACATTAGACGTCCAATTGTGACCGCTGGATTTGCTGGGCCGTTCCGGGCAGTCTTACGTCATAATTGCGCCTAACCTTGTGTCAAAGGTTCATTAACATCGTATTTCACCCATACCCAATTTTCATGTCATATATATCCAATTAAACATATAATCATGTCTATAATATTGCCAATTCCAAATTGTCACTAATTACACATTAATTAGCCTCAATTACAAATTTACAATTTTAGGCAATTTCATCAATTCCATGTAATTCATACCCAAATATGTTAATTTCACATATTATCCAATTATCCAAAATATCCAATTTTCCAAATTTCCCATATTCCCAATATTCCACATCGTTCCCACGTATTCCCATTCGCGCGTATTTTTAATATAGGCTCGAAGGTAGCCTAGATCCACAAATAAAAGGAATAGGGGTAAGAAGAGAGAATCAATTCATAGAAAATTGGAATAAAACAACATAATGAAATAAAGAGGCATATAGACTGGCATAGAGGCATAACAAAAGATTCAGCATGAATAAAACGATAAAAGGTATGAACTTTACATAGAAACATAGGCATATGATGACATGAATCAAAAAGGTGAAGACATGGTGAGATTTTCATTACAAACATATATATGAATCCTTTTTACAACTTTTTCATGTTACTTTATTCCCATTAAATCTGTGAAAATAACTGTACTCACCTTTCGCGGCTTAAGAAAAGGATTAACGAATTGAAATTGGTGTAGAAACGTTGCGGTGATGTTGATTGATCTTCTTTAATTGTTGTTGAAGCTCTAAACTTTGATTTGAATTATGTATGAACACTTGAGATTTAATTTAGAGGCGGCGGCTAGGGCTTAAGAGAGAGCTTGACAGCATAATGGTGTCATAGATAATATTTTATGAATTAGGGTTAGGTCTTAGGATGTATATATAGATGTCTAAGATCGATTAGAGCTCTTAGATTATCCCAGAAATCATCAGGACCACTCAGATGCAACATCAGCCCTTAGCGCGAATCGGGCCACGGAATGACAGCCAAACACCCTGGATCGACCCCTAGTCGACCCAGCAGGGCTTGGGTCGACTCCAAAAATGGTGCGGTTCGGCTATTCCCCCTCCTGATTTGATGTTTTGAACTTTTTTTCAATATTTATTTATTTAATTTTTATTTATAACTATATATATATTTCTCTCATATGCATACAAACTTCAAGGCTTAATAACATCTTCATAAGGTATCAGTTTTGTGCAAACCAAATGTCTATCTTGAACCAAAATTTTGAGACGAACATAATAGCGCAACCCATTTCACTTAATTCTTCTTTTAAAAATTAAGCATACTTTAATTTGTGAATTTTAATTTTATAAAATAATGGGGTGTTACAATGGATCTATGACGGAATGAATCGGTCCAGATCTGCGATGGATCTATGACGGAATGGATTAGTCTAGATCTACGATGGATTAGTGACAGAATGGACCGGTCATGGAGGGATGGATCGGTCAGATTTGTGATGGATCTGTCAGACTTGTGATAGATCTGTGACGGAATGATCAGTAACGGATTTGTGATGGATCGATCATGGAGGGATGGATTGGCCAGATTTGTGATGGATCGGTCAGATTTGTGATAGATCTGTCACGAAATGATCAGTGATGGATTTGTGATGGATCGGTCATGGAGGGATGGATCGGTCGAGTTTGTGATGGATCGGTTATAGAGGGATGGATCGGTCGGTTTGTGATGGATTGGTCATGGATCAGTGAGGGATGGATCGGACGGGTCGGTCAGTGACGGATTCGTGACAGGTCGGTCAATGTCGGATCAGTGATGGATCAGTGACGGATTGATGAAGAATTGAACCAGGGGATATGATAGCATTTTGGAAGTGCTGTAGAAGGCTGTTTTGACATTTTGGCCAGGTTTTCATAGCGAAAAGGCTGGAGATGCTATAAAATACAATATCGACCAAACGAAGCTTGTTTTTGAGTCAACAATGGTTCTAGCTTCGACACGAGTTCAAGTAGGAAGGTTCGAAGTGTTGAAAGGTGTTCGCCGATCAGGATAGAACAACGAGCACGGTAACAACTCAAAGGTCGTGGGTTGGTGGATAATGGTTGCTCGAGAAGGTCGCTTGAGCAGTAAATAGCCATCAAGGTTGGACGACTAGAGATATTTGAAGGCCGAGAGATTATCATTGTCGTAAGTTCTAGCAGGCTCAAAGCAGGGGTACAATAGGGGCACCCAAAAGACCGATTGTAGGTCGGGTACCTTGGGTATCGTTGAAAGGCCTAGTTGTCAAGGTTGGACATATGGAGTTTATGCTAGAACTGGGGTTACCATTTGCCCTTGACATATGGCAAGGGTGGTCGTCATACGATTAACGGTGGTTTCAAAGAAGGATTGGCGGTGATAGTCAGAGTCAGTCGTGGATGATTGGTTGTTCTGTTTGTACTATCTCACATGGATTATCCAAAGTCGAGGGAGATGTTCTTTGAGTGCTTAATTGATATTGGTTTAGGCCTCTGGGGATAGTGCTTGGGGAATGCAAAACTCGATTAAGGTTGTCTGTGTGAGACTTATATAATCTGGATGTTATGAGTGCTTTCCATGATTGAATGGGTGTTCTGGTTTCCTTGAATGAATGATTGAATTGTTTATAGTAAAGGCTATCACTATCCAATGTGGGGAAGATAAGGTTGAGTTCTTCTCTGGTGTCGTGGGTAGATTAGTATGCTAATCTATCCCTTCTCATATACTTTATTGTTGAAGTTTGTTAGCTGTTTTATTGCTCACTAAGACTGTTGTCTGACTCAAGGTTTTATGTTTCCTCTTATTACCTTAGGTTGTTCATCTGATTGTTGGATGGGCAGACTAAGTAGTAGGTGACAGGTAGCTAAAGTGAGAATGGTGTTGCTGTTTGGAGGCAAGCAGGAGGCTGGCGTACTATCTTTACTACTATTTAGTATTAGTTTCCGCTGTGTGCTATTTCCATGAGTGTTGTAGTGAGGCAAATTGTACAAACACCACCATTGTTATCCTCTTGTATGGGATATTACTTTCTGATTGTATGAAAGTCCAGTGTTTCTGTTTCACTATTAGTACCTGTTGTATATGTTCTATTATTATCATTGTTTTGTGAGTTTACGACAGGTTTCGCTTATGTTTATCTACTTTGGTGATCGTCCATAGCAGCCTTGCACACCTTTCAGCGCATTATTTCTCTTGTATAGTGCGGGAGTTATGGGCGGTCGTCACATCTTTTCTCTGGAAATTAAAATGGGGGCTAGGGTTTTTACTTCCTAAATCGATCTGCGACTTTGAATGTGATTTCTGAACAAATTGTTGCCTGATGCTTATTCGTTGTTGCTCCTCGTCGCTGATTTAGGTATTTTGCCGTCGATCGAAACAAATAAAATGGTAAGCTTTCTGATTTTCAATTTTTTTCTTGGAATTTGTTGTTTGTGGTTTTGATTGATGCACTTAGCCGACGATGAATAGGGTGTGTATAAAATAGGGTAGGATTGAAACCCTAATTGATATCTCTAATTTCAAAATAATGATTTGATCTGAATTTGCGGGTTTCCTCTTTTGAATTTCGGTTTTAATTTGTTTCCTTGGTATTGAAAATTTTGCATGTAACTTGTGATAAACCTGGACAGATTCTTGAACTTTGAATTCAATTCCTTGCGTGATTTTTACCCTTCGTTAATTCTCTGATTGATCTCAAAACTGGAAAGATATGATTTGATTTTTCTAGAAATAAATTGTCCCAAACAAAATTGCTTGTCTTTGCAAATGTAATTCTTTGAATGCTTTGTCAAAATTGGAAACAACAAAACTTGAATGCCAATTGATTTATACGTGTATTTCTAGTCATCAATGAGGACCGATTGCTTTCCTTATAACACCTTGAATTGATGGCAAAATAACACTTGCCAAATATATAAGAATTGATTTCTGGAAAAGGAATATTTTGATTTCTCAAAACATTAAAGATCATTTCTTATTTTAAATCAAATCAAAATTGATTGATGATCTCCTGCTATGTTTGAAAAACATGATTTCTGGAATTTAATTTGTGGCCAATTTTTCACCTGAGTTTATCATCCATGTTGTTGTATTTGTACTTTCCATGCATGTAACACCATATTGCCTGTCATGCTCAAGAACTTGGTCATGTTTGTGCTCAAATAAATCCATAAGCACGCACTGTCTCATTCTTTGAATGCCGCATGAAATTACTTGCCACTTGTCGGGTGTATGCACCATACTCCATGCGTATCTATACTGCTTGCATGTTAGAAAGCTTGTATTCTGGTTTGCCAACTTATTTACTTCCGTAAACATGCTGAAACAATTATAAAACATGCATTGATTTGAACATACCCATGTTGTTCATGCTTGACTGAAATTTGTTGTACACAGTTGAGTATCGAAGCTCGACCACACTTATGAATACACCCATGTCATTTGACCTGTTTCACTTGAACTTGCAACGTGAGTTGTTTTGTTGAATGTAACACTTGATGTTATGCTCCGTTATTGTTTGTTGCTGAAGTGTTAAACCATGCTCCACTTGATCAATTCTTCGATGTCAATTTGCTTTGTACATTTTTCTTTGTCACTTGAGTATGCAGATTTCCACTTGAACTTGATTTACAATGTAATGCCTTTTAGCTCCTGCCATGTATCATTGAGCTGACCAGTTTGCAATCTATTGTTGCATATGTCATTGCTGTTGCTTGCTACTTGTATCACCACTGTCTCGTCCATGTTGAGTTGTCTCGACCATGTTGAGCTGTTTTGCCATGTTGCTCCACCAATCATGTATTACTTGCATTTATTGCGAATTCTTTCATTTGTGACATTGTTGTGCGACCATCCATGAACATGTTGACTTGTTTAGGCTTTGTTGACTTTGTTTGACCACGACTTGACTCCATGCTTCGACCACATTGAATTCTGACATGTGAGTTATACTCGACCATTGCTTGTTTACATGCTTTGTCCATATATGCACTGAGTCGAGTTGGTCCACGTGGCTGCTCCTCTGTTGCACGCTGTATTTTGATTGGCGAGGCAGTGCACACGTGTATATTTATACACGTGTGTATATGCAGACCATCAGAAAAGAATTCCCTGTCCCTGCTACTATATATACAAACTGTCTAGACACAGATAAATCAGATCAAGTCATGAAAAATGATGAGAAACACGCCAGAAATCTGAGGCAAAAAAAATTATATTCACATGTATTTTGAAAATTATTTCTGTTCTGTATATGACAGGTATGAAGATGATGACTGGACTGACAGTGAAGATGTTGGACTGACTGAAGCAGAAGAAAGAGGACAAGTATATTGTAGTGTCAGTGTGTATAACAGTGAATGAATGTATATATGAAAAAAAAATACTGAGTGATGAGTGATGCAGTGAGGAGCACTATATATGAAATTGTATTTGATATGTAATACAGAGATGTACAAATAGTGGAGTTATAAAAAAATTGTGTTGTTTGAATATTGAAATAAAATATTACATTTAAATAAAATACTGTGTTAATATTTGAATTTCTGTACAATAGTATTTCACTTAAATATAAATATTATATTCCTGTCTGTGACACATGTATGAAACAGTACAGTAACAAACACATTTATAATAAAATATATTCGATTGTTATCATCAAACAAAAATCATATAATTTGTATACAACTGCGTTATATACAACAAGTTGGAACCTAAAATGTTGGCAAGCTTATCGATAAGACCTACTCTTATCGAAAGGATTGGCGAGAACCAAAAGAAAGATGCAAAGCTTGTCGAGTTTATCCAAAAACTAGAGCCAAAGGATACAAAGTTCGAAGTCGATCGAGAAGGTTAGCTTCGAAATTAAGGACAACTTGTTGTTCTTGATATTGATAGATTGAGAGATGAGGTTCAGAGAGAATGTCATCACTCGAAGTTGATGATTCATCCCAGTGGTAATACGATGTATCAAGACATGAAGCGAGTCTGCTACTGGAAAGGGATGAAGCGAGATATTGGAAAGTTCATTTCCAAGTGCATAAACTGTAAGTTGGTGAAAGCTGAACAGAAGAAGCTGAGTGGATTGCTTCAGCCATTGGAAGTTCCTAGGGGAAAGTGGGAGCAGATATCGATGGATTTTATCGATGGGCTACCTAGAACTAGAGCAGTAAATGAAGGGATTTAGGTCATCGTGGAGCGCTTGACCAAAAGTGCAAGGTTCATTCCTGTGAAGTCGACTAGGACGACTTCGAAATTGGTAGAACTTTATGTGAAATGGATAGTTCAATTCCATGATATCCCAAAGAGCATAGTAAGTGACCGAGATCCATTATTCACAAGTGGATTTTGGAAGAGTCTACAAAAGCTTTGGGAACTGAGTTGTGCTTGAGTACGGCTTTTTATCCCCAAACTGATGGCCAAACCGAGAGGGTTAATCGGGTTTTGGAAGATCTCCTAAGAGCTTGTGTGTTGGATTTTGGGGGATCATGGAAAGACCTTCCACATCTAGTTGAGTTTGCATATAATAATAGCTACCAGTCTAGCATTGGGATGGCACCATACGAGACGTTGTATGGTAGGCCATGTAATTCTCCAGCATATTGGTTTGAAACTGGAGACAAGTTAATACTTAGGCCAGAGATGATTAGGGAAACATCAGATTGTATCGAGATCGTTCGGCGAAGAATGAAGGCAGCCCAAGATCGTCAGAAGAGTTACGTCGATAAAGATCGTAAGGACTTGGAATTCGACGTAAGTGACATGGTTTTCGTGATGGTTTCATCATTGAACCATATGGTTAGATTCGGAAGTAAAGGAAAGCTGGCTCCTAGGTTCGTTGGACCATTTCTGATAGTCGAGCGAATAAGAAAGCTTGCGTATAGATTGGAGTTACCTGAGAAGATGTCGAGTGTGCATAATGGTTTTCATGTGTCCTTTCTATAGAAGTTCGTGCATGATTCGAATGTGGTGTTATCTCCAGAGCAATACAAAGACCTAGAAGTAGAAACCGCAGTTGCGAAACCTCGTAAGCCGCTTGTGTTATGGGAAATGACATGAAACAGCTTAGGAGGAAGATAGTTAAGCTAGTCAATGTATAATGGAGTGAAGAAGGCGACGATTGTACGTGGGAGACGGAAAAGAGCACGAGAGCGATTCATCCATAACTCTTCATCAGTAGGACCCTTTGATATTGTATCATCGTTGTATCATTGTACTTGTTGTTGTTTGATAGAATTTCGCATGCTAGGATAAGACTATGGATGCATGGCTTGATGATTGCTAGTTTGGATCATAGAATTGGCTTCTCATGAATGATAGGCATGCAGAACTATTGCGGTTGCTAGTGTTTGCTTTGAATTTCGGGGCCAAAATTCCTAAGGGAGGGAGAAAGCAACAACCCGCATTTCACTTATCGGAGAATCGTAAAATATTTTTATTTTATTCTCTAAGAGTTGGATCATTCTCATATTTTTATATGTTGCTTATGGGGATGTGAGACATGTCCATAATTTTAACAATTTTGTTTGTGACCATTTTGCCCCTGTCAGTCTTGTACATGGCATAACTTTTGACTCAGGTCAAATCAAGTGGTGAGACCTATGCCATTGGAAAGGAAATAATGATTTCCATTTCGTAGAGTGGTTACATTAAAGATTTGTCTCAGTGGTTTGGGAGAAATCATTATTTTAAGGTTTTTCAGTCGGCTGTTCAGGTTTTAGGAGCCTTAATAGGTTGATTTGCAGAGGCCCATTAGTGGGCTGGTGGAAACTATAAATAGGGGGTGAGAGATATGGGAAAGGGTTTAGTTTCTCTATTCTCTCATTTGGTGGCCTATGTTCCTCCTTCCTCTAACAATTTTCTACCATTAAAATCAAGATCTAAGTTTAGGGAATCGAAGATCTACACAATTTGGGGCTAGATCTACATCATTGCAAGGGAGAGTTCATCGAATCAAGGAGTTTGGATCTAATTCCTTTCTATCCTAAATCTTAATTCATTTTTTTTTTGCTTTGATTTGGAGAATTGGTGGGTGATATGCCTCTCTCACAATGGGTACAATCAAGTGTATGAGTGTTTGATCATGTTTTTAATCAAATTCAAGTGTTTTCTCATAGATCTACTCCTTGGTAAGAACATTTTCGTATGAATCACCATAGGATCTAATTTAGCAAGTTTGAGACGGTAATTTCTATGATATTTCATATGTTTATGCAAGTTAGATCCGCAATTTATATCATATGTCCATTTATCATGATTTTGGTGAAAATTGTATGGTTCTAGCGATAATCGTCATATTCATGTTGTTAGTGACTTCATGACATGCTTGTGGTTGTATTGGATGAATTAGAGGGGTATATTTCGTCGGATTTGTCGTTCGGCAATGCTTTGGTCGAACTTGGAGGTGAACGGGGTCTGTGAAGGTTTTGGGTCAAGCGTACAGGCCACGGGTTGAGTGTAGTACAAGTGAAGTACAAGTATAGTACAGAAAGGGGGTCGGTCGCAAACAAATGGGCTCTGGTCGGTCAGTGGAAGTGGTCGCTTGAGCACACATGTGGCCGAGTCGGGTGAGCCAAATAGGGTCGGGTCGAGCATAAGCTCGAGCACGGTTATGGAGGAAGGTAGTGCATACAAAGGTCGGTCAAGCACTGGGTCATTCACACAATGTGGTCAAGCTTGGTTCGGGTCCTGTAGTAGGGTCGGTCACTGACTCGTGGCGCGGGTCGATAAATGTTGAAGAGGTTCGGTCGATCGTGCTTCAAAGGGGAAGGGAGTCGATCGGTCTTACTTCAAAGTGTTTGGGTCGAGCTAGGAAGGTCGTTCGAGCAGACTAGGGGTCGGTCACACAGGGTCATTTATGAAAAATTTTATTTTTAGGGTACGACTCAAATTTGAAGAAAAGAGCTTGAAAAAAAATTCTGGGCCAACCCCCCGAACCCTAGCCGCAACGCAGTAATGTAATTTGGCTCGGTGATGGTGTAACTTTGAAGTAAATTCAAGTAGGAAGGTTCGAAGTGTTGAAAGGTGTTCGTTGATTGGTGTAGAACGGCAAATGAGTTGACAACTCAAAGGTCATGAGTTGGTGGATAATGGTTGCTCAAGAAGGTTTTTTGAGCTATGAAAATTGTCGGGTTAGATGACAGAGATGCGAAGGCCGAGAGATTATCGTTGTCGTAAATTCTAGCAGGCTCAAAGCAGGGGTACGATAGGGGCTCCTAAAAGAACGGTTGTAGGCTGAGTACCCTGTGTATCGCTGAAAGGCCTAGTTGTTAAGGTTGTACATGCATATGTATCGTTGAAAGGCGTATGGAGTTTATGCTAGAACTGGGGTTACCATTAGCCCTTGACATATGGCAAGGTTGGTCGTCATACGATTAACGATGGTTTCAAAGCAAGATTGGCAGTGATAGCCAAATTCTGTATGGTTGATTAATTGCCTTGTTTGAACCATCTTATGTATATTGTCTAATGTCGAAGGAGATGTTCCTTTGGTGCTTGTCTGATATTGGTTCAGGCCTTTGGGGCTTGTGCTTGCGGGATGCTGAGTTCAATTAGGATGGTTTACATAAGATGTATAATTTGGATGTCGTGAGTGTTTTGCCATGATTGAATGGGTTATCTGATTTCCATGGATGTATGGTTGAAATGATGTTGTAAAGGCTATCACTGTCCGATGTGGGGAAGACAGGGTTGAGTTCTTCTCTGGTGTTGTGGGTAGATTAGCATGTTTATCTATCTATTCTCATATACTTTATTGTTGATGTTTGTTAGCTATTTAATTTCTCATTAAGGCTATTTTCTGCCTCAATGTTTCTCTCTTATTACCTTGGGTTGTTCATCCGGTTGTGGATGGGAAGATTAGGTGGCAGGTGATAGGTGATTTGTGAGGACAATGTTGCAATTCGGCGGCGAGCTGGAGGCTTAGTACCAGTTTTATTACTATTTACTATTTATGTTTCCGCTATTTGAGTTACTCTATGAGTGTTGTAGTGAAGCTTTATGTACAGACTTTGACATTTCCTATGATGTTTGGATAATCTTTCAGGATGTTGTGAAAGTTTCAAAAGTTTGTTATATGATGCTTCATTATTATTACCTGTTGTATATTTTCTACTATATTTTATTCTTGCGCTATGAGTTCTACGACAGGTATCGATTGTGTTTACCTACCTATGATGGTCGTCCAAAGCTGCCCGGCACACCTTTCAGCGCATTATTCCTCTTGTTTAGTCCAGGGGTTGTGGGGGGTCGTCACAGTTACCAGTGCCAGGAGTATTGGCTATATTAAAATCATACAATGCTAGAAACTCAAACCATCTTTGCTGCCGAAGATTCAAATCCTTTTGGGAGAAAAGATACTTTAACGACTTGTGATCCGTAAACAACTCAAATCGTACTCCCAACAAGTAATGCCCCCGTATCTTCAGAGCAAAAACAATCGCTGCCAACTCTGAATCATGAGTTGGACAATTCATTTCATGCGGCTTCAGCTATCTTACTCGCATAGGCCACAACCTTATCCTTTTGCATCAATTCTGCTCCAAGTCCAGTACCACATGCATTGGTATACACAACCATCTCTTCATTTCCACTTGGAATGGTCAAAACAGGAGCACTCGTCAATTTCTCCTTCAGGATTCCAAACTCCTGATCACACTTTGCATCCCATAGGAGCACTTGGTTCTTCTTCATCTATCATGTCAACGGTGAAGCTATCTTGGAGAAATCCTTAATAAACTGTTGGTAATATCCTACTGTTAATCCCTCAAAAAATCCATACGCACATAGAGTTAAAAGACTTGAGCAGGAGCTACATAACGTACACCTTTAGGGTCGATTATGCATAGTTTTGTCCAAGTTATTCAAGTGACTCAACAAGGATAAAAATCGCAAATCCCATCAAATCACTCATAACAATGGAAGATGCTTGACTTAACATCAAGGATTAGCCATACGTATCAGAGCAGGCGTCGAGGTCGCACGTATAGTTGACAACGCTCAAACATCAAAACCAAGAAAGTCGTCCATTCAATATAGGCGTGATCGACCTCATAGCATAGCCCTAAAGGTGAACGGCGCCGTGTTAAGGCAGCAAAAGGACGAACGCCCTTGAGTCAAGAAGGTCAGTCGAGCAGGGTACAAAGGAGAATTGACTCCAGTCCCGCATTCTGCTCTTATAAAGCTACCCAAAGTGCTCGCTCCTATAAAGTCACCCATTTAACTACCCGAAGCACTTGCTCCTATGGAACCGCTCGCACAAGACAACTGGATACAACTATGGACAGTTGGCTACAGATAGGCGGTGGTATGATTGCAATTAAGGGAATGAGCAATCCGCAACCTGCGTAGACAGATTTCAGATCATTTCCTTAGAAAGGCTCACCTATAAATATACCGTGGCTACCAACATAAGGGGGATCCAATCTTTGATAAACCACAAAGTGCTGCTAAATTTTGTGCTCAATCACTCCTTAAAATTTTTGGAAAGTAATGATCATTTCTACGACTAGAAGTTCCAACACTCATCTGGCTATGGCGTCAAGCACAGTCTTGTAATTCGGAAACGAAGACGTCTTCCTTCTCGATCACTTCTCCATCCTTCTCCTCCTCAAACTCTATCATTCTCTTGTAATTTGCATGAATGAGAGTATTTTGAGTGAATATAGAAATGGGTGAAAAAATAGAGTTTATGTATTTGTAATCCTCATTATAAGCATGCGAACTATTTTCATAGTGGACGTACACCTAATTTACGGCTGAACCCCTCTAAATCTCGTCTCCGTTTTATCTTCCCCGCATTTTCATTTTCAATTGTTGTCAAACACGGATCCATTTATTTCCTTACCACATTGGTGAAGTACAGCTTTAGTACCTTTGCTGTTTAGACCAATTTTGGTCTAAACATTTTGGCGCCCACCGTGGGGCCATGTTCATAATTCCTTGTTCAGAATTCAGCAACCTAAAAAAAGTCCAGAAACGCTTTCTCCTTTGAAACCATGGCCGGATCAAAGAAAATCAGCAAATCTACTAAAGTTGCTACGATCAGTGAGGATCATAATGTTAATGAAACTATGCCACGAACTCTGAATCAAGGGGCGGGGGAAACTCTTAGGCCATCGGTAACGCGAGATGAGTTAAATGTGGTCGTGACTGGCCTGGATGAAAAGATGGATGCTACGACGAAGATGATGATGGAAAGGTTTGATGTCCTGACTAATGCTCAAACCAATTTACCACCACCGAATGCTGTAAATAATGCCGGTGAAAAAGAAGACTCATCAGCTTCAGACCCTGGTCGATGTCACTACTTAGAGGGAGACAAGGGAGAGGCCGACGTTGAGGACTCTAAGGCCAAATCTCCATGGCATAAAGGAAGACGTGCGACTTAGGCTGTCGCAAGTCCTACCAACATAACGTCCCCCAAAAAAGGAGCATGGCGTCGAAGCTCAAATTATGGTCGCACTAATAAGAACATCGATGCCGACCCCGATGAACAAGCAGGTGATGAAAGGTGCATCACAGTCATGATCCAATGGGTAATAAGGGAGAAAGAGACCTAGGAAGATAAAGAGAAGAATGGGAGTTTTCCCTCAGCAAGAATCCATTCACAGAGGAAATCCGTTGAGCAAAATTCCCAAAGAAGTTCATGCTGCCAACAACAGCACCTTATAGCGGAGTAGGAGATCCGACCATTTTTCTGTTCAAATACGACCAGCACATGAATAGAGCTAGCGCCACTGATGAAATCAAGTGCTTATATTTACTCGTATGCCTTGAAGGTGTGGCCTCGCTATGGTTCACCAGACTTCCACCTAAATGTATTGACCAGTTCGCTGATTTGGCGAGGAGATTTCAAGATCAATTCCGACTAATGACCAGCAAAGCAAGGGACATGTTGTCACTCAGTGAGATGGAACGAATGCCTGGTGAAATCATCAGAGCTTTCCTTACACGCTTCCATGTTGCAGCGGAAGAGCTTATAGAACCATAGCCTTGGTACTTATTGGCAGCCCTGAAAGGGGCTATCGATAAGAAGTTAGAATTCGGGAAGTGGCTCAAGATGAAGAAACCAAAGACCCTAAAGAAATTCTACAAGAAAGCCAAAGAATACATGAGCATGGAAATCGATACCCTAGATATCCAGAAGGACACGAAGAGTAGCATTATTAAAGAAGGGAAGAGTAACGAATCCCAAATAATTCAAAAGGATGACTCTGGGCATAAGAGAGGGTTTGACGGGAAAGATAGTAAAATAAACAAGAAGTCAAGATTCTTTAAGCAAACAGAATTGACTCCCTTAAATGAAACCCCAGATAAAATCTACTCTGCGATGAAGGGCTCAGGCATGTTCCCTCAGGTAAAACCACAGAGAATTACGGATCAACAGGCCAATTCTGGAAAGTTCTGTCGGTTTCATAATCAACCTGGGCACAGCAAGAATGAATGTCGACACTTGAAAATTTTAATCGAGGAGCTCATCCGAAAAAATCAACTACAGCAATATGTTAAGAATCCTCAAAATGCATCAGAAAGTTAGGGGCAAGGTAAGGTTGCCAATCAGCTTGGGTCACACGAGATAACCCAAGCACCCAAAGACCTACGGCTGATCATCGACTGATGACCACTGGGTGCAATCCAATATCCAGAACTAGTGATATGCAACTCCCATCGTCTTTATTTCACTACTTCTATATTCTGTTTTTCCCTAACTGTATTTTGGTGAAATGATCAGTGATTCACCCTTACCGTGTTCAGCAAAAACTCTACAAGCTAAAAGATATTTGCTTATAGATCAAAATCTCATGTAAAACAAAAGTTGTTTGCAAACTAATGCTAAAATTTGGTCTCTAATATAGGGTAAATCAGGCATCAAGCACCAAGAGCATTGGTCAAACAAGGCAGGATAATTAAACCCGTCGTCTTGCAAAACTCAAAAGGAAGGAATCATTCCAAATCAAGTCATGGAGAGCACACCAAAATCAAGGGGCTGCACTCTCTATTGCAAAAAAAAAAATGTCCAATTCAGAAATCCTAGCCGAAGGGGGTAACAAAAATCCTAGCCAAAAGGGGGCATCCAATTTAGGTCTCTATTTGATTAAAATAGCCAGATCAAATAAGATCAAAATTGGGTCGAAAACTTATAACCCAAGTCCTCCCATAGGGGCGCGTGCTCAAAACCAGTCTCCAAAGGGCTCGGGTCACTGAGTTGGTGAGATATGAGATTGAGTACAACAACAAAAAACAAATTGTACAAACAAAAATACATTTAATCGAGTCTCCGAAGGGCTTGGGATACCAAGTCAATGTGGAACACGATTAAATGTGCAATAGGATACCTGCACCTTACAAAACTGTACATCTAAATATAAACTTTACAGGTTGGAATTGCCAGACCATTAAATAATACGAACAGATGCATAATAAGTATTAAGCCCCTCAAAGAAGGGGCAAAAGAGGGGATATGATATCCTAAAATCGAAGCAAAGCAGTGATACTAACGTTGCACGATGTAAAAACATAACCGTTACAGAACCAATAAAGCGTAACACGATGCAAATAAAAACTGCGATAAAATACGACGCATCAACGCCAACGAGTAACAACAAAATGCAAATTCGTCACAAAGATACACGGTCATAAAATTAGTGCCACAAACACAAAACAACAGGCAAGATCTGACATTTTCATATATAGTCAGTCTGAGAATCACCATTTTCCTTCACCACATAGCACATCATTTGGCAATGTCTTCAGGAGCGGCGTGGCCATCAACAAAATGAGCCTCAGAAGTACCTTCATTAACAACTGAAGATTCCATCAGGAAAATTTGGGATCTTGAAGATCTCTCTCCCACAGGACCAAGGGCATGAGCAGGAACAACGTTCTGGACCTCTTCTTCAAGGGATCGAGCTCGTTCATCAGCCAGTATTCTCCTACCTTTTTCCAAAGCATCACGATCGCTTGCCTCAAGGAGGGCCTCTTGAAGAACACTATATTCCTTATCTTTGGATAATTTAAGCACTTGCTCCCAGATGAGAGCTAATGTGCGAGGGAAATCCTTGTTTAGATAACTTAAGCTTCCGTGGGTTATAACACTGAGGGTGTAAAATCGAAATAGGGTCTCATTGGTCTTAATTTTGGCTTGCTCAAGATCATCGGTTAACCTTACTTTATCTTCTTCCAAGGTTTCAAGAACCTTACTTTGGGAAGTAAGCTTACCTTCGAGTATTGCCTTCTCCTGCCGACAAGAAACCACAGCCTATTGTACAGAAGTCAATTGAGATTCAGCAAACTCGCGGATGGTTTGAGCCTCATTAAGTTGTTTTCTAACAGCTTCAATTTTTTCCTGGAATTTCCCGTTGTCAGTCTCCAAGCTGCTCATCCTGCTGTTTCCATCCTTAAGGGATGCAATTTCGATCGCTTGACTTTCAATTACACGGATCAATTCAGCCTTATCATTCTCAAGAAGCTCAATGTGCTCAAGATGTTTAGTATTCAGCCTCTGAAATTCGGAGCAGAATCTGTTCCAAAACTCGAATCGATCTCTGGAAGTATTTTTGGCCTCATCTAGCTGAAATTCACGCTAATCCTTGACATTGGCGAGTTGGGAGATCACATAATTTTTTATGGCGCTCAGCTCCCCGACGGTACTCTGGTCATCATATGGAAACAAATATAAGTCAAGATCCATTCCTCTTAATTCCCAATCTCCAAACCGATCCTTCAATTTAGGATTACCAGAGGCAACCTCGTGGGCAGGCCTGTCGAGAATTGCATGAATCATGCAAAGAGAGGGTACATTAGGAGTAAGGGATGTGAGCAAGGGTTCCAGAGGGACCAAAGAACTGGGGCATAAAATTTCAGCCGATTCAAAAGACCCACCGATAATTTCTTTATCTTGTTTATCATTGCCTTCTCTCCCGTCAACATCTCGGTTTTCTCTTCCAGATACTTGAGAAGGATCATGCTTCTTCTTCTTTCGTAAACATGCCAATGGTGCTTCGAGAGCATGTTGAGTTAGAGGATCCGAAGATGATCGGAGAAGCTTGAGGCAACGAGAAAGGATGGAATGTAAGATATTCTATGGGCTGACAAGAGCAACTTGCCAGGCGAAACTGTCTGATAAAGATGATCCCATTCCTGGATCTAAGAGGAAAAAGAAAACCTAAGCGCCTGAATTGTAGAATACTCAAAAAGAAATCAAGGAGACCAGGTACATAGAATGTATGAAGACAACAAAACTAAAGCAGTTCCAAGTTTTTTGAGATATCAGTTTGACCCAAAAACAAGGGGTTTTTAGTAAAATTCTTATGGTTAAATGAATTATAAATGTTCAAGTAACGATGTTACATTGAATAAGGTCTTCAGCTAATCAAGGGGATCAAGACCTTTAAAAGTCTCCGAACCATCTTCCTCTTTGTTATCCTTAGTAGGAGAGCTCCCTCCGCCCCTAGAGCTTCTTTAGAAGTCACTACAGTTTCATCAGACTATTCCACTTCCCACACTTAATCCGAGGTTGTTTTCGAAGAAGTCACATTCACATTTCCTTAGACGACTTCCTCCAAAGAAGGCCCTTCCTTTTCGCACAAGACCACTGAAATCTTGGAACCTTTGTGTTTTGGACGCTTAGGTGCAACCTTTTTGACGAAAATCGCTTGGCTTTTGAAAGATGCCCCACTGCTCCCTACGGGGCTGGAACACTCCTTTCTCGGAGATTTCTTTACAGGGAGCTTGTTGGTAGCATTTTTTTTATCAGCAGCATCCACCGCGAAGATATGCAGAGAAGGAAGCAGATCATATTTCTTTAAGAACCCTTCAGTAATCAGGAATTTCCTATTTCTCTTGCTCTCATCAACAACTAATACCGAGTTGCATAAGTCTTGGTCAAAGGGTATGCTTTGATCAGGAGACGCTGCAGTATAGCCAAAAGATTTTAAAAAAAATAGAAGGGGGGCAAGAAGAAGTTTGAAGAAATAATGATTGGGAAATCCTCGTACATTATCCACTAAGACAGTGATTATTTTCGAACCCTGGCTTTCCACAAAGATAAACGAAGGGCGTTGGTTCCTTTTCTTGAAAGCATATAATGAGCATATGTCCTTGAACGAAGGAGCCCGATGTTTTTCCCTCATAAAAAGAATATAAAGGCTTATCAAAATCGCATAACCATTAGGATGTAACTAGTACGGGGCAATAGCCGAGCTCCAAAGAATCATTTCTATATAAGGATTAAAGGGAGGAACCGCTTATCAACATGACACGATTAACAACAACATATCCTCTGGGTGGAATATCTGCGAACTCCTTCTCCCTAGGCAGTTTGGCCTCTTCTTTTTTAGAAATACCAAATTAATTGCACAGTTGTTCGAACGAGCTGAAAGAAAGCTCCGTCGGGTGCCTCTCACAAGGTACATTAGAAAGTGCACAAGGTTGTGGGAAATCCTGGGCAGCACCTATCGAAGAGACAATATTGGGTATAGACACAACTTGATCGGAACTTCCTACTTAATCAGATCTTCCGACTTGGTCAGACATAGGTTGCTTCCTGAAATTGAGGGATTATAGGTCAAAGGAGAACATTTTGTTCGAACTCGAATAAATTTGAGAATGATTATTGCTAAAAAGAGAAGAAAAAACCCCTACTTGGAAACGCTACAACAGCTTAGTTAGGGTTGCGAGAACCTTTAAGGAATCTGCAAGGTTCAATTTCATTTAACCCTTAGAAACCCCAAAAATGCATTCAGAATGATCAAATTTATGCTTCATATTGGGTCAAGATAAAATCAAGGGAGCAATCAACTTACAGGTGAGCGAACAGTCTTAAATCTAGGCGAACTGGCTAGCCAAATCGATCTCGAGATCACAGAGGCCTTGATGGGAGTGTCATGCACGGATGCAAATCAAAGCAATGAAAGAGCTGGCGTAATCAGAAGTTATGTAAAGAATCAAAACAATGAAGAGGATTGCTTAGAACAGTGCCAACATCAGAGGTTTCTTTTAAAGAAAAAGAAAACAGCAAAACAATATATAAGAGATAGACAAAAGGGTTAGCAAACCGAAATAGTATATTTGTCCGATCGCTCATACGTAATGTGCAAACAAGCAATTTTATGTTCAGACTAGTGAACTCAGCAATCGAGCAATTGGGGAGTCTTTCAAACCAAGCGCATATAGGAATACGTGTAAAACTAGTCAAATGTACACAGGTAAGAAAATAAGGGAGAGAATTAAAATTCGTCCAAGGCGTTCTCACCACGTCATCTTAATGCTCAAATGCGCAAGTAAATGTCCCATCAGAATCTAGTTGGCATGATCATTTCCCCGCGATTTAGCCATTTGCAATGATGACAGGATAGTTCAAGTGGCTCACCTAAAGGGGACAATACCAATCAGCCACAATAAAGCAATCTTAATCTGTGCACGAACGACCATTCGACGAGCCCGGATAGATCTACCAAGCAATGTTGCAGTCAACCATGTCGAAGCCAGTAACTCATTGCTAAAAAGAAATCACGGACTTCGAACATCCGTCGCATTCTTACGTCGATCCCAGTCCTATGTTATTGCCACTATAGCGTGTCCAACCGCTATGCCATTACCAGAAACAACATGGCCTTAGAATCTCACTTCGCTCTTACAAAAGTGGCAATTCGGAAATTTAGCTCTCAACTGATGCTTTCGCAAGATTTCCAACACAACTCGCAAGTGTTTTTGTGCTCTTCTTCATTCCGAGAGTAAACTAAAATATCATCCACGAACGCAAGCACGAACTTGTTCAACTGATCTCTGGAAATTCTATTTATAAGATCCACAAAATACACTGGCGCGTTAGTCAACCCGAATGGCATCACCAACAATTGGATGAAACCAGATGGTGTCCTAAAAGTAGTCTTCGGTACACTATCTTTTGCCGCCCTTAACCGATGAATTCCAGTTTCCAAATTCATCCGAGAAAACACTTTGGCCTCGTGAAGCTGATCGAACAAGTCATCTATCCTTGGCAATAGATACTTGTTCTTCTTGGTCACCTTGTTCAGTTCACGATAGTCCACACACAATCTCAATGAGCCATCATTCTTGGTTGCAAACACTACTGGTGCACCCACTCAGAAACACTTCTCTGAATGAATCCTTTTCCCAAAAGGTCATGAACCTGCACCTCTAACTCTCGCTGTTCCTTAGGCCCCATCCGCCTAAGAGGCATAACGATTGGTCTAGCATCCTCAACCAAATCGATCCTAAACTCAATCTCGTGATGCAACGGCAAACCTTTGACCTCGTTAAAGACATCCTCATACTCATTAGCGATCAACACTTATGACAAGTCTTCTTGTGGAATCCCAAGCGAATATACAATATGCACAAACTGGATGAATCCCCAACTGGGTTAGTCACGATCAATGGTCTATCACAAATCTCGGTTTCCAAACCTAAGCAGCACATAAGCTCATTACAAATGAATGAATGCGATGCTTAGTATCGAACATCACACGAACTAAAACACTATTAACTGAAAGAGTACCTTGAACGATGACACCCTTTTCCCTTCTCCTCTGGAGTAGGATCTCTCGAAGAAGATGGCATGACTTCCAAAGCATTTGCCTTCACAACCTGTTTTCCCTTATCCGATTCTGGACAATCCTTGTTCTCGTGCCCAGGCATTCTACACTTGAAGCACTACTTCTCAGCTGTGGGATTCTTGCACTCATTAGAAAAATTGCCTTTCTGTTGGCAGTTAAAGAAAACCACATCACTTATTGGCTTCTTCTGAACATCCTTTCCTTTCTGCCGTTGTTGTTTCCTCTTCTTATTATTACCACCTTGTTGTGGTTTCTAAACTTCCTTGGTTGCGGCGACAACATTTGCTTCCTTAGGAAACAAGCTTTCATGACGAACAACATTTTCCACAAGCTTCTCAAACGAATCATCAAGATGTTCCACCAACGGTCTTCCTATGTAGGTATCCAGTCCCATAACAAACTTCTCGTCCTTCTAAAAGGGTGTATCAATGTATGAATGAGCATATCTGGACAAGGCATGGAAATCATAAACATAGTCAGGAACAGAACGACCGTTTTGTTTCATCTCTACGAACTTCTTGAACAAAGTTGAGTTCTGAGCAGTGGAAATAAACTTTGCTTCAAACTTAGCTTGGAATTGCCCCCATGTAATCTCCTCTGTCGGAGTCTCAAGGGTAACAGAATTCCACCAATCCATAGCTCTGCTTTGCAACTGCCTTGACGCAAGCTTTCTCTTTATTTCATCATCCAACCCGAAGTCTCCAAAAATATGAACATAAGAATCCATCCACCTCTGAATCTTTTCGGCTGGCTCAGTTCCTTTGAATGGTTTTCCTCCCAGAGATATATAATCTTTAAAAAGCTTCGCAAAGTCCACCATTCTAGGAACTTGCATACCTATATCTACTGTGGCTGCCACTGGAGCGGGTACCCTTCTCATGAATGCTTCCATCATGGCCTCAAACATGGTTGGGTAATCTGGGATACCTCCATTATCCCCTCCAGGCACAACCCCCTCCCAACCAGTATGTCTTGAAGCATGTCGACTCATTCTAAATTTGCAAATTCGAATGATTAGCCACTTGCAAGAAAAGCTGCTAAAGAAGTACAAATGCTACTATACTATATAATATCATATAGTATACATTCAACTGAAATCAACAAATACATCTCTCATATGTGATTGGCTAAAATAGTTAACCAGAGCTCTGATACCAAATGTGACGAGCGCCCACAACCTCTGCAATAAACAAGAGGAATAATGCGCTGAAAGGTGTGTCAAACAACTGTGGACGATCATCATAGGTAAACAACATCGGAACCTATCGTAACTCACGGCGCAAGGATAAAATATAATAGAACATATACAACAAGTAATAATAGTGAAGCAGAAAACACCAAACTTCCATAACAACTAGAAAGTTATATCCATACACGTGGATGACAACAATAATGTTTATACAACTTAGCCTCATTACATCACTTAGAGAAGAATAACAAACATTGGAAATCTAGATACTATATAGCAGGTAAGATAATACGCCAGCTTCTGGCTCGCCTTCGAACTGCAACATCGTCCTCAATACAATATCACTTGTCACCTGCCACCTGGTCTGCCCATCCAATAATCGGATTAACAGCCTAAGGTAATAAGAGGGAAACATAAAACCTTGAGTCAGACAACAGCCTAAGTGAGCAATGAAACAACTAACTTACATCATCAATAAAGTATATGAGAACAGATAGATAAACATACTAATCTACCCATAACACTACAGAAGAACTCAAACCTGCCATCTCCACATTCGACAGTGATAGCCTTTACAATCCATTCAACTAAAAGAACAACAACTCATCTATGGCATTCAAGACAACCATTCATTCATTAGTAATCACAACAACTTGTTATATCTCAAGTAACTATCCGAATCAAGCTCAACCTTCCTCAAGAAAATACCCCAGAGGCCTAAACCAATATCAGACAAGCACTCGAGAGACATCTCCTTTGATGTTGGATAACGTACGTGAGACGGTACAAGTGGAAAAACTAATCATAGATGAATGTCTCTGGCTATAACTGCCAATCCTGCTTCAAAACTATTGGTAATCGTAAGACGGCCAACCTTGTCGTATGTTAAGGGATCATGGTAACCCCAGTTCTAGCATAATCTCCATACTCCTTTCAACGATATCTATGTTTGTCCAACCTAGACAATTAGGCCTTTCAATGATACCCAGGGTACTCGACCAACAACCTTCCAGTCTTTTGGGTGCCTCCATTGTACCCCTTCTTTGAGCATGCTAGAAAATACGACAACGATAACTTCTCGGCCTTCACATCTCTAGTCATCCAACCTTGATGACTTTTCATAACTCGAGCAACCTTCTCGAGTAACCATTATCTACCATCTCCAACTCACAACCTTTGAGTTTCCATCTCACTGTTCAAATCTGGGTCGTACTCGAAAAATATTTCTTTTCCAGAAATGACTCTGTACGACCGACCCCCTGGTGCGACTGACCCCTGGCCATGCTCAACCCCATTCTCCAAAACGTGACCAACCTCAAAATGCTCGAGCTAACCTGCTCGACCCGTATACTGCTCGACCCATACACGAGTTTCATGATCAACCTACCTTGATCTTGATGCTCGACTGACCCTTTGGTCATGGTGCTCGACTCAATTGTGTGCGAACTATCTTGCTCGAGCCCATGCTCTGCTCGACCCAGTCCTGCTCTGCTTGACCCATACACCCATACTTCTAACCGACCGAGCCCATAGTGCGCGACCGATCAACCTCCTCCCTTGGATGCACGACCGAGCACACACAACCAAACCCCTCTACTCGAGCCCATGCTCGACCGACCCATACGTGCACGGCCGACCCACTCGTACACCACCGACACTTGTGTCTTGCTCCCCATGCCATGCCTGACCCGTGGCCTGTACAACCCCAATCCAAGTCCAATTTCGACCAAAACTCTGCCGATCGACGAAATATACTCATCTAATTCATCCAATATAACCATAAGCATGTTATGAAATTGCTAACAACATGAATATGACAATTTTCATCAAAATTATGCATACTTCACCAAAATCATGATAAATGAACATACGAACTAAATTATGGATTTAACTTGCATAAACATATGAAATAGCATAGAAATTACCGGTTTTAAATTGCTAAATCAGATCCTATGATGATTCATATGAAATTAAACTTACCAAGATGTAGATCTAGGAGAAATCAATTTAAAATGATGAAAATATGTGCATACAACTCATATACTTGTTTGAATCTGTGTGAGAGGTGCGTATCACACATCAATTCTCCAAAATAACTCAAAATGGTTGAAATATAATTCCGGACAGTGAAGAATTTGATCCAAACTCTTTAATTCGATGATCTCTCCCTTTGATTTGCGTAGATCTAGCCTCAAATGTTGTAGATCTTCGATTCTCCCAGCTTTAATGGTGGAAACGGGAAGAGAATGGTGAAATGGAGGATCACAAGCTCCTCCAAATGAGAGAACGGAGAAAGAAAACTATTCTGCATGCCTCTTATCCTTTATTTATAGCCTCCCACCAGCCCACTAAAGGACCTCCCCAAATCAGCCTATCATGGCTTCATAAACCTGAACAGTATAAAACAGCGATTACTCCCAAACCGCTGAGCCAAAAATTTAATGTGACCACTTTACGGAAAGGGAAACATCATTTCCCTTTCAATTGCATTATGTACACCAGGCACATGTACATATGGTTGCAAAGTGTCTGTACACAAATTGGTAGTGTAACATAGGATTATAGGCGTCAAAATTTCGGGATGAAATTCCTTTTAAGGAGGGAAGAATGTACCAATTTGGAATTTTAGCGATAAAAAATTAATTATTAGAATTTCAAAAAAAGGAATTTCTACAAACGTGTTATTTGGCCACGAAACTTTAATCGTTGTGTTTGTCTTGGAATTCTGGTCAACTTTCATTTATGGAGTTTCATGAACGGAGTCCATATGAAAAAGTTGTGGACGAAATACGAAAACGGACAGAAAATAATTAAACAGAATAATTAATTAATATTATACCATATATAAACAACCGACCTGGGCATCTGATTGCCCAGGAGATCGACCGCCACGGTCGATCTACTGGGCGATTAGATGCCCAGTGGCGGCTGGTTCATAGAGGGTTTTGTTTATAATATTATTATAACGGATGGACGGATATAACTTAAAACTAATTCGACGTTTCTACGTCATTTCCACCCCTATAAATAAAGAGGTAGAGCCTCACTCCTTTTCCATTCCAATCTTTGAAGGCAGCGGAGCACTGCCATTTTTCTTCCTCTTCTAACCTATATTCTAAATAAAATATATTCATACATATACCAAATCAAATTAAATTCGCATGGAATTAGGGAAGAGAAATAGATTCAATGGAAGAGGTTGCTCAATGACAGATTTCTTCGCTCTTTTCCCTTTTTCTTACATTTCTACAGATCTAGAATTTTCCTCTTTCTGGATAAACTGTAGATTTGTAAGGATTTGGGGATTGTAAGCTTAAAAAAGTTCATAATTAAGAAATTGGAAGCTATAAGGTGAGTGGGAAATTTACCAATACAGATATAATAATTTATCTATTTCGTTTGAATCCAATCTATGTCTGATGCCTATCAGATTTGCTATTTAAATAATTATAAATTGTGACAATCATCATATCTGATTATGAAACGATAAAGTTGGGATTTTGTATAAATATGAATTACAGGATTTTTATATAAATTCTCACATATTTATACAAGTTATGTCATGAATTATGAAATATGATGTATATGCCGCATAGCACTGTGGATCTGGAAATCAGTCCCATTAAACATAAATTTGTTGTAGTTATGTTCTAGATTTTTAGTTCAGTGCTGAAATATGAAATATGTAAATCTAGGTAAAAAGATGAATTTGTGTATTATGTGATTATAAGAATAAAAGAAATATTCCTTGTTTACATTTAGTAATGTTGAGTTTTTGGCTTAAGCATTGTAAATTATGTCATTTTCCTTATTTTTAAATAAAGAGGCCTTATTTTAGAATCACAAGAAGTATGACTAAAAGAAATAAAAGAGGAAAAGTGGTGAAAAGTGACATATAAAAATAAATATATGTTTTTTATGTAATTTGCATCGACTATTCCAAAGTAAAAATATATTACATATATTTCTTGTGATTTGGAAATATGTCAATATTACAAAATAGGCATGATTTACAATGATTTTGGCTAATGGTCCTTGTGAGACTAGAAACCTTTTTGGCAACACTGAATGTAAAAAGGAATGTTTGGTTATTTTATTTGACCAAATCAATAACTTGAAAATAAATATTAATAACTACATTGACCACACGAAAACATAAAAATGAATATAAACATTTTATCTGTCCAAATCAGCATAAAACGGTAAAATATAAATTGCATGAAATGTTTGAATGATTGGATAAGGTTCACATATGGAATTATATGGAAATATAATCTATTTTGAATTAATGTATTTGTGGTGACCATTTGTAGCAATAAATGTAGTTAACTGCTATAAGCGAGACCGCAAATAAAGAAATAACCATTGTAACCAATATTGACTTGGGGAAAACAAATGTAAATAGGAAAATGGTCACAATTCCTAAAATCAATTAGGTAATTGTTGTGGACCCCAATTAGGAAATTTAAATTGTAACTGCATTTAAACACGAGGTTAAACTCAACTTGTGGTGTAAGCCTTCCCGGAACCAACTGGCAAATCTAGCAACCACAGGTAGTCAGTTTAATGTGAGGGGTCTAATGCATAAATATAATCGTACTAAGGTACGAGGTAAAGTTCACTTGTGGTAGAAGCCTGCCCGTAACGAACCGGCATATCCAGCAACCACAGGCAGTCAACTTAATGTGAGAGACCTGGTATTTAAGTATATATATACAAGGGTTCGTTTTTTACAAGTCCCTATTAACTTCTAAAATATAAAAAAAACCCGTTGATAAAAAGAATGTAAAATACATCCCTATTTTTCAAATGTCGCTGAAATAATTCCTTTACTACCCCTCCGCAGTATCAAAATCATCGTAAAAAGATTCGTATCATTTAATCATTCAACCCTAAAATCCATCGTTCAACAAAAAATCTATTCACTGATGGCGGCGCACAAGTAGGGCGGACGCTTAAAGAAAAAAATTTAAATCTTTCAGTCGATTTTCACTTTGTGTATGTCGATCGAGTGAAGAAGCTTAAAATAATTCCCAATTTGATCACAAAGTTCATCGATTTGGAGAGAAAGTAGGTAAAATTTTAATTTTCTTATTTTTCTATCATACGTCTGATAATTGAGCCATATTTTAAATTAAAATATGGATTAACTTGGAATTGTTGCATAATTGTATGATCAAATACTAATGTTCATGCAAATTTGTTTGGAACAATGGTTTCAGTTGCCAAAAAAATTCGTTCTATCGTTTTATGTTGAATTTGAAACGTTGGTTAAAAAACTATGACTATGACTGCTTGGTTACAAATATGGAAAACAAATTTAACCTGGAAAATTATGTACTGAATGTAGTTAATTTGATTTTGCATGGTATTGTGAAATGATGAATGCTTGGGTACATTTTTTTGAGAAATTAGCATAGTTATATGCAGTTTTTATGGAAAACTGCAAATTTGAATCGACATAAAAGTATTTACTTCTTTATGCGTGTATGAAATTATTATATTTATTTGTAGACAAGCATGAACATTATTGAAATTGGAATTTTTTTTTTAAACTAGTATGAAAATTGCAAAAGAAATCTGCGTATGTGTTCGGTAGTATTCATATTACGTACATATAAACATGCAAAATACGTGTATATTTGCATACAAGGATGCAAATATAGTCAGTATATGCGTACAAACAAACATATATTGCCAATATATACATTCAAGCATTTAGATTTTGTATAGTATAAACTGAATTACATTGTTTTTTTGTGCACTGAATTAAGGTATTCTAATTTTACATTAAATTATATATACTTATGATTTCGTGTGAATAGGTATTAGTAATATATTGCATACATATATGCATGTTTCCAATATAATTTCATACGTACCTGCAAATATTTGTAGCAATACTCGAATGCATAAACAAAATTTCATATTATTTTAGGAATAAATTACGAATTAAAAATGTAGGATTAGCTGATTAAAAAAAATCAGATTTAAAAAGGGAATAAATATTCAAAGTTAAAATGGAGTATGCATAAAATGCTCAATTTTGAATACTTGCATGCAAATAAAGAGAAAACTTGCATACTTGTATGCAACAGTGAACAACACTTGTATGCAGTATACAATTACAAGAATAATTTTGTACCAGTTTGTACCGACTATGAATATTATCATACATTTACTCAGCTATTCAAAAGAATAACAAATTTTTTATAAATATTCAGTATAACTACATACATCTATGCAAATATACAGAATAAATGCATATTTTTAACCAACTATACATAATATTTGGATACACAAAATTTCTGAACAAAAATAACTGAAAAAAAACAGAATTAGCAGTAAGGTACTGAAGTAAATTTAAACCAACACGTAAAATTTCACAACAGTATACAATTTAACCAAGTAAAAAAAATTTACAAAACAACATCTACTTGTATACTGAAGAACACATCCTTTTATCATGACCCAACTGCTTGCAAAAACTACATCTAGTCTTCTTCGTAAATTCACCTGCATATTTCAACAACACCACTACACCTATATTTGCAGGGCCACCTGTTTGAAAAATAAAAAAATCAACATTAATGAGCCAAATCTACAATATTCAAATAAAATTACAAAATCATAATCATATAATTATAACTAGATGCATACATATACACAAATAACATTACTAACTGTATATTTATATGCAAAATTTCAGAATATTTTGCACGTATTATTCTAAAAAATAGATCCAGAACACGTATGTACTATCCAAACACACAATATACCAATATTTGCATTATTATATGCTCATATACACATTGTATGCATATTTTTATACATATATAAAGAATAGAGGAAGAAACATACTGACGCCTTAATTTTTACTGTCGTACAATCAGCCACAGAAATGTTGCTTGATAAAGTAATTAAATTATCCTTCAATAAAATTAGAAAATTCCAGTAATTCAGAATAATGAATAAAAAAATCAATTGATGAAGTGAAATCAGTATACAAACTTAAAAAAAAAAAAAATACATCGCATATGTTACCTGAAGGAGGACGAATCCATTTAATACGCCCCTGTTCAATCAACAAAAATTAATTGAAGAAGTGAAATCAGTATACAAAGTTTAAAAAAAATTTGGAATATATTACCTGAAGGAATTCGAAGATCATATATTTACAAATATATGTCCGCTGCCATTAACAGGAAAAAATATACCCATGAAGCAGTCGCCGCCATGGATGGTCAAAATTATGTTTCTAGAATAAATGGGACCTGTAATACGAAAACCCTAATAATTGTTTGGTATTAGATTAATAAGCCGTTAATTAAGGAAGAAGGGCAGTTCTGGAAATAAGAGAGGCGCAATTTAAAAATAAGGATGAAATTCATACGTTTGTTAATGGGAGGATGTGAGTCTAATTAAGTTTAGTTTTAAGGATGTGACTCTAATATTCACTATATACAACCCCCCCCCCCCCACGGTCAATCAATAAATAAATAAGAAAAGTAATTGTCCATTGGGGTACAAAAAATAGATAACTTTGGAGTGATAAATAGTTGCCTTAGGAAGATATAACTATTAGAGTCATAAAGGACAATAAAAAGAAAGTCAAAAGAAATGGGTGTCAAAAAGGGGATTAATGGATATTGATTGTCGTTTAATAGTAAGTCCAAATTAAGGAAGAAATTAAATAAATATCCTAGAGAAAATGGAATATAATCTTCCTTATTTATGTCAATAAAACTTATAATTAAAAATATAGTTGGACTTAGTAGGTTAATAATATGAGACATAATTAATCATATAAACCTGTGATACAAATAAATGGTGTACGTATAATATTTCCGTATAAAGAAATTAAATGGGAATGACTTAATAGCGTAACCTACTTTATCCCCAGAAGGAAAAGGTGTTGATGAATAATGGAGGACGAACGAATAACCTTTGTGTATAGTCCACTTCCTTGGGTCTTAAGTGACTAGGGTTAAAGAGTCCACTTGGGAATAGGTTTTTCAATATAGGGGTCTTAAATGGCAGGTGTGTATTGGCCTACCCAAACTTGGAAATTAAAAGGGCCAGATATGGTCGTTTATCCTACGGGAAGTAGTAAGTGAGTAAGGAGGTTATCTGGTAAGGTCAGCTAGAAGGTATAACGAACGATAAAATACCTACTCTCACCTTATGCGGGGCAATGGTATACGCGTGAATGACGGAAGCCTTAACTAGTAGGGGCCCTAGCTAGTGCCCTCTAGTTTTATGTTAACATTGAGTGTATTATCGAGGGTTTATAAGTGACCAATAGGTCTGCCTAGGGTCTTAAGTGATCAGGGAGAATCCACCCTATCTATCATTGATAGCGAGGTGTTAAATACACTACACCATAATGGTCATTTGGCAACTCTTATTTTTTTCAACTGCCAACACCTATATGTTTTGTAGACTAGTGACACTAATACGTGTTGCTATAGTAAAAATGGTCACCAAAAATGTGCTAACACTTCTATGTGTTGATATGCCTAGTCAATTCTTCTTTTCTAAGGGCAAAAGGGTAAGTTATCACACATAACCCTAATCGGTACCTCAACACTTATTACTCAATGCTTATTCCTTCCGAGGCCGCATCACAACCAAATAAAAAAATGGACATCGAAGAATTGAAATCAGCGATTAACTAATCAATATCAATATCATAGATACAATGGATTTCTAAAATCGAATTAGCCTCTCAAATCCTCTCTCCATTACTTTGAATTGGGGCTACTAGGAATTGGGGCTTCTAGGAATCACAGCGGCTTCTAGGTTAATCACGATAAGAGGTATCGATTTCACTTTTAGGAATCACGAAAGCTTAATGTGAGTTTATCTTTCAGTTTGAGTTTCTGTAGTTTGAATCACGACGGCTTGTGTGAATTTGAGTTTCTGCAGTTTGAGTTTCTAAAAATCGATTTCACAATGTGTTCATGTGAGTTGAATACAAGCAGACTTAGGGTGTGTATTTATGGGTGCATTATATGTTGCAGAACCATCAAATTAACACTATATTAGTATTAAGTTTAAATTAATCTATTATTAGGTTAATCTTTGAGATAAATTTGCATTATATGTGTAAATGCATGATAACAATAATAGCAGTAATAGTAAATGTTTTGAATTCGTAGTATTATTCATTACTGACCAACATAAATTTGTTTTACTATTGCATCCAAAACAAATTTGTTTTACTATAGTATGGTACAAAATGCGTATTTCTATGGTATATAAATGCACAAATTCATGACCCTAATAAGTAATTATTGACGACTTTCTTGAAGTTCTCACCAAACTTCTATTATGGATCTGCAATGTATGCATCAATAATGGACATGTTAAAGGAATTAGTTGAGCATTCACGACCAGGATGTTTAGCTGTCCTGCTATTGTCACAACTCTTAGTACTTTTTAGGCTATGCAACAGGTTTGAGATTGAACGGGCATAAGGGTATAGTCAAATATCTTGAACAGAAAAGGAAATGGTGGAACTGTGACTTTTTTCCAAAAATAATATGTTCAAATTGGCGACTTGTGTGTGATACACAGATGCTACTATGATTGGATGCTGTTAGATTTATTTTCTTCTGTATATTTGTTTCCAGTTAACATATTATTTTTGATATCAAGATATGAATTTTAATCCAATTTGCATGCAGGTTTACTTTCCATCATTTTTATCCATGTGTGAATGCTTATTAGCATGCAAGAAAAAGCAAGCACAAGAATTTGGCATTTATCTATACAAATCGTTGTTTGAAGAATTTATTGATCTTTATTCCAGGCAAGAAGTATGCAATCTTTTTTCTACCTGCCATTGCCATGAAATAATTCCTTGATTCCTCTTTACCGATTCAGAGTAAAAGCTTCAGCTGTGTTTTGGTATAATAAGGTTCAAGGTTTTGGTTTTGGTCTTTTGCAATTTTAGGAATTTCAATCTAATTCGTTAATTTAAAATATTTTTATATTAGTCTCTGTTTCGGAATACTACGCATTTAGTTGTTTAATTTATTAAAGCAAAATGTATTGTTTAATAATTTGTCATTAATTGAAAAATAAATATGAACAGACAATACCGATGGATTATAAATGTTCATAATACTTAAAGGGAACATGATGCGAAAATAAACACAAAATTAGAAACGAATTGTGGTCCATTGGATTTATTTGTCTTTTCGTGGAAGGTGGAATTCATGGGGAGATTCAATGGTCGAGATTTCTTATGTTCAATTTTATGTCAGCGTTTTATGTCTAAGTAGAGTTTCCAATACTTAAAAAAGATTATTTATTATATCGGTTTTTTTGCTTACACCATTCATATATTTTATGATTTTATATTTTTTCTTAGTTAGTATTCACACTCATATTAATTCATTTATTGAGTTTCATATGTAAAATTTGAAGTTCTATAACTCTTGTATCAAAACAGAGTTTCTGTTTAGTTATGTTTCAATCTTTATGGAAACCGAAACGACCAGAATTTAGCCATTTAGGTTTTTGGTTGAAACCAAAAACCATGGGTATAGTAGTTTTTCCTTATTATTATCAACTAAGATTTATGGCTAGGAAAAAACGAAACAATATGTGAAATGCGTACTATATATTGAATTGGAATTTGTATTAAATTTTGTAGGTCCTTGGTGCACTAGTGACACATATCGGTTCAGGTGTTTCTTTTGAAGTTTGCTCTGCTTTGACGGCCTTATGTTTTTTGACGTCGAAATATCCAGAAGAGATGTTCCCCTTGTCTTCCCATATTAGTGGTATGCACTTGAATGTTGATAATTTTATGTTGTCCAAGTTAAGTTGCAAGAAGGCCGCAGTCAGACCTTTTGGTTTTGTATCATGAAACCGTTCTATTTTAAACTCTGGCGCTTACCTCCTAGGTCTGTCTTCCTCCATTACCTGACGTATATTGCAAAAATAAGAAGAAGAAAAATCCAAAAACTTGTTGTTCACCAAATGTATGGGTAGTATTATAAATATGATTTTTTTTTATTCGATCAACTTCAGCACATACTGATTTCTAAACGTATAGCTTGCTTTGAAGCCATTGTGTGTTATCTATAAAGCAATCAATGTCTTTGGGTTTTTTCTATGTGGGTTCTGCAAAAACAAGTACTTACCTTTATCATCTTTAAGAAAAATAAACCTTCTCTATTACTATTCAGTTATCTTGGACTATTTAGAGCGGTTTCAGGAACAGAGTTTGCATAAGGTTTATTTTCATGCCATTGTTCTGTAAAGGCATAGTTTCTTTCGATCTATCTAATAAAACCGTGTATGCTCAGGTATATGAAATCTTTTGCAATCTAGCATTATCTGCTCGTTGCTACACTGGTTCGATGAGTTTTTCCATTGTTAATGAATTCTTAATGATAATTAGAAAGCAAGTAGATAGAAACACAGTTGTCTCTGGAATATTAAACTAACATCTTCAAACATATAAGCACGCTGAAATTGGTATACCTTCATATTTAGGTTAACAATCCGGATATCCAATACAGGAAGATGGGAATAATTGGAACTTTGAAAATTGTTTCCATACTTGGGGATGTAAATACTGCCAATGTTTTGTCATTATCCCAGGTAAATCTTTTGTAGTAAATACTGTAAGTTAATTAACTATTTTTCTCTTCTCAATTAGTGGTTGGTATCCAAACAGGCAGTCCTCATGAAGAAAACAAAATATGGTTCTATGTGCTTTAATTACAACAATCAGAGCAAGTTTTATCATGATTTTTTTCTCTAGGACAACAAATTATGATGGAAAACTGTTAATTCCATGTTGCAAGCATTTTTAATTGTTAATTAGGAAAAAAAACATATAGGAAAAACTAAAATTGAAGTATTGTACCCTCTATTTAGCATGACCAGGTCAATTTGGTAGTTAGTCTTTTTTATTCGCATTTGTATTGTAAACATCCATTAAAAAACTGATGTTATTTTTTAAATCTCATTATTTCATTCTGTATATAATATCCGGAAAAAGAAATGTCCCAATAGTATGAATGAATAAAAACTTGTATAATCTAGGAAGGTAGAAAAGAAAATTTAAACCGATATAGTATACAAGTCATATTTACTGCCAATTGGGTGGACCAAAATTAGATGCTTAACGCTCAGGTCTTTTTTTTTGTTTGGAAGAGGAGAAAATATGGTTGTAGGTTGGTTAATGTCGATGCTAAGGGGAATATAAACAAAGTTTGTTTAAGTATGCAATTCATAGAATGAAATCTGTAAACATAATGGTACGAAACAGTGAAAGAAAATGCAAGAACAGTTTGTAACAAATGCAAATGTGAAACAACAACTTTGAGTTGAATTTTAGGGTGAGGTATTTTTGGATTATTCTTAGTTATAAATTCTTTAGTGGGGGCATGCATTGATTCAGGTCTATTCATTTGTGCCAATGATACAGGCTCTCTCTATTTTACAACCTGAAACTATAGCCTCTCTTGTATCTTTCCTTGTCATCTTAAACTGTAATTGTACTAGAAAAAGATAAAATATTTTTGTTTGAATTCTCACTATGTAGATGCTTAAATAATATTTTTATTTCACTTAGGTTGTAAAGTATATTTTGGCCTATATTATGTTATATTCTTGTATTGATATGCTAGTATGTGACACATTGATACGCTAATTTAATGGTATACTTCAAGGAATTCTTCTGAAATTGTTGGTTGATTATTAAAGGGCTAAACAAGATCTAAAGTTATATATTCAAACTGGTTATATATGTCGTGTTCCTTTTGTATATATGTTCATTTTTCCACCTAAATAATATGCAATATGACATATCTTAGGAAGCAAAAGATTCTATAGAGAGAGTCGTGGGTGGTAGCCTATGAGCGGCTTTAAAGGTATGCATATTCTGTTTATGTTTTTTATTCTATTTTCAGCTTTAAAGTTGTGCAGAAGATCTGTTTAGTTACAGTGATTCAATCATAGCAAGGTCCACATTCACTCTCAGTCTTCACAAAAGAATAACTTCTTTCTTGGTTGATAAATAGGTTGAAAATGTACACTATATTATACATGTGTACTCTTTGTTAAATATATTCACATATAGCATGGATCATTGATAATATGTTTGAAGTATACTTCTCCATTTCAGTCTGAATAATGTTTGCACGAATTGAGCCTGCTCAGTTTGCGCGAAAACCGAGCCGGCTCAGTTCGCCTCAATTTGCGCAAACTGAGCCTCGCTTACGTGCTAAAACTGAACCGAGGCTCAAATCTTATATTGAATTTATCACTTCCGCAATTACACTTGTTATTTGTCAGTTTTGCAATTACACTTGTTATTTATCAGTTTTGCAAATACACTTATTATTTATCAGTTTTGCAATTTGTTATTTCTATAAAAATGAGTGCATTTACATTTTGTAGGCACTTGTGGAGGAGGAGGAAAAAAAAGAATTTGGAATGTAATGGCAATGAGAAAGCGAATATGTGTGATCTTGACAATGATCCTATCTCCAAAGTTTTTGGTTCTGATAAAAAGAAAAATTATTGTCGTGCAATTAGCTCCACTTCTTCCGTAAATCAAGTAAAGATGGTACAAGCTTCAAAAGCAATTGCCAATAAGAATAAAAAGGAAAATTTTCGTTAATGGTCTATGGAAGTACAAAATCAAGTTGCAAGTCAAGTGGCGAATCAAGTGTTAATCCAATTCAACGATGCTCTTAAATTTTCGTCAATGGTCTATGGAAGCACCGATTCACGATGCTCATCAAAACGGGCATTATAAGATTTGTGAATTTTCGGATGGAGGCTTTGTGGTATGGTCCACGTAACGCCTTCATAATATCTAAAATTCTATGTATCTTTAGTAAAACTTTGTATCGTTTTTTGTAATTTGAACTTGATATTATGGTATTTTGAAATTGGAAGCATTATGCAAAAGTGGCATTATTGAATTTGAAATATGGAAGTGTACCAAATACTTTTATTTGAATTGATATGTTGAATTATATATGTGATTGAAAATCATAGAAACATGTTATATAAGTGTTAGCAATTTATGTATGCCAACATTTATAAGAGTTAGTAGGATTATGATACTGACATTTATAAGTGTTACCATATATAATGGTTCCAACATTTATAAGTGTTAGCAATGAATATGTTTGTAACTCTTATAAGTGTTACCATATCTTATGGTTCCAACATTTATAAGCGTTAGCAATGAATATGTTTGTAACTCTTATAAGTGTTACCATATCTTATAGTTCTAACATTTATAAGTGTTAGCAATGAATATGTTTGTAACACTTATAAGTTTTAGCAATGGATATATTTGTAACACTTATAAGTGTTAGCAGTTACTCTGTTCGTAACACTTATAAGTGTTACAGGAAATTCCTCACAAGCCGTTGGTGACATTTAAAAGTGTTACAGAAATTATTTATAACACCTATACTTGTTGGGAATCCCCTGTTTTGGTGTAGAGATATTAAGGAATCGAGAACGAGGATATAGATAGAAACCTCGAAATTATGGGCCCACTATCGATATAATTAACCAGTTAAACTCTGGCATAAAGGCTTCGCAAAAATGTGTGTAAATGTCCTATCTGAGTTATGTAATTTGGAAATACTTCTTTGGCTCAATAGTAATGTCATGTGTAAACATTTACTAGGTTTAGGCTAGAATCACTAACCTGGTTAGGCATACAGCTTGGGTTGAACCAAATGGAATATATCTTTGTTATAGATTGTGTTGTGCATTTCTTAGTCACCAGCTGAACTTGTTCTGACCCCCGTCCTCATTATAACCTCCTGGTTTCATAGAGAAGGTCGGGTTCTCAGAGATATTTAAGTTTGGCTTCGGTTCTCGTTCTCTCTCATGCTCATTGTTGGCGAAGTGACTTACTTTGAAAAAGGTAGTTACTTGAGTTAATAGTAATATATCCTATCTTGTTTCCACTGTAAGTTATTTTATCGTACTCTAATTATGCTCATGCTCATTTATTGCAGGTACCAGATATACGCTATATGCCGGGATGAGTTCAAGTTTTGATTTTTGTCAAAATTTAGGTGCAGAAAAGTGTCGGGTGTTACATGCCCAAAACAGACGCCTATGTATATCAACTTAGATATCCAACTTTTGGGATATTGATTTTTCAGAGAGTGAATATTTTATCGATAGCGCTGTAAATTTTGTTCGAATATCCGACGTCCATTCATGATCGTGATCGAAATACATCCGTTCAAATCTGTCTGATTCTCATTTAAGACACGATTCAGGACAACAAAATTTATACAAGGAAAAATCACGTTTGATCCATGTTTATTCGAATTCGTCCAAATTTCTTGTAATTTGGTATATACTTGAGAGAAAATCTAATAAAAGATCCCCTGGTTCTGATGGTTTTCCAAACTTCTTCTATAAGAAATACTGGAACCTAATCAAACATGATGTTGTTAACATTTTCAAAGAATTCCATGCTTATACTTTGAGATTGGATGTGTTAGGTTATGCAAATGTTGTTTTGATACCCAAAAAGAAAGGAAATGTTTCTGCTGCGGACTTTCGACCGATAAGTCTTTTGAATAGCATCTTCAAATTGATCACTAAAGTTCTTGCGAACCGGTTGAAGGTGAAAATGGATGAACATATTGACAGATCGCAGATGGCATTTATTAAAGGACGATTTATTCTTGGTGGTGCAGTGCTTGTCCAGGAAGTCATTTCTCACAACGACAGACATAATATACCTTGTGCAATTTTAAAACTGGAGTTTGCGAAGGCTTTTGACACTGTTGATTGGAGATTCATAATGGATTTGCTTAAAGTCAGAGGTTTTCCTGCTAGATGGATGAGTTCGATTCACAGCATTTTAACTTCAAGTCGGTCAAATGTTTGTGTCAATGGTGTGGCTGGTAATACAATTGTCTCTAAACGTGGTTTGAGACAAGGTGACCCTCTCTCCCCTCTTCTTTTTGACTTGGCAGCGGACGTCTTCTGTTGGATTTTGCAGGTTGCAAGTTCTAACAATATTATCCAGAGCTTTGGAAGGGACCATATCATTTGGGGTATTAATTCCTTGCAATATGATGATGATACTATTATCTTCAGTAATCCAGAATGCAAATATATTGCTTCTCTAAAGTTTTTGCTTTATGCCTTTGAAAGTTTATCTGATTTAAAAATTAATTTTCATAAGAGTAGTGTTTACATTCTGGGTTGTAATGTTGATGTGAACAAGAGTTGTGTTGAGATGCTTAATTATAAGGCGGATTCATTTCCGCTCAATTATCTTGGGGCTTGCATTCAACCGAAAAGACTGATGAGGAGGGACTGGTAGCTTGTTATTGACAAAGTTGATCGAAGACTGGCGAGGTGAAAAGGGAATTGTCTTTCTAAGGTGGGAAAGCTTGTGCTGGTGAACTCAGTGCTCTCTGCTATTGTAACAACCCGGGGAATTTGCGATCCTGAGTAATCGACGTAAACTCAATGTCGACTATCCAAGCATTGAAAACACCGGATAGTCCACGAAAGAAATAAGAGGGTGAGAATAGTTAAGATAGAAACTTAGAATAGAAGAAGAAGAATATACATCATCATCAGAGTAACACGAAACTCACAGCAGAACGAACAATATATAATAGATACATAATTTTGAAATAAAACTAGTATACAGTAACATTATCAGAGTACAACACTTACAACACAGCGGAAATAACAATAGTTAAATAATCCTGAGGCCTCCTGCTCCAAGCTCTCAGTATATCTGTAAAATCCCAACTACTTGACTGCCTATACAAAATTGGGCACCCATGAGTTTAGGGGAAAAAAACTCCGGGCCAATCATCGGACTGGCATGAGTAAACAATATAAACAGTTTGAGAAAATAAACGATATCTCATAAGACCACGCCGTATAACACGGAACGGTTCTTTCCCTTATGATAATCTAAAACACTTGGTCCAGCATTCAAAAAACTTTTGAAAGGAACAATAATCTTTATATCAAACTCATTTGATATTATAATAATGTCTATCAACCACAATATAATAATCATCTAGCAGAGCGCTTTCATCTCACGTTCCACATACATAATATATAATCAAAAACCGTGGGTGCTTATTGGGTAACGGATTCCAACTGGCAAGGTATTGGACCACCTTCCGACAGTGTATCTCTAGAGAGGAATACATCGGGTTCAACAAGAACATCTTGTAACCTAGGCTAAACATGACCGGTCACTCATTTCGCTTGAGTGTACCGAATGTATTATCACCAACGGTTGGGATCAACAACCGCTTCCCGAAAGGGACAGCATCGAAATAGATTATAGAAGTAAATGGAATTTCTATAGATCAGGTGACAATACACCCTAATTGGCAGCTAACCACTTAACCATGCGACTAACCCGATTTTATACCATTTCCAGTTATGAGGCTAGAGTCCATAACATATCATTTACAAACCACATTTCATTCACTTTGAATGTCACACGTCATACCCACTAAATCACAAATTGATTTCTGCAAACATATCACGGGTAAATAGCTAAAAGAAACGAATTCCTCCGTCACCAAACGTAAATACGTTTGAAGAGATCAACTTACGCGATCTGTTAAATATACTCCGTCAGACATTCTTCCATACAAGTAGTCCTGGGACTGGACAGACCGAAGGTACTATTCTGTAAATCCATCTTAGGCAGTTTCTACCTAGGATTTAGTGAATAGCCCTTGCATAACTCTGTCTTCAATTATCTTCATCATATTTGATCGCAACGCTAATGCCATACGGAGTGGTTTTCAGATAATATATCTGATCCCGGCCTATCCGTATTGACAACGGAAAAATGGTCAAAAACTTTGATAGTCGGTGATTTAACTATCAAAGAAAAACATGTGTGCAAACAACGATATTATTTCCAGATGAAAATTCTATCGATCAATCATCAATCAATATTTATTCATTTCCCCATTTCTCGTTTCCATATATTCATCAAATCCTTATTTTCTAATTTTGGAAAATATACGTTATTAACTTTGGAAAGCGTTTCCATTTCTGATTCACGCATCACTATCTTCTCACATATATCAATCTCTAACTTTAAACTAGTAAGAGAACAACCCCCTACGTATTAACCCCGAAGGCAGAAACCAACATCAAATCAATACCCAGACAGCTGTTTAACTTAACTAATCTCCAGTCAGTTTCTAATTCCTTTAACTCCATTTTAATTCCTATTTCAAACCCTATTTCCTTTATAAATATTTATTAGCAAAATATTGACTTAAATCCTTTATTCACATTAAATGTAAATAATATTTCTTCTTTGCAATCAAAACAATTTGATTTCGTATTTAAAACAATATCCCAAATCTAATTTCTATTTATACTTCTATTTATTTTCTAAACAAATATTCCTTTTATACTTCTATTTACTTTCTATATATATAATCCTTTTATAAAATTCTTTGATTTTATAAATATTTCCTTTTATAAAATTCTTTGATTTTATAAATATATTATTTTTAATTTACACTTTGGAAATTCCCTTTTCACATTCCGGTATTTCTTATGGTATATAAAATACCAAATAACCATGATCAACATCATCTACATACCCATAACCAATCACAGATTATATATCACATCATATATCATAATATATGAAAACAAATAGTATCATAAATATTGAGTAATCCAGTTGGATCCCTCCAACCTATTTTCCTGCATTCACATATGTTAAACAATATAAATAACATCGAATTCATTTCAATATGAAATATTCTGATAAACACAATCAGTATTTGATTAACGATTTATATATGTATGTCGTTATCTACAATTTCAACCACTAAATCAGCAATTCAACCAAACAATCAACACATAGGAATTAATCATCATTTATCAACACTAGATTAAATTTATAAAAATATAAACCGTACAGAGTTAGTGAGATTTACTCACATTGGATGGTCATCGTTAAATAACAATAATTGTCGTTTGATTCAGACAGACAATTTATTTTGCTATAAATTGTAACGAGCTCCAATTCACTCCCAGTCAGTTCCATTGGGTAGCCACCGTCCATACGATCCCAACGGATCCAAATTTGCACAATTCTGATTACATATGTACCAGATATTCAATTTATAAATTTGTACATTGTTTTAAATTAAATTAACTATTTTACTGGGCCTTACCATTTTGTTTTCTCAGCCCAATATAATTCTGACCCGCGTACTATAGACCTTCCTCCTCGAATGCAAATAATAGTGCTCCAGTATAATCGTTTCCATAGCCAAATTTCCACACCACCCCTTTTTCTTTTACTTTTCTTTTTATTTCTAACCTTTTTGTTTGGGCCTTCCATTTACATTTGGAACCAGCCCACGGGAATGAAACAACCCGCCCAACTGTTGTCTTCTTCTCCCACTTTTGGTTTGCTCCCTCAGACAATTGCGAACCCACTTCTATAGCCATTACCGCCCCTTCTACCCCATCATCCTCCTTCTTTTCTTAATTAAAAATCAAACTAAAATTACCAGAACTCCTCTCATCAAATCCTTACATTCCACGCGTTATAAACTATACGCTCATCTTCTCCCTCACAACATACTCAGGAACCGCTCTTGGACAGACATTGCCACTTCTTCATGTCCCCATATCTCCTCCATTACACTATGAAATTCAAAATTAAAATCACCTTTAATCTTCTCATCCAGAACTCTCCATCCTTATACAACTTTGCTCAACTTCGCACCTTTCTTTGGAGCTGCGTTCTTCCGCTCCTTCGCAGGCCTGCAATAAAACCTCCGAACAAAAAAATGGCGACTACCCCCAACACTTTGCAAAACACTCCCAAATCATCCTCTCATTCCAATTACAACATAGAACACCTCCTGCATCTCCCGTCCAGCTCCCCCTAGAACGCGACATATGCTTCGTCACGCACTATTCAGAAGAGACATCGACTCAACAAATGGTTCGATTAAAAAAAAATTACTAGATCGAAGCTGAAGATCTTATGAGGCCAACGGGCCAAACGGCTTTTGATTTCGTTTGAAATTTGATTTTAGAAAATTTCTTGAAGCTTATTCTTCACGTTGAGGTAAAGAATAGTGGCGGCTGCATGTTTGACTTTGAAATGAGGATGCTTTAGGGTTAAGGTATGTGTAGTAAATATAGAGAGATTTAAATTGTTTTTTATTAGTTTATTATATTCCATTTTAATCAATCGCTGCTTGTATTTATCAATTTAAAGTTCGTATGATGACATACGACATCCAAAAATCATGAAAATGGACATGCAGCTACTGTTCGACATTACGGACCCAACGAAAATGGTTTCGTCGAATTTCGAGTCTGTTTGCTCATACAACGTATTTTTAAAGTCAAATTATCGATTGTTTTTCACATTAAAATTCCGTACGGCCACATACTGACTCCAAAAATCATGGAAATTGATATCTAGCAAAAATTTAATATTCCAGATCCAACAAATTAGTTTCGCTGAAAACGGACGTCATTTGCAAAACTAGCTATTTTTAAAGCTCTAAATAAACCCATTTAAATATTAAAAATAATTAAATTAAATATTTATAAACAAGTATTATCGTATATGTCCACATAGAATATTATCTAACTGCACAATATTCCTATCTGAATTTATAACTTGACATTTCAAATCCAAATTAAATCAGTATTTAATTCATATTGAAAATCCATTTATAATATAAATAAATCGTTATAAATTATAAAGGAACTCCGTAGTGACTTTTCGAAAATTTGATTTGGACACACGTACAATCTACACGACGAAATCTCGATTTTTCTCTTCCATTAGAAAAATATACTTCACCATCTCCGAACTTTTCTTGTTTCACAGAAATCCGGCTTAAAACGGGTTTTGTATATTCGTTTAAAGTTCGAATCGCCAAATTACGAACTGCCACGCCATTTCGAGCTCGATTTTAATTATAATATAATTATACGCTCAACTGTCGTTTATACAACATATTTGATAATATAATTCAACTCTAAACTGAATTATATATTATAAATGATCCAATTCACACAATATTGTGAATTTCAATATTTCCGACTATTTCGGAAATTAAATATATTATTTATATTAATTAAATATTCAATATTATTTAATTCTGGTCATTTTAAATTACCAAACCATTATTTAAATAATTAAATAATTTATTTAAAATACTGTAAAAATACCGGTCGTTACAGCTATCCCACTGTACTAGTTATCTTTTTACTCATGTCCTGGATGGGTGATTGAGAAGATCGATGTTTTTCGATGAAATTTCTTCTGGACTGGCACGAAGGATACTCGCAAAGTTATCCGTCTTGTTTCTTAGGATCAGGCATGTAAATCCAAAAGCCAAGGAGGATTAGGTGTTTTAAACTTGCGAAACATGAACTCGACCTTACTTTGCAAATGGTTATGGACTATGTTAAGTGATAAAAAAGTTTTCTGGAAAGAATGGATTATCAACAATTGTTATGGAGGTACATTTGATTGAAATGCGGATGTTTCTCACTGCTCATCTTTCTGGCGTGGCGTCATGAGAAATGTTCATTGGATTAAGATTGGTGCGAGTATTGTTATAAAAAGTGGATGTAATGCTTCCTTTTGGTTTGATACTTGGTTGCTTCCTATTCCACTGCGAATTGAGTTTGATGATTTATTTGATATTGCATGCAGTCAACATTTCACAGTCAACCAAATGTATAATATGGATGTCGTTTCATTTCGGTGGAGGCTGAATTTTTGTAGACTTGTGACCGAAAGCGCTTTAATTCAGCTGTGTTGTCTGGCTAGATTACTTGAGGACATATAGCTCTCTGATGATGGGGACGATGAATTTAGTTGGAGGCTTCAAGGAAATAACACAACGTTTCATGTTGGTCAACTTTATAAGATGATGAATTTTGCAGGAAGGGGATATATTGGTTTCGAAAGTATGTGGAGCTTTAAGGTGGTGCCTACCAAAGTTAAAATTTATATGTAGACGATCATGCATAATAGGCTTAACACGGTGAGCAGATTTCATCAAAAAGGAGTTCATGTTGCTGGTGGCTATGTTTTTTGTGATGAAGATGATGAGAATTACTTGCACTTGTTCATTGGGTGTGACTTAGCGTTCTATGTCTGGACGAAATGTCTTGTTAGCCTTAATATTAGCCTAGACTGGTCTGACTTCATCACTGACCAATTCCATTTTTGGCACACCATTTTTTGTTCTCTCCCTGATACACCCATGCGTCACATTTTTACTGCTTTGAATTTTGCTTATGTTTAGATTCTTTGGCATGAGAGACACTCTAGAAAATTTAAATGTAAAATGAAACCGCCAAAAACTGTTATTTACTGTATTCTCAAATTTGTTTCTTCATGGTCAGGCGGCAGCAATGAAGTACAGTTCGTAGACATTATCGGTGCAAGGGTCATGGACAGAGCTCGTAGCAGACAAGGTTAACAGAGTGGGTTCAGCTTGTTAGTCTCTACTTGTATATATTATGTATTTCTTTTTGACTACTGTACTATCGTGCCTATGTGCATGTGATATTTTTTGGGTTGTGTATATTCTTGTAAATACACGCATGCTGCGAACTACTATGTATTAGTCTAGTATGGTTAATGAAGTAAGGCGTGAATCACTCGATTCACCACCTTTTGCATCAAAAAAAAAAAAAAAAAAAAAAAATCTAATAAAAGATACAAAATGTGATATAAATAGTTATGTCCGACCGGATCTGCTCGTTTCCGTATCCAAACAGCATATGTCCGTATCAATTTTATTTTATTTAAAACACGAACTAGGACAAAAAAATTGATCCAAGAAAAAATTTCGTTCGATCAGTGTTCAATACGACCTTTTTAGGACAGAAGCTGAGCATATCTTCGTCCGATTCGATCTGACCAATATTCCTAAAATGAGACGTCATACGCTGGACAATTGATAAAACCAGTGTTTTCTTAACCCGACCCTGTCGCGGTGCGACCTCGAATAACCTTGAATCTTGGACCATTACGGCATGGAACTTAGTTAGACCTCATTCGTGCATGAACCATGGTCGAACCTTAAAACAAGTGGTCCAACCATCAATTTTACAAGGTTGAACCACGGTTTTTTCTCTACTTCTCATTGTGTAACTTTTTTTATTTATTATTTCATGTTTATATTGTTTGAAAATAACAACTAAAATATTTTAAAAATCATAACTGTTCCAACATTTAAACCGTAAACTTCACCACTTCGTTCAAGTGGAAAATAGGCTGAAGGACAAATTTAATCAAAATTTTTGATGAAAATATACAAAATTTGAAACTTAGCCAATATGACAAATTTTTGTATAAAAGAGAAATTGATAGTGGACTCCATGAATTCCACTTTTGCACTAAAAGTTGTTCATCTTCCTAAAAATCAAACTTTGTATATTCTTCATCAAAATTTTGGCTAAGTTTGTCATTTAAAAAAAAAAATCTCGTTCTAAAAAACATATCTGTTTAATTATGTACTTCATATTTAATTATATCATGAAATCTATTAACGTTACTGAATAAATAGATGATTTTCAAAATTTTATTATTCATTTGTTTGAGTAAGTACAGAACTGGACTTTTCACATTTGAAGTATTAACAAACATTTTTTTACGGTTCGATCGGTCAAATCTTCAAAACCTCATATTCTGAGTCCTCATGGTTCGACGGGCTATCGAAACATTGGATAAGACTCTGCTCTTAAGCACTGATGTAAACACACGTTGGATTTTGAGCAGCGTGTGGACATAAATCAATGAAGTTAACCATACGCCTTTCTTTACAATTTATCATAGAAACAGTTTTCGTTCTTAAACCCTTTATAAATAGCGGATTCACAATTTATTTATCATCACATAAAATATTAAACGGTAGTGAACTATGGATTCAAATCAACAACCTCTCCATGTCGTCATCTTCCCATTCCTTGCTCAAGGCCACATCATACCTACCATGGACTTATCCAAACTCTTCGCTTCTCACGGAGCAAAGGTCACCGTGCTCACCACCAAAGGCAACCTCTCCAGCTTCCATCCTCCATTAACTCGTGCTAACGAGCTCTCTGCTTACCTCCAACCCATCCAAATCTCCCTCATCCCTTTCCCTTCTGTCTCCGGCTTGCCTAAAAACTGTGAGAACATGGCTGTCGTTCCTCAACACCTCAAATCCAACTTCTTCGAAGCTATGGCCTTGCTTCAACAACCCTTCTTCGACTTCCTAAAACAAACAAACCCAGACTGCGTGGTGGCCAGCCTATTCCTTTCGTGGATCCACAACGTCTCCTCCGAGCTCAACATCCCCAGCTTGGACTTCCACGGCTCCAACTTCGCTTCCGATTGCATGTCCCACACCGTCGAACGCCACAACCTCCTCGGCAGTTCCCCTACAGAAACCGTGCTCCTACCAGATCTCCCTCACAGAATAGAGATGCGTGAAGCTTTGATCCCTGATTTCAAAAAGCTCACTCCTTTTGTTTTTAACTTACTTGTAAAGCGAAAAGAAGCTGAAAAACTCAGCCATGGCTTGATAGTCAATAGCTTCTACGAGCTCGAACCTGGTTACGTTGACTACTTCAGAAACGTCATGGGAAAAAAAAAGCTTGGCACGTCGGTCCCTTGCTGCTTAACGATAAGAATGTGAACACATTCGACAGAGGGAGTAAATCTGCCATAGATGAAACTTCGTGTTTGAGTTGGCTAGAGAAGAAGAGTACGGGTTCGGTATTGTACGTCTGTTTTGGGAGTGCGAGTTCCTTCACTACAAGGCAGCTGCGTGAGATTGCTGTAGGGCTGGAAGGCTCAGGGCATGCGTTCGTTTGGGTGGTCAGAGACCATGCAGATGATTAGTGGATGCCGGAGGGATACGATGAGAGAATCCAAGGGAGAGGGCTGATCATCAAAGGGTGGGCACCACAGATGATGATACTGAATCATGAAGCGGTCGGAGGGTATTTGACCCACTGTGGATGGAATTCGAGTCTAGAAGGGATAAGCGTAGGGCTGCCCTTCGCGACATGGCCTTTGTTTGCGGAGCAGACTTACAATGAACGGCTGATTGTGGATGTGCTTAAAATTGGGGTGGAGGTTGGAGTGAAGGAGTATTCGTTTGAGCCTGAACAGAGGACCGTGATTGAATCAGGAAGTGTAGAGGCGGCAGTGAAGAAGCTGATGGGTGCTGATGAAGAAGCGGAAGAGAGGAGGAGGCGAGCAAAGGAGCTGGCAGCCATGGCGAGGAAGGCGGTGGAGGAAGGTGGGTCGTCTTATGAGTCAATGAGGGGTTTGATTCGAGAGTTGGAGGGTATTCGCGATAGAAGAAGAAATGGATGAAGGTCTTGGATTGATAACCGTGCAGACGATATAAATTTTTTTGTCTTGCGCGACCTCCGTACAAATGCCGGCACTCTGCTAAGTACATTGTACCCGTGTTACCTCACAACGGCTGGAAAACCGATGGTTAAAATATTCAATATGAAAAATAAAATTATTTGTTAAAACCTATTTTTAATCAGATTTTAATGAAAAATTATATCCTAGTTTAAGAGAAAATGGAAGTGATTGAAAAAAATGAAAATCCAATTAAACTGAATATCACATGTAAATCAGCCTAAGATTAAAAATATGTTATCAATATATTGATTTGAATCAATCACAAATCACATACATACATTTTTATTATATATTAGGTAGGATCAGTAAACTTGTTTTGGTCATATGAACATCCTAATCTTAAAAACATGTGTATCTTAGTGCTCATAAGCAATCCTTATAATTTACCATGAACTTGGCTCAGCATCATCTAACCAACAACTAGAATACCCAAAGGCAAATGAGGTTATATATCAACCCGTACTTATCTAGATTATGAGGTATACATCAACCCAACTTCCAAAAATTAAACCCTACAAAGTTCCGTAGATTATATTTTGTTTATTATATATCATGTAAATTCTAAACTGGCTCTACAGCCTTAAGCATATGCCTAGTTTGGCTTCAGAAATGAAAAGGTAGCAATATAATATACCTTTGAAACTGACATAAATATCAATTATTAAGATTTCCATTAGATTTTGTCTTAAAACTAATGGGGAAGAACTGATTTGTGGAACCAATCCACCAAATTGAACTTCCCAACTTCGGATTGCATTGTAAATAAACCAAATGAAAACAATGCACAAACTTGTAGTAAACGAATATTTTTTGAGTGACACAAATCTGTGACCATAAACTATATTTCCAGGGAAATATAGTTCAGAGAAACAACTTACACACATTTATATCCAATAATGTAAAAAAAAAAAAAAAAAAAAAAAAAAAAAAAAAAAAAAAACATTTACCACTTCAAACATGCATAAGTGATACATGTACGAACTATTAAACACAAATTTAATAAAAAAAAGCCTTTATATATATAATAGTTTTACAAATGTTTAAGTTCCAGTCAAACTATTTTTATTTGTCACATTTTAATAATTTAATATTTTTAGTTTAAATCCAAAGTTGTTTTCTTTATTCATATTTAATTTTTAACTAATTTAATAGTTGCCTAAAAGGGCACGATTTTGGAAGCTTCTTTGTTCATGGTTGAATTGTTGAGTTTTCTAGTGATATTGAAGGCTAGTTTGATGATGAAGAGGGTGTTGTGGTGACATGTTGAAACAGGAGTGAGTATTTGGGAAAGAAATGACGTGAATTCAAAATCAATAAAAAATTCGATGAAACTGGATGACAATTGCATAGAATATTGTGCATTTATAAGCTTTTGTCTATAAAATTTGCTAAGAAAGATGGCACTGGTTCAAAATGCATATACATGAATAGTTTATATATCAAATTGATATTGTGCGGAATGACAAGATGAGTCGGATATGATGGTTGTGATCGAGTTAACAAGGATTAAAAGCTGAAGAAAAATTACAAGAAAATGGCATGAATTTAATAGTAGAATATTGCAGGAAGAAACAAAAGAATCAAAGAACAAGAACTGGATATAAATTGCAAAGATTTAAGTGCAGGAACAATTAAGATAACAAGAAACAGTAATTGCTGAAATGAACAAGAAGTCAGAAAAAAACAATTTGAAGTAAAACGATAACAAGAATGAATGGAACGTACTGAACAAAAAAAAGGAAATTTGCAGGAATGTAATAACAGGAATTAAGGACTAATAAGCTAAGAACTACTAAGAACTGGAATTAAAAGCTGAAATAAAATGATGAAAAGAAAGTACTACAGCAAGCAACAAAAATGAATAATTGCTTCAGTAGTTTAGAGTATTTTTCACACCTACAAATGACCATTGCATGATTATTTATACACAAACCCATGCTTTGGCACACAAGACTCATTCAACTAATACTGAAGTAATCCAACTACAGCCCAGACTCCAACGATTACAAGCCCAACAAAAACTTCACATACATTGTAACAAAAACTGCGCCTACATTCAGTAATACAAAAACTGCGCACAAAACTCTTAATGGATCATTTGTGCACGTGCACACGTTGACACAAGCATTTATCTCTCATCATAGGCACGGATGTGTTCATCCCAATATTGTGGGATCGTTCGAACACCTTCTTCTTAATCTGGGCTATCAAAACTAGGGTGTTACATTGCCTGAAAGGATGGCTCATCTATCGAAGTATGAGGCCAATTCATCATGCTAGACTATTGATTATCTTGCACATATCTTTGACTTCACAGCGTCGGTACCAATAACGGTCCATTTTGGATCCTCGAAAGCACCCTAAATCAATGTAATAAGAAATCAACGTGGAAATTAATACCACAAAATGGAGAAGAATAGTTTGACGAGTTGAAAGTAATTGCCTTTGCTTGTGGCTTGCGCATGCATGCACTGTGATCTGATAATCGTCTGTGGTAGCTTTGCTTTTTATGGTCGAACTCCAGCAAACCTTAAACCATGATAAATTCAAGCTCACACACTACGCCAATTTATACATATATGCTATTAGTTAGTACAACATTTTTCCACCGATGGGTGAAAAGTTTGTGGCATACGCTTCTATTTGCTGTTCAAATTCATTTCTACTCTACCCTTATATTTGTTTGTGTCAATCAAAATGTAGAACAAATAATTAAATAACATATTACAGTGTATACATTGGATGACATATAATGATGAATGATTAGGTCAAATAATTTAAATAACATATTATCAATCAAAATGTTAAGGAGTGGAGTATGTTAAGAGCATCCGATTTCCACTTATTCTTGAATGATTAGATCAAATAATTTAAGCATCAGATTTCCCGTTTAGCTAATGAACCGTATACATTGGAATTAGATGACATACATATAATAATGAACAATGACTGTTTTACAAAGCTGGAAATGGAAGGGAAGTGTAATAAGGCTTTAGAAGCCATTTATGTTGAGCTTGTTCAAGCTGAGCAACTTTGATTCGACTAGATTCAAGTTGCTACACATAAGCCTATTAAAATATCTTTCCCAGTGTTAGATGTACATGCAGAAATATATGAATAGCTTTATTAATACAAGAACCACCAAGAGTGCTACTTACCTTCCTTTGAAGTCTGCTCTTTTTTTGTGCCTCTCGATTCTGAGCTAAGCGTCTTAATGTCTGCAGTCACAAAAATAGCATTTATCTCTCATGACAACCTAATCAAGTTTTTTCTTATAGTAATGATCTTATTGGCAAAAAAGTTACTACTGTCTAAAAATTCGAATATTTTGACCAAAAAAAGCTAAACTTTACTATTGTGGTAAACCACATAACTTTACTATTGCGATCAAAAGCTTCTATGTTTCGTAATTCATTAGTATTAGGGAATCTGTTAAATGAGAACGATCAAATTTCATATCCAGCATAATAGTTACCAAAAAAGATGCATAAACATTTAAAGGAAAGTAAGACCTTGCTTTCAATTAATACGTCATTACTCAAGAACATATTGTAAATCTATAATCCAGATTTGGGTTTAGTGTACATAGTGAAGCATATAATCAAGCAATTTACCGAGTTAATTAGAAGATGGACAGAGCAGTTTAGCAATTAGCAAATAGAACTAGAAGCATTGATTGTTTAACCATTTGGGAACATGAATTCATTTGTATATTCATGGAATGATTGCAGGCCCATAGACGTTCTTTTTTCTTAAATTGTTCATTGTATCAAATATTAGTAATTTTAACATCAGTATTCAACGCCGATTTCCATAAATAAATAAAAAATCTACTATACCCTGTGAGGAATATTCTCTTCGACACTGCTAACAAATTGATCTTTTCTGATAGGACCTATAATGTTAACCGGCCTTTTGGTCCGGTCACCAAAAGTACTCAAGACACGCTCGACTCAACATATCGCGTGATATTACAGCCCGGAGGTGTCGCCAATATCATCCGGAGGCCAGTATCAGAAGACTCGAGTCTGACCACTAGTAGGATGTCGCATCTCACGGATGCAACCTCCATCAGTATCCGTTCGCATCCGAGCCGAAGGCGAGCCGTCAAGCGGGTCCGGGCGCAGCGCCGTTGGGGGTCCGAGGCCCCACGGTCCCGGCGGCAATCGACCTAGCCGGTTAGATCGAAATTGTGGGCACCGCCCGATTCATCCGATTTTCTCCATGCCGGAAGCTCAAATTCCTTCACTTCGGACCAGCTAAATGATAGATTCCTTCACTTCGTGCTGAGGAGCTTCGACGCCCCAAAAGAACCAGCATACCACGCCAATGAACCTCAGCCACGTCCTCTCCAAACAAACTTCGCACCCTGCCAAGATGCGAAATTTCGTACGTCCTAGGTACGAAATTTCATACCTTATAAGGTGCGAAATTTCGTACCTCCTAAGTACGAAATTTCGTACCTTGAAGGTGTGAGATTTCGTACCTTGAAGGTGCGAAATTTCGTACCTAGCAGGTACGAAATTTTGTACCTGGGAGGTGCGAAATTTTACACCTAGCAGGTGCGAAATTTCATACCTCCACCCAGGTACGAATTTTCCGTGGCCGACAGCTGGAGGTGCAAATTTCCTGAAGATGGTCCCGTTTCTACCTACTCCTATCTAACCACTTCCTATAAATACCCCATTACCTCACACTTCAAATGGGAGAGATTCTTGGGCTTTGAGACCTCCATAAAGATTCATTAATTGCATCTCCTCTTTGAGGAAGAAGAAGGGCAAATTTGTCCATTTTACTATTTCTTGCAAATATGACTATTGTAGCTTCATATATCATAGTCAATGAATGTAATGAGAGGATCTCAACCTTGTAATCTTTCAAGTGATCAATAAAATTCCTACAACTCTTCAAAGTGGACGTAGGCCCTCCCTGAGGCCGAACCACTATAAATCTCTTTTGTTATTTACTGTTTATGTTCTATAATATGTTCTTGTCTATGCGACCATATTTATAATTCCTAGTAATTAGGAATCTTTGGTGTTTGCGACATTTTTTGCCGTTAACATATAACAAATTGAAACTAATGAAGTACAATCTTTTCAATTTTCGCAGCATGATTAGCTAGTGACTGCTGAAGGAATATTCTGGAAAATGATTGGATATTAGATAAGAATAGTTACCTAGAGCATCTTAAAAGTTTCATGCTCAAGATCTGCATGCAGCCAATTCTCAACTTGGTAATTTAAACAATCCAGCTGAAAATCTACGGAAAGAATACGAGCCCGTTTGTCGCTGTATGAATCCAAGAATACTAAAACCTTCGGACCTAGTAGCTTCCAGCCTCCTTGCATTGGACGAGTTTTTCCAATTCTCTAGAGTCCAAGTAAAAGCATCAAGTAACTTTAACTTAATGTATGTTTATATGACGGAAACTGATATGAGATTTAACAGGAAATAAAAGATGGAAAAAAAATGAAGAAACAACAATCATCCGCAATAATCATATTTCCCAGTGTTCAGACGGTATTAAATTATTACAAGACTATAACACTAATGAGCCTCAAATCCACTCGTTATTGCTTAAAAAAAATTATTTTATTCACAAGAGATTTTATCTGTACTATGTCACATACTAAGCTAAGTTTTACATTTAAGGTATCCAATTTTCTCCATAAAAAAAAAAGTAAAATATTTTGACCTCGACATTCAAACGTCTAGACACTGCATTTTCAATGCATAAGATAGTAAGCCTTGGCATGTTTTTCATTTCATATTCTTTGCATATCATTTGAGTGTGTATGCGGATACTTTATTGTTTAATATCAAAACATGCTTAAATCAAATTTTCTCCATTTCAAATTAGCCCCATAAATTAGTTCCTCCAACTTTGAATTGATAAAGTTTTCTGGATTAAATGAAAGGAAAATATTGACAATGACGGCTAATCCAGACAATGTAATATACCATGTATTCAACACATTAACCAAACAAGCGAACATTCTAATATGGCAAGCCAGTTTGTCTATGCAGTAAAAGTAGGAAACAAGTAGTGACAGAGCTATTATAAATGCAAGTGCCTATAACATGTAGTGACAGAGCTATTATAAGCAACAACATGATTTTTCATCAGATAATTGATCTAAATGCATCATTTTCAACGTCAGATACTTAAAATGTGATGATGTCAGCTTGCACATTATCTTTTGTGAAATGCAAAGTAATAAAAGTTCATGCTTCAAATCAAACTTTGTCAATGAAATGCTTTCCAGATGGTGCACAGTCTCTTATCCAAGTTTTAATGCCTAAGACAGTTAGATGCGAAGTAGCAGTGTTATTAAAAATCTTCAAAGCTCACTATTTGAATTTTGTTTTAATATGAATCTCTAGGTATGAACGGATTCTCAAACTCCATTTCCAAATGCAATCAAAAGTGCAACCTATATAGATTGCTCCATCCACGATACACAAATTAAGATGGAACAAAGAAAAAGAATCTTAACGTTAAAATGTAGAAGCTCAAACATCAAAATCAATTTAAAAATATAACTAATATTATTGAAAGAAAAGGAAAAAATGATTTTTTACCCTATGTTTATGTCAGTCAGTATTCTACATATGAAAATTTCTGGCAAACAAGCATGAGTATGCATTAGAACGTAAACTATTTGAATCTGTCATTTATGATGTGAATCATGTTTCTATCTAAACCGTTCCCTTTCCGATCTATATTTGAGTACAATTTTGAAAAGCTTGTTGTGTGTGTTGAAACAAATAAAATATGAACATTAGGCACTTACCCATCAGGAAAATGATAACCTTTGCCTGGTTCCAGGTAATCTAATCCTACTTTGTGCGTACAAATATCCCATAAGTGCCCAGGTGAGTAGAGTCTGTGATATATGACACCGAAAGCTCAAGATAAGAGACAAAATATACTAATAATTTTGAAAATGAACACAATGATTGAAGTATGAATATACTGACACGATCAAGATTTATATAGAAAAAACTGACGATTTTTCTACAATTTATGAATCAGTGCAGATGTTTAGATATAGGTATTTTGAAGATGACAAGAAAAACACAATTCAAAATGAGGGAAAACAATAAGTATATTGAGTACCTGAAAGTTAATCACCGTATGTTAAAGGCATGATACTGACGATTGTTGCACATAAGTAACTTCAAATGGTTGGTCGACGCTGTTAGATAAAGGCGATACATTTAAATCAAATGTACTCTTGGTGCCTGCATTGTATACATATATAAGATATCATATTTTGTCAATTAATAAAAAAATTTAATTTATAGATTTTGGAAAGATGCATTACTTATTCTGGAAGAAAGAGCACAAAAATTATTTTGAGAAGAAATAGTTGGTTGTTTTGAAAGACTACCTTGAGTAATAGATTCTGTAGGCGCAGCTTCTTGCATATGGCTGATATGATTCTCAAATTGTTGATGCTAATTAGTAGGCAGAAGCCATGCATCTAGAGCAATATGATTCATATTATGTGTATGAAAAAAGTAAAATAAAAATTGTTCTATTTGACAAAAATACCTTATGATTAGTTAACTCCAATGTGGACACCTGTGTAGTATCAACATGATGCCCGAATGTTTTCTTATCATTGTCAGGTGAAGGCGTAACATTCCAATCAATATGAATCAATTTTAATGTTATGTTTTTCTGCACATGCAAAAAATAAATTAAAAATTTGTACACATAAAATAGTTAAAAAAATGATTTTTGTTTTCAGGTGCAGCTACAACCTTCAGAGTAGCTATCTTTGTGTAACCATGGCATCATGATTTCGATCTTCAACTCCTAGTTTTACTTTTTTTACTCTTTAAATTAATCAACTTAAACGGTGGTGCATCAAATTTAAAAAAATAACAGGCAATATAAGCAAACCTTATGATTCACATTAGGTGTATGATTAAAGTATAAAAAATTGGTCAATTTAACAAAAATACTTCATGATTTGTTAACTCCAATGTGGATACCTGTGCAGAATCAACATGATGCTTGAATGTTTGGTCATCACTGTCAGGTAAAGGCATAACATTCAAATCAATACGAACCATTGTTGATGTTATATTTTTCTGCACATGCAAAAAATTATGTACAAATAATTAATTAAATAGGAATAACTAAAATTAAATAAAATAAAAATTATGTACACATAAAATAATTAAAAATAGTAATACCCATTGTTTGATGAGGTATTTCTAATTATATAAACATAAAATGTTGTTCATGGTTTCGAAGTATGCAGATATCTTTTCGATCTAAGTGACAATGATAGTAATAATTTTTTGTTCCCGTGCTTGTTTCAAATCAAGCAAGTACTTCTACATAATCTCAGCATATATGTAATGGTTAAAAATATGGCTACATCAATTTCAATTACTGTACATTGTAATTCTCAAGACAATTACATAAAGTAGATAACTACGAAAAAAGATTACAAGTGAAGATTTATATAACATTTAGATGTATGAATATCATAATAATCAACTATAGCTCAATCTTAGTTTGTTTTATTAGTGGTACACACAATCTATTTGTGACATTCTATAATACCTAATCACTTTATGTCACCGTATACAAAGCGAACAAGCTCCAAATTTTAATGATTTCATTATCGATATAGTATACATTGTACATATGCACATAGCGATGCAATGGAAAGAAATAAGATGCATAATTTTAAACAATATAAGTAACTCCAAAAAAAAATTTTGTCACTAGATTGGTAGATGTAAGACATATTTATATGTAGAGATTCAGCTATATTCAAAGTAGGAAGAAGCCCGAAGCTGCTTAAAGTACGATGGCACTGCTAGAAGCAAGTCAGATGCTATATATTCCAATAAATAGATGCTAACTTCAGGATGCTAAAACATAGGGAATAAACTACATAATTTTAAAAAATAATCTGGCCTTACAATATCACACGCTAATAATGTGGAAAAACATAAATCTTTCCTTGAGTTATGGATCCACAAATGAATCGTATTCCTATAGTTAGAAGCATTACAATCGTAATCTTAAATTTTGACATTTGAACCTTTTGAATGTGCTGATTAAACCCGGTTTCAAAATGTGCTGATTAAACCCAGTTTCAATCTAAAGTTCAAATATTATGATTTATGATTTGAAATAAAAAAGAGGCAAAATACATTTAACTTGAAATTGGAAATCACCACAACTATTTTCAAATAATCATACCTAGAGGATCGAAAGCGAATTTCTTGCTGAATCTGTGTTTATTTGGATCAATCGATTAGAGGAAGAAAAGGAGAAGAAAGAAGGGATAAGAGGAGGAGGCAGTAAAAATGGTGAGGAAATAGAATGCTTTTGAGCGAGAGATGAAATCGGATAATAGGGAAATATGATATTGCGATTTTCTAGAGAAGTAAGAATCGGAAGAGATGAAGATTGAGAAATTTTCGCATGAGATTATTTAGCCGATTATTATTGGCTTCGGAGAGTTTTATTTTGACCCTCTTACAGTAGGGAAACCTCTCTAACGGTCGGTTTGATTACATTCCTTCCTATCACACCATCGTCAAACTTGTCAAGTTCCAGCCTATCAGTAAGAAGTGGTCCTTAGAGCATCTTCAACAGTTTGTTTGTTAAATATTACAATTCCGCTGATTACAGAATGTAATTTGAGCCGTTTGTCAATATAATTCAGTCTTGGGCGCCTGTTAAACAGGCGCCCTACCTTTTTTTTTGAGGCACCCAAAGGCCAAGCGCCTGTTCAACAGGCTCCCCAAAAAAAGGGGACCCACCCCATTCCCATATGAATTGTTTCTGTTTCAAACCCATACATTAAGAAACTAAACCTTTTAAATTTATAAATAGAGGATGACGACCCATGAAAACATCGAAAATTATACGAAAAGTCGAATAAAAATACCGTGCATAAGTCACTAGTCATTAGTGGACGATCCGAAATTTTTATCAAGTTGTTTAGATCAAAATGATTCAACTAATATTTTGCATAACGATAACACTAACAATAAAACATACAGATACAACTGGTCAATAAAGGTACAACAACTAATGATAGTAGATGCCAACTAAAACACCAAAGCAAATGTAGATGCCAACTGCATGTTATGCGTTCAATCTCAAGGGAGTCTCGAAATGTTCAATCGCAACAGTTCAATATCATTTTGGAGACGTCTAACCTCTCGTTCGTGTTCGTTTGCATATGCTATTCCCCTTGGGCACATTGGTTCGTCTATCCATTTCGTGTAATTGCATCCGTTTGGATAGGATGGACATTTCCGCATGCGTTGACCAATATTGTTGCCCTCTGCTCGAACTACAACTTCAACCGCATAACCGCAGTAGCAACGTATTGGATAAAAATCAACTCCCAGTTCAAACGGTGGTGTTCGATAGAAATATACTTCTTGTTGTGGTTGAGAGACCGCCTGTTCATACGATTGTTGAACATGTGGTACTTGAGCTTCATGTGTAAGATTTACGTTCCCCTGTTCATGCGATGGTTCATCCCGGGGTCTTATTTGGTTTAGAAACTGGAATTCGTCTTCGAGCTGCTGAAGTCTCATCTGTTCGTACGCATGTTCATCAGAGTCAGTATCTGATGGACACGAAGGCATTTTGAATGAGTGATAAAAGGAGAAGGTAGTAGTACAATAATGAGAACAAGTTTGTTTGGGTGAGGAAAGTTGTAAGTAATATGATAGAATTATATAGCTGTGTAGTATAAATAATTAAAAGAAAAAATGATGTAAACGTTTAATGTTTCGTCTGACGTAAAGTGTAGGGAATCTGCTTTCCATACTGCCATGATGAGGTAGGTCACAGGTTCCACTAATCTTTTCATACCCTATTTTCTAACTCCTTTATGTATTCAAATGTTTAAATAGTTTATACTTCGTCTCCCAACCATAGCTTTAAATTGTGCGTTCTAGATCAACCACGACATTAAGGTGAGAAAATATTACTCTTTTTTCTTCTGCGTATTTAAATACTTCTTTGTGTACATAATACGTTTCTTGTTTTTATGTAGCTTAAATGAACGATTCGGTAATCAATGATGAACTTGTAGATAAAACGTTTGATGAGTATGAACGGAATAAGGAGGAGGAGAAAGAGGGTGGATTCGTTTCGAATACACAAATAGAAGAGGCAGAAGAACCAGTTCAAAATGAAATTGTTCATGGTACTCAAGAAGTAGTTGAAGTTCAAAAAACAAAAGCGCGTCCACGCAAAAACTTAAGGAGGCAAATGGTTAATCGCAATCATCACAACCAAAGTAATGTTAGCTCTAGTACTACTACAACAGAATTCTCTCCTAAGGACTTACTTATACTCGTGACATCCAATATCGAAGTTGATAAAAGAGATTTGCTGCTGATGCAAAATGGAGGAGGGATAACCCATGAAGAATTTTGGTCCATGACAACAAGATTACATAACAATCATCGTACTTGCACCACTACACGAACTTATGGTGAAATTCATATGGCTCGTCGGCGTTTCGTTAAAACTTGTGAACAATACCTGCAGATTATACAAACAGTTGAAGATGAAGAAATATTTAAAATGACTCGGGCAACTTTTGATTCTCGTTACCTTGCAGAGTATGACATTTATTTTGTTAGGTACGAAGCCTACAAACTGCGTTATAGTTGGCTAACCCGATATGGTGCTGGATAGACTAATGGTTTTGCTTAGTGCTTATTGAATCGTTCAGATATTTGATGCTTATACGTAAAAAATTTGAGATTTCGTCTTATTTGTTACTTTATTTAAGTTATAAAACTACCAGCTTAGGGTTGATTACAAAATCGTTACTACATTAAGGAATATAAGATTTCTACAACAACATAATAAGATATGTGTTGATGTTGATGTGATCGTGCACTGCAACACATTATTTCTAAGCGAATCTGCTTTATGACTAGTGAAATTATTAATAATGATGTGATTGTTCCTTGTGTACAAATGTTGGTTTACATAGGAGAGAACCCTTTCAAAATTTATGACCGGTGAAATGATGTGATTCTTCGTGCACTGCAACACATTATTTCTAAGCGAATCTGCTTTATGACCAGTGAAATTATTAATAATGATGTGATCGTTCAATCTTACAAAATTGCTTTAATAAAAGTTCATTCAACAACAATACACAGCAGGTTTAAAAACGATGTGATTGATCAAAGAAATCTCTAAACTGTAAACAGTGTTCCCACTTCTGCTAGTAGCTATATATCTATTACTTCTCCCATCTCCGCCAAACACTGTGCCTACTACAGAGCCAATACACACTGTAGCCACTACTTCCTTGTTAGATATTTTTTACTTTTAGCCACTACTTCCTTTTTCTATATTTTTAATATTAGCCACTACTTCCTTTTTCTATATTTTTAATGTTAGCCACTACTTCCTTCTGTACATATAAGAGTGTTACACTCTTCATATTTTACGTAACAAAAAACAATTCGAACACTTATCCACAAAACCAAGTCAAATCATGTCAGCTGAAGGGCTAATTTTTTTCAATGACAGTGATGACAACTTCAATGAAATGATCGACAACCACTTCCAGCGTGAAAAAGAGCTATTAGCTATGTATGCGCTTCAACCAGGTGAATTTAGTAAAAAAAAAAAACCCGGAGGTTCTGTGCATGGCCGTATCTACAAAAACAGAAAACATGTTGTGTACAATCGGAGACTATTTTTGTTCAAATCCAACATACAATGATGTTGATTTTAGACGTAGAATTCGCATGCATCGGCCCTTGTTTTTGAGGATTATTCAGTCCATACCGTAACACGATGATTACTTCATATTCAAACAAAATGCATCGCGTACAATGGGACTTACTGGTCTCCAAAAAATGAAAGCTGCATTGCGCATGCTTGAGTACGCCGGACCGGCAGACTCCATTGACCAAAATCTGCGTTTGAGTGAAAGCACTATGCTTGAATCACTCGAGCATTTTTGTCAGGCAATCATGGAGATTTATGGTGATCAGTACCTATGCAGACCAAACACGGCTGATATTACTAGATTAACCGAGATGCATGGAAGTAGAGGATGGTCGGGGATGTTAGGTAGTGTCAATTATATGCATTGGGAATGGAAGAACTATCCAAAGGCGAACGTCAGAGCCTACCAAGGAAAGTCTCGTAGATCAACGATAATTTTAGAAGCCGTAGCTTCATATGATTTATGGATTTGGCATGCTTTTTTTGGAATGCCTGGTTCTAACAATGACATAAATGTAGTCGAGCGTTCTACGTCATTCAATGATTTAGAAAACGGTGGGTCAACACCATGTTCATTTACTTTAAGCGGTAACACATACGACCATTGTTATTATCTTGGGGATGGCATATACCCAAAATGGAGTACTATTGTCAAGACAATTCCAGCAACAATAAATAACAAGCAGTCCAAGTTCGCGGCAATGCAAGAAGGCCAAAGGAAAGACGTGGAAAGAGCGTTTGGAGTTCTCCAATCAAGATTTGCTATTATTAGTAACCCATGTAGACTTTCGGATCCATTTAAAATGACAAAAATAATGTATACTTGTGTTATTTTGCATAATATGATCTTAGAGGACGAAAGAGATATGGAAGAAGACTACATCTATGAGGGTGCCACTGCGGTTCCGGATATATGGCATGTAGAAATGATTGGCAGTGAGATTGAACTCGAGTTTCATGTTTCTAGTCAAATGGTATATCAAAGTGTTCACCTCCATAGAAAACTACAAGTGGATTTGACCAATCATACCTGGAACTTTTGTGGCAATCAATAAACTAGCTAGTTATCGTTTTTTTTATGCTACTGTATTTTGTTCAATTATGCATTTGGAATTCCTTGTTTATGTCAGTTTTATTTTAAAATTTGAATTGAACTTTTGAGTTGTTTGAATTTGATGTGAAACAGTAATTTGTTCAGTACTCAAAGAAAATACAGGTATCGAATCCAACTTTGATTGCTGTGGCAGTATAGCAAAGTGGAACAAAAACATAATCAAACTGGACAGCTATGAAACAGGCGACCCACCTTGGGGTGCCTGTTGAACAGGCGCCTCAAACCAGACGCCTGTTAAATAGGCTGTCCAGTTTGATTACGTTTTTGTAATCAAAAATGTTGAATTCTGAACCAATTCATAATTCTATACCCTGTTGGAAGCTTGTTTGAGTGCAATTCTTACAAAAACGTAATAATTAACCATTGTTGGAAATGCTCTTAAAACTTATTTCAGCTTATAATGTCTATCTGTCTAAGTTATTGTTCTTCTCAGAACTTGTTTCATCGTACAACCATTGATAATGAATTTTGGTGGTTGATTTGATTTTAATGTACAACTACTTTATGAACCTAGACCGAGTCCGAGTTTGTTCACACTGTTTTGTGTAGTGTGAACAAAACATCGGCTATCATTGGTGGAAATCAGGGAAGCCCATATGGGTCCCCCTAATTTCCGCCAATCAAAAGTGGTGTTTTGTTCATACTACTCAAAAGTAGTGTGAACAAACTCCTACTGACCTAGACCACTCGTGAGTATTTGTCAGTCAGTCCGATGAGATTGTGCTAGTAGTTTATTACTGGTCAGAGTGAATGTTAATTTGGTCTTCTTTGTGAAAATTATTGAGAAAAAGTTGTGGTAAATACTACCGACAACTAGCGGCGATTATCAGTAAGAAGCTGAGTCATCTCAATGGTCTAGCAGAAATCCTGGTCCTTAAGTTACGCTACCCTAGGCCTCAACTGCTCAATCTCTGCTAAGTTTATATCACCTCTAGTCTGCCTGGTCCGTCTCTGACTACTAGTCTGTAACAATTATTTAAAAATCTTTTACTCATGTGTTACTCTATTAATTACCTATAACTCGTAAATTTTATTCTATTCCTAAACTAAAAATTAAATTAAGGAAAAAATCATTCACGACTTGATTTCCAAAGCCATAACGCCTGTTCAGCTTCGTTGGATCCATCACTGACTATCCTTATCAACTGTGAGTTACGCTTCACTTGCCTTATATAGACGTTGCTGGCGCTGCTCCATAAACTTGGCCTGCAAGACCAAATAAGAATATATACGAAATTAATATATTTTTCTGGCAGAGCCGACGGGGTTGAGTGGACCCCTACTACTTTTTTGATAACCAAAAGACGAATACATAGACACAAAGAAAGGAAAAAAACAAAACGAAAACAAATAACACAATGATTATCAATCACAAGAAGACAACCATGACAATAAAGACACAAATTTTATGCATCAGTTGCCTTCAACTTCATATTTAAGGATAAAATGTGAAGGACAAAAGCTAAATCCCCTCTCTTATTTTCAGAATAACTTCCTGCTTCATAAGTGTATTGGATGCAACTATTTCAGGCTTGAAAATTCTTGCATTTCTGGTTTTCTGTATGAGCTTTTTTAGCATATAGTTGATTAACTTGGCTCTTTCATCACCTTTTTGTATTTCTTTATGCATTGTATCCCATTCCTGTACATTATTACGTATAGCACCCCTTCATCCCATTCTTCTAATCAGCTGCTTCCAAATACCTTGAATGATCTTGCATTCGAAGAAAAGATGTCCAATAGTTTCTGGTTCTTCGTCACAAAACTCACAGTAAATCGGTACAATTTTCCCACTTGCAATAAGCTGCACTTCTGTAAAAATGGCATTATGGATGACTTTCCAGAGAAACAAGCATTTTTTTGATTTAATAACTCCTTTCCATATGATAGAGTGCCCCCTATAGATTTGTAAAGCTTTAACCCCACTGAAATTTAAGTACATACGATTAATTTTGAACTTCTCACCTGAAAATTTCCATGCAAGCCTTTTTGTTTTTGTAGTTAAAGGTACCAAATTTTAAATCCTTCTCCAAAGCTCAGCATAGTTCTAAGTTGCAGCTCTAGGCAAGACAATCCTGTGATAACAAACAAATTGCCAATAGTAGTGTCACATGTGTTGGATCTCTCTTTATAGAGTATTGATTATGACAACTATACATGTGCATATATATTATTATAGACTAACTCTGTTTTGCAGGAAGAAGTTCAAACAACAGATTCAAGAGCTCAAACAGAAGATTATACGTATTAGAGTCTGTTAGTATTAGTATTTCATTGTCAAAATCTTCCTTGATGATGCATATACACATACACGATTTAAAAACATATTATTTTATATGCAAATGCATAAGTAATAGTTCTGTATCAATAAACAGATGTCTGACTTCTTTAACTCGGACATCTATTTGCTAAAAGAAATACCATTTCAGCACAATATTCAGACGTCTGAGTTATAAAGCCAGACATTTGTTTTATGCCTAAAATGAACTAATTCCTTCTTGTCTGAATTTTAAACCAAAAACAGACATCTGAATTTTTTATTTGGACATCTGAATACGAAAGGATGCAACCTTACAGTTAAGAGATACAACTTTTTATTCATATTTTTAGAAAAATCTCTTTATAGGTAGTCGCAACTTTTTGTATTATAAATAGAGACTCTATCAAATGTTTTCATCAACGAAACTTACTTCAATTCTTTCTATCTTATCTAAAGCATTCAAATTCCAAAGAGCACTCTATTTTCATATTTCAAAGATTACAAACGATTTCAAATATTCCATATTCTTTCATAAATTAACAGGATTATCCTCTAGGAAATATTATAAAAAGAGTGCACATAAATTTGACATATCTGTGTTATCAAGAACACAAATAGTCAACTAATTCTTTGTATCGTGTAAGTCCTCTTCAGCAGTTGAGGCAAGAAATCCCGTTCGGCTCTTTGAGCGGCTTTAAACCTGTTCATCCGGGTGAAGTGAGGGTTGTTGTGTTAATGAAATACCAGAAGGGAGTTTGGGACTAGACGTAAGAGTGTAGTCCGAACCATTATAAAATCGACTATGTCATTTTATTTACTGTTGCTACATTATTATCTATATTACCTTGCTTATACTCTATACTACATGATCCTACCGCTGCATAGACTCCTTCAATTGGTATCGGAGTAAGGACATCCTATAATCATAACACCATTATTTGTTATTTTGATAATATGGAGAATGACCCAATTACCAGCACGATCACTTCTACATTCGTGAAAGGACAATCTACTCGAAGATCACCACTGTTCAATGGATTACACTATAATTACTGGGCAACAAGAATGAGAATATATATATATATATGCAAGCTACTTGCTAAGAAGCATGGAATGCAACTCAAAGTCAATATACAGCACCCACTACCGGATACTTTTCATGGGAAACAAGCCAGAAAAATGAAGCTAGTGTAAACGCCAAAGCTATGAATATGTTATTCTGTGCTTTGGATAGAAATGAATTCAATTGTGTTAGAATTTGCACTACTGCATATTAGATATAGAAAACACTCAAAACATTACACGAGGGTAAAAACGAGGTCAAAAAAACAAAGATCTTAATTCTTAAAAACCAGTTTCCAAATTTCAAGATGAGACAAAATGAAACCATCAACGACATGTACTCAAGATTTCAAGACATACTTCATTTCTTAATAGGGTTAGGAAAAAAATATAGTGACTTTGATATTGTATCAAAGGTACTAAACTCCTTAACTGACGAATGGGAAAGAAAAGTCCTAGCCATTCAAGAGGCTAACAATTTATCAACAATGAAACCAGAAGAACTAATATGCAATCTCATGTCATATAAAGTAAGTCTCCAAGCTAAAAAGGACCAGGCACAAGAGAAAAAGGATGTAGCTTTTCATTTGGAAAATGAAGAATTGGAATCAGAAGATGAGGATCTAACATTAATTGCCAAGAATTTTAAGAAATTTCTAAACTATAGAAAGAGTGGCTTCACTTCTATAAATAAACCTTCAGTCGCAAATTTAGAATGTTTCAATTGTCATAAGAAAGGTTACATGGTAAAAGACCATTTGGAGCTAAAGAAGGAGAATCAGAAAAACTTCAACAACAAAAATATGAAGGATAAATTCAAAAAGAAGGCTTTCTTTGTCACATGGGACGATTCAGATTCAGATTCATCAGATAGTGGCAGCGATAGCAACAATGAATAAGCAAATGTGTTCTTCATGGCTCAAGAATATGAGGTTAGTGATTTATCTTATGATGATTTAGCCGAAGTAAGCACTGAATTTTTAAATAATATAAAAGTTATTAAAAAAATTAAGGAAACTTGTGAAAATCATAATAAAGTTGAATTTGAAAGAGATATGTTGAAAGACGAAAAGAAAATGTTGGAGGAAGAACTTGAAAATGTTCAAGATTCTCTCTCAAACTCAGATAGTCAGCTTTCTCTTTTAAGCCAAGAAATTGAAACCCAAAAGGCAAAGAATGATGAAATTGTTTCTGAAAATCACAATTTAAAGGCTAAAATAAAAGAGATAGAATTAGAAAATACTAGTCAACAAACCAAATTAGGTAGTATTATTAATAATGTATCAAATTTTAATAAGGGAAGAGAGAATTTATCTAGAATTATAGACAATTCACAATCCTTTACAAATAAACATGGTTTAGGTTTCAAAAAGGAATAAAAAATTCCTCCTACGGAAAATACAAATTTTAAAAGGAAAAATATTTAAAACATAATATTGTTTTGGATAAGGTAGCACATAGTATACCAAAATACACTAAAGAGGTAAATAAAATCGAGACATAGGTTCTAGAAACAAACAATAGTTTCATTAGGAACAAACATATCAATTTATTTATGGAAACTGTTCATAATAATCAAAACTATGTTTATAAGAGGGATACTAAATCCACTTGGGTTTGGCTTCCTAAGATTTAACTCTTAGGACCCTAATAAAAAGTGGGTATTAATGTGTTTATTAATATTTTTTGCGGGTCCCACTCAAGAAATGAAAATGGATTTTAGATAGTGGTTGCTCAAAACACATGACTGGAGACAAAGATATGCTTACCAATATTTCATACTTTGATGGTGGCTCTGTTACATTCGAAGGTAACACAAAAGATTTTATCATTGGCAAAAGAGACGTGTGCAACTACGGTGTATCAAATCTACCTCTTATTACAAATGTTTCTTTAGTTAAAAATTTAAAACATAATTTACCAAGTATTAGTCAATTCTGTGACAAAGGTTTTAAAATAACTTTTTCTGGAATAAATGTAGTATTTCTAATAAAAATCAAAATCTTATTTTTGAAGGAAATAGAGATAGAAATATCTATGTTTTACACATGAAAGTTAATAATAATAAAAGGATGTGTTTAATAGCCAAAGATAATGATCCTTGGTTATAGCACAAACTGTTTTGTCATATTAACTTTAAATTTATTCGAAGATTTTCGGAAAATGAATTAGTAAAGTGTTTACCTAAAATATATTTTAAAATTTTAAAATAAATAATGTTTGCAAAGATTGTCAAATAGGAAAATTGACCAAATCATCTGTTAAATCTGTGAAAGTCATTTCGACTTTAGAACCATTAGAATTATTACATATGGATTTATTCGGACCAACTCAGGTTCAATCCATTAATCATAATGAATATGTTTTTGCAATAGTTGATGACTTCCCAAGATATACATGGACAAATTTTATGAAAAATAATAGTGATACTTTTGAACATTTCAAAAGCTTTGTCAAAAGAATTCATAACATTAAAAACTTAAAAGTAAAAAACATTCGAAGTGATCATGGTGGTGAATTTGAAAATGAATTATTTAAACAATTTTGTAAAAAGAAAGGAATAAATCATAATTTTTCTTTTCCTAGAACTCCAAACAAAATGGAGTTGTAGAAAGAGAGAATAGAACACTAAAATAATGTGCCAGAACTTAATTAAATGGAATTACATTACCAAAACATTTTTTGGGCAGAAGCTGTAGAACTTGCATGTTATGTATTAAATCGTATTTCCATATGACCCTTAACTAAAAACACTTCTTATGAACTATTTAATGAGGAAAAACTAATATTTATTAATTTAAAATCTTTGGGTCAAAATGTTTTGTACTTAATAAAAAGACAATCTCGGAAAATTTGATCCAAAAGCTGATCATGGATTTTTTTCGGATATTCAGAATGTAGTAAGGCATATCTGTTTTCAATAAACGTATAATTATTATAGATGAGACTCTACACTTATCTTTTAATGAAAAATTTGGTAAAATATAACTATCAAAGATGATGACAAAATTATAAAAAAAACTAGTTTCGAAAATAACGATAATAACCCCATAAATCAAATTAGATCACCTTCCAGAATTCTACGAATCATCCTACACAAAATATAACTGGAGAAATTAATTCACAATTTCGAACAAGAAGTCAACTAAATCAAATGGGTCATGTAGCTTTTCTTTTTACTATCGAACCTAAAAATCCAAAAGAGGCTTCTATAGATGACTATTGGATTGTTGCTATGCAAGAAGAGCTAAACCTGTTCGAACGATATTTGGGAGTTAGTTCCTTGTCCTAATGGTCAATCTGTTATCGGAACTAAATGGGTCTATAAAATAAAGCAAACGAACTACGTAATATTACGAGAAATAAAACAAGATTAGTAAGGTTACGATCAAGAAGAAGAAATTGATTACGAAGAAATATTTGCTCATGTTGCAAGTCTAGAAGAAATACATATTCTATTAGCATATGCATATTTTCATAATTTCAAACTTTATCAAATGGATGTTAAAAATGCTTTCTTAAATGGATTTATTAAAGAAAATGTATATGTTGAATAGCCTCCATTATTCATTCATGAAAAATATCCAGATAATGTACATAAATTAAAGAAAACTTTATATGGTCTAAAACAAGCACCTCGTTCTTGGTGTGACAAACTTAAAAATTATTTAACTAACTGAGGATTTCGAGTCGGAAAAGTTGGTCAAACCATATTTATTAAAAATACAAATAAGGATATTTTAACTATACAAATTTACATTGATGATATCATTTTTGGTTCAACTAACGAAGAATTATGTAAATAATTTTCTACCATAATGAAAAAAAAAATTGGAATGTCATATATGGCAGAGTTATCATACTCTATTGGTCTTCGAATTAAACAATTTTCAAATGGTATCTTTATTAATCAAGAAAAATATTGTAATAATCTAATTAAGCGTATTGGAATGGACAACGCTTAAGGAAAACAATCTTCTATGAGTACTCTAGCTCATCTAGATCGAGGTGATGAAGGAAAAAGTGTTGACCAAAAATTATATAGAAGTATGATAGGACCACTACTTTATTTAACTACAAGCCGTCCGTACATGATGATGAGTGTATGTTTTTGCAGTAGATTCCAAGAAGATCCTAAAGAATTACATCTAAGAGTAGTGAAACAAATCCTGCGATATCTTAATAATACTAAGGACTTCGGTCTTTTCTATCCGAAGGAATGTCCGTTTGAATTAGTATCCTACAGTGATGCTGATTTTGGTGGATCCCGAACAGATGGAAAAAGTACAAGTGGTACGCGCTATTTCATTGGGGAATTACTTAAACCATTTTTTAGTGAGAAGCAAAATTGTCTATCACTCTCAACATGTGAAGCAAAGTATATATCTGCAGCTTTATCTTGTGCTCAGGTGATCTATATGCAACAGACACTTAGAGATTACAGAATAACTTTAACTAAGTCAACAATTTTCTACGACAATACAAGTGCAATAAGTATGTCTAAAATTCCTGTAAATCACTCACGAATATAATATATTGATATTCGTCATAATTTCTCACGGGATAATATAGAAAAAGAAGTTATAAATTTAGAACACGTTTTTAGCAAAAATCAAATAGCTGATATATTTACAAAACCACTTTTAGAAAGTTCATTTGTTAAATTACGTAGAGAATTAGAAACGGTGTCAATAAAACATATTTAAAAAGTTTTGAGACAAAGCTGAGACTTGAACTTGAATCTTCGAACAATATTTCCTTAAGTCTTCACCATCTGAGCTATTTGTTTCTATTGTCTACATAACATTACACCAAATTAAGACATGTCTAAAATTTTCTTAACCATTTGTTTAATAGTTTTTAACCAGTAAACTATTCTATGGCTATAATTTCTTCCTATTTCCGTACCACAAAATTCACAACTCGTTCAGCCTATAAATTCCAAATGAAAATTAAAACCCAATACCATTAACTTTCAAAACAAAAGGCTCAAAAAATGTCATCAAACAATTCTAACTCTTCAAGCAATATAAATTTCTCAACGGATAGTTCGGTGGAAACTCCACGTGTTCCTTCACCAACACCAAGAAACGAACCAGTAAATAAGTGGGAAAATTATCATATAGGATTTACACCTAATTCAAAGAAAGCAAAACGTGCTCTCTTTACTTCTCCAGATACGAAAAGAAAGATCGATGAGATATATCATTATGAAAGACAACAAACAGAGCTTCAATATGAGTTATGCTATGAGAAAAAAGTCACATCTAAATGGTTGGGTTTTCTTAAACAAATTGGTGCAAAATTTTGTAGTACAATGATGAAAGATGTAACCGAACCACTACCAAAAACCCTCTTGATCCATCTGCATTATATCGTTCTTCGAATGACCCTGTAAATCCTCTGGCTTCTCCTCAAAGACCTCCATACAGTCCAAATACTTGGGACATAAGCTATATGGCGAATGAGGGAAGAAGATTTTCAACACCTAAAAGACGCCATCTCCTAAACATTAATAATATTTTCTTAAGTTTATTTTATTATCTTATGTTTTTATCAACTATGTTGTCATAATAAATCATTTTGAATTCTTTAAAATATATATACAATCCAAAATATATGTATATATTTTACCATTCACAAAAATAAAAGCCAAAAATAAAGATTATATAGGAATCAGACGTCTGTCTTAAACAAAACAGACATCTGAATGCTGATACAACAATATTGTTCCATAAAGATTCAAACGTCTAACCTGTTTAAAACAGACGTCTGAAATTGAAGAAAAATGAATTATTTCTCTTTGGGTCTGAAAAGTTCAAAATTCAGACGTCTGAATATATACAGTAGACATCTGAATCGCATCAGGATTTTTTTTAAAGCCAATATGTGCCTTTTTATTTACCACCACTTAATCACATCCATTCATTTATTACTTTCCCCATTTACCTCATACAAAAACCCTACCCTCCATTTACCAGTTAACACCAAAATTTCAAACTTTTTCTCCATAAATTTCATGGAAAATCGTCATAAAAGAAAAATAATTCATGAACAAGATCCTCCATCCAATGATCTAATTCAAAGATGGCTCTGGGATGATACAGCAAATGAGAGATACAAAGCTATGAATAATTCAAAGTTCTTCGAATGTGCCTTTGCTAAATTTGATGCATTTTCAAATTATCGTATACTTCATTATGCCCGACACTTTAATTTCGAATCTCTAGTGGACTACAATACCAATACTGTCCAAATTTACCCATTTCTTGTAAAACTATTTCTGGCTAACCTAAATTTAGACCACCAAGCACCTAGAACTACAAAGGATTGCATATGGCTAAGGTTCGTGTTAGATGTGATTTCCTTCCAATTCGACGTTTAGGGTAGATCTTGCATTGTGCCTGGCAAGGAGTTGATATTGAGACTATTGAAGTGGGTATGAGTGAGAGAGATGAGATATGTCATAATTTTATATCTGATGATTTGATAAACATGCAAGAACTTACATCTACACATCTATGTCCACAAGCACCTCTTCTTAATCGCATTTTGGTCTGCACTATACAACCCCACAAAGGAAGCTATGAAAAAGTATGTCAACGAAATTTTCAAGCCTTGCATGATTTATATTCAAATAAGCAAATAAATTGGGCCAAAATCATTATTGATGAATGGATGGATATAACCCGAAAATGCAAATACTAAACACTTCACTATGGAGTTTATATCACTTGGATTCTTCTCGAAAGTGAAATGAAAATTCCTAATACTCCGTCATTAAAAATAAAAGAAATCGGACCAAAGACTCTTGCTCTAATGGATATTCAACCAAATCCACCGACACTTGAGTATATGTCTTTTGAAAGTTGGAAAGAACATGTTGCTTCACATGCGGAAATACCTATAGCCGAAACATCTCATCGTCGTCGCCGATTGATAGAAGAAGAAGAGAAAGAAGGAATCCAAATTATTTCTCCCGATCTACCTAACAAGCAAGCCATGGCTATACTCTCACGAAATCAATCCAAACTTCACTCAGACTATAAATGTTTTGAGCACAGCACAAACAAAAAGTTTAATTCCTTAAAAGGCTTCTTGAATAAAATTCGGGACAAAATTTCGTGCATCGGCACCTAATCGTCTCAAGCACATGATCCCTCGCCATTCAAATGGTCATCGACCTCCACTGAAGAAGTTCTGGATTCTAGCTTCGATCATGATCCTAAAGGCAATGACGCTAGTGCAGGCCCAAGCATGACGGTCACATAAAGTTGGTATGCACAATATGATGGTGCAGTTTTACGGAAATATTTTGTTTTAAAATATTATGGTCTTTAATATTTTGATACTTTGGTTTATCTTAAGCACAAAACTCTATTATGTGCTAATAGTGATGGTGGTATGTCAATGGTATGTCTGAATATTGCAAGTATTATGTCAAGTCCGTGCATAAGTTTGTGTTTGTTATTATATGTTGTGCATATTATGTCTACACTTATGTGTAAGTATCTCCTTTTGTCAATGGCAAAGGGGGAGAAATATATGCATATCGATCGGGGGAGATACATATATAGTTGTCATTATAAAAAAGGGGGAGAATGTTGGATCTCGCTTTATAGCGTTTCGATTATGACCACTATACATGTGCATATGTATTATTATCGACTAACTCTGTTTTGCAGGAAGAAATGCGAAACAACAGATTCAAGTGCTCAAACAAAAGATTATATGTATAGAGTCTGCTACTATTAGTATTTCATTGTTAAAATCTTCCTTAATGATGCATGTGCACATACACGATTTCAAAATATATAATTTTATATGCAAATGCACAAGGAATAGTTTTGTATCAGGAAACAGACGTTTGAATTTTTTTAACTCAAACGTATATTTGCTGAAAGAAATATCATTTCATCACAATATTCAGATGCCTGAGATATAAAAGTCAGACGTCTGTTTTATGCCTAAAATGAACTAATTCCCTGCTATCCGGATTTTAAACCAAAAATAGAATCTGAATATTTTATTCAGACATCTAAATACGAATGGATGCAACCTTCCATTGAAGAGATACAACTAGTTATTCATATCTTTAGACAAATCTATTCATAGATAGTTGCAATCTTTTGTATATTATAAATAGAGGCTCTATCAAATGTTTTCATCATCAAAACTTATGTCAATTCTTTCTGTCTTATCTAAGCATTCAAATTCCAAAGAGCACTCTATTTTAATATTTCAATGTTTACAAACCATTTCAAAACCTCCATATTCTTTCATTAATTAACACGATTATCAACAGGAAAGATTATACGAAGGGTGTACATCAATTTTACATATCCGTGTTATCCAGAACACAAATAGTCAACTAGTTCTTTGATCACCTAAAATATGTATTTGTGACCAATTCACCCACATGCTATTACTTTGATTCAGTAAGTTATCTACATGTTTAACAAAAGCTGATTTGTTCCATGACAATAGTAAAAATGTAAGCCGACATTGGAGCACCTTGAAAAATTCCAATTTTACTTTTAAAATAACATACTGAGTTGATGTTAACATTGGTAGAAGAATGAACCACAGATAAGCATGCACGAATCCAAGTAATTATGTCAAGTGGGAAATTCATATAGCTAAGAATTCTAACAATTGAAACCCAATGTAAAGTATCAAAAGCCTTTTTGATATCCAGTTTAAGCATAGCTCTAGGTGAAACATTTTTAGTGTTATACCCCTTGAGAAGTTCATATGCCATTAGAACATTGTCAAGAATATTAAAAATTGGGCAAAAGGAAGATTGATTAAAAGAGACTAAGCCAGGAAGCACACTTTTCAATCTATTAGCAATAACTTTAGAGATGCATTTGTAGACTGTGTTACAACATGAAATAGGTCTAAACTCTATAACATGGCTTGCATTACAGGTTTTTGGATTAAGTGCAATAATAGTGTTATTAAAGGAATCCATCATTTTAGCATTTCTAAAAAATTTGGAAATGGCCTTACAAACATCTTGACCTAGAATATGCCAACAAACTGTGAAGAATGCTGCATTATATCGATCTAGTCCACCACATTATGTTTTATTCAAAGAGAATATTGCACCCTTATTTTTTAAATTAGTGACCAATGTACATAGCAATTCAAAATGTTCCTGGTTAACTTTTGGGAGTATAGATGGATTATTATCATGCAAGCTAGGTATGAAATTATCAACATTAACAAATAAAGTCGAGAAGTGCCTAGTAAAAGCTTGTTGAACACCTTCTTTTGTGTCATGCAACTATTCATCAATATCGAGTATACTGAAGACGTTCTCTACTGTGTTTTGCTTTGAGAGTTGAATGAAATAAGCGGTATTACGATCACCTTCATGTATCCATTTTATTCTAGATTTCTGCTTTTTCATGAGAGCTTTATTGTACATGGCTTCCTTGATCTTTTGAGAGCATTCAGTCTTAAGGTGGCAAGAGTAAGGTTACTAACATCATTATTCATTTGAGATTGAATCTTTTCAAGTTGCTCCATCAGCATATCAAATAGTTTATTGCCTTTGCCAAATCTATCACTAGACTAGGTTTTGAGTGTGTGCTTCAAGATTTTAAGTTTTTTTATGTAGCACATACATTGGATTACCAGAACATGGTCATCCATACTTCATCAACAATTCCAAGAAAGTCAGTTTCTTTGGTCCACTAAATGAAATAAAATTAAATGAAATCTTACATGGTAAGTGTACTAATTCTTTAGTCCATATCATGATATCTTATTTTATTATAATTTAACAATTACTACAAATACTACTACATAAAATGAAATCTTACATGGCTCTACCTAGATTTTTCATAGCGCCATGTGTATCAGACGGTCCCATCTGGATTGACATGCTCGATGGCATGCGTATGAGTGAACAGGTCCATATACAAGACTGGACCCTGCCCCTCAGCCTCCTGAATTTGATTATTACATATAATTATTACACGTTCAAAATTATATGGCATATTAATTTTTTATAAGTCGCATTTATAAAATTTACCAACTCCTGCCAATACTGCTGAAATGACTTAGATCCTCCTTGATGTGTGACTTGATTTGCATTCCTATTTGCAGAATTTCTGACTCTGCCTGTACATTCAAAATTTGATACATTAATTATCGATCAAATATTTTTTATATTTAATAAAAATAGTACACTTACCTTCACCTCATCACTATTCCAACATCTGACAAATCTTTCCCATATGGTTGCTCCCATCCAGCTAGGCTTTTTAAAGTTTTTCTTTAATGTTGATGTGCCATCCTTATAATTCTTCCTCTTTTTGTATCCAATAGGTTCGGGCCAGCTGTAAGTTGTGCATCTGTATATCAACCTCGGCTTATATTTCACGTTAAACAAACATTAGCAATAAATTATGTACATTATATCAACAATTAAAAAAATTGAAATGGAAAAATATATAGAAAATTATACTTATCAAGGATGTCCTGCCAAATGAACTTTATAATGTGTGGTGGGATGGTATTCTCCTTTGACCAACATGCCGACATCCTTGCCCTGTACACTGCTCTCGACACATCTACAATAACCTTTGAAGTTGTAGGTCAAAACCCCTATATTAAATATGATATACAGTGTATACTTGGTAAAAAAAAATAACATGTTAAATAAAGTTTTTTTTGCCCATGTGTCATAGGCAGTAAGGAGACGACGAGACGATGTAAGTGCCATGATGGATCCGAACCAATGCCTGAAGAATGAGAAGTACTCCTCCTTCTCGATGACATACCTGTCACATACAAATCATTTTAAAAGATAAAAATGACATGATATTGAAATTTATTTTAAAGTTAACTGACACAAACGATATAAGTTGCTAAATAAATGACATAAACGGAAATGAAATTATTTATACCTGTATTAGATTAGGTCTCATATTCCAAGGAGAATCATACTACATTGCAGTTTCAAGATAATAAATAGAAAAACTGCATATGACATAAAAGATCTAAATATTGATAATAATATTCAAGAATTTAACAAAGTTACATGAATTGCAAAATATACGTTCTATACTCATATTTACATTGCAGCTATAAAGATAATACTCATCACCGACATCAGTCGTCATCATCATCTTCTGATTCAGAATCGATCCCAGATTCTACGATATCTTCTTTTGTACTCTCAAACGCTTTTACCAAAACATTTGATTCATCGATAAGGGGTCTAAATTTGTATGATCGTCTTCAATTATTATTTTATTTTTCTGCTCAAGATCTTCCTGATAGGATTCCTCATCTGGAATATTATTCTTCCCATCGAACTTAAATCCGACCTTTGTTTTAAAAACTGTCGACCAATCTGCTTTATCTATTTTAGAGATGGATAAGGAGCATAATAAAATTGAAATGTTTGTTCGGCCAGTACAAAAGGACCATATTTGTGATGGTGCGATGTATGCTTTATTTCAATCAGATGACAGTCTTTATGCACATTAATCCCCGAACTTGGAACACTGCCAAACCAGTTGCATTTAGATAGAAATACCTTCTCCGAGGGTTTTGAGAAATATGTCACTTGCAAAATTTGTGTTAAAATGCCATAATAAACATTTATGTGATTTTCTGGATCGTCACTACCTTTAACGAATACACCTGTATTATTCGTTAATTTATCAGCACCGTATTATTTGGTGTTAAATTTACATCCATTAACAAAGTATATTAGATATTTCTTGACCACTCTTTTTGGTCCCACTGCAAGATGTTTCAATCCTTCATCAACAACACAATTTCCGGGTTCGTAAACATTTTTGTAAACCAACCAGAAAATTCTTTATTGAGATCTCCGTTTTGATGTTCACGTTCAAAAACACTGTATATATATAAATGAAATATAACATTATATTATACAAGCGCAAGCAATATAGAAATGAATAAAACACTAATTGGTATTTCATATTACCTAAAAATGGTGCATCTTTAGCACAATTTATAAGAACACAAGTGTGTGCTACATGAAGATCTCTATTGTCTAGCCATATGTCTACTCATTTCCCAGAAGGTCAACCAAGTTATCTAAAAAATAAATAACATTTTTTGAGATGATTCTTGTTCGTCACCTTCATCATTACGAGGAACACTTTTAAATGATATATACACATGATCACTGGAATATTAAGAGAAAAATGTGAAGCTCTTTCTTTGACGTAAGATTTGCATATCGAACCTTGAACTCGTTCTTTTTGTCTCACTTTTTTCTTTAGACATCACAGATATCCATGCAAAATTAATTTACATTTTTTCATATTTTAAGTGCAATTAAATTAATAGGTAACATGTTTATATATATATCTCAAATGGATACATCCATTCATATTGGACGGGACCTCAAAGTCGTGCTTCAATTGGGATATGAACAGATAAATGCACCATTATATTTGAAAAAACTAACGGATATATTTTGTCTAATTTGCAAAGCAATATAGGAATATCTACTTCAAGTTTACGTAAACGTTGCACTTTTAAAATAGCCAAACAAGGCTCTTTGTAAACTATACTACTTTCCGTTACTATCTTCCAAACTTTTAACGACAATAATTCTTTGAACATAACGGGAAATAAATGCTTCATCATAATATGACAGTCGTGACTTTTCATTATGCTCAATTTACCGTTTTTAAAGTCAACACAACCACGAAGGTTGATGAAATCCCGTCAGGAAATCTTAACCCTTCCACCCATTCTAACATAACTTTAAATTTATTATTATCTAATTCATGACATGCTTCATGTTTATACTGTTATTTGGTTTCATACAAAGCTCGGGACATTTATGTAATTCTTATATATCGCGCCTTGATTTCACATCATCTTTAGTCTTCCCTTTGACATTCAAAATTTTGTTAAAGACATTATCAAATACATTTTTCTCACTGTGCATTAATCAATATTGTTTATCCACCAAAAGTTAAGCACAAATTTATAAATTGAATCTAAGCAAAACCTATGGGTCGGTCACTAAGAGCATGTATGGTCAACTATGAACGTTGATCTAAGGGTTTTTCACAAGCATTGATCATGCATCATATGATCGAGCAGGCAAGGTTCATGCAAAAGTATGTTCGAGCATCACACGGTCGCACCTCTTATGGTGCTTGATCATGCAACACTATGCTCGTTCATTCACTAGTAAGGTTAAGTAACATGAAGGGTCGTACACATATTGTAATAAAGTATCAAAGAGGTCGATCGGTCATAAAAATGGTCATGCAATAGTAAAGCACGTACAATAGCCTGGTCGAGCACAAGAGGGTCGAGCAAGCTTGCGCAATAGCTTGGTCGGTCGCACATTGACTTGGTCGATCACACATTGGCTTGGTCGATCGCACTTCATCTTGGTCGTTCATGCATCACTTTGGTCATTCAGGCTGACAGTTGGCAACAGCTAGAAGTGGCATTTTCGTAATTAAAACATGAACGACCCGCAACCTGCATATATGAGTTTCAGCTCACCACTTCATTTGAACTCCATCAATAAATACCCTATGGCTTCCATATTTTGGAGGATCGATTCGAAGCTCCACGAAGTGCTGTTCAATTCTCAGCTTTTCTAAGCAATTCTAACTTCCACTAAGACTTCTCCAATCAAGTTTCACCATCAAATCGTCCATGGAATCCTCCAATATCACTCAAATGTTCCAGAGATTGTAGATCTACATCTATACTTGTCAGACTCAAAGAAATAGAGCTATTCCTTAGAAGATTTAAGTGAATCATAGTGTGGAAGAGAGGAAAATGAATGTAAAAACAATAGCCATGTACTTTGTAATAATTATGGTGATAATGAAAGTTCCTTCTATAGTGGACGTAGGTCTAAATTGACCGAACCACTCTAAAATTTTTCTGTTCTCTACTTTTTTTCTTTCTTTTTTATATTCTTGGCCCCATAATCTTGAATCCTTCCTTTTGGTGAAGTGTTATATAAACACCTTTGGTGTTGTGATCATTTTTTTGTTTCAACATTTGGCTCCCAACGTGGGGCCACATCCACTCTCTAAGGTCAAGTGCTTTGTGGAAGTGTTGAAACTTGAAGTCTGTTTCTACCATAGATTTTCTGAGCCAAAGACCTGAACCAATTGACAAAATCTCCTTGAAGTTTAAGAAATTATCCAACATGCTGCCGAAGTATAAGGGAATTAAAATCGCTAGGGGAGGATCTGACGATGCTGTTAATGAAGAAACGCCATTAACCAACTACTTTGAAGTTAGCGAAGCTTTGGTTGATAAAGCCGATGTAACAAAGGGCGAGCTAAATGAAGCTTTTGCAGGCCTAACACAACAGATGGATATCTCAAATAAAGCTATGATGGCAAAGTTAGAACCTCTTTTTGCTCCCCAGGCAGCCACAGCAAAAGTAAATGCTAAAGTCCCTCGCATAGGGAATACTGGCTCTTCATCCTCACATCCAAATTGTGATCAGTCCAATCAAGAGGTCACCAATTCGAACGATGCTAGTCATGGAGAAGCTTAACCACCTGCTCGAGACCATTCTGCAAGGGCTACTTCTCGATAAGTGACTAGCTCTGCCATAGGGGCACCTTCCCTTAGGGAGGCACATGGCCTCGGATCCCTAGCCGCGATCGTTCGCTTAGGTGAACATCCGACAAAGGAGACGGCTTCCGCCCCATAGATTATCACAACGAGAAGGAACATCCATCAGAAATGGTTCGACAGATTATGAAAGAGGATAAGGGACAGAGTTATGATGATAAAGAGTGGGAATTTTCTCCAACTAAAAATCCACTCAAAGAAAGAATTAAGATGACTCCATTCCCAAGGAAATTCGAACCGCCAACTTTGCAAACTTACAGGGGGATGGGAGATCCTAATGTATTTCTATACAAATATGATCCGGATATGGATGGTGCGAGGGCTACGGATGAAATAAAATGTTTGTACTTTCCCATATACTGGGAAGGGGTAGCTTCGCTCTAGTTCACCAAGTTTCCCCCAAAATCGATGGATGACTTCTCTACCTTGGCAAAATTGTTCAAGGAACAATTTAGGCTTCAATCTTCCAAAGTTAGAGATATAATTTCATTAAACGAATCGGAGCAGAAACCAGGTGAATCGATTAAAGCTTTCCTCACTCGCTTCAATGCCGCTTTAGCAGAAGTGGGAAATCATGAACCCCGGGTAGTGTTAATGGCTTTGAAAGGGGCCATAAACAAGAAGTCTACATTCGAAAGGTAGATTAAGATTAAAAAGCCTAATAGTCTAGAGAAGTCCTATGACAAAGCAGAGGAGTTCATCAACGTTGAGGATGATCCTTCTTATGCCTTGCCTGCTGCTGAAGGTAATGGACTACCAGAGAAGAAAGATAGCAGTGCACAAGGGAATCAAAAGAATCTCGGTGGTCAGAAGAGGTAAATGATGCTAAGGACAATTGAAACAATAAGAAGCTCTGCTTTTTCGAGAATTTTAGGTTGACTCCGCTTACAGATAATTCGGAAAATGTGTTTCTCCCTACTAAGGATACCGAAGACTAGCCGAAGCCGAAGAAGATCAGTGATGCTAATGTAAGTCCGGGAAGAATCATTCACTTCCATTGTTGTGTATAACGGTGTTGTATACACAATTATATGATTTTTGTTTAATGATAACAACCAGATGAATATTATTATAAATGTGTTTGGTTCTGTACTGATATGTCACATTACAGATAGAAATATAATATTTATATTTAATTAAAATACTACTGGACAAGAATTTAAATATTCAAAATAGTATTTTATTAAATATAATATTTTATTTCAACAGTCAAAACAGTATAAATTTATAAACTCCACTATTTGTACATTTCACTGATATTCATTACAATACAATAAATTTCATTATATACAAAAGCTCCTCACCACAGATTCACTCTAACACCCTGTTTATACAATTTCATATTTATACAGACCTTTCACATATACAGTTTCAGAGTCATATATTCATTGACACTATACACTTTCTTCTTATCTCCAGTCTTCTGTTATCACAGCTTTAAGTCAGTCTAGTCTTCATACCTGTCACATACAGAAACACACACAGTAAACTAGAACAGAAATAATTTTAAATTCTAGCAGATAAAATTTCATTTTAAAATTTATTTGCCTCAGAATTTTGATGTGTTTCTCATCATTTTTCGTGACTTGATCTGATGTGTATATATTTCCAGTACCCACCGATCATCCTCAACACACTACACCAGTTTGCTGATCAGAACCAGTTGATTCTGAATAGCCACAACATAGTGTAGTGGTCTGCTGATATATATTCAAACAGACACATATATATACACACGAATATATATACATATACGTGTTTATATACATATTTGTATACATACAGGTCAACATGGTCACAACAACAATCATATGGAGCATCTGCAATGTTAATTCAGCATGAATCATGCAGCAAGTCAAAGCAACAACAAAGTGTAGCTTTTGGCACAAACTAGTCGAGCAAGGGGATTCAAATGTGTAAGTGCACAATCAAGGTTTAGTTTCTAATGGTTGAGACAAGTGTCAAAGTTCAACAAGCATGTATACAGTCCAGAAAGGAAGACCAGACAAACATGGAGTGTATTCATGAAGAAGCCAACATGTTTTCAGCAAAATCAAGTGTAATATCAGCTAAGTATCAGTCCAGGGTTGAGGCAATTTAAGAGTAATGTTAGTTCCAGTTTCAAATGTTTAAGCACATATGCATGGGTGGATGGTGCAGCTACAAGTTTCACACAACAATTACAAATGGAAGTTCAAGATCAATTTCAGATCAGCCCAAAACAGTTTGACATATATGGCCATTCATGTATAAGCAGAATTAGGTTCAAGTCAAGACTGTGGAGCAACAAGTACTAAGGTGCACATACACAAAGCCAGTATGGTAAACAAGTACACAACAGCATGATCAAACACCACAACACATTCATGGTTCAAAGTTACAGATCAACATTTCAAATGTAAACTGGTTTGCATATATACAAGGCAGTTTCAAATATATGGAGCAGCATAGTCTAGTCAGCAAAGCTCATGTGATCGAGAAAGTGGTGCCAAACATATACCGCAATGCATATACATGTTTCAGCAACACATCAAGTCAGGTGTGCAAGTTTATGGGTGCAAGATAACAAAAGCAAATAGACAAAGCATTGCAGCATGGTGCAACTATAGGCAGATTATACATTGTGGCATGACACAAAGCATGGATGTGTCTCATATGGATCTAATGCAGTGTGCATAGCAAACAAGGATGTAATCACACTGTACATAATCAGACATGGGTCAGCAAACTCAGAGGGATCAAAACAAGCCTGCCAAATATTCAAGTGCTATGCATGCAATCATTTCTGGAATCAGTTTTGGTAAAGATTTTTTAATCACTAACAATATGCATATATTTGGAAACATTTTGAATGTGTCCAGAAATTAATGTACGATTGTTTTACAAGATTGTCTTACTATTTTTAAAAGTTTCCAGAATTTTTTTTTTGATAGCAACAAATAAATTCAATATGGGACCAGTGCGGAGAGCTCGCAAGGGCCGATATATTTCCCAGAAATGATTCAGTATTCTCGGAAGTATTAATCAGTGTTTACATGGACAACGAAAGAGGAAAATCACACAAATATCATTTTATGCAGAAGCAATAATGAAGCCAATTTCATGTCTGGAATCATGGATTTATTCAAGGACAAAATCAACACTTTCCAGTTTTTACAAAGTGCAAGAGATAATAACAAGGGACCATAATTTGATTTATATTTGTTTCCATCTTTATCTCGGCTAAGTTTCAGTGATGGCAACAATTCATAAATCAGCAAAGGAGCAAAATCAAGAAAAGCTCAACATTTCCAGTATTGCTGAATTTCATCAAAACTGATTCAACTATCAAGGCAACATATCAAGTGTGGACTCATTCAAGGCAACACAAATATATTTTCCAGATTCATAAATTAAATCGAGCCAATTCAAAAGAGAAAACTAAACCAAGTCAATTACGTGAAATCTGAGCAATTATAGGATGTCTATATCCTATACATACACCGTTTTCATCACAGGCATCAATCAATCGAAAATCAACAATAAACTTGAAAGCAAAAATCAGGGAAATAAAATCCAGAGAAACTTACAAGATTTTCGATCAATAACATCCCAAATCAAAGCATCAGAAATCAATTAAGATTCGAGCATCAGAAGATTTATCTAGATTTGAAGAAGCATCGCGATTTGATTTGGAAATTCATAGAAACCCTAGTCTTTCAATTCGTACGCCATTTTTTGTTTTACTGCAAAGAGGAAAGTGAACGGAACAATGAAATGAGGGTGGAACCATTTCAAAGTGGTCGGCCAACTTAAGTGTTTAAAGGGATACTTGAATTCCTTTATAACCTAGGGTTTTGTCTAGTTTATTTTAAATTTAATTTTTATATTGTTTTTATTTTGAGTTGTAAAAATCATCGATTAGTTCTAGAGACTGTAAAATATTGGAAACCAGTTAGTGTATTAACTAGTAGTTTACTAGAGTCTATAAAAACTAGGTTTACTGGTTACTAGGTCGTAATCAGGGGAAATCTGATCTAGGGGATTGGATTAGTCTGGGGTTTTGAGCGCAGGGTTAGTACAGGAGGAGGGAGTGCGAGTTTATATGGTCTTGTAAGCGGGATATGTTCTATCACCTAGTAGAAACCTTAAGAATGCAGTATAGGCAGGGTTTTGCCGAAGCTGGGTATCTCTGCGTGTTATTTCCTTTCTGCTTTTTATTTCTGCTGCGTTTTTTGATATGTTTATTATTTAATATCCCGTCAGATTTTTTAACTCAGCGAAAAACTGCGATAAACCCTATTCTCCCCCCAATCTAGGGTTAATCTAGATCCAACAAGTGGTATCAGAGCCTGGTATTCTGTTGATTCTAGAGTTATGGCAATCCTTAGTTGTCAGTCTTTTGAGAATCAGTCATGTTGTATTCCATCAATTTTTAATGGTACAATTTTTTTAAATTGGAAATTAGAAATGGATTTATATTTAAAATCTGTTGATATTAAATGTTGGGATACTGCTATTAATGGATATGATATGGTTAGTAGAAAAGATATTGGGTCTAATTCTCGTGCTATTCATATTTTATATTCTTATATTGGTGATGTTCAGTATGGCCTTATCTCCTATTGTTTAACTGCGCAGGAAATATGGAATACTCTCGGTACAAGGTATGGAAAAATTGACAACAGCAGCTCAAAACCCAAGAAGATCAACTCTGATTCAGATCTATGCTCGGAAGAAGAAACAGATGGAAATTTAAGTAGATCAGATGATGGAGACACAACAGACAATGAAACTGAAAGCTTCTCATATGAAGATTTGGTTTATATGTGTACTGATTTAACAAAAATCATTGATAATCTCCGTCGTAAAAACAAATCTCTAAAATCTAAAAATCACGAGTTGAATAGCAAAATTAACTGTTTTGAATTAGAATAGACAAATGTCATAAAATTAGAAAATTCTGGTTGTGAAAATTGTTTGAAATTAAAATTTGATCTCGTTCATCTCAATAATAACATTCAAAGACTTGAAGAAGAAATCTGATTCTAAAAGATAAAGAGATTGAGCTAAAAGATGCAAACAATTCTTTACAAAAGGAATTTAAAATTTTTAAGACTATCAAAAATTCCAAACATGAAATTGCTGAAAATGATAATTTGTTGAAAACAGATCTGATTTTGAGTGAGCTTGAAAAAGAGATTGAAAATCTCAAGAAACTTGAATTTGAAAAACAAATTAAATTTGAATCTGAAATCTTTGAGTCCAAGATCAAAATCAAACTACTTGAAAATGAAAATTTGTTTTTGAAACAAAACGATACTGAAAGGAGAAAGATCAGCATTAATTGTTGTTTGAATCTAATGAAAGAGAATTCTGACCTTAAATCTAAAATTCAACAACTTGAATCTAATAAAAATGGTCTTGGTTTTGGGAAAACAAATGTTTTTGAAAACATGAATTCGTGTAATTTTGAAAATTCCTCAAATCACTTTGGAAATGTTTGTTTTGAAAATTTAAACTCTGAAGGATTTTTAAATCACAATCGAGATGAAAATTTGTTTTATAACAAACCATTTAAACATTCTTGGATCCCAAAAGGAAATAAAACAGGATTTGTTAAAGTCAAACAGATTTGGGTTCCTAAGGGTACAAAAGTTAATTCTAATGGTTTGTTGTACAACGAGTTGGGTACCAAAACATATGAATACCACTGTGAGTGGTCTTACTAATTTTGTTAGACCACTCGATTTCTTGAACTGTTAGGTACCGGTGGAGTCTGAGGAACTGCTTTGCGAAAGAGAAACTGAATTCAAATTGCTTCATATCATCAAATTGTTCACAATTCCTCAAGCCAAGTTTGTTGAGTTAGAGATTCTGGTTTACATGGATTTCAGGTATAATCTGTGAACTCATTTTCGTAAATATTTTGTTTCCTTTGTTTATTCCTTCTTCTACCCTATCTATTTTTTTGTATCACTGTCATATCATTGTAACTTCTTTTATGCGTTCTTAACTCCCAATTGCAGTACTCATGATCTTCTGGAAATTCGCTTTAATGAATAGAACTCTGATGTTTTAATTATTTCCAGATCTTGAATTTAATCTTGTAAATATCTATAACTGTTTGAAGTTTTCTGATTATCTGAATTCGTAATAGTGTTGATGTATTCTTGTCATATCTTGAACACTGTTGATTTGAATTCTAAATTTTTGAAGATCTGAAAGTTTAGTGGAATTTCACACACTTCTGTTGTTTTGAGTTTCTTCTAATTCAGTTTAGAAAAGCTTGAAATATTATACTCATTACAGAACATTACTACTTCTCAGTCGTGATAATTTCATTGATTTTCAGATTGGCTTGGATATTTTGATCTGCCTTGAATCATTGCTTACACCTTGATATTTACAGTTATTCATGACCATGTGGTTTAGAATTTTTGAGATCATCTGAAATGTCTTATATTTTGAATCTCACACTCCTCTGAGATCTGAAATTATTTATCTCGTGTGATTGATTCATTGTATCTCATGTTTTACATTTGTTCAAGTGATTTCAAATAAACCATTATTTTTGGATCATGAATTATCTTTCAAACTTGATGTAAATATTCTGAAAAATTCTTTGGGCTTGTCAGAAATAATTTGGAAAAATTCTTTGAAAATCCGGTCTTGAAACTCACTATTATTTCATGATTTTTTGATTTAAATACTTGTTCATTTAAAATCATTTGAAATTATTAATTTCTTGAATCTCACACACATCGTGAATTTAAAATTTATTATCTGGTGTGACTTATCCATTGAATCTCGATCTTTTCATATCCCTTTAAATGATTTAAAATAAACCATATATTTAACCTTGGATCATGAACCATTCTTTGACTGTTTGAAATATCTTTGAAACATCTCCTTGACAAGTCTGCTTTGAAAATGATTTTTATGTTGTTCAGATATTGGTCTTAAAAATATTTTTTGGTGATTGCTTGTTTTGGTATCAAATATATACCTTGCTTTGATAGATGAAATTAATTTGCTTTATTTGTTAATTGTGTCTGCTTGGACTCTGTGATTAAAATTCTATTGTCTGAGATATCCTTATTTGTTTCCAGTGTCATGTTAAAATCCTCATTAATTGAGACATCAAGTGGTATCAGTTTAAAAGTGTTGTTTTGTTTATTCTCATCATGTATATATTTCTTAATCCCTCTTGTCTTGGATAGATCTACATATTCCTCTTATAATTGATTTTCAATTTTAAAATTATTTATTGATTATTCATTCAAAAATTGAAATTAATATCCAAATTGAACTGTATTTATAATTCATCAAAATTATTATTAGATTTTGAAATTATGATGAATTGTGACTGCAGTATATTTCACAATAAGAGGAGATTTTATTTGGATTTTCATAATGGTTAAACATTTATTATAATATCTTTGAATTGACGATTATTTCACGACCATCTTCTTTATCTACCATTATTCTGTCACCCATCATGTTTTTTATATTAATGTGGAGAGTTTAATATTTTTTAAAATCTTTTTGAATAAACAGTGGAAATATTTGTGATAGAAATTGGACTATGTTATTATTCATAATTAGTGATAATTGAAAATTTTCAATGATCCCAGTACAGTTGAGCATATTTCAAAATATAATTAATTTAGAAATTTATTTCGCAGTCCATTTCTGTACCTACCCCATTTTCTATCATCCATATATTGGTTTTACATACAGAGGAGTTTTTCCTTTTAAAGCTGAAATTATAAATATAATTAATACATAAGTATATCTCTAACCTCATTTAAAAATCCAAGCTCTGGTCATGCATGGTTAGGAGATTACATATAATTTAAGCTATGACTGACCTCATTTAAAAATCCAAGCTCTGGTTATGTGTGGTCAGTGTGCTCTTAAATAAGAAATAAAAGAAAAGGAAAAATGTGCTATAAATAGAAATTAATTTGAAATTCTCCTTTGTGTATAAAAACCAGCCTATCAATCCATCTTCTATTTGTGAAATGTGTTGAAATCTTATAACGTATTATGATTTGTTGAATGATAGGTATTGGGATTTGAGATTATATGATGTTATCACTAAAATTGAATTATTAACTATAGTCCAAATCCATCACTGTTTATGTGCTCAATTTTATAAAATTATTTTGGAAATAATTGGAAAATATTCATACTTTTGAACTCTCTCCATTATATATGAATTTCATCGTAAATCCGACATTCTCTACACTGTAAAATATGCCACTAGTTCTTAGAATATTATGATTTTTGTTTGGCGTATTGTGATTTATGATGACCGTTCTTCCTCTTAAACTGAAAATTTATTTTTAGTCACTTTTTATTTATATTTTAAATTCTGTATCCTTTTGATGATAACAAAAGGGGGAGAATGGGTTGAAATTTTGATTTATGAGTGAATATTTTATAAATATTTTTAATTTTGAAAATTCATTATTTTTCATTCTTTTCACTCATGCATAGTTATAGGGGGAGTTCTGTAGTAGGGGGAGCAAATAAATAGGGGGGGTTCAATATTCACTGTCAAACACATTTATTGTACTCAAAATCTTTTATTTGTTTGTCATCATCAAAAGGGGGAGATTGTTGTATATAATGGTGTTGTATACACAATTATATGATTTTGGTTTGATGATAACAACCAAATGAATATTATTATAAATGTGTTTGGTTCTGTACTGATACGTCACATTACAGACAGAAATATAATATTTATATTTAATTAAAATACTACTGGACAAGAATTTAAATATTCAAAACAGTATTTTATTAAATATAATATTTTATTTCAATAGTCAAAACAGTACAAATTTATGAACTCCGCTATTTGTACATTTCACTGATATTCATTACAATACAATAGATTTCATTATATACAAAAGCTCCTCAGTACAGATTCACTCTAACACTCTGTCTATACAATTTCATATTTATACAGACCTCTCACGTATACAGTTTCAGACTCATACATTCATTGACACTATACACTTTCTTCTTATCCTTAGTCTTCTGTCATCACAGCTTTTAGTCGGTCCAGTCTTCATATCTATCACATACAGAAACACACACAGTAAACTGGAACAGAAATAATTTTAAATTCTAGCAAATACAATTATATTTTAAAATTTATTTGCCTTAGAATTTTGGTGTGTTTCTCATCATTTTTCATGACTTGATCTGATATGTATATATTTCCAGTACCCACTGATCAGCCTCAACACACTACACCAGTTTGCTGATCAGAACCAGTTGATTCTAAACAGACACAACACAGCGTAGTGGTCTGCCGATATATATTCGAAAAGACACATATATATACACACACATATATATATATATACACATACGTATATATATATATGTATATGTATACATACAGGTCAACATGGTCACCACAACAATCATATTGAGCATATGCAATGTTAAGTCAGCATGAATCATGCAGCAAGTCAAAGCAACAACAAAGTGTAGCTTTTGGCACAAACTAGTCAAGCAAGGGGATTCAAATGTGTAAGTGCGCAATCAAGGTTTAGTTTCAAATGGTCGAGACAAGTGTCAAAGTTCAGCAAGCAAGTATACAGTCCATAAAGGAAGACCAGACAAACATGGAGTGTATTCATGAAGAAGCCAACATGTTTTTAGCACAATCAAGTGTAATATCAGCTAAGCATCAGTCCAGGGTCGAGGCAATTCAAGAGTAATATTAGTTCCAATTTCAAATGTTTAAGCACATATGCAAGGGTGGATGGTGCAGCTACAAGTTTCACACAACAAATAAAAATGGAAGTTCAAGATCAATTTCAGATCAGCCCAAAACAGCTTGGCATATATGGCCATTCATGTACAAGTAGAATTAGGTTCAAGTCGAGATTGTGGAGCAACAAGTACTAAAGTGCACATACACAAAGCCAGTATGGTAAACAAGTAAACAACAAAAAGATCAAGCACCATAGCACATTCATGGTTCAAAGTTACAAGTCAACATTTCAAATGTAAACTAGTTTGCATATATACAAGGCAGTTTCAAATATTTGGAGCAGCATAGTCTGGTCAGCAAAGCTCACGTGTTCGAGAAAGTGGTGCCAAATATATACCGCAATGCATATACATGTTTCAGCAACACAACAAGTCAGGTGTGCAAGTTTATGGGTGCAGCATAAAACAAGCAAATAGACAAAGCATTGCAGTATGGTGCAACTATAGGCAGATTATACATTGTGGCATGACACAAAGCATGGATGGTGTCTCATATGGATCTAATGCAGTGTGCATAGCAAACAAGGATGTAATCACACTGTACATAATCAGACATGGGTCAGCAAACTCAGAGGGATCAAAACAAGCCTGCCAAATATTCAAGTGTTATGCATGTAATCATTTCTGGAATCAGTTTTGGTAAAGATTTTTTAATCATTAACAATATGCATATATTTGGAAACATTTTGAATGAGTCCAGAAATCAATGTACGATTGTTTTACAAGATTGTCTTACTATTTTTAAAAGTTTACAGAAATTTTTTTTTGATAGCAACAAATAAATTCAATATGGGACCAGTGCGGAGAGCTCGCAAGGGCCGATTATATTTCCCAGAAATGATTCAGTATTCTCGGAAGTATTAATCAGTGTTTACATGGACAACGAAAGAGGAAAGTCACACAAATATCATTTTATGCAGAAGCAATAATGAAGCCGATTTCATGTCTGGAATCATGGATTTATTCAAGGACAAAATCAACACTTTCCAGTTTTTACAAAGTGCAAGAGATAATAACAAGGGACCACAATTTGATTTATATTTGTTTCCAGCTTTTATCTCGGCTAAGTTTCAGTGATGGCAACAATTCATAAATCAGCAAATGAGCAAAATTAGGAAACTCAACATTTCCTGTATTGCTAAATTTCATCAAAACCGATTCAACTATCAAGGCAGCATATCAAGTGTGGACTCATTCAAGGCAACAAAAATATATTTTCAAGATTCATAAACTAAATCGAGCCAATTCAAAAGAGGAAACCATATCAAGTCAATTACGTGAAATCTGAGCAATTATAGGATTTCTATATCTTATACATACACCGTTTTCATCACAGGCATCAATCAATCGAAAATCAACAATAAACTCGAGAGCAAAAATCAGAGAAATAAAATCCAAAGAAACTTACAAGCTTTTCGATCAATAACCTCCCAAATCAAAGCATCAGAAATCAATTAAGATTCGAGCATCAGAAAATTTATCCAGATTTGAAGAAGCATCGCAATTTGATTTGGGAATTCACAGAAACCCTAGTCTTTCAATTCGGCCGCCATTTTTTTGTTTTATTGCAAAGAGGAAAGTGAACGGGACAAATGAAATGAGGGTGGAACCATTTCAAAGTGGCCATCCAACTTAAGTGTTTAAATGGATACTTAAATTCCTTTATAACCTAGGGTTTTGTCTAGTTATTTTAAGTTTAATTTTTTTATTGTTTTCATTTTGAGTTGTAAAAATCATCGATCAGTTCTAGAGTCTGTAAAATCTTGGAAACCAGTTAGGGTGTTAACTGGAAGTTTACTTGAGTTTGTAAAAACTAGGGTTACTGGTTATAGGATCGTATTCAGGGGAAATCTGATCTAGGGGATTAGATCGTTCTGGGGTTTTGAGCATAGGGTTAGTACAGGAGCAAGGAGTGCGAGTTTACATGGTCTTGTAAGCGGGATCTGTTCTATCACCTAGTAGAAACCTTAGGAATGCAGCAGTAGGCAGGGTTTTGCCAAAGCTGGGTATCTCTGTGTGTTATTTCCTTTCTGCTTTTATTTCTGCAGCATTCTGTGATCTGTTTATTATTTAATATCCCGTCAGATTTTTAACTCAGCGAAAAACTGTGAAAAACCCTATTCACCCCCTCTAGGGTTAATCTAGATTCAACATCCATAACTAGGCGGGCCATAACACGAACGTGTGTAGGCACTTTAAAAGCTTGGTAAGGAATTAATCTGGAAAAATAGGCTTCAGCAACACGTAAAGAATTCACAAAATGCTCAAGCTCCCTAAGGGTAAAGTACTCCTGTGGACCAATCCCGATCAGGAAAGAGAGCCCAAGCTCCTGTCAATTCTCAACCAGTCATTAATACAATCTCGAGAGGACCACATCCAGGCGGAAAAAGCTGGGGGATATGGAGAAGTACGCTAATGAATTGAAAAATTCATCAAAGGAGGAAAAATGCATGGTCTTAAGTAACACATTTCTAATGAAGTTGCCAAGGACTTCAGGCGAGGATGTGGTGTTTAAGGACAGGGACTCTGATGGATTATTGACGCCAATGGTCGATCCCATGGTTGTTACCATTAGCATCGGTTCGGCTATAGTGAGAAGGGTGTTGGTTGATAGTAGGGCATCCATCAATGTGCTTTTCATTAATGCATTCAGTCAAATGAAACTTTCTATGGCGAATGTGCCTGCCCGAATAAGATATATGGATTCACCGGACAACCAACTCAACCACTAGGCATGATAGAACTCCTTGTGGAACTTGGTGAAGGAGAGAAGAAGGTTGCAATGATGCAGACTTTCGTCTTGGTCGACGAGCTTTCATCTTATAACGCATTCCTTGGAAGGCCAGCTTTGACCGACTTTAAGATTGCACTAACTCCATGGTGCCTCACCATGAAATTTCCGACTGAAAAAGGGAGTGGCATGATTAATGGTGATCAAAAGACGACTAGGGAATGCTATATGGCGGAATTGGTCGAAGCCAAAAAGAAGGATATGGGAAAGAAGCAGAGGCCCCCCTCTGCATTCGCGACACCACCTTACAGCAACTAAGGCGGGGCCACTAACTGGCGAACATAGCGAGGCCTAAGAGGAGATGGATCCTAGAAGGACCAGTATAGGGGAAGACCGCGCAACACCAACTGAAGCCACAATTTTAATCCTAGTTTGTGACGATGATCCGGATAAGGTGTTGAAGAAAGGCTCTCAGTTGGGCCTCAAGCAGCAAAAAGAGTTGATTACGTTTTTAAGAGCAAATTTGGGATTTTTTGCTTGGAGTCACTCCGACATGTGCGGAATCTCTCCCGATGTAGCAGTACACAAGTTGAATATCGATCTGATCATGACTCCAGTAAAACAAAAAAGGCGAACTCAAGGACCTGAAAGATCCAGAGCGTTCAAAGAGGAAGTGGATACGTTAATGGAAAATGACTTCATACGTGAATCCACATATCCAAATTGGGTCTCTAATCCACTACTTGTAAAGAAATTCAATGGAAAATGGCGAGAGTGTATCGACTGTTCTGACCTCAATAAAGCATGCCCAAATGACAGTTTCCCACTGCCCAGGATTAACCAGCTTGTTGATGCAACTGCGGGGCATGAGGTTCTCTATCATGGACGCTTATTCGAGGTATAATCAAATAATGATGCACAAGCTAGACCAGGAAAACATGAGATCTATAATGAACATGGTATTATACTCTTACAAAGTCATGTCGTTTGGATTGAAGAACGCAGGAGCGACTTACTAGCGTCTCGTGAATGCAATGTTTAAAGCACAAATTGGTAAACCATGGAAGTGTATGTTGATGAAATGCTGGTCAAGTTAGAGAAGGTAGACGATTATTTGGAGAATCTCGCCAAAATGTTCCATATTCTCAGGAAGCATGGGACGAAGTTAAACCCACTCAAATGCTTATTTGGAGTCACATCTGGAAAATTTCTGGGGTTTATGGTTAATGCCTGGGGCATCGAGGCCAGTCCCACTCTGGTCTCAGTTTTGCGAGAGATGTGCGCTCTGAGGCCAAAGAAAGATCTTCAGAGCCTAAACGATAAGGTAGCTGCTTTGAGTCGATTCATTTCAATGGTGACAGACAGGTTCATTCCACTGTTTGATGCATTAAAGGAGGGGAAGAAAAATTTCCACTAGACTCCCGAGTGCCAAGAAGCTTTCGAGAAGATAATCAAACACATGGAATCACCACCAATATTATCAAAGCCCAAAGATGGAGAAAGCTTATTCCTATATCTGGTAGTATCATCTCACGACTCAAGTGCAGCTCTAGTTTGAGAAGATAATAAGGTTCAATAATTGGTATATTACATTAGTAAGCGACTTACCGGGGCAGACCTGAATTATGCTAAATTGAAGAAACTTGCATACAGTTTACTCATCGCCTCGAAGAAAATCAAGTCGTACTTCCAAGCCCACTCTACCAGAGTTCTCACGGATTAGCCTCTAAAGAAAGTCTTATTCTGTCCAGAAACTTCGGGAAGATTGTTAAAGTCGAATATTGAACTTAGTCAATACGACATCACTTACCAACCCCAAAGAGCAATCAATGGAAATGCTTTAGCGGATGAATTCGTCGCAGAATTTACAAATAGAGGGGAGGAGAAGGAAGAACCCGCTGAAGCAATTACCAGATGGAAGTTGTTTGTTAATAGGGCTAAATATGATTATTGTTTCGGGGCAGGGATAGTTCTAGAAACCCATGAAAGCTGATCAATATGTTGTGCTCTAAGGTTGGAGTTCCCTGCAACTAAATACAAGGCAAATTATGAAGCACCAAGTGCTGAGCTGAAAATCGCGAAAGTGTTGAGCTTGAAAGCCTTGCAAATCTTCAGCAACTCGCAACTGGTGGTATCTCAGGTACGCGGAGAGTTCCAAACTAAAAGGGGAAATCTTCCAACCTATTTATCCAAGGTTAAGGAACTTCTCGATGACCTAGAATATAACATGATATCTTTCCTAGAGAAGAAAACATGAAAGAAGATTCACTTGCCAAACTTGCCGGTACAGGAGATGCTTGGACTAGTTCATGTTAAAGTCCTCCCAAATACCAGCATTGACGGTAGTGACATAGATTGGATCATGGAAACCTTCAAAGTGCCAAACTCATGGATGACTCCAATAGACAATTATCTCCTTAGGGTGGGTGCTCCCAGATGATTCAAAGAAACGAAAGAAATTGCCCCGAAAAGCATCTTTATATCTCATTTAGGATGGTCATCTGTATAGACAAGGCTTCTCTATGCCTCTGCTTCGGTGTGTGACTAAAGAGGAATCTAGGGAAATCTTAGCAGAACTTCATGAAGGAGAGTGTGGAGGTCATATAGGAGGACAGACATTGGCCAAGAAAATTATGCGGTACGGTTATTTCTGGCCTGATATAAACTTAGACTCCACAACTTACACCAAGAGATGTGATCGATGTCAGAGGTTCGCAAATATCCCTAGAGAAACATCTACGGAGTTGAACCAAATGGTCAGTCCGTGGCCATCTGCAGTCTGGGGTATCGACTTAATTGGAGCACTCCCTGTAGCAAAGTCCAATTTCAAATATTCCATTATAGCTGTTGATTTGTTCATTAAATGGGCAGAAGCATAGCCATTGGCCACCATCACTTCAAAAAAGTGATCAACTTCGTCTTGAAGAATATCATATGTAGATTTGGTGTGCCACAATAGATAATCACAGACAATGGAACATAGTTCGAGAGCGACGAGTTCAAAAGCTTCTGTACTAGGTATAAGATTTAGAAGAGTTTCGCAGCAGCTGCTCATCCGCAGGCCATCGGGCAAGTCGAAGCAGTAAGAAAAATCATAAAATCAACTATTAAGAAGCTTCTTGAAAAAGACAAAAGTAGTTGGGTAGAAGAGCTTCCACTTGCACTATGGGCGTACCGCACGACACATAAATCTACAACGGGCACACTCCGTTCTCTCTAGCCTTTGGATCTATGATTCCTGTAGAGCTAGAAGTACACACTCACTGCAGAACCCACTTCAGTCAGGTAGAGAATGGGAAGCTGCAACTCAAAGCACTTTACCTGCTTGAGGAAAGGATAACTAAAGCAGAACTTAGAGTCGCTGCCCACCAAAGGAGGGTTGCTAGGCACTTCAATTCCAAGGTAAAACAAAGAACATTTGGAGGTGGGGACCTAGTGTTAAAAAAGATAATGACCAGAACAGGGGTTTTCAGACCCTTTGTTATAAGTCAGAAACTCCTGGATGGTACTTTCAAATTGAAGACAACAAATGGAGCAATAATCCCAAGGGCATGGAATTGCATTCATTTATGTCGCTACTATAATTAATTTTTCATTCATATTCCTAAAAAAGTTGTAAAATTTTCTATGCATTGTACCAAAACTTTGTAGGTATGTGAATGAAAGTAGTGATGTTGCTTGCCTGAATCGTACATTCGCAAACTCTTATCAAATTATTCAAAGTTACTAAAATTGATTTTGATTGCTAATCATTGAACGATTGCCCACCAACAACCCGACGAGACCAGGTGACCTTAACAGAATTCCCGATGGGGAGAGCTCAAGTGATGAGTGTCATGAACAACCTTCGTGACGAACGAGGAGGTGTAAAGCACCACCTTGTAAATAAAGAAGGAAGGCCACCAAGAGGCAGGAAGGCCATCAAGAGGCAGACGATTAAGGGGCGCAGCGTCAAACCTAAATGACAAAAGCATTTGCAAGTTCCACCGTAGGGGCACCTTCTTAAGTGTAGGGTTAAGGGCCTCAGTTCCGTAAATCATGATAAATTCCGATAAGAAAACTGATGTTCGCCTTGTGGAACAATGCAACATCAAGCTAGAAGGACTAATGCCATGTCAGAAGGACCAGCAAACCCGAGATGGAAGTACCAGCCACTGTTTCAAATCTCGCAAATATCACCCGAGATCTCCTCCGAGATCTCGTTTTGGGCTCTTTCCAAAACGAAACAGCAAATATCACTCTAAATCTCCTTTCTAATATATCGCCCAAGATATTGCAATATCGAACGATATATCGACCGAGACGAAATACTGGAATATCGTCCGAGATCTTAGATTTTATGGTTAAAACTTAAATTTGTGCCTGAACTAGAACTATAATTAAAAACTCAAATCTAGCCATATCAGCATTTTTTTTTCTTTTACATTTTACATGTTAAATGACTATATTGTATGTTCATATATGTTTTACAAAGCTTATGATTTTCATATTCCTCTTTTTACATACATTTTACTTATGAAATTATGTATTCTATAGTCTAATTATGCTGAATTTTTTAATGTTTTGGATCCTTTTAATGTTTCCTATCTAACAATATTCTGTTTTAAGCATATTACAACTTAGAGTATGAATGATCTTTCGCAAACTAAAGAATAATAAAGTTATTTTGCGTTTTAAGTTTAAGTTACTATGTTTTTAGTAGCATTCACAAGAATCATTTTGTTAAAATATCATTTTTACATATCATGTACCCCGAGATTGTTCCGATATGAACTTTCAGACCCGAGATGAAAATCCGAGACGAACTCCTGAGTTAGACTCATCTCGTCCGAGATCCCCCCTCCCCCCCCCCCTCCCGATACAAGACAAAGTTTATAAAATCCCCGAGACGAAACACGATCAATATCCGAGATTTAAAACCTTGGTGCCTGCATCAGGCCGGAAGGACCGGCAAATCCAAGGTGGAAATACCAACGCTATGTCAGAAGGACTGACAAATCTAGGCTGGGAGTACCAGCCCTAGGCCGGAAGGACCAGAAACAAGCTGGAAGGACCAGCATAAAAAGAAATTCCTAGCCGTAATGAGGTACCTAGTTGGTTTGTCAGTGTCAGGAAGTACCTAACTCGATTACGACAAATGCTATGGTAAAATCAGCAATCTCCTCGGAGGCATCCGATAAGTTGTATAGTGTCGAAACCTCTCAAGCATGGGCACACTATTCAATGTTTAAGGATAGTCAACAAAGTTGGGTTTTCTTAGGATTAACAAACTTGGAAGCTCAGGATAAGTTGTCTAAAGTAAAAAAAAACTTAGTCAATAAACAAAGTGCTTCCAAAATATTAATCCAAAATAAAGAAAAACTTGACAAAGTTTAATTTTTCCAAGTTTCAACGACTTGTGATGATTCATGGCAAGTGGGCAACCCCATTACATTGAGATGAAACAATGGTTACAAAAAAATATCATGTCTAAATCACAATGTCATATTAAATAAGGGCACGAGTTTGATTAACTAAACTAAAATTCCATGGATTTTCGACAAAATTGAGAAGTTCTAAGCACAATGGTAAAAGCAAAGGCTTAATGACTTAAACAGGAAGTTCCAATATTTAGGCATTAACCAAGGAAATTTAGTAAAAATAGTCACACTCAGCATAATGAAATTGTGACAACCTTTGGCATAAGGGCATTACCGCCGCATTAAGACAAATCAATAATGCTCATCAAACATACTGCAAGTTTGCCACAAGTTCATATCAAATAAAAATGACTTGTAATATAAATGTGTAAGGAAACAGGTGTAGAAGGAAATATAGGAAAGTACAATAAAGCTAAAGTAAAAAAGATTAAGTGCATCAAGCAGAATATTGAACAAAGTTTCATCACATCAACAATAACCCAAGTCAGACATAAATCCTGATACAAGAGTTTCAAACATAAGTGTGCATAAAGCAATAAGCAAGGACCGACACTCGCATATATAATCGATCTAAAAACAGAGTATAAAAAGAAATAGTAGAAAGTAAAACAAGCTGGTCATGAGCGCTACTTCTTCTACTTCCCTTTTTTGGAGTTTACAGACCTAAGAGATAGATTGGTAGAAGAAGGAGGAGGACCGGGCCACTAGGACTCTCTTGGGAAGATACAGTGATGATCCCTTTCTTCGTAGCAGTACGCTTTCTTCCTTTATGTCCTGAAGATGATAAATACTTAGTTTTCTGTTTCGACGTCTTTTCCAGGGGTCTCATCGGTATGGTCCGAATCTTCATCACTAGGAATGTAGTCGGCATCATCATCTAGTTTGATAAGTGCAGCAAATTGTGTGTCTTGAGACCTAGGAGTTGTAGTAGCAAGTAGGGATGGGTCACCTAGAGGAGGGGTGACAACCAAGATAGAAGGAGTCGACACTAAGGTCGAGTCGGTAGTAATGGCCTAAGTTGTCGTTATCTTGCCTACAGCGGGGGGAAGGTTATGGTGAGATTAAACCTAAAACAGATGGACAATGAGTGTAGAATGCAGTTTTCCCAGGTGAAGTGCATAGGGAGTCTAAGTATAACATCGCTTGGGCAATTTCAATTTTACCTGTGGCTTTAAGATTCGCTTGAATATTTCTGTATTCGACCTCATATTTGTCTATGTCATTATCATTTCCCTCATCATCTCCGTTATGCTCCTCAGTAGTGCCTCCCTCAAGATTGTGTTCCCTAGTAACTGTGTCCTTCTCTTTGAGAGAAATAGTAGGATCAATAGGAGTTTGAGAGCCAGAGGCTTCGACGTTAGCAGGATCAGCATGAGCATCAACATTGGTCATGTCCTGAGCTTGCTCCTAGAAGGTCCAGCCTTGTCGCTTAGCAATCCTTGCACTTTCTTCAACCGAATCTTCCCCTCAGCTAAGGCTACACGCGACTCTTCATCTAAAAGATCTTTTATAAGATCATCTTCACTGTGATCGCCTTCATCAAGCTCAAGTACTGTTCCTAGACTAAGGCCAAGGTCAATGGAAAGTCCTTTCCCAAGTAGCGTAGGCTTCCACGACTCATGACACTGAAGACATAGAATTTGAACAAAGGTGGCGTCAGCGCCCGCCTTGGCTTTCTTATAGGCAGTCACATCTTTGGTTTTATCCTCTTCAAGAAATTCAATATTGGCACTTAGCACGGAAAGAGCCATACTTTGAGAAGTAATCTTGCCCTGGAGGGTAGCATTCTCTTGTTGATAAGTAGCAGAAGCATTCCTTTCGATAGCTAATTGAGATTCAGCAAGTTGTTGAGCATAGGGCTGTCAACGGGTACCCGAAAAATCCGATATCCGTCCGCATCCGTATCCGAAAATACGAAAAATATCCGTTATCCGAGATGCGGATACGGATATCCGATATCCGAAAATCATTTCGGATACGGATATGGTTATAGTTGTATCCGTATCCGAAAAATATCCGTCCGATTTTCTGATACGTGTATGTATGTATATATATTATATAATTTTTAATTTATATTTAAGATTAAATTAATATATAAATTTCCTTAAAATAGCTAACCTAAACTCAACTATTTAATTATAAAGGAAAGTTTTATTTTGTATTATGCAACATTTTAAATCATGTACTCATTTTATTTTGTGGTATGGTTATAATTAAAACATAATTGTGTATGTGCTTCTATGATTTATATTTTGTTTTATTTTAGTCTTAGGGTTGTGTATTTCATATTTTGAACACTTGATGTCTTAAAATATTTGTTGTAAGAAAATTATTTGATTGATGTCCTACTTGAAATTTTTAATTAGATGTATTCACATTTTCAAAAAAAATTATTTTATGAGCAAATTTGTATGTGAGTGATGTATTTGTAAACTTTTATTGTTTTATTTTCGGATATTTTTTCGGATGTTTTCGGATATTTTTCGGATATTTTCGGATGTACACATCCAATGTACATTTTTAAGTTTCAGATACGGATATTTCGGATATTTTCGGATATCCGTATTCGCTAAGGCGGATACGGATATTTTTCGGATATCCGAAAATATCCGCGGATACGGATACGGATATTTTTAACTGGTATCCACGGATATCGGATACGGATTCGGATACGGATTTTCATTTTCGGATACGGATTCGGATACGGCACTATCCGTATCCGACTGCATCCGTTTACAGCCCTAGTTGAGCAGATTGAGCCTCTTGGATTTGTCTTGCCAGAATGTTCTCCTTATCCTTTGTGGCGGAAAGCTCTTATTTGAGCCTCTTATTTACATCCTCTAAACCCTCCAGCTCTGTATCTCTTTGAGTGAAAGTGTAACAACCCGAAAATCTGGGCCAGTTTAAAATTTTTATTTTGGCGATTATAGCGAATTTTGAATATTTAAAATAGATTATTTTAAATATAATCGACGAGAAATTTATTTTGAATAGAATTCGAACGTATATATTATACGCGTCGTCGTTAGAATATAAACAATTATATATAATTATAAATAGAATTGAAAATGGCGCGGTAGTTCGATAATTCGATTTCAAACTTCAATTGAATGTACCGGGTGCAAAACAATCCGGATTTTAGTGAAACCAAAAATAATGGAATCTAATAGTGAATATCTTTCCAACGAATCCGAAAAATCAAAAGTTCGTAGCGGGAATCAAAAGATATGTCCAGTTGAAAATTCTGAATAGTCGCTATGGAATTCAGGCCCTTAAAAATGGACATTTTGCAAATGACCTCGGATTTCGACGAAACCACTTTTGTTGGATCCGCAGTGTCAAGTTATCGCTAGGTTTCAAATTTCATAATTTTTCGAATCAATATGTGAGCGTGGCATAGGAAAACGTGTTTTGACCATTTCAGTTGATTTTAATCGACTGGAAATTGGCCATTTTTCCAACGGTCTCAGAATTCAACGAAACTAGTTTTGTTAGGACCGTATCGTCAATACGAAGCTAGAAAATATTTTTCTGGAATTTTTCTAGTTAGTATGTGACCCCGGTAATTTGAATTGTACGTTTAAAATTCAATATAGTGATTTAAATGTAAATTCAACAGAAATTGATTATAACGATCAACTCAGCTTACGATACATATCCCATTGTGTTCGGAATGGGGGTAAAACGCTATGGATGACAGGCGGTGGGTTCGATTTCGGGTTCGTATGTAAAAGTCAACATAAATTGAAAATAAAATAATAAAATAAAAAAAATATATCTTCTCCCCGTTAAACCGCTCTGCCCCCCCCCCCCCCCCAAAATTCATTTTCGATCGAATAAAAAAAAAAAAAAAAAGAGAACGGAGGAAGAAGGCGACGGCCACCGCGCTCCCACCCACGACGCCGCCGCCGCATCCCCCTCCTCCGCCTCCCTTACCTCCGATCATCCCTCCCCTTCTCTCTCCTCGATACCTCCAGTCCCCCAACGCCCAAACCCCAAAACGAACGTCGCCCTCTTCCCCTTCAGGCCCTCCGCCGCCACTCCAGGGGCCCACGCCTGCCTCCACCGGCGAACCCAACCCGCCTCCGCCCTGAAGCGGCCTCCTCCCCGCTTCTTCAATGCGTCGAAACCCACCCCCCCTTTCTTCAAAAATACTGTAAGTATTTATTGTATTTTATTTTTATTTTAATTTCGATTTCAGGTTTAGAACAGAGTTTTATTTTAGGTTTAAAACTGATTTTTAGTTTAAGTATAAAAACTGATTTTGTTTTGAAATATTAAAAACTGATTTTATAAGAAAATTTAAAACTGATATTAACGGGAAAGTTGAAACTGATTTTCATTTTAAAGTTGAAACTGATTTTTCATTTTAAAGTTTGGAAACTGATTTTTATTTTAAAATTTTAAAGGGAAGAAGATTTGAAACTTTAAAATAGAAAAGATTTAAACTTAAAAAGTAAAAGAAAAGATTTGATCTTTACTATGAAAAAGGTTCGATATTTGATATGAAAAGGATTTGGTCTTTAGTTTAGAAAAGATTATATTTTTAAATATAAAAAGATTTGATTTTTTGGTAGATAAAGAAACGATTTTTATTTATAGTTATAGATAATAAAAATATAATTTTTATGCTATAGAAAAGGAAAAAAAATATAATCTTTATATAGAAAAATAGCGTTATAAAAATAGAATTTTTATCTATATATTAGCGGTAAGAAAGTAGAATTTTTATATATTGAACTTTGAACTAAAAATTCGATTTTTATATATTGAACTTTGAAATAAAAATTCGATTTTTATATATTGAATAGCGAAGTAAAAATTCGATTTTTATGTATGTAGTGGCTACGGGCGACGAAGCTGACGAAGATGCGAAAACAATGAAGATTTCTATCAATGAAGTGCTGTGGAGCTAGGATAGCTATCTGTGAGAATTTCTCACCTCTCAATTTCTTTTCTAGTTATATATATATACTAGGATGCAGACGGTGCTTAGTAGCACCCGACACAATCGTCCACAGACCATGGACTTGTTTGTTTGGCTGTTTGGTTATTGATTGTGATATTGGTTTGAATGTGGTTTGTGGTGTGAAAAATCGAATCGATAAATTGGTTAGGATTATACGTGCGCCGTTATAAGGCGAAGGAGTAAGGCTAGGTTAGACTCTTACTCCAAAAGTAGTGGTTTGCATAATAAAATTGATATGATTGATGTGTGAATGGCGTGGGCCTTTACTAGACCGGGGATAAGGCTAGGCCTTGTCCCGTTTCTAGTATCGTGCCGTTATGCCGCCGAAATTTTCTAAAATAAGTTAGAAAAATAAAAATATCATTTTTATAGAATAAATGAATTGAATAGAAATTCATATGTTGGAATAAAATGTTTTATCGTTAAAAATATAATTTTTAACGTGAATGTGAATAAATAAATATTCATTTACAAACCAGACAGTTTGTTTATGTACACTTATTTGAATGACATTGATTGGGACGATAAATTTTACACATCGCCCAACTGCACAAATAAAATATTTGTTTGATTGTTTGAAACCCTACACGGGTGTTAGGATGAAATATGCAGTTCACTCATCCTGATTGATTAAATATGTCGATCGATTGATTGACAGGCTGTTATAAGCGTTAGATCTCTATATTTGATGCTTATACAGTGTAGTGCACTTTGGTTGATGGTTGATTATTTTTCAATGCTATGATATTCATGTGTTGTATGAAAATCCATATAATGAACTTTATATGGTAATTGATTGGGCCTCATTCCAATTTGAAAAATAAAGAATATAAAAAAAATAAAAGTTCATGTGTTGACAGTACTCATCTATAGAGATTGGTCTTGTGTTGAACGAGATATTTTAATATTAAAATTTACATCTTTATCAATATAAAATAAAGTTCATGTGTTGACAGTTTCATTCATTGAGATTGGTCATGTGTTGAACGAAATATTTTGATAATAACAACGATTTTGAAGAAGAAATATTTGAAATAGAATATTTGAAAATAGAAATTTGTGAAGCCGTGTTGGTTAGATTGACGCCATTTTGACGTAAACGATATTTATATCGATTTATTCGATTTCGAATAGAAATGAATTGAAAACGATTTCGAATAGAAATGAATTGAAAACGATTTCGAATAGAAATGAATTGAAAACGATTTCGAATAGAAATGAATTGAAAACGATTTCGAATAGAAATGAATTGAAAACGATTTCGAATAGAAATGAATTGAAAACGATTTCGAAATGAATTGAATTGAAAACGATTTCGAAATGAATTGAATTGAAAACGATTTCGAAATGAATTGAATTGAAAACGATTTTGAAATGAATTGAAAATGAATTCAAATTGAATTGAAATTTGAATTGAATAGAAATGAATTTTGAAACAAATTTATAAAGAAGAATTCAATTTTGATTTGAATTGAAATGGAAGTTGAAATTGCTTTTGAAACGAATTTAAAACTATTAATATAATTCGTTTTAAATAGAAATCGACGAAATATATATTATATATATTATATATATAATATAATGGCCTGAATAGAACGCGCCGCGTCGCGGCAGTTCGCGAATTTCGACCATTTATTTCGAACGGACATTACGGGAGACCCGACCGTCGGATTCTCCTAAAACCGGAACCGTTGGGTTCGTATCGAAAAGAGCTTTCTAATGAATGTTAGAAATTTGAAATCTAACGGTTGGATTTGGAGATACGTCCAAATCAAATTCGAAAAAGGTCGCTGTAAGTGCAGTTCGATGGCCGTTGATGGAAATCGACTGTACGGGCCTTGATAAAATTATTAAAAATAGTAATAATTTGTGTAAAATCATAAGAAATGATTTAGAAAGAATTGGGATGAAAAACTCCATATTTGAAAAGATAAAAATAGATTTTTATCGAAATGAACTAGTTTTGAACTAGAATTATAATTCTATTTATTTTTAAATAAATAAATTGAATTCGAAAAGAGTTTTAAAAATAACCAAAATTTCCAATGATTGCATTGGAGTGGATTTGAATCGAAATTGTCTTCGGAATATTTCGATGTTGGAATTCGTGATTATACAGGTGTTGTTATGGAAATTTGAAAGATATATATGGATATCGTTATTTCCAATACGACATTTGTTAGTCGTAGAATTCGATATTGAATATAAGCCGATATATTTTCTATTCAGAGCTTTGTATTGAATATCGAATGTGATTTGGGTTTGTCGTGAATGGTGTCTTCACTAACACTATTCTTGAACCCAGTTGAGAAAAGATTAAATCTTTTTATTTAGATTTAATGAAGTGCACCAATTAAATAATATTTAATTGGAATTGAATTGATATTGATTTTTGGGTTTATCGTGAGCAGTGTTTTAAATAACACTCGTTCTTTAACCCGATAATTAATGAATGTGATTTTGGGTCTATCGTGAACCGTGTTTTAAATGACACTGATTCTTTAACCCAGTCGAAGATTAAAACTAAGTGGAGTTTTAATGAATCTTTAATTAGATTGAAATGATCGAAAGTGGAGTATCACCAGTTTTGCTCCAGGCGATAGTTAAATCTTTAATTAGATTTGAACGTGAAATGGTAATTGAATTTACCGATAACACTGTGGTGTTAGATATGAAGTATTACCAGTTTTACTTCATGGGATGAATAGGTTGGGATTGGGAAATTAAAACAAATGATTACTTCGGTAAGGTTCGCTAATCCCGACTAGTTTGAATTGATATTCAAAAATGGATTAAAGAATAAATTCAAGGAATTTATCTTTGATAAAATTAATGGGAATCTTCCCCTATGAATGTGAAATTTAGAAACTAACTGTCGGTTAGCCAAGCAGAATGGTTTTCTGGATATTGATCTGATGTTGGTTTCGGCCTTCGGGGTTAATATTTGGGGAATTATTCTCTTGATTAATTTACGGTTAGTGACTATTGAATTGGAATGAGGCGTATGTTGTGTTTGTGTAACACTTTTATAAAATATACGCGAGTTATTCAGGAAGACCGGGTTTATCCCATTCTGAATAACTGATACGACGATAAGTCGAAGATGAAGACGATGGTCGAAGACCGGAAGTCTTCACGTCGTTTGGGTGGTAACTGATGATCTTGATTGGGCTGTACACCCAAGAAGATGGAAACAGTTGGTGATCGTCCAGACGTACTTGGAGATCGATGGATATGCGGGGTACTAGGTGCCTCCGGTTTCGTTCAGACCCAGAACGGACTTGTAAATGGACTGTGTGTCTGACATTGGATTTTAGTCCGTGTGATTGATTTCTATTAAATATATATCTGTTTGGCGGCGGAGAATTTATTCTCTTGCTTAACGCCCTTCTCTGAGACGTACGAGCTCAGGGGTTATATATTGGTGGATATCAAACGCATGGAGTGAATTGCCTGTGTGGCATGCCTGAGTGGCAATTGATCGAGGCTTCTGTTGAAAAGCAAAGTCTTGTGGTGATGATCAAAGCACGGCCTTTGTGGCGTAGCTTTTTGTAACGTATACCTCGCGTGTTTCACACCCGGTATGAACCAAAAACGGGAGACGGACCTCAGGGAGGACTTGCGTTTCTTTCTAGCTAGAAGTGGCGTCAGTGGTTTTACACGCCCTGACGAGTTTGACTTATGTGGTTGTTGCTGTTGCGAGGCGCCTCGGATTGATCGGTCGTTCTCGAACCGATGGAGTCATTTGTTGGCTCGTTTACGCCCCATAGGGCGGAGAAACGTATTGTTCAGGCACTATAATCCACATCGGTGGACCGGCCCTGACGATCCAAGGGGCAGTTGCGGCTGCTCCGGAGACATGGGCTAGATTGTCTCGAATCGGTTGAGGACTATCTTTTGCCTCGGTTCATAGACGGAAATCCAATTTCCAAATACGTGCCATTTGCGGTTTTATTTGTAAACCTATATATGGCGACATAGTGGTATGGGGCATTCATGCCGCCTATGATTGATACTTATGATTTGAAGTTGTTTTATACACTATGCACTTATAATAGTATCAAATGATTTGTTTTAAACGTATCAAGCATTCTTTGGCTGTTATAAGGGAAAACCCTATCCCCCGGCTTGCGTTGCATTGTGTGATAGGACCTAGGTCTTATAACAGCTTCATTTTTCTTTATTTAGCATTGCGCTGTTGTTTCATGCACTGGTATTCTTGGGAGGAAACCCGTTCCGTGTTATACGGCGTGGTCCCTTGATTTACCTAATGATTTAAGATAATGATTAATAACTGTTTTAGTTCTCACACCAGTCCCATGACTGACCTGGAGTTTATTGTTTTAACCTAAACTCTGGGTGCCCCTATTTTGACACGGGCAGCTAGTAGTTTTGGTTTTGCAGATTTATATTCACAGGATCCTGGTTTACAGCTGGAACGATATCCGGAAAGCTTTGTATCCGTATATCTACTTCTAGTTGTATATTGTATTATTTTCCGCTGCTATGTATTTAAATGTAATTTAAATCTCTGATATTTCTGTGTAATATTCATTTATACTCTGTATATTCTTGTAATCTGATGCATTGTTGTAATATACAGTGAAATGTTCTTCTGTATGCGTTCTGTTTTGTCCTGTTCTCAAACGATAGGGCGTTTCGAACGACCTGGATCGGTTTAGCGACTGGTTCGGACCGAGCGAAATTCCTTCTCGTCACAGTTGGTATCAGAGCTTTGGTTTACAAAGCAGAGAACAAGGCACATTAGAACCATACGAAAGAATACATCAGATATTGGATTAGTAAAATCCAATGGGAATGACTCGTTAGAGATGGGATCAGTAGTATCCTAGAACGAGTGTGAAGAGTCAATTTTTAAAGTAAAAACAAATTTTTGTTTTGAAAATTTAAATCAACTATTCGTATTTGATTATCTATTTATATTGAGTTGGACAATCCAGTATATATAGATTTTGCGTATACGTCTGATCTGCGTGTATTCGAAATTTTAATATACTGGATAGATATAGAATTACACTCTAGTCGCCCGGAGACGATTCTGATGATAGTCTAGACATCATCAGAATTGGTATTCGAGTTTCGAAGGTGTGATTTTCTATATGTTTCCTATTGACTGGTGTGAGAACCAAAATTTGATAAGGCTTATTGTTGTGATTTGGCATCAAAAATCTGATTTTTGACTATGTATCAAAATTATGAATTTGAAATGATAATTCACTAATTGATTGATGTTTGTGTTGAATGTTGATTTGTTTGATGATTTTTAATCATTATGCCTAATTAAACCAAATATTGAACTGTATTGAAAATTGATTGCATTTGCTTGCATATACATATATATCTTTGAACAGGTCATAGCAAGGAGGCTAGAGCAGAGAATAAAATTTGTTGCCCGACAAATAGGTACATGTTTACTACATAATTTCCTGTTTTGTTTGGGTGGTGATGATTTTGTGAGCCTATTGGCTAGCCGCTTGGCTTTTTCTTTTTCTTTTTGAGATCTGAAGGACCGGGGAAGCTATTTGAAATTCCCCGATGCTCCCGGTGCAGGGGAGGTTATGGCGAAATTTTTCGAAAATTTAGGGTGTTAGCCAAATTTTTGAAATTTTAGAGAATTCTCAGAAACTGAAAAGTTGGAGAATGGAAGCCAGATCGAACATAGAGTTGATTAATCAAACCACTTTCGACTTTGTTCCTTTTCGGGGACGAAAAGTTTTAAGTGGGGGAGATTGTAACAACCCGAAAATCTGGGCCAGTTTAAAATTTTTATTTTGGCGATTATAGCGAATTTTGAATATTTAAAATAGATTATTTTAAATATAATCGACGAGAAATTTATTTTGAATAGAATTCGAACGTATATATTATACGCGTCGTCGTTAGAATATAAATAATTATATATAATTATAAATAGAATTGAAAATGGCGCGGTAGTTCGATAATTCGATTTCAAACTTCAATTGAATGTACCGGGTGCAAAACAATCCGGATTTTAGTGAAACCAAAAATAATGGAATCTAATAGTGAATATCTTTCCAACGAATCCGAAAAATCAAAAGTTCGTAGCGGGAATCAAAAGATATGTCCAGTTGAAAATTCTGAATAGTCGCTATGGAATTCAGGCCCTTAAAAATGGACATTTTGCAAATGACCTCGGATTTCGACGAAACCACTTTTGTTGGATCCGCAGTGTCAAGTTATCGCTAGGTTTCAAATTTCGTAATTTTTCGAATCAATATGTGAGCGTGGCATAGGAAAACGTGTTTTGACCATTTCAGTTGATTTTAATCGACTGGAAATTGGCCATTTTTCCAACGGTCTCAGAATTCAACGAAACTAGTTTTGTTAGGACCGTATCGTCAATACGAAGCTAGAAAATATTTTTCTGGAATTTTTCTAGTTAGTATGTGACCCCGGTAATTTGAAATGTACGTTTAAAATTCAATATAGTGATTTAAATGTAAATTCAACAGAAATTGATTATAACGATCAAATCAGCTTACGATACATATCCCATTGTGTTCGGAATGGGGGTAAAACGCTATGGACGACAGGCGGTGGGTTCGATTTCGGGTTCGTATGTAAAAGTCAACATAAATTGAAAATAAAATAATAAAATAAAAAAAAAATATCTTCTCCCCGTTAAACCGCTCTGGCCCCCCCCCCCCCCCCAAATTCATTTTCGATCGAATAAAAAAAAAAAAAAAGAGAACGGAGGAAGAAGGCGACGGCCACCGCGCTCCCACCCACGACGCCGCCGCCGCATCCCCCTCCTCCGCCTCCCTTACCTCCGATCATCCCTCCCCTTCTCTCTCCTCGATACCTCCAGTCCCCCAACGCCCAAACCCCAAAACGAACGTCGCCCTCTTCCCCTTCAGGCCCTCCGCCGCCACTCCAGGGGCCCACGCCTGCCTCCACCGGCGAACCCAAACCCGCCTCCGCCCTGAAGCGGCCTCCTCCCCGCTTCTTCAATGCGTCGAAACCCACCCCCCCTTTCTTCAAAAATACTGTAAGTATTTATTGTATTTTATTTTTATTTTAATTTCGATTTCAGGTTTAGAACAGAGTTTTATTTTAGGTTTAAAACTGATTTTTAGTTTAAGTATAAAAACTGATTTTGTTTTGAAATATTAAAAACTGATTTTATAAGAAAATTTAAAACTGATATTAACGGGAAAGTTGAAACTGATTTTCATTTTAAAGTTGAAACTGATTTTTCATTTTAAAGTTTGGAAACTGATTTTTATTTTAAAATTTTAAAGGGAAGAAGATTTGAAACTTTAAAATAGAAAAGATTTAAACTTAAAAAGTAAAAGAAAAGATTTGATCTTTACTATGAAAAAGGTTCGATATTTGATATGAAAAGGATTTGGTCTTTAGTTTAGAAAAGATTATATTTTTAAATATAAAAAGATTTGATTTTTTGGTAGATAAAGAAACGATTTTTATTTATAGTTATAGATAATAAAAATATAATTTTTATGCTATAGAAAAGGAAAAAAAATATAATCTTTATATAGAAAAATAGCGTTATAAAAATAGAATTTTTATCTATATATTAGCGGTAAGAAAGTAGAATTTTTATATATTGAACTTTGAACTAAAAATTCGATTTTTATATATTGAACTTTGAAATAAAAATTCGATTTTTATATATTGAATAGCGAAGTAAAAATTCGATTTTTATGTATGTAGTGGCTACGGGCGACGAAGCTGACGAAGATGCGAAAACAATGAAGATTTCTATCAATGAAGTGCTGTGGAGCTAGGATAGCTATCTGTGAGAATTTCTCACCTCTCAATTTCTTTTCTAGTTATATATATATACTAGGATGCAGACGGTGCTTAGTAGCACCCGACACAATCGTCCACAGACCATGGACTTGTTTGTTTGGCTGTTTGGTTATTGATTGTGATATTGGTTTGAATGTGGTTTGTGGTGTGAAAAATCGAATCGATAAATTGGTTAGGATTAGACGTGCGCCGTTATAAGGCGAAGGAGTAAGGCTAGGTTAGACTCTTACTCCAAAAGTAGTGGTTTGCATAATAAAATTGATATGATTGATGTGTGAATGGCGTGGGCCTTCACTAGACCGGGGATAAGGCTAGGCCTTGTCCCGTTTCTAGTATCGTGCCGTTATGCCGCCGAAATTTTCTAAAATAAGTTAGAAAAATAAAAATATCATTTTTATAGAATAAATGAATTGAATAGAAATTCATATGTTGGAATAAAATGTTTTATCGTTAAAAATATAATTTTTAACGTGAATGTGAATAAATAAATATTCATTTACAAACCAGACGGTTTGTTTATGTACACTTATTTGAATGACATTGATTGGGACGATAAATTTTACACATCGCCCAACTGCACAAATAAAATATTTGTTTGATTGTTTGAAACCCTACACGGGTGTTAGGATGAAATATGCAGTTCACTCATCCTGATTGATTAAATATGTCGATCGATTGATTGACAGGCTGTTATAAGCGTTAGATCTCTATATTTGATGCTTATACAGTGTAGTGCACTTTGGTTGATGGTTGATTATTTTTCAATGCTATGATATTCATGTGTTGTATGAAAATCCATATAATGAACTTTATATGGTAATTGATTGGGCCTCATTCCAATTTGAAAAATAAAGAATATAAAAAAAATAAAAGTTCATGTGTTGACAGTACTCATCTATAGAGATTGGTCTTGTGTTGAACGAGATATTTTAATATTAAAATTTACATCTTTATCAATATAAAATAAAGTTCATGTGTTGACAGTTTCATTCATTGAGATTGGTCATGTGTTGAACGAAATATTTTGATAATAACAACGATTTTGAAGAAGAAATATTTGAAATAGAATATTTGAAAATAGAAATTTGTGAAGCCGTGTTGGTTAGATTGACGCCATTTTGACGTAAACGATATTTATATCGATTTATTCGATTTCGAATAGAAATGAATTGAAAACGATTTCGAATAGAAATGAATTGAAAACGATTTCGAATAGAAATGAATTGAAAACGATTTCGAATAGAAATGAATTGAAAACGATTTCGAATAGAAATGAATTGAAAACGATTTCGAATAGAAATGAATTGAAAACGATTTCGAAATGAATTGAATTGAAAACGATTTCGAAATGAATTGAATTGAAAACGATTTCGAAATGAATTGAATTGAAAACGATTTTGAAATGAATTGAAAATGAATTCAAATTGAATTGAAATTTGAATTGAATAGAAATGAATTTTGAAACAAATTTATAAAGAAGAATTCAATTTTGATTTGAATTGAAATGGAAGTTGAAATTGCTTTTGAAACGAATTTAAAACTATTAATATAATTCGTTTTAAATAGAAATCGACGAAATATATATTATATATATTATATATATAATATAATGGCCTGAATAGAACGCGCCGCGTCGCGGCAGTTCGCGAATTTCGACCATTTATTTCGAACGGACATTACGGGAGACCCGACCGTCGGATTCTCCTAAAACCGGAACCGTTGGGTTCGTATCGAAAAGAGCTTTCTAATGAATGTTAGAAATTTGAAATCTAACGGTTGGATTTGGAGATACGTCCAAATCAAATTCGAAAAAGGTCGCTGTAAGTGCAGTTCGATGGCCGTTGATGGAAATCGACTGTACGGGCCTTGATAAAATTATTAAAAATAGTAATAATTTGTGTAAAATCATAAGAAATGATTTAGAAAGAATTGGGATGAAAAACTCCATATTTGAAAAGATAAAAATAGATTTTTATCGAAATGAACTAGTTTTGAACTAGAATTATAATTCTATTTATTTTTAAATAAATAAATTGAATTCGAAAAGAGTTTTAAAAATAACCAAAATTTCCAATGATTGCATTGGAGTGGATTTGAATCGAAATTGTCTTCGGAATATTTCGATGTTGGAATTCGTGATTATACAGGTGTTGTTATGGAAATTTGAAAGATATATATGGATATCGTTATTTCCAATACGACATTTGTTAGTCGTAGAATTCGATATTGAATATAAGCCGATATATTTTCTATTCAGAGCTTTGTATTGAATATCGAATGTGATTTGGGTTTGTCGTGAATGGTGTCTTCACTAACACTATTCTTGAACCCAGTTGAGAAAAGATTAAATCTTTTTATTTAGATTTAATGAAGTGCACCAATTAAATAATATTTAATTGGAATTGAATTGATATTGATTTTTGGGTTTATCGTGAGCAGTGTTTTAAATAACACTCGTTCTTTAACCCGATAATTAATGAATGTGATTTTGGGTCTATCGTGAACCGTGTTTTAAATGACACTGATTCTTTAACCCAGTCGAAGATTAAAACTAAGTGGAGTTTTAATGAATCTTTAATTAGATTGAAATGATCGAAAGTGGAGTATCACCAGTTTTGCTCCAGGCGATAGTTAAATCTTTAATTAGATTTGAACGTGAAATGGTAATTGAATTTACCGATAACACTGTGGTGTTAGATATGAAGTATTACCAGTTTTACTTCATGGGATGAATAGGTTGGGATTGGGAAATTAAAACAAATGATTACTTCGGTAAGGTTCGCTAATCCCGACTAGTTTGAATTGATATTCAAAAATGGATTAAAGAATAAATTCAAGGAATTTATCTTTGATAAAATTAATGGGAATCTTCCCCTATGAATGTGAAATTTAGAAACTAACTGTCGGTTAGCCAAGCAGAATGGTTTTCTGGATATTGATCTGATGTTGGTTTCGGCCTTCGGGGTTAATATTTGGGGAATTATTCTCTTGATTAATTTACGGTTAGTGACTAATGAATTGGAATGAGGCGTATGTTGTGTTTGTGTAACACTTTTATAAAATATACGCGAGTTATTCGGGAAGACCGGGTTTATCCCATTCTGAATAACTGATACGACGATAAGTCGAAGATGAAGACGATGGTCGAAGACCGGAAGTCTTCACGTCGTTTGGGTGGTAACTGATGATCTTGATTGGGCTGTACACCCAAGAAGATGGAAACAGTTGGTGATCGTCCAGACGTACTTGGAGATCGATGGATATGCGGGGTACTAGGTGCCTCCGGTTTCGTTCAGACCCAGAACGGACTTGTAAATGGACTGTGTGTCTGACATTGGATTTTAGTCCGTGTGATTGATTTCTATTAAATATATATCTGTTTGGCGGCGGAGAATTTATTCTCTTGCTTAACGCCCTTCTCTGAGACGTACGAGCTCAGGGGTTATATATTGGTGGATATCAAACGCATGGAGTGAATTGCCTGTGTGGCATGCCTGAGTGGCAATTGATCGAGGCTTCTGTTGAAAAGCAAAGTCTTGTGGTGATGATCAAAGCACGGCCTTTGTGGCGTAGCTTTTTGTAACGTATACCTCGCGTGTTTCACACCCGGTATGAACCAAAAACGGGAGACGGACCTCAGGGAGGACTTGCGTTTCTTTCTAGCTAGAAGTGGCGTCAGTGGTTTTACACGCCCTGACGAGTTTGACTTATGTGGTTGTTGCTGTTGCGAGGCGCCTCGGATTGATCGGTCGTTCTCGAACCGATGGAGTCATTTGTTGGCTCGTTTACGCCCCATAGGGCGGAGAAACGTATTGTTCAGGCACTATAATCCACATCGGTGGACCGGCCCTGACGATCCAAGGGGCAGTTGCGGCTGCTCCGGAGACATGGGCTAGATTGTCTCGAATCGGTTGAGGACTATCTTTTGCCTCGGTTCATAGACGGAAATCCAATTTCCAAATACGTGCCATTTGCGGTTTTATTTGTAAACCTATATATGGCGACATAGTGGTATGGGGCATTCATGCCGCCTATGATTGATACTTATGATTTGAAGTTGTTTTATACACTATGCACTTATAATAGTATCAAATGATTTGTTTTAAACGTATCAAGCATTCTTTGGCTGTTATTAGGGAAAACCCTATCCCCCGGCTTGCGTTGCATTGTGTGATAGGACCTGGGTCTTATAACAGCTTCATTTTTCTTTATTTAGCATTGCGCTGTTGTTTCATGCACTGGTATTCTTGGGAGGAAACCCGTTCCGTGTTATACGGCGTGGTCCCTTGATTTACCTAATGATTTAAGATAATGATTAATAACTGTTTTAGTTCTCACACCAGTCCCATGACTGACCTGGAGTTTATTGTTTTAACCTAAACTCTGGGTGCCCCTATTTTGACACGGGCAGCTAGTAGTTTTGGTTTTGCAGATTTATATTCACAGGATCCTGGTTTACAGCTGGAACGATATCCGGAAAGCTTTGTATCCGTATATCTACTTCTAGTTGTATATTGTATTATTTTCCGCTGCTATGTATTTAAATGTAATTTAAATCTCTGATATTTCTGTGTAATATTCATTTATACTCTGTATATTCTTGTAATCTGATGCATTGTTGTAATATACAGTGAAATGTTCTTCTGTATGCGTTCTGTTTTGTCCTGTTCTCAAACGATAGGGCGTTTCGAACGACCTGGATCGGTTTAGCGACTGGTTCGGACCGAGCGAAATTCCTTCTCGTCACAGAAAGATGCAATAATTTTTTCCTGAGATTCAAGGACGTAGACCAGCTCAGCTTTGTCATTCTATAATGTGGCAATCCGATCAATTTTAACTCCACTAAGCCTCTGAAGTTCATGCGCAAAAGTATACCATAAGCCCAGTTGCCTCTCAGCATGGCTTCTGACTGTATCTAACTGAACCACAAGTTGACTCTTGGCTGTGTCTAGTTGTGTAAAAATGCGATTCTTCAAGGTATCGAATGATTCAAGAGTGTCCAACTTGTCAAAAGAGTATATACCTAAGTTGAGGTACATCCCTCTCAAACACCAACCCTGGAATTGGTCAGCCAGACTAAAATTGGTTGGTCCAGGAATATAGTGAGGCCTATTTATAATCGCCTCGATATTAGCAGGAGTTGAAGTGACAGATGGAGGAGCTAAAGAGTAGTGGTCCGAGGTAGTCTGAATATCTGTACTAGAAGTTTATCCAACTTATGATGCTCCCGAGAGTCATCCTGGCCTTGACCATCCCTATCTCTTTTCTTCTCTCTTTTCCTTTTTTGTTTTTCCTCTTATTTCTTCTTCTTTGCCCCTTGTATATCTAGTTGCTCGTGCCTCCACCTCCTTTGCTCGTCAGTTTCCGGGAGATGAGGAGTTTGCTGAGGCTGATGGGGAGGTTGCAAATTCTGAAAATGATGAGACTTCTTTGAGTATTGTGGATGACGGGGTTTCAAGAGATGCTTTGGATTGTAATATTTCGTGTTCTGTTCAAAATTCTTCGCAAATGAATGACTAATTTCTAGACCTAGAAAAAAGGTAAAGCAGAATTTTAGTACATAGATTGGAAAGTACTGAAGCAAATTTAAAGGGTGATGCAATATATCGCAAACTTATAGCACAAGTAAAATATGTGTTAATATGCATCTAGTAACGAACCAATCTTAAGTGGGGTACTAAGTCAATTCCTATGTCTACAAGAGTCTTCCCTGCTAGTGGAGTTGAAGCTATAACTATGTTAGTCCCTATTTTTGTGGCCTGAGGTTTAGGTCGTTGGATAACAATGTCACCCTGGATAAGATCTCTAGCTGAGCTAAGATCACTCAGATTCTGATAAGTGTCTACAGAACTCTCCCTTTGAATAGTGGGGTTATCGTAAACTTTATCGGCGTCCAAATCATCCTTTGATGTCACTATATACTCTTCAAACTGCTTAATTTCCTTTATTAGGTCTGAAGTAGTTTCATCCTCCTCAACCTGTTCGGTTTCCTCCATAGGATCCAGGGTAGTACCTTCCTTCTCAGTCTGTTCAAACGAAGTCATAAGACCCTTACCCTCGTGCTGCTTAAACACTTCTTCCACAATAAGAGCCAAATTTGTCTTAGGAGGTGCCTTACTACTACCCGCAGGGTCCGAGCATTTCTTTAAAGAAGCTTTCTTAGCAGGGGATTTACCAGCAGTATCTTTCTTATTAGCTGGGTCATGCACAAGAGATCGTGAGGGAAGACGCAAGTGGTACTGTCGAAGTATTCCTTCTGTGAACTTTCTGCTCCTCTCATTCTCATTGTTAGCTTTTAAAGAACCAAGAAGAGATTGATCGAGGGGAGCATCTTAATTGAAAGGAATTTCAATAAGGGAAGGAAAGATTTGAGAATAGAGGTTCAGAAGGAAAAAGAAGTAAAAGACTCTAAGAAAATGTGTTTACCTCCTTCCATCCATCTTCCGTAAAATTTTCCAGGGCACCGAACATATAAATATTGATATGGGAACCCTCGAACAATCTCGGCCAGATCAGTGATGATCTTGGAACGTTTTCCTTCGACAAAGATGATCGAAGGACGGTCTTTCCTACTCTTAAAAGCGTATAAAGAACAAATATCCTGGAATGTAGGCACGCACGGTTTGACCCTCATAAAAAGTACATAAATTCCCATAAAGATGAAATAACCATTCGGTTGCAATTGATATAACAATATTTAAGCTTTGAAGGATTGATCTTAAGTAAGGGTTGAACAGAGGAACTGCTCCGGTTAATAACATTTGACAATTAACCGTAACATACCCAGCGAATGGAAGGTCAACAAAGTTGTCTTTCCCGGGAATTTAGCCTTATCATCTTCTAAGATTCCAAATTGTGCACACATTGAATGATATGAACGAAAGGAAAGTGTTGTCTCATGTCTCTTAGAGGGTGCATTGACAAGAGGCCGGGGCTGAGGTAAAACTTGACCAACATTCACTCCAGGGACAATAGCCGACGTAGTCTCACTTACCTGAATGGAAGATCCAATTTCACTAGACATAGTGGCTTCCTCAATATTTTGGCGTGACTGATTTCTAGTTACCATTTCTATACACAAGTAATTATGTTTAAAAAAATCATAGGTACACGCTTCCTAGTTCAAAGGAGTGATTGTGCATGTTATTACAAAAACGAGGCTTGGGATTTGCGATCAGCATGCACTGATTAACCGATTCCAATTATCATTGAAAAGTTAATTTTTGATAGACCATATTTGTAAGGGAAATGTTCAATCTAACTATAAACAATTAAATAAAAACAATCCTGTGCATATATATCATTCATAATAAGTTACACTGCATATCTATTCCTGAATTTTTACACTAATCTCCTATTGGTGTGAGCAGTCAAATACAAAATAATAGCTCGAAAACATACAAGTGTTTTAGGAACTACAAGTTCAACATTGTCGAAGGATTCGACGATCTACCAGGGCCATAATGCCGGAAAATCTTCAAATAATGTGCATGCTCGAACCAATATATGATCGAATATGCTCGAACCCAATATGGGTCAAGCATGCTTAAACAAATGTATGGTCGAACGTGCTCGAGTCCAATATGGGTTGAGCATGCTCAGACCAATATATGGTCGAACATGCTCAAGCCCAATATGGTCGAGCACGCTCAGACAAATATGTGGTCAAATATGCTTGAGCCCAATATGGGTCGAGCATGCTCGAACCAATATGTGGTCGAACATATTCGAGCTCAATATGGGTCAAGAATGCTTGAACCAATATATAGTCGAACATGCTCGAGCCCAATATGTGTTGCATGCTTGAACCAATATATGGTCGAACATGATCAAACCCAAGAGGGTCGAGCATGACCGACCTGATATAGTCAAGCATGTGCAACTACAATGTTTTGAGCAGAAAAGTTAGGAAATTGCAGAACCGTGTTAAAAGGCTTCCAGATAATCAATTCTACGTGATCATGCAAATGTTGTGGAGTTCAAATTGACGTTCACACATAACAAAAGGAAAATTGAAATATCATTCAAACGCAACGAGTACTCGTTGGAAATGGGTTCATGCATCACCAACAACAAAAATGGAATTCATGCTCGCTATATATGTATTAACCACTATTTATATCATAAATTATTCACAACCGTGAAGACAAAATTTGAAAGACACAGGCTTAAATAATGATCAACGTAGTTCAAGACTCAAGCATTTAATCAAACACCGTATGCACATCTGATTCAAATCAGAATTTAAAGGATCTTGTATTGCTTCAAATCCAATAACAACATAAGCAGTAACATGGTCATATGATTACGAACTAAAAAGTAAAAAAGCATCCAAATATTCTTAGTCCCGGACATTTCAACAAACAACTTGTGGGTGTATTGTCAAAACCAAGATTTAAGGAGCCCAATGCAGTTCGAATCTTTTAGTCATACATATACAACCTTGAAACCTGATTCCATTACACTCATTTCAAATTTCCAACCATTGCCGAACCCAACTACATCTCAAGCCCCAAAACAATTCCAAACTCAAGCCTTAAATCGCCAATTCAATCAAAAAATTCAAAAGAAGATTTAATACCTCTGGATGCGGCGAGCAGTTGGGTTAGAGTGACGGAGGTTGTTTGGGTTCAACAACGTTGAACTGTCTTTGGTTGGGGAGTTCGATTCCAAATCAAGTTGATCAAGCTGCGGGCGAGATTGTAGTTGGCTTTAAATCCAGTTAACGAGTCGGATTTGATTTAAGGAAGAGATTGAGAGTACTGGAGTTGAGTTCTCTTTCACAAAACTACCATTGAACGTATCCTCCAGCTAAAATGCAAATATGAAGACTAAGAGGCATTATAAAAGTAGGTAGGTAGACGGGTTGGATCGATCGAACCAGTGGACTCGCTCAATCCATAAAAATGCATATAAGCTTGGTCATTCATTAATGAACACAGCATGATGACGTGTGCGGTCATTCATGCTCTTGTATGACCGAACAATGATGATGTTGCCCGGTTTTCTCACATTCATGCACGACAGATCCATGATGGCTTGACCCTTAATTTAATAAGTGCAACCGTCCCATGAAAGTCAAATATACATCTATCAAACTATGTCATATTCGTTCAGTTTGAAGCTTGTAATTTTTTATAAACTAAAATTTTCAAATTTCCAGGAGTAATTGTTTATCCACCAAAATTTAAGCACAAACTGATAAGTTAAATCTAAGAAAAACGTATGGGTCAGTAACTAAGAGCATGTATGGTCAATCATGAAAGTAGATCTAAGGGTTTTTCACAAGAATTGGTCATGCATCATATGATCGAGCATGCAAGGTTCATGAAAAAGTATGATCGAGCATCACATGGTCGCACCTCTTATGGTCAGGCACTAACTTGATCGTGCAACACTGTGCTCGGTCGTTCACTAGTATGGTTAAGGAACATGAAGGGTCTTACACATCTCGTAATCAAGTATCAGAGAGGTCAGTCAGTCATAAAATCATTCATGCAATAGTTAAGCATGTATAATAGCCTGGTCGAGCACAAGAAGGTCGAACAAGGCTCGCGCAATAGCTTGGTCAGTCACACATTGACTTGGTCGGTCGCACATTGACTTGGGTGGTCGCACATTGGCTTGGTCGCACTTCATCTTTATCGTTCATGCATTACTTTGGTCGTTTAGGCTGATAACTGGCAATAGCTGGCAGTGGCATTTTGTTAATTAAAACATGAACGACCCGCAATCTACATATATGAGTTTTAGCTCACCACTTCATTTGAACTCCACTTATAAATACCCCATGGCTTCAATATTATAAAGGTTCGATTTGAAGCTCCACGAAGTGCTGCTCAATTGTTTTCTCCGCTGTTCTTAGCCATTCTAACTTCCACTAATCCTTCTCAAATCAATTTTCACCATCAAATCATCCGTGGAATCCTCCAAAATCACTCTCAAATGTTCGAGAGAGTGTAGATTTACATCTATACTTGTCATACTTAGAGTAATAGAGCTATTCCTTGGCGGATTTAAGTGAATCATAGTGTGGAAGAGAGCAAAATAAATGTAAAAGCAATAGTCAGGTGCTTTGTAATAATTGTGGTGATAATGGAAGTTCCTTCTATAGTGGACGTAGGTCTAAATTGACCTAATCACTCTAAAAATTATTTGTTCTCTACTTTTTTTCTTTCTATTTTGTGTTTGTGGCTTCATAATCTCGAATCCTACCTTTTGTTGAAGTGTTATATAAACACCTTTGATGTTGTGATCATTTTTTGATGTCAAAAAATATTATGACGAAATAGAAGAAGTTTCCAGTATGGCAACTCCCAAAAAATAAACGGTTTGCACCAATTATTAATAGTCGATTTGTCTTCAAGTTCTATTTGAACTCTAGTTTCACATATCTTTAAGAAGTTCATATATGTCTCCACTAGACCATATCATTGGTGGTTGTCTAGTTTCTACTCTATTAGATAAAATGTTTATCTTGTCTCCTCTGTAAGGATGATTTTCATAGAGAAAACATCCATGAAAGTCTAATCATGAAATTTTCTTACCATAGGTAAGGAAAACACTCGTGTTTCTTCCATTCAATGTGGACATTCTAGACAATTAGCAATATTCCATCCTGAAAGCATTGTATAGGTAGGAAAATCACTTATAGTCCACAACAAAGAAGCAAATATACAAAAAAATGTTATTTGAAACATCGTATGTTTATACTCCTTCGTTCCACAATGTTTGTAATTCTTCAATCAACGGTTGTAAATAAACATCAATTCCTTGTGTTGGATCGTCGAGGCTAGGAACAACAATAGTAAGAAACATATATTGTGTTTTCATACACATCCATGTAGGTAAATTATAAGGTGTGATGATAATGGGTCATAATGAATATTTAGCACAAATTGAGAAAATGGTTAAAAACCATCCGTACATAATCTTAGTATGACATTACCACTCTTCGCTGCAAAATTGGGATAAGTTTTATCGAAATGCTTCCATGCTTCCCTATCGGCCCAATTGGTCAACGTACCTTCTTCACAGGACCTCACATTATGCCATCTCATATAAGATGCAGTTATAGAAGGTGCATATAATCTTTGAAGCCTTGAAATAATGGATAAATAATGCATACGTTTGTACGAAACCTCCTTTCCCTTCTTTTTTCTTGGTTTATATCTTTCATGATTACATATTTGACAATATCTAAGGTTTACGTCATCTTTTCAAAACATCTAGCATCCATTAAAACATGCATCTATTTTCTGATAAGGTAAACCAAATGCCGACATAAGTTTTTTTTTAATTTCGTAATGATTTTCACACATTAAACTATCGGGCAGCATGTGTAACACCCCAGAATTTAAACACACTACAACCATGTTGAATATAATAAGTTAAGAATAGCTTAATTTAATATTCATAATTAAGAGAAACCGGCATTACTGCTGCGTTCATCTCATAATTTAGGCTTAGATAGACCCCATGTTTGCATAAAACGGATAACGTATGAAGAAGTTTGGGGCTTTAGAATTTTGTATATATTTAAGGGTTATATATGTAAATATATAATAAAATAATTTCTAGAAAAATCGAAACAAGGCAACGCGGGAACCAGGCCCGTTGTGGGGAGATCCACGCCTGGTCTGGGTCAGCTTATGGGCCGACCCACCACGGATATGGGCAGATTCGTTCTGCGCACCTGGATTGATTTCTGCACTATATTCATTGCTAACTCTGCATGACTTGAACGGTTTGGAATTAAAATCTAAAATCTAAGGGTTGATGTTGATTTCGTAACTCTATAAACAGATGGCTTCCCTCATTCCAAATTCCCAACTTCTTCATATCTTCTTCCTCTATGAAACTACACTGAAAATTATAAACATACAAATGAGGGAATTCTCCTTGAGGTTGGAATAAACAGAAGCAACATCAAGACTTGGACCTGGATTCTTACGGCATAGTGTTATATAATTATCTTCACCAAGATTCACTGTGAGTTACAGTTATTTACATATCAGATTTCTTAGGCCTTGAATATGATAGTGAAATAAAATTGGTTACGATCTACAATGTCAGCAAATAAATATTACACTTGTTTTCACTGTAAATCACCTATTCCTATGATCAATTATACATTTGCCTGTGATATTAAATTAGTTATACATATGCCTGTGATGTTGATTTAACAAGTTAAACATATGCCTTTGATGTTAACTAAATAAGTTGTACATATGTATACACATGTCTGTGATGTTGTGTAACACCCCGTATTTTTAATGTAATTAAAAATGTATATATATCCATAGATAAGATTAATATGGTGATGTTTAATGAAAATTAATTAATATATGAAAGAAAGAAAGGATTGGTTGCATGCGATGTAAATATGTTGCATGCACTGATTTGCAAACATAATGCATTAACATTAAAAGAAAAAGATTCATGCATTGGTTTAATTTAAGTATTGTAACTAACATGAAAAAGAGAAGTAAGGAAAGAACAATAATTATCATTGTTCTAAGACTTATTAACAAAAGACTTTGTAACTCAGTTGGTTAAGGCAATGGATTTGTAACATGGAGGTCGGGGGTTCGAACCCCGGCGGTAGCATAATTTTTATCTCTGTTTTAAAGAGGGCCAACTGAACATGCAAATATGTGTACATATACAAATTCAAAATTTGAAAGGATAAGAACGTACATAAATGGAAATAAAGAAAATATATGTATATACCTGAGAATATATATATATATATATATGCAGAAATATATGTATACGAAAGATAAAATTTAAGATAAGGCTATAGTAAATGAAATATGGCAAGAATTAAATAAAGGTGCAACATCGTTTGAATTTTGAAAATAAAATGAAAGTTGTGCGTATATATATACGCGTAAAATGATCGTTAAAGGAATTGTATACATATAAGAATATTTCATGTGAATAAAACAGTTAAATAAATTCCAGAAATTCAAACATTCAAAATTCAAAATTCTGCACCAAAACAGCTTGTGGGACCCAATGCTGACTTAGCACTGCATGTACGATAAGATTTGGCTAGATTCATATTCGAACCTGGACTATTTTCTTAACTAGGTTCAATGCTAACTCAGCGCTGCGTGTACGATAAGGTCTTGAACAACTATATAAACAGCCCTAGTCTCCTCCTCTATTCACAATTCTTCTCTACCCTTATGCTGCAAAGATTCTGAGTGAACATGGCTTCTTCTCCTCCTCTAAAATATATAAATAAATATATATATATATATATATATATATATATATATATATATATAATAAAACAAGACGAGGAGATGCTGCTCAAAAGACTTTCAAGAAGAAGAGATTCAAGCTAGGATTCAAAAGGAGGTTCAAACGACTTCAACGAATGATTTTCTACGAATCATAGAAACGCCATATTTCTTTTCTAATCTAAATCTCTGTAAGTCAGTTATTTCTAGATTTGAACGTTTTTCTTTGTTCATGACATGAAATTAAAGGGATAAAAGAATATGCCAATTCTCTTTCTTTCTATTCGAATCTGTGTCTATCTCTTTGGACCTAATTAAGAACTGTCATGATTCAAAGACAAATAAGACCGTGACTACGAAACTATGGACCTAAAAACCATATGCCTATGACTATGAACATTTGCCTATGACTATGGACATTGCCTATGACTATGGACACTGCCTATGACTATGAACATTGCCTATGATTGTGACTATGACTATGAGGATTACTTCCTTGACAAAACCTGTGGCTTTGATTAACATAAACTATTGCCTATGACATAACAAGGACATCTGTGATTAAACCTCCATGATTCATGACTAGGAAAGTGTTGCTTAAGTTCTGTGATTTTGAGATTGGGGCTAAACCCGATTATTTATTCTGCTTGTCCTTGGTTTTCTTTGGTTTTAGACTATGGGAATTTACCTATTAAGTTAGGTCTACCCATGTTCTTGAACCTACTTTGTCTATTCTTGGTTTTAGACCTTGGGAATTTACCTATTAAGTTAGGTCTACCCATGTTCTTGAACCTACGTCGTTTTTCAAAACAATTTTATGCCAGTTATTATATCTATCCTTTTCCTAGCAATCTTTGGTTCATTCCTTATTTGCAACGAATCTAGATTTATCTATAATCTAGATTGAAACACGATTTTACGAACGGTGGGAATGCGATTTAGGGCAAAATATGAAATTTACAAAAACGTAGTTTAACTTGGAAATTGGCATAAATTGGGAACATGTATTATGGCATGTTCATAGAAATGCAAATTGGATAAATTTGACATGAATTATAAGATGTGTAATTTGAATCTTGTATTGACGTGTAAATCTAGCATTTACATGAATAGTGAACTAGAGTAATAAGCCTAGTTTGACGTGAATCAGAATGTAAATCAGAATTGGATTAGCTAATTTGGCTCGATATGTATATTGGCATAAACTTGAAATTGGCCATAATTGGGGGTAATTGTCAGGATTAGCAGAATCATGGTTAGTGACACTTCATTTGGTATGGTTTACATACCAAAAAGCATAAACATGATATAGAGGGGAAAATGGGTCGTAAGAATAAATGTTTACAATTTACATTAAAAGAGAAATTGGGAAATAAGTAAATGAGGATTAATTTACTTATGGAATTTGCCCTAAATGAGGAAATATTGATCCAGACAAATTAAAGATTTATTAACAACATCTCTTTTAATGAAACACCAGAAAGTTCTAGGGTGACAGAGAGGATAGTGTCTAGGCTTGAGTTTGGAAAATACAAGTTTCCTGCTCTCCCTGGCTATCCCTAACTGATCCGACGGACGGGATGGTTACTTTCAAAACCTGATTTGAAAATTTATCAAAACCCTTTGAACTAGAAAACACGAATTGGCCTAACCCGAGGTTAGACCGAGTTGCGAAGTAAACCAGCCCGGAACCAACCGGCACATCCAGTAATCGCAACAATATCTGTCTAATGTGAGTGGTCATGGCTTTAATTTATTTAGTTAAAGCTAGGACAAGAATGCTATGGTTAAGTTAACTAAGTCACTTAACCAACTCAACATGATAACAAGACTGGTAGGTGGGGTTAGGTTCATATAGTTAAGCTAGAATGGGAGGGTTAAGTCCATAGGAACACTTAACCAACTTAACACAGTTAAGCTAGAATGGGAGGGCTAAGTCCATAGGGACACTTAACCAAACTTAACATCGTAACAAGACAAGATTTGTAGGGGATAAGTAACTAAGAAAACACTTATCCAAATTAACATGTTAACTGGACTAGAGGATGGGGTTAAGTAAGATTTAATACACTTAGCCAATTTGATATGTTAGCTGGGCTAGACCGTAGGGTTAAGTAAACTTGAACACTTAACCATCAGATTTTGATAAAGAAATAAAGTTAAGTCTAAAACATGAAGGGATAATACTTAACTGTTAATAACAGGTTAGTTAAAACAGACGGGCAAGGTTAAGTTAAAAAGGAACACTGAATCAATACAGGGTGAATGGGTAAGGTTAAGTAATAAGAAATACTCAACCAATATAACTTGGTTTGTGGTGGGTTAAGTCAACATGAATTACTGATAACACTTAACCAGTATAACAGGATGAATGAAGAGGGTTAAGTTGGCTTGACTTGACTAATGACACTTAACCAATCCAAATTGACGGGAAAGGGAACTAAGTAGTAATTCTTAGTGTAACACGGGAAGGAGCGAATGTCCGTCTGAATAGAGAGAAGGCTCCAACGAATTGGGTTACGAAGCCCGAGGCTTCGAGGGGACGTGAGGGTACTCTTGGTATCCCTCTGTGAGGCTGCAGATGATCCGCCTGGGCTCACAGAGGTTAAGGTCTGCGTAGAAGAACCAGGGGTATGCCTTGGTTGCAATACATGGCAACCTAAAGACTAGGATGGACCGGCGTGATTCGGCGAGCAAACGGTAGCCCTGTGATAGCAGCTAGTCGTCTACCATCCATCTTGAGTCAATCGAGATACGTGAAGCGGAAAGGCGGAGAACTCCAAAAGACCATATACTTGCTATCTAGTTATGGTTGCGGATGGCCATAGGATAGTGGGGCACCGGGGGCCGGCGTATAGTTCTCATTTTACAAGGTGTGCCTTTCATTAGTTGAGGGAGGGGTCAAGTGGGACCATAGCCACTGGAATAAAAACAGACCTTAGCATCTGCATTGGCAGATATCTGAAAGCTCCCGACCAAGTTCTGTATTCCTTGATTTGCCCTGTCACAGGACTCGGACCGCACATTACAGGACATGTGCATCTAGACAAGCGATAACGATTCGCGATACATGCGTGGGGAAGTATAGGATCATACACCACTCTAGGTGGTGTGTCCTAGACTTGGGGGCATCGTTCGACAGGTAGCGTAATCCCTAGTTGGACTAGGTGGCATAAACCCTGAACTCGAGAAGCGTTCAGCAGATAGCGCAAAACTCTAGTTAAACCTAGAAAGCACTTGATAGAAAACCCTAGATTTTATCTAGGTAATAAATAATGAATGTATGCCGGAAGGCAATAGAAAATACAGGAATTGGGATCACGTTATCGTTACTAGATGGGACACTAGATATGCGGTGCAGAGATATAGAAACCAGTATAACAAGGATATAGCGAAGCGGCGAAAGTATTAGAGCGTATCCAGTTTATCTTAGCATATCTTGTGACTACCTTGTCTAATCTTGTTGACCCTATCGTCATGGTGTAATCTTGTGTTCAGTTAATTCATGCTGTTTTGTTTTCCTTGTTCACATGCTAGAAGTTACTGAACTTACTCAGGATGTCTGACTCTGTTTTTCTTTCGTCCTCTTTTCTTCCGTTCCCCCCCCCAGGTAGTAGAGGAGGGAGTAGTATAGCTCAGGTCAAGTTGGACTGTCACTCTTTCCCAGCTTGAAGATTTGTCGAAGTTTGCTTGGATTCTCTTATCAGATGCTATGGCTGGCTCTTGTTAAAATTTGGGGAAATATAAATGTTGTTTGATGCTTCTTTATTTTGTAAGACAGATGACACTCTGATATTGTAAGGAAATCTTTGTACAAACTATTTTATCAATAAAGCAAAGTTTTATTTTCCACTGTTTAATTTATGTCTGTCTTGTAATTTATCTGCATCTTTTACCCTAAATGCTCCACAGAACTTAGTGCATTCCCTTTGTGAGTGACATTAACGGATGTGTAGTGTTACACGTGGTATCAGAGCTGAAGGTTACCAGATCAGATAAAGGATTTGAAAAATTATTTTCAAAACGGTTTTTAAAGAAGCATTTTTCAAGAGAAAAGATTTGTTTTAAAGACATATTACCCAAAGCCATACGCACCATATTCTCTTCCTCTGTTTAAATTCTTATCTCCTTCTTTCTTGAGTCTCTGGGGCTCCTGGCTTTCTGGGAGGTAACCTCATCGAAGGGCAAAGTAGTGCCCGACTTCCATCCATAGCCGTAGTTGTTTCATCTACGGGCAGTTTTCTTTCGAAGCTTATAGGGTTTTCCGGACGATGGAGGCAGTTTTCGAGAGATTTGTCAACATGACTACACACGGAAGGGGATGATGAGTTTGGCTAAGGAGCATAACCCTAGGATGAGGAATTCATAGATGTAAACTTAGTACACGAAGGAGGAAGAAATTATAAAACCTAAGACAAGAGGAAGTATCTTTACTAGGGTATGATAGGGCATATACTTAAGGGCAAGAACGAGGAACAAGATTTTCAGAAGGACAAGTACATGCTTTCTCCACCAAGCGTACCTAGGAGAAAGGTAGTCCGGTTGAAAGAGTCTAGTTTTCTGTTCGTACTATTTCCTTAGGTTCTAGCGCTTCTCATTTGTTCATATCCACTTCCATAGTTGGGTCTCTGCACCATAGTACCTGTATAGTAGAAAGATCCCACTAGAATCTCAAATCCAATTGGTGGTCCGACCAGTTTATTTTTGGTTAGTAGGGATTTGAGAATAGCTATCGAGTTTGCTTATATCATCTCACGTAGATCGTCTAAATTCGGAGGAGATATTCCTTGGGTGCTTGTCTGATATTGATTTAGGCCTTTGGGGCTTGTACTTGAGGAATGTCGAGTTCGGTTTGGATGGTTTGCATGAGAGATGAATAGTTGTGGCAGGCACTCCAAAGAGCACGTAGTGACCTTTCGACTCTTATAGTTATGGCATGGCGGATAAGAGGGAAACCTCTAATCATCATAGTACGTATACCTGGTACCGTGATTGAAATCTGTTTATTTTGGAAATGGAGATCCGGAACTTCACAATCGTGAAGTTAAATTAGTTAAGATACAGTGGAATAAAGCTCAAGAAGGCTAGATACTAGCATCATACCCTTTTCCTTGAGGGTGCATCCTTGATTTCTTTGTTTTAGGAGCTTTACGCATAATTGTTTCTCCCTTTCCAAAGTATATCACCTAGGTCGTATCTTCGATCCTTAAGTAGAAGCCAATGGACGTAAACATGTATTTGAAACATGTTATGGTTGATGGTTGCAAGTGGTTGCTAATGGTTGCTTGTGAATGCATATGCATACGTATTAGGCACTAGATCAGTTCAGACGCTTTCATATTGCATTTACAAATATGTATTTGTTTGTAAATTGAACTTGATATGTTATCATATGGGTGGATGGCCGTGCACGCATATAGTATTTACATAACTAGGGATGCTTGCATACATGGTTGGACGCATGGCACTGACATGACTCGCATTAAGGAGGTCGATTGAATCAGTAGACCGCCTGATTTTATAGTAGATAAAGACATATACACACACTATGCATATGAACGTGAAAGCATTAGAAATCTTTTAAGGACAATGAATGCCTGTGATTGAATGGTTGAGTAGATGGGTGATTGGATGGTAGGATATATTCTTCCTAACTTGAAGATTTCGGGGACGAAATCCTTTTAAGTGGGGGAGAATGTAACACCCCGTATTTTTAATGTAATTAAAAATGTATATATATCCACAGATAAGATTAATATGGTGATGTATAATGAAAATTAATTAATATATGAAAGAAAGAAAGGATTGGTTGCATGCGATGTAAATATGTTGCATGCACTGATTTGCAAACATAATGCATTAACATTAAAAGAAAAAGATTCATGCATTGGTTTAATTTAAGTATTTTAACTAACATGAAAAAGAGAAGTAAGGAAAGAACAATAATTATCATTGTTCTAAGACTTATTAACAAAAGACTTTGTAGCTCAGTTGGTTAAGGCAATGGATTTGTAACATGGACGTCGGGGGTTCGAACCCCGGCGGTAGCATAATTTTTATCTCTGTTTTAAAGAGGGCCAACTGAACATGCAAATATATGTACATATACAAATTCAAAATTTGAAAGGATAAGAACGTACATAAATAGAAATAAAGAAAATATATGTATATACATGAGAATATATATATATATATATGCATAAATATATGTATACGAAAGATAAAATTTAAGATAAGGCTATAGTAAATGAAGTATGGCAAGAATTAAATAACGGTGCAACATCGTTTGAATTTTGAAAATAAAATGAAAGTTGTGCGTATATATATACACACGCGTAAAATGGTCGTTAAAGGAATTGTATACATATAAGAATATTTCATGTGAATAAAACAGTTAAATAAATTCCAGAAATTCAAATATTCAAAATTCAAATTTCTGCGCCAAAACAGCTTGTAGGACCCAATGCTGACTTAGCACTGCATGTACGATAAGATTTGGCTAGATTCATATTCGAACCTGGAATATTTTCTTAACTAGGTTCAATGCTGACTCAGCGCTGCGTGTACGATAAGGTCTTGAACAACTATATAAACAGCCCTAGTCTCCTCCTCTATTCACAATTCTTCTCTACCCTTATGCTGCAAAGATTCTGAGTGAACATGGCTTCTTCTCCTCCTCTAAAATATATAAATAAATAAATAATATATATAAAATAAAACAAGACGAGGAGATGCTGCTCAAAAGACTTTCAAGAAGAAGAGATTCAAGCTAGGATTCAAAAGGAGGTTCAAACGACTTCAACGAATGATTTTCTATGAATCATAGCAACGCCATCTTTCTTTTCTAATCTAAATCTCTATAAGTCAGTTATTTCTAGATTTGAACGTTTTTCTTTGTTCATGACATGAAATTAAAGGGATAAAAGAATATGCCAATTCTCTTTCTTTCTATTCGAATCTGTGCCTATCTCTTTGGACCTAATTAAGAACTGTCATGATTCAAAGACAAATAAGACCGTGACTATGAAACTATGGACATAAAAACCATATGCCTATGACTATGAACATTTGCCTATGACTATGGACACTGCCTATGACTATGGACACTGCCTATGACTATGAACATTGCCTATGATTGTGACTATGACTATGAGGATTACTTCCTTGACAAAACCAATGCCTTTGATTAACATAAACTATTGCCTATGACATAACAAGGACATCTGTGATTAAACCTCCATGATTCATGACTAGGAAAGTGTTGCTTAAGTTCTGTGATTTTGAGATTGGGGCTAAACCCGATTATTTATTCTGCTTGTCCTTGGTTTTCTTTGGTTTTAGACTATGGGAATTTACCTATTAAGTTAGGTCTACCCATGTTCTTGAACCTACTTTGTCTATTCTTGGTTTTAGACCTTGGGAATTTACCTATTAAGTTCGGTCTACCCATGTTCTTGAACCTACGTCGTTGTTCAAAACCATTTTCTGCCAGTTGTTATATCTATCCTTTTCCTAGCAATCTTTGGTTCATTCCCTATTTGCAACGAATCTAGATTTATCTATAATCTAGATTGAAACACGATTTTACGAACGGTGGGAATGCGATTTAGGGCAAAATATAAAATTTACAAAAACGTAGTTTAACTTGGAAATTGGTATAAATTGGGAACATGTATTATGGCATGTTCATAGAAATGTAAATTGGATAAATTTGACATGAATTATAATATGTGTAATTTGAATCTTGTATTGACGTGTAAATCTAGCATTTACATGAATAGTGAACTAGAGTAATATGTCTAGTTTGACGTGAATCAGAATGTAAATCAGAATTGGATTAGCTAATTTGGCTCGATAAGTATATTGGCATAAACTTGAAATTGGCCATAATTGGGGGTAATTGTCAGGATTAGCAGAATCATGGTTAGTGACACTTCATTTGGTATGGTTTACATACCAAAAAGCATAAACATGATATAGAGGGGAAAATGGGCCGTAAGAATAAATGTTGACAATTTACATTAAAAGAGAAATTGGGAAATAAGTAAATTAGGATTAATTTACTTATAGAATTTGCCCTAAATGAGGAAATATTGATCTAGACAAATTAAAGATTTATTAACGACATCTCTTTTAATGAAACACCATAAAGTTCTAGGGTGACAGAGAGGATAGTGTCTAGGCTTGAGTTTGGAAAATACAAGTTTCCTGCTCTCCCTGGCTATCCCTAACTGATCCGACGGACGGGATGGTTACTTTCAAAACCTGATTTGAAAATTTATCAAAATCCTTTGAACTAGAAAACACGAATAGGCCTAACCCGAGGTTAGACTGAGTTGCGATGTAAACCTGCCCGGAACCAACCGGCACATCCAGTAATCGCAACAATATTTGTCTAATGTGAGTGTTATGGCTTTAATTTATTTAGTTAAAGCTAGGTCAATAATGTTATGGTTAAGTTAACTAAGACACTTAACCAACTCAACATGATAACAAGACTGGTAGGTGGGGTTAGGTTCATACAGTTAAGCTAGAATGGGAGGGCTAAGTCCATAGGAACACTTAACCAACTTAACACAGTTAAGCTAGAATGGGAGGGCTAAGTCCATAGGGACACTTAACCAAACTTAACATCGTAACAAGACAAGATTTGTAGGGGATAAATAACTAAGAAAACAATTATCCAAATTAACATGTTAACTGGACTAGAGGTTGGGGTTAAGTAAGATTTAATACACTTAGCCAATTTGATATTTTAGCTGGGCTAGACCGTAGGGTTAAGTAAACTTGAACACTTAACCATCAGATTTTGATAAAGGAATAGGGTTAAGTCTAAAACATGAAGGGATAATACTTAACCGTTAATAACAGGTTAGTTAAAACAGACGGGCAAGGTTAAGTTAAAAAGGAACGCTGAATCAATACAGGGTGAATGGGTAAGGTTAAGTAATAAGAAATACTTAACCAATATAACTTGGTTTGTGGTGGGTTAAGTCAACATGAATTACTAATAACACTTAACCAGTATAACAGGATGAATGAAGAGGGTTAAGTTGGCTTGACTTGACTAATGACACTTAACCAATCCAAATTGACGGGAAAGGGAACTAAGTAGTAATTCTTAGTATAACATGGGAAGGAGCGAATGTCCGTCTGAATAGAGAGAAGGCTCCAACGAATTGGGTTACGAAGCCCGAGGCTTCGAGGGGACGTGAGGGTACTCTTGGTATCCCTCTGTGAGGCTGCAGATGATCTGCCTGGGCCCACATAGGTTAAGGTCTGCGTAGAAGAACCAGGGGTATGCCTTGGTTGCAATACATGGCAAACTAAAGACTAGGATGGACCGGCGTGATTCGACGAGCAAACGGTAGCCCTCTGATAGCAACTAGTCGTCTACCATCCATCTTGAGTCAATCGAGATACGTGAAGCGGAAAGGCGGAGAACTCCAAAAGACCATATACTTGCTATCTAGTTATGGTTGCGGATGGCCATAGGATAGTGGGGCACCGGGGGCCGGCGTATAGTTCTCATTTTACAAGGTGTGCCTTTCATTAGTTGAGGGAGGGGTCAAGTGAGACTATAGCCACTGGAATAAAAACAGACCTTAGCATCTGCATCGGCAGATATCTGAAAGCTCCCGACCAAGTTCTGTATTCCTTGATTTGCCCTGTCACAGCACTTAGACCGCACATTACAGGACATGTGCATCTAGACAAGCGATAACGATTCGCGATACATGCATGGGGAAGTATAGGAACATACACCACTCTAGGTTGTGTGTCCTAGACTTGGGGGCATCGTTCGACAGGTAGCGTAATCCCTAGTTGGACTAGGTGGCATAAACCCTGAACTCGAGAAGCGTTCAGCAGATAGCGCAAAACTCTAGTTAAACCTAGAAAGCACTTGATAGAAAACCCTAGATTTGATCTAGGTAATAAATAATGAGTGTATGCCAGAAGGCAATAGAAAATACAGGAATTGGGATCACGTTATCGTTACTAGATGGGACACTAGATAGGCGGTGCAGAGATATAGAAACCAGTATAACAAGGAAATAGCGAAGCAGCGAAAGTATTAGAGCGTATCCAGTTTATCTTAGCATATCTTGTGACTACCTTGTCTAATCTTGTTGACTCTATCGTCATGGTGTAATCTTGTGTTCAGTTAATTCATGCCGTTTTGTTTTCCTTGTTCACATGCTAGAAGTTACTGAACTTACTCAGGCTTTATGTCTGACTCTGTTTTTCTTTCGTCTTCTTTTCTTCCATCCCCCCCCCTCCCCAGGTAGTAGAGGAGGAAGTAGTATAGCTCATGTCAAGTTGGACTGTCACTCTTTCCCAGCTTGAAGATTTGTCGAAGTTTGCTTGGATTCTCTTATCAGATGTTATGGCTGGCTCTTGCTAAAATTTGGAGAAATATAAATGTTGTTTGATGCTTCTTTATTTTGTAAGACAGATGACACTCTGATATTGTAAAGAAATCTTTGTACAAACTATTTTATCAATAAAGCAAAGTTTTATTTTCCGCTGTTTAATTTTTGTCTGTCTTGTAATTTATCTGCATCTTTTACCCTAAATGCTCCACAGAACTTAGTGCATTCCCTTTGTGAGTGACATTAACGGATGTGGAGTGTTACATGTTGATTAAAGAAGTTAGAAAAATTCATATGATGTTGGAAAAATAACAAGCTAAATGTATCTATCTTCCTTTTTTCCATTTTCTATCTTTATTTCCAGTCTTGACTATATACCCATATGATTCTGTTCTTTTTCCTCTATTTCCATTTTATTTTGCGCCAAGCCTAGACCTTTAGAAGCCTAGACTATACCCGATTAAATTGTTCGTATAATCGGGGCAATAATGAATAACATAAAAAAGGAAGTTAGGCATATCAATTAATCGGGACTGATTGACTATATTTTCGGAAAAAGGACAAATATACACATGTAAGACTTGTTGTAAATTAATAACGGGCATAATGTGTATATGTTGCTATAACTTAGTAGAGATATGCATAAACCTGCATACGTTATAAATTGGGAACATGATTGATGAATATTATGCATATGAATTGGACATGCATATGTAGTTTAATAACTTGAAATGCTATGGGGATTGTACACATCTGGGAAAGTGTTCTGGGAAATGGTTGTACACATAATGACATGTATAAATTACAACCCCACTTATTAATGAACCTAAACCTGCTAGGTTAAAACCTGAGCATTAATAAGCTAAGAGGTCCCTCGTTCTTGCTATTGTATCAGGGTTTAGGACTCTTAAATCCTAGTTACTTGGTGGCACAAGCTTAGGGTGTTTGGCTTGTGTCAATCTGCTGTTTGGAACGTATATAAGTCAGTATTCCTGGTTGGTATCTTACCAGATGGGGCCTCGCAGTAGGTAGGGGCCAGGGCACGCTTTACTGAACTAGATAGTAAGAGGTTCACATAGGAGTGGTTGCAGGCGTGTTCCAGTGGAGTTACGAGCGTGCATGGGTCCGACTAGGGAAGATAAGATGCTTTAACACCTACGGATATTGTTGTGTTTTATAAGTTGCTAGGTTAAGGAGTGATACACCCTACTACCGGGGCTGACACAGGGTATTCGGGTAGTAAGGAGCCGATCGCTTAGGTAGTAATTAGAGTACACCTACTTCTTCTGTTGTGTAATTTGGTTAACACCTAATCCTATTATGTAATTAGGGTACGCCTAATCCTGCTGTTATTCCCGTTGTTGATCTTACTGTTAAGTAATTATGTTAAAACACATAATCTTGTAATGTTGTTTACTCCTGTTGTTAATCCAGTTGATATGTAATCATGTTTAACTTGTTTTACTAGTATTGGTTTAGGCTCAGACTTAAGACATGAGCATGTACGTTCATACATATATGTTCAGACATTATCCGTTTAGGATATAAATGTGAAGCATTACTTGATCATAAGTTTATTCTTGTTATTTTGTCCATCAGTTATTTTGCTTAGTTTAGTTTACCTTTCACACTATACCTTTCTCATCCAGTCTTATTTACCTATCTTGCCATTTCTAATTTATGCTTATTTGTAAATCACCGAATCTTGCCAGACTTTATGTCTGACTCTTTTCTCTCTCTTCTTTCATCCTTTCCCCCTAGGTCATCAGAGTGGAAGCACTCAACGGTGACGAGGACTTTCTGTAGCAGCTTGGACTTAGCTTGGATTTCTTGAGATGTATCTTTCTGACTTTATTCCATCATGGCTTGTGGTAAGGATATGGTTTTGTTTTATGGCATTATTCTATTTTGTTTTGAAGACATATTTGAAGTACTTTGTAAGTGATTGACGTAATTGGTTTTGAGAACTACGTTTTATTTTAGAAATAAAGTTTAAAGTTTTTCCGCGGCTTATTTTATATTTTTCTGCCGCTTATTTTATATTTTTCTTTAAATTTCTGTATTGTTACCTATTGCGCTTCACGGAACTTAATGCATTCTCTTATGAATGACATTAATGGACGTAGGGTGTCGCATTTGGTATTAGAGCTGAAGGTTACAAGATCAGGGAAGTTTTTAAACCCGTTTTCAAAAAGTAAAGTATTTTCAAATATATGTCTGTTTCTGAAAGACATACCCCCTCAAGCCATAGTAAAAAATTCTCTCGACCTTTTGTTGAATCCTTTTTCTTTTCTTTTTAGCATGTCTGGGAACCTAATCTCCCCGAAGGCATTCAGGTACCGGTGTGGTTCCATAGATATCTCGAGGCTACGGCACCCGCCGAAGGTCAAGGAGATGCCCCTCACCCGGCTGCAACCACTGTTCCTCCACCTCCACGAATAGATAACTTCTCTAAACTATGTAAAGACTTCTGCACTACAGGGGAAAACCATTCCATCGCACTGAAAGCATTGTTGAAGCATGGAATTAGCTACGAGAGAAAAAGAACTTGTTTAGACTTTTTGAGGTCGAAGACTGAAGGAAAATACAACAGGTTGCATGGCAACTTAAGGATGAGGCTTCCTACTGGTGGGAAGTAATGCAAGAGGGACAACCGGTGGTGACTTGGGATGACTTCAGACAAAAGTTCGAGGTGAAATTATTATCTCAGGCAGAGGAGGGACTGCAAATGGAATGGTTCTTGGCTTTAAAGCAATGAGATTTGCCAATTAAGGAGTATGTGAATAAGGTTAATCAACTAGTGAGGTTTGGACTAGAGTTGGTGAATACACCGCCATAAGAAGGCACTTAGATTTTCGAGAGGGTTCAATGAACCTCTCTAGGGACTTGCTTTGTCTCACATACCAATGAGGGCAACGTTTGAAAGGTTAGTTGATATGGCGCTTATGCAAGAGGATGGCAAGGTGGAAAAGAAAGCAAATAAGACTGAGGAGACTCAAACAAAGGGTGAAAAGCAGATGTGGTGGCCCAAGGAAGGAAAGCAACAAAAGAAAGGTGGAAAGCAACAAAAGAAAGGTGGAAAGCCTAACAAGGCTCAAATAAAAAAGAATGTAAAGTGTCATGGTTGCGGAGCTATATGTCATTTTGTAAAAGACTATAGAAAGACCAAGGAAGCTTGCTTTCATTGTGGACAAATGGGACACTTCTCAAAGAAATTCCTTAAGAAGCAAATACAAAGGACAGGAACTTCAGGACAATGCATGCTTTATAAGCAAGTGGACATGATCAAGGTAGGAAGATCACATTTGACGGTTTGATTTACCGTTTTTACTATCCTATTCGAACCTTTTTTGATTCTGGTGCTTCAAACTCATTTATACACACTTCTTTAGTAGATAGTTTGCACCTAAATTCTAGTATAGTCTCTAAACTTGTAGTGGACTTAAACCCCATAGGAGGATCAGCTCATTTATCCATAATGTTTAGGGGTTTGAGATTTTTTGTCTAAGGCGTCGAATTTGAATGCGACACATACGTGCTGGGCTTTATGGGATATGGTTTGATTCTAGGCATGGATTGGCTAGCCATGTATGGTTTCATCCTTGATTGCGAAAAGAAAGCGGTTAGACTTCTTTCTTGTCATGGTAGGATTCTTGAAACTTACTACAACCCACGGGGTCAGTGATGATTTTCTAGAATCACTTGATACTTTTGTTGACAACTTATGATCTGTGCCCATAGTTAAAGACTATTCGGATGTGTTTGAGAGGTTAAGGGTCTACCGCCAAAGTGAGAGAGAGTTCAAGATTTACTTGGTAGAGAGCGTGAAGCTAGTTGCTCTACTAGTGCGCTACATAGCTCCTAGGGAAAGGAGGGAGCTAAACAAGCAAGTATGGGAGCTATTCGAGAAAGGTTTTATTAGGCAAAGCATTTCAGAATGGGGAGCTCTAGTTGTCTATGCAACTAAGGAAGATGACTCACTTCGGCTATGTGTGGATTATAGGGAGCTGAGTAAGATCACTAAGAAAAAATTAGCACCCTCTACCGAGAATTGATGACCTATTTGATCAGCTAGTTGGTGCATCATTTTTCTTTCAAATGGATCTGGTTACGTGGTTTCATCGGTTGAAAGTGGCAGAGGACAACATAGATAAGACTGCATTCAGAATTCCAGATGGCTTCTTCGAATGGTTGGTTATGCCTTTGGGCTAACTAATGCACCCGTCTATTTTGTGGACATGATGAGTAGGGTGTTTAGCGAGTTTCCGAACAAGTTTGTGGTGGTCATTGTTCATGACATCCTGATCTTCTCAAAGAGCGAGGAGGATCATGCCCGACACTTAGGAGAGGTTCTACGAACCCTTAGGTCACATCAACTCAAGGAGATGTTTTCTAAGTGCCACTTTTTTGGAGAAAGGAAGTAAGGTTTCTAGGGAATGTTGTCCCCAAGGACGGGATAACAGTGGATCTCGCGAAAGTCGTTGCAGTTCAAGATTGGAGGGGTTCGGAGAATGCAATGGAGGTGAGAAGTTTTCAAAGGTTGGAAGGCCACTATAGAAAGTTTATCAAGAATTTTGCAACATTATCGGCCCAGCTTACCCGACTGACGAAAAAGAACCTGACTTTTTCATGGAGCGTTGACTGTGAGGATGCCTTTCAGATATTGAAGAGGGCTCCGACAACAGCCCCAGTTCTGAATCTCCTAAACGTAAGCAAGATGTTTACGGTTTACACCGACGCTTATGGCACAGGGCTTAGTGATGTCTTGATGCAAAAGGGAAGGGTAGTGTGTTATGGAAGCAGACAGTTGAGGTTTCACGAAAAGATCTACCCAACCCACGATCTAGAGTTGACTGCTATAGTGTTCGCATTGAAGTCTTAGCGACATTATCTACTTGGACAAAAGTTTGAGCTATATATAGACCATAAGTCGCTCAAGTACTTGTTCTCACAAAAGGATCTCGACTTAAGGCAACAACAGTGGATGGAGTTCCTAGCACCCTACGACTTCAAGATAACTTATACCCCTAGCAAGGGTAATGCAGTGGCGGACGCACTAAGTAGGCAGTTGATGACTTTGAGTCCTATATTCATAGAAAGGCAGAGCTTGGAGTATCTCTCAACATTTAATTTTAAGCCTTCTACGGATTTCATAGTTGTATTGTTATCATCTTTGGTTGTGCGACCTTCTCTATTGGAGCAAGTTGGATCCAGGCAATGAGTGGATCCACAGATTTCAGACATCTTGGACAAGCTCAACAGAGGAGAGATTACTAGCCACCTTGCTAAACATACTATGGATGACAAGTAATGACTAAGGCAAGATGGAAGGCTATATATCCCTAAAATTGGGGAATTTCTTAAGGCAGTGCTTGAGGAAGCTCATCATTCTCGGATGACAATCCATCCGGGAGGCGACAAAATGTATCGAGACTTAAAAGGGTTTTCTTTGGGACTGGCATGAAGAAAGATGTGGCAGAATTTGTTGCTCAATGCATGACTTTGCAAAAAGTAAAGGCTGAACAAAAGAAACCGTGTGGGTTGCTTCAGCCCTTAGAATCCTGCATTGGAAGTGGGAGAGCACCTCTATGGATTTCATCGATGAATTGCCCTGATCAAGGAAGGGCAACACGAGCATTTGGGTGATAGTGGATATACTTACAAAAAGCGCTTATTTTATTCCTATGAAGATCTGATGACCGCCCACATCCCCCGCACTATACAAGAGAAATAATGCACTGAAAGATGTGCTAGGCAGCTATGGATGATCATCAGGGTATGCTAACAATCGCAGAACATGTCGTAGAGCTCACAACGCAAGGATAAAATATAATAGAACATATAGTAGGTAATATTAGTGAAGCATATTTGAGCAGAAATCTCAAATTTCCTAAAAAAAGAAGAAAGTATATCCTTACACTAGGATTTCTACATATGTCTGTACAAATTTGCCTCACCACAACACTTAGAGTAGAATAACAAATAGCGAAAATCCAAATACTATATAATAAGAGAGATAGTGCTCCAGCCTCCTACCCGCCTCTGAACCACTACACCGTCCTTACTAAGCTATCACCTGTCACCTATCACCTAGTCTGCCCACCCAAAATTGGATGAACAACCCAAGGTAATAAGTAGGAAACATAAAACCTTGAGTCAAACAACAATCTTAGTGAGAGATAAAACAACTAACTAACTTCATTGATAAAGTATACGAGAATAGGTGGATTAACAAATCAATCTACCAAGCACCAGAGAAGAATACAACATCCATCTTCTCCACATCGGACAGTGATAGCCTTTACTATCCATAACATCCAAGGTAACAACGATTCATCAATGGAAATCAGAAAAACCATCGATAACATTCATAACATCCAGATTTTTTAGGCCTTACATAGATAATACTAATCGAGTTTAACATCCCTCAAGCACTCCCCCCAGAGGCCTAAACCGATATCTGTCAAGCACTTAAGGAACATCTCCCTCGATTTTGGATAATCCACATGAGATGGTACAAACAAAACAACAAATCATCCATGACTGACTCTGGCTATCACCGCCAATCCTGCTTTGAAACCATCGTAATCGTATGACTGGCCCTTACTGCCATCTGTCAAGGGCTAATGTTAACCTCGGTTATAGCAAAAACCCCATACCCCTTTTAACAATACATACCTAAGCCTTTCAATAATACCCAGGGGACTAGGCCTACATCCGGTCTTTTAGGTGCCCATATTATACCCCTGCTTTGAGCCCGCTAGAACCTACGACAACGATAATTCCTTGGCCTTCAGTATCTCTAGTCATCTTCACTTGCGACTATCAATAAGCTCAGAACACTTTAAAGCAACCGTTACTTCACATGAGCTCAATACATCCTTGAGTCATTCTTTCACAAGAACTCAATACATCCTTGAGTCATTTCCACATTTGTTGTATACAACAATCAACGAATAAATCACATCACTTCGAACATCCTCATTTGGACACTCATCCAAGCTACCATCACCATTAAGCCAAACAAATTCAATATAAGGTTCAATATAGTCTATAGCATTATCACCCCACTCAGGACACCTTTGATTTGTCTTTCCATTCGTTGTTCTACACCGATCAACGAACACATTCAACACTTCGAATATCCCTACTTGAGTTTACTTTGAAGTCACACCATCACCGAGCTAAATTATATCACTGTGCTGTGGCTAGGGTTTGGGGGGTTGCCCCTGAAAAATATTTTTTTCAGACCTTTTAGTCCAAATCTGAGTCGTACCCGAAAATATAAATTTTTAGAAAATAACCCTGTGCGACCGACCCGTGGCCTTTTCGATTGACCCACCTTGCTCGACCCAAACTTCCTGAAGTAAGACATAACACCTTTAGTTTGGATGCCCGACTCCATTGATGCTCGGTCCAACACTTCGTGCTCGACCCGACATCCATGTTCGACTGACCCACTCAGGTGCGACCGACCCAAACACTGCTCGACCCGACCCACATGTAGACTGGATCAACCAGCCTACTCGACCGACCCTCCTTCAACCTGGAGACTGACCGACCTATCCCTCCCGAGTACGACCGACCCAAGCTCCTAAGTACGACCAACCCAAATCTCCTTCAACCCAGAACTACCAGATCTGTTCGACTGACCCTTTCCAGACCGACCCGACCCAAACGACCGACCTGGCCTGGGTAAGACGACCGACTAGGCATAACTTCTGGCTTGTTCTCTAAGACACACTCTGGACCCGCCCACCATGTCCGACCGACCCACTATGTTCGACCCAAAACCTGCATTCTCCAACGTAACTCCAGTTTCATCCAAAACTTCGCCAAAACGATTCGTCCGACGAAACCAACTCATCTGATTCATCCAATATGACCACAAGCATGTTATGAAATCAACAATAACACCAACATGGCAATTCTGTCAATAATCATGTAAAATTCACTAAAATCACCATATATGCACATATGAACAAGATCATGGATTTAACTTGCACATCCACACGAAATATCATAAAAATTACTTATCTAAACTTGCTAAATCAGATCATGGGATGATTTATATGAAAATGGACTTACCATTGCATAAATTTATGGAAAACACTTACATTTGATGAAAAACATGGACAAACACTCATATACTTCATTGAGTCTATGTAAAAGATGCATATCACTTACAGATTCTCCAAAACAAGCTAAAATTGATGAAATAAGAATCTAGACAGCAAGCTTCTCGCACCAAACACCTTGATCCGATGAATCCTTTCCTCAATTGATGTAGATATAGCCTTTAATGGTGTTGATCTATGATTTCCCTCCTTGGATTATGATTTATAATGGTGGAAAGGTGTTAGAGTAAGGAGGAGCACAAGGCACCAAATGGGAGAATGAGAAACTAAACCATTTTCCATATCCCTCACCCACTATTTACACCCTTCCATCAAACCCACTAATGGGTCTTCCCCAAATCAGCCCATTAGACTCCCAAAACCTAGACAACCAACAGAGAAACCTTAAAACAGCGATTTATCCTAAACCGCTGACACAAATCCTTAATGAAATCACTCTATGGAAAGGCAATCATCAATTTCTTCCCAATGGCACAGGTTTCACGCTCTGATTCAACCTAAGTCAAAAGTTATGCCCTGTACAAGACTTACAGGGGTAAAATGGTCATAAACAAAATAGGTAAAAATTATGGACATATCTTACATCCCCATAAGCAACCTATTAAAAGACGAGAATGATCCAATCCTCAGGGAATAAAATAAAATTATTTTACGATCTTTCGATATGTAAATGCGTGCTGTTATAGAAGAGCAAGAGGACGACATCTTTGCTGGCATCAATTTATCTACAAGAGATAGTTTGATTGCATGGGGTACCTTCCAGTATAGTGAGTGACCACAACCCTATCTTTACTACCGAGTTTTGGAAGAGCTTGCAAGAAGCGTTAGGTACACAGCTACATTTGAGCACAATATACACCCTCAGACAGATGGACAGACTGGGATGGTGAATAGAGTTATTTAAGATCTTCTATAACTGTGTATTCTAGACTTTGGAGGGACTTGGGAAGAGTATCTTCCTTTGGTGGATTTCTCCCAACAAAAATTACCAAGTAAGCATAGGCATGGCACCCTTTGAAACATTATATGGACGACCTTGTAGATTGTCGACTTGTTGGTGGGAGTCTACGGACAGACTTCTACTTGGAATGGAAATGATTTGAGATATCTCTGAGAAGATTGATCTTATCCGTCGAAGGATGAAGGCTGCTTAAGATACAAAGAAATCTAATGCCGATAAAAAGTGGACCGACTTGGGATTTAAAGTGGGAGATATGGTCTTTATTAAAGTGTCACCGATAAGGAATGTAGTTCGCTTTGGCTCAGTAAGGAAGTTTGCAGCGTGATTTGTAGGGTCATTCCTTATAATAGAGATAATTAGGCAGATGGCTTATAGGATTAAGCTACTGGATAGACTAACGGGCGTACACGATGTATTTCATGTTTCCCATTTAAGCAAATGTCTCCACGATGTGGAAGAGATAATAGAACCAAGCAATCTTGAACATGTAGGTATTGAGAAGAAATCAACAATTAGACGAGTTCCTACTCGTATCCTTGGATCAGAAATCAAGAAGCTTCATAATAAGGAGATCAAACTAGTTAAAGTGCAATGGGGAGAAGACCGCAAAGATGCGACATGGGAACCCGAAGATTGGATTCACGCTTCTTATCCTTTTCTTTTTGAGAGTATGATCTTGACCTCTTTTCCTAGCTTTTACTTTGCATTTGCATATATCATTCAAGTTGGTCTTATCGTTCGAACTTTTTGATCCTTAGGTAGAAACCATTGGTTGGAAACATGTGTTCGAAGCATTTTATGTTTGATGGTTGCAAGTTTTTCCTAGTGGTTGCTCGTGGATGCATAACACACACTAGGCACTAAACCGGCTCAATCACTTACATACTACATATGGATGTGTGTGCATTAGGAATTTATATGGATGGAAATGGGTGTATAATCATATAGATGTTGCATTTGGATGAATGATTGTGCATGCATATAGAATTTACATGCTATACCAGGGTTATTCGCATACATTTTGGATACAAGGCACAAACATATATTGCATTAAGGAGGTCAACTGAATCGGTCGATTTCCTGATTTTTCGCATTAGCGCAAGGACATGTACACACACCTTTGCATATTTTTATACAAGCATTTGAAAAACCTCAAGGACAATGGATGCTTGTGGATGATGGATGAGTAGATGGTTTTGGTTGTTAGGATAGTAGCGTCCTTCTTAACTTGGAGATTTCGGGGATGAAATCCTTTAAGTAGAGGAGAATGTAGCACCCTAGAATTTAAACACATTATAACCATGCTTGAATATAATAAATTGAGAATAACTTAATTTAACATTCAGAAGTAAGTGAAACCGGCATAAATGTTTCATTCGTCTCAGAATTTTGGTTCGTATAGGCCCCAAGTTTGTGTAAAACAGATAATGTATAAAGAAGTTAAGGGCTTTAGAAATTTGTATACATATAATGCTTATATATGTAAATATGTAATAAAATAATTTTTGGAAAATCAAAATGAGGCAATGTGGGAATAAGGCCCTTTTGTGCGACGACCCACGCCTGGCCTGGGTCGACCTATAGGAGGCTAGGTCCAACCTAGGGTTGACCCACTACGGATCTGGGCAGATTCGTTCTGCGCACGTGGACTGTTTTATGCAATATATTCATTGCTGACTCAGCATGACTTGTACGGTTTGGCTATAAAACCTAAAATCTAAGGGTTGATGTTGATTCTGTTACTTTATAAATAGATGGCATCCCTCATTCCCAATTCACAACTTCTTCGTATCTTCTTCCTCTCCGAAACTACTCTGAAAATTATAAACATACAAATGGGGGAATGTTGCTAGATGTTGGATTAAATTAGAATCAACACCAAGACTTGGACTTGGATTGGGCTTTGATTCTTACGACATAGTGTTATATAATTATCTTCACCAAGATTCACTATGAGTTAAAGTTATTTACAGATCTGATTTCTTAGGCCTTGAGCATGAAAGTTAAATAAAAATTTTAGGATCAACAGTGTTAGTAAATAAATATTACACATGTTCTCGCTGTAAATCACCTATGCCTATGATCAGTTATACATATGCCTATGATGTTAAATAAGTTATACGTATGCCTGTGATGTTGATTAAACAAGTTATGCAGATGCCTGCGATGTTAACTAAACAAGTTGTATATATGCCTGTGATGTTGGATAAGTAAGAAGTTAAATGTATCTATCTTCCTTTTTCCATTTTCTATGTTTATTTCTGTTGACGTCAAAAGTTGGTCACTTGTGACAGTCAACCCCCCAATCGTGTGAAGAGCACACGAATAACAATAAAGAAGTACAATGAAGTAAAGATAATAGGGAACACACAAGACTTTTTATAGTGGTTTGGCAAAGATGGTGCCTATGTCCATTTTATATGTATTAATTTGCCTTTTATTACAAGTACAATGCTTTTTTCTATTTGAGAAAAGAAGAGGAATTGGCTGTTTTGGGAGTTAGCCGTGTGGAGAACTTAGAATCATAAATCCTCAGTGGGGATATGAGAATTCAAAAGAAAGTGCGAAAGAAGCCCCTTTTCTCTTTGAGCTTGGATGTACTTATAGATGGAGAAGTGGGCTGAGCGGACCGCCACATGGCATGCCTCTTTTGCAGAACTCATAAACGTGGAGCTCGATCATTGGAAGTAGTTGCGGCGGTGGGACCCGGTCTACTGCAGATTAATAGTATCCTCGAAAATTGTGGCTTATGTAGCACCCGAGATGAGGTGTATCAAAGTAGAGCTTTGTCCGAAAGTGGTTGACCGCCTTTACTTCCTCGAGAGTCGGGACAAGTATTGAGTGACTCAACTGAATTTCCATGTAGATCTGGAGATATCTGTTCGATCCGAATTTCAAGGGAGCGTTAGACTCGGTTTGTCTGGTAGAGCGATTGTGCTGGGGAGTGAGTCGCTGTTGCTCATAGGAGATTAACTCGGGCCAAATGTTTCCTAGGCTTTCTGAAGTACAGACCATTCTATCGGTTGATCGACCAATGCTGAAAAGCGTGCCTCTTGACATTAGGCTTCGATTCGTTGAACCGCGATAGCTTTGGCCAAATAGTTGGTCAACACTTTTCCCCTCATAATACATCTTTCTTAGTAAAGGATGTTTGTTCTGAATCTCGTATCGAAGTTCATTGTGCATGTAGTGATGGCTACGCCGGACCATATTAAGGCCAGAAGTCCGACGATCCTGGTAGTTGTATTAAGACTAGAAAACTGACGATCGAAGTGGATCATATTATGGCCAGAAAACCGACAACCATCAAGGACCGTATTAAGGCCAAGAAAGTAATTGTTAACTTTGGTCATGAGATTCAGCACCTGCAAAGATTGTATGGGCCTTTCTCGGTCAAGAGAAGGCCGTGGTCTTTGATTGGGAGAGAATTAACCATACATGGCTTAAAAATATGGGCGAGTGGCAATCACACATGGCTTATAGAGATGGCGAGTATTATCCATACTCGGCTTACAGATATGGCGAGGGTCATTCATACTCAGCTTACAGAGATGGCGAATATTATCCATACTTAGCTTATAGAGATGGCGAGTATTATCTATACTCGGCTTATGGAGATGACGAGTGTTATCCGTACTTGGCTTGTGGCATGTGTTAATTATGCTCGACTTTTGTAAAATCATTTGTGAAGTTCAACAAGTGAAAAGAGCACTTCGTTTAGAGAAGGGGTGAGTATAATCCATACTTGGCTTAGATCATTCAGACGTAATCTATGTTTGCACAAGAAAATCCATTTTTGCTAAAGAGTTATTAGAAGAAAATGGAAATAAATTCTAAGAGGACGACAGTTGATTCCAGGGCATGCCTAGGAGCTAAATCCTAACCCGTACGTGTGTACATCAACATATGCATTTTATTGAAAGAAATAATAATACACTGAAAATAAGAAATCTAAATCTTATTAATTGATGATCATGCCGCGAGTGCTGAGCTCAGGGTCCTTTCCATTTCTAGGAGCTCGAGGACCGGCCTGGGGAGCTTGGGCAGAAGATTGTGGTGCCATGGCCGGTGTGATTTTCTTGACGTACTCCGGAAGTTCTCCTTGCCTGACCCTGTCCTTGATGAGACAACGTAAGTGCCTACATTCACTGGTACCGTAACCGGCTATGTTGTGAAACATGTAATATTTTCCAAAATCGAGCTCTTTCTAGGTTGTCTCTCTTCGAGGAGGCTTTAGGAGAGGTCGGGATTCTCGTACGTCATGGTTGATGTCGAGCAGAGAAGAATTGAGCCGGGTATACTGATCGTACTTGTTTTCTCTTCGGGGTCGTACGTTGCGTTCATTCTTTTCTAAGGCCTTTCTTCTTCCTTATTTTGTCCATTTGTGCTGGATGGACCTCCTAGTTTGATGGCCAGAACCTCGAGGCTCTCCATCTCAATGCTAGAATCTTCTTGTCGGAGGAATCATTTGGCCTCTTCATAGAAGTCTTCAATGTCCTTGGGGGATCTCTGGTCAAAGGGATTGAGAATTCTGACCGGTTCTAGACACCTGCGATGGCGACTATAAGCACCACTGATGGCTTAGGTCGATCGACGGATGCTACGGCTGCGTTGAATCTTTCGAGGAAAGATCAAAGTGTTTCTCCCGGTCATTGCTTAATGGAGGTCAAGAACATGACACTTTTCGGTCGGGAGATGTGAACTCTGAACTGCTCGATAAAGAGGGTGACCAGCATGTTCCAACTGCCGATCGACTCTTCTCTTAGCTGTCGAAACCACATGCTGGCTATATCTGCAAGGAAGAGTGGGAAGAACTTGGAATAACATTGGTTGATGGGGCTAAGCACTTCCATATGACGCATGTAACACATGAGATGGATGGTCGGGTCGGTCCGACCATTATATGGTTCAGTGGCTAGAAACATGAAGTCCGGATGATTGCGGGAGTTTCTGATTTCCCTGGTGAATGGACTGCAGTGGCTATTATATATATCCTGCTGAGAAGAAATGCCTCAGGTGAAGCGTCAAATGATGCTTGCAAGCTGGCTTCCATCTCCGAGGAGTCGCTGCCATGAATCTAGCTCTACATTTGGGAGAGCTCCAGCACTGGGGTCCAACGAAAGCATGCTCGAAAGGGTGGCCGCTAGTTGGGCTCGACCTCTAAGAGTTGAGTGAAGGTGAGGGCGTGGGTCCATCGTAGTTGTTGGTTCTGGGCAGACTGGATCCTCTTGAACTTGATGAGAATTTGCCCGAGCCATACCCACGATGGAAGGTCTTTGCTGATCCAGCATAGCATGCGATGATCGAGGCCCCTTGGTGCACCCGCCCAAGGAGATATTAGAAGGATCTACAGTAGCATTTTCCTCCACCATGGTGAAAACCGGTATGCTAGAGTGGTCTCTTTTGTTTGAAGGGAAGGCGCCGCCAGCTTTTGGTTGAAGGAGAGGCGACATAAGACGAGTTTGGTGTAATATGCTGGGTTGTAATGGGAATGGCATTGACCCTGTCTAACCCATCTATTGGTCGATTGGTCCGGGGGGTCGAGCTGGTCCCCGAAGTGAAGGCAATATGGACGAACAACCTAGATCATGATCGCAGGCCTCTTGTGAATGTGTAGCTACGGCGGCGCTAGTTGCTGAAAGTGATACTCTTGGCTGTGGTTGGGGTCGGGAGGTGGAGCCAGCCAGGAGGAAGCAAAGTTATGACCCGATCTGGGGCTTGGATTTCCGCAGATCGAAGATCAGTTATTGCCTCAGTCCCGGTCAGTGGAGGAATTGATATTAAAGTGTTAAATCCCATCTCCATTCAGCCAAGAAGGTAATCCATCAACTGTTGTTGTCGTTCGAGGAGTTTACCTTGAGATGTCATATGGCCTCTGAATTTGGCCATAATCTTATCTATGTCGTTCCGGGTAATATATCAGGACCCGTCATGAGAGGAGGCTTCCACACTTGCTTCTGTAGCATTTGTGTTGGCTGCATCGGTATTCGTAAGGCGAGAAGATGTTGCATTTTTATGCTATTTGTTCGACATGGATCAAAACTTGCTGAAGGTCGTAGAGTACGTCGGTGCATCCCCCTACCTGGCGCGCCAAAGTGTTGACGTCAAAAGTTGGTCACTTGTGACAGCCAAACCCAAATCGTGTGAAGAGTACATGAATAACAATCAAGAAGTATAGTGAAGTAAAGATAATAGGGAACTCGCTAGACTTTTTATAGTGGCACAACAAAGATGGTGCCTACGTCCACTTTATATGTATTAATTTGCCTTTTATTACAAGTACAATGCTTTTTTCTATTTGAGAAAAGAAGAGGAATTGGCTATTTTGGGAGTTAGTCGTGTGGAGAACTTAGAATCAGAAATCTTCAGTGGGGATATGAGAATCCAAAAGAAAGTTCAAAAGAATCCCCTTTCCTCTTTGAGCTTGGCTGTATTTATAGATGGAGAAGTGGGCTGAGCGGGCCGTCGAGTGGCTTGCCTCTTTTGCGGAGCTCGGATAAGTGGAGCTCGATCACTAGAAGTAGTTGCAGCGGTGGGACCCGCGCTACAGCTGATTAATACTATCCTCGAAAATTGTGGCTTATATGGCACTCGAGATGAGGTGTATCAAAAGTTGAGATTTGTCTGGAAGTGGTTGACCGCCTTTAATGCCCTGAGAGTCGGGCTGAGTATTGAATAAATCAGCTGAATTTTCCATGTAGATCTGGAGATATCTGGTCGATCCGAATTTTAAGGAAGCACCGGACCCGGTTAGTATGGGAGAGCGATTGTCCTGGGGCATGAGTCGCAGTTGCTCGTAGGAGATCAACTCGGGCCAAATCTTCCTTAGGCTTTCTGAAGTATATACCATTTTATCGGTCGACCGACCGATGCTGTAAAGCTTGCTTCCTGACACAGGGTTTCGATTCGTTGAACCACGACAGCTTTTGCCAAAAAGTTGGTCAACGATTTCCAGTCTTTCCTATATGCATATATGATTCTATTCTTGTTCCTCTGTTTAATTTTTATTTTACGCCAAGCCTAGGCCTTAAGAAGCCTAGGCTATATCTGATTAGAGTGTGCGTATAATTTGGGCAATAATGAATGACATAAAAAGGAAGTTTGGCATATTAATTAATAGGGACTAATTGACTGTATTTTGGGAAAAGGACAAATATACACATGTTAGACTTGTTGTACTTTAATAAAAGGGATAATGTGTATATGTTGCTATAACTTGGTACATATATGCATAAACCTGTGTATGTTATAAACTGGGATCATGATTGATGAATATTATGCATATGAATTGCACATGTTAATTTTGACTTAAAACATACTTTTAGGTAAATTAACTTGTTAAGAATAGGGTAAGCACCAAATGTAGTTTAATAACCTGAAATGCGACGTGGATTGGACACATTTAGGCAGTTGTTCTGGGAAAGGGTTGTACAGATAATGACAAGTATAAATTACAACCATGCTTATTAATGAACCTAAACTTGCTAGGTTAAAACCTGAGTATTAATAAGCTAAGAGGTCCCTCATTCTTGCTGTTGTATCGGGTTTTCAGATAGGGTCACAAACTTAGGGGGCTTGGCTTGTGTTAATCTGCTGTTTGAAACCCATATCATTCAATATCCATATTTGTGGAATGGGCCTTGCACTACGTAGAGCTAGTGCACGCTTTACTGAACTGGACAGTAAGAGGTACACATGGGGGTGGTTATGGGTGTGTTCCGGTGGAGTCATGAGCGTGCGTAGGTCCGACTATGGAAGATAAGATGCTATAATACCTACGAATATTGCTATGTTCTATACGTCGGTTGGTTAGGGAGCGATACACCCTACGACCAGGGCTGACATAGGGGTATTCGTGTAGTAGGTAGCCGATCGCTTGGTAGTAATTAGGTTACACCTAATCCTCCTGTTATGTAATTAAGTTTACACCTAATCCTGTCATGTAATTAGGGTACGCCTAATCTTGCTGTTATTTTTTATATTAATCATGCAGTTAAGTAATTAGGTTAAAACACCTAATCCTGTACTTGTTGTTTACTCCTACTGTTAATCCTATTGATATGTAATCATGCTAAACTTGTTATACTAGTACTGGTGTTGGCTCGGACTTAAGACATGAACAAGTATGTTCAGACATTACCGGTTTAGGATATAAATGTGAAGCATTACTTGATCATAAGTTTATTCCTGTTATTCTGTCCATCAGGATATTTAGTTTAGTTTACCTTTCATGACACCATAACTTTCTCATCCAGTCTTATTTACTTGTCTTGCCATTTCTAATTTATGCATATTTGTAAACCACTGGAACTCGGTAGACTTTTTGTCTGACCCTTTTCTCTCGCTTCTTTCTTCCTTCCCTCCAGGTCATCAGAGTGGAAGCACTCAACAGTGACTAGGACATTCTGTTGCAACTTGGACTTAGCTTGGATTTCTTGAGATGTATCTTTCTGACTTTATTCCATCATGGCTTGTGGCGAGGATATGGTTTTGTTTTATGGCATTATGTTATTTTGTTTTAAAGACAGATTTGAAGTACTTTGTAATTGATTGATGTAACTATTTTTGAGAACTATGTTTTATTTTAGAAATAAAGTTGAAAGTTTTTCCACTGCTTATTTTATATATGTCCTGTAAATTTCTGTACTGCTACCTATTGCACTTCACGGAACTTAATGCATTCTCTTATGCGTGACATTAACGGATGTAGAGTGTCACAGCATGTGCCCTTTTGCAGCTTGTACAATAGCTATAAACCCAGCTTTAGTGATGTTGTATTTTGACTTCATTGCAATGTATTTTGCGATTACCGACTGCTGAGTACCACTTTTACAACCATCCCAAATAGATTTCTTAGCAGCATCTAGTAAACCATAAATTTTTTTAGGTTCAAATATCATATGCAAGGGTTCTAATAGCAGTTAACTATGATTTTCTTTTCTTGAGTTTATTCCCATTAAATGTTTCAATGGAGATATAGTGTGGTAGAAGGTCAAATATGAATGGAAACCAGTTGCATGTTCTCCTTGTAATATATTTGGTCATTCAGTAGCTGTGTGTAAAGCTGATAAAGTGTGGATCCCTAGAGAAAATGCAGAATTAGCTAATAAGACGGATATAGAAGTTAGCTTAGATAAGCTGAATAATAATTATGAGGATATGGTTGATGAGAGAGGTCATCACCATTTTAATAAGACTTCAGAAAAGAACTATAAAGATAATATTGCATTTAAAAAATTGGATAATAAGACAACTATCGAGATGGATTTAATTCAGAGTAGTTAGAAGGGAATTGTTTGCCCATTGAAAATGCCAATAGATTCTAAAATAATCATGCAGAAATAAGTGAATATTCTGATAAGTGTGTTAATAATCTTAGAAAGTATGAGGTTATAAGTGATAAGGCTAATGAAGTTGTTAATGCTAATGGAAGAATGAAAACAGAATTGAGGTTGTTGATGTGGTTATCGAAGGATTTAATTCTGTTGGTAATCAACAAGTCAGTAAGAAATTTGAGATGCATCACTGTAACAACCCTGGTTTTTGGGGCCAATTTAAAATTTTATTTTAAGTAATTTTAATGAGTTTTGATATTTAAAGTAATCTATTTTAAATAATAATGATCACAAATTGATTTAAATCGAAGTTAGAATGAATAATTCAATTTTAATTATAAAAAGAGTTAGAAATAGCGCGGTAGTTTGAAAAGTCAAACTTGAACTTTGACTGACCGTACAGGACGCAAAATTTAACGGATTTTAGTGAAACCAAAAATATTAGAATCTATTTAAAAATATCTTTCCAACGAATCCGAAAAACCGAAATTTCATAGCGGAAATCAAAAGTTATGGCCAATTCAATTTTTAGAAGGTCGCTAGGAAATTTACAAAGGACAAAAATGCTACTTTTTGCATATAAAGGAATTTGAACTCGAAACCACTTCCATTGAGTTCAGAATGATGTTTCTACATTGAAAAACAGTAAACACTTATATATTTTGAGTTTCAGAATTTATTTGTTTAAAAATGTATTTTTAATATTAAACATATTGGCCTTAAAAATAGTCATTTTTCAACCGACCTCTGTTTACGACGAAACCACTTTTGTTGGAACCGGAATGTTAAATTATTGCTAGGTTTCAATTTTTAGAATTTTTTGAATTAATATGTGAGTGTGGGAAAAGAAAATGTGTTTTGACTATTTTAGTTAAATTTAAACGCCTTAAAAATAGCCATTTTTCAAACAGTCTCAGAATTTGACGAAAATAATTTTTTGGGTTCGTATCGTCAAAACAAAGCTAAAAATGATTTTTCGATAATTTTTAGAATTAATATATAATTATAATTGATTTTTTTAGTGTAAACGGACAATTTTTTACTTTAAAAATTCATTAAAAATTCATACGAGCTCAGAATTGAACAAAATTAATTTTTCTAGGTCCGCAGCGTCAAAACATAGCTAAATATATTTTTTGGGAATTTTTGAAGTTAATTTGTGGCCCCGGTGAATTTTCATGTACGGTCAATATTTAATTAATTAATTTTTAATAGGATTTTAAATAAAAAAACGCTACAGACATCAGAATTGGGGCCCGATACATAGCCCATTGCGCTCAGAAGACGTCAAAACCCTAAGAATGACAGTAAGCAGGCCTAATTCTGAGTTCGGACCAAAACGGGCTTAAACGGGCTAATTAAATAATAATTAAATAACCCTAAATATAATATTATAAAAGCCACGCACGGGTTCTTCTTCCTCCTCCGTCATTCTTTCAGCCGTAAGAACCCATAACCACTCAAATTTTCATTCTCCGATTTCTCCCTCAATTCTCAACGAAAACCTTCGTATAAATACTCGTTTCGAAGAGATTTTAGAGCTCTTCCTTCTCCGACAAGAATCACCACCTCCCGTCGCCTGTAGCTCTCGAATTCCGTGCCCAAACCCGCGGCCTTTGCGCTTCCGCCACCACCACATAGCGCCGCCGCACCCCCCATACTTCCCGGCGTGGATGCACCTCTCCTAGCTCTTCGACCTCCAACAAACCTTTCGTAAAACCGTCAACCGTAGCTCGAGTTATCTCGATTCAAAGTTTTGAACATTAGGTAAAAATTTATTTCAGATTTTGTGACGCTTTTAAATGTCGCAGTGCCAGTTGTTAAAAGTCAGAATTCTAATTTACACATGAATTTTAAATTTATATCTTTCAGATCCGAAACCGCCGTGACTCCGAACACGAGATCTGATCGAAATCACCTTCATTTCAGAAACAAGCAAGGTGAGAATTTATTCTTAATTTAATATTAATTAATTTAATTATTATTCTTTTGGTGCTTAATTTTGAATGGTGAAAATAAATCGATATGCATGGATGTTGTTCTATGTTGTGAATTCGAATTGTTTTTGGATGATGTGATATTTGATCTGAAATTGAAGTGCTAGATTGGAGTTGGTAATAGATCATATGATTACCTTTTATCGTTGTGGTTGGATTGGTAATGAAAATTTGACGATGAAAATAAAAAGATCATCTTTTTATATTGAAAATTAAAAGATGAAAATTTGACGATGTAAATAGAAAGACGATCTTTTTATATTGAGAATAAAAAGACAATATTTTTATTGTAAATAAAAGATCACATCTTTGTTTTGAAAATAAAAATATCACATCTTTGTTTTGAAAATAGAAAAGTTAATATTTTTACATTGTAAAATAGAAAAGATGATATTTTTACATTGTAAAATAAAGAAGTTAATATTTTTACATTGTAAAATAGAGAAGTTGATATTTTTACATTGTGAAATATAAAAACTGATATTTTTACATTATAAGTATAAAAGTTGATATCTTTACATTGTAAATATAAAAGAGAACACTTTTACATTGTACATAAAAAGATGATGTTTTTACATTGTAAGTAAACTAAATGAAATTTTATGATGTAAAATAAATTGCATTTTCATATGAAATAAAAGAATGAATTTTTGCGATGTAAAATAAAAATAACATTTTTATATGTTATTTAGCTGTGAATTAGGTCCGTATGAAATAAATTACATTTTATTATGTAATTTATGAATGAATTTACACCGCATGAATTAAATAACATTTTTATTATGTAAATTATGAATGAATTTACACCGCATGAATGAAATTTCATTTTATTATGTAATTTATATGCAATGAATGTATGAACTTGCATTGTAAATTAAAATTTACAATTTTTAATGTAATAAAAAGAATGGACTTTACGTTGTAATTAAAGAGTAAACTTTACATTGTAAAGGAAAAATGGATTTTATATTGTGATTAGAGAATGGAAGTTTACATTTTATTTAATGCAAATTAAATAAAAATGTGACAAGAATAAAAATTTACATTTTTTTTAATGTAAATATATATGAATTTCACCGTATGTTAAATTTACATTTTTCTTAATGTAAATATATATGAATTTCACCGTATGTTAAATTTACATTTTTCTTAATGTAAATATATATGAATTTCACCGTATGTACATTTTACATTAAATAGCAATTACAACGTAGGATAATTTTATATTATTTTATAATGTAAATATAAAAGGGGATTTTCACTGCATGAAATTAAAATTATTTTTAATGTTAATATAAAAGAATTTATACCGTAGGAATTAACATAATTTATAATGTTAATATGAATGAATTTCCACTGTATGAAATAAATAACATTTTTATATGCTATATATGAACGATTTTCCACCGTATGAAATAAATAACACTTTTATATGCTATTTATGAATGATTTTCCACCGTATGAAATAAATAACATTTTTATATGTAATTTATGAATGATTTTCCACCGTATGCTAAAAATTACATTTTTCTTTGTAATTAATATGAAAATTTCATCGTATGTCAAAATTTACATTTTTATATGTAAATTATAAAGTGAATCAACGTTGAATGTTAAAAATTACATTTTTCTTTGTAATTAAAAGGGGAATTTCATCGTATGAAAAAATTTACATTTTTATATGTAAATTATATTGGAATATACACCGTATTGTAAAAATTACATTTTTCTTTGTAATTAACATATGAATGCCACTGTATGTTAAAATTTACATTTTTATATGTAAATTATAAAGTGAATTTATGTCGTATATTAAAAATTACATTTTTCTTCGTAATTAACATATGAATTCCATCGTATGTTAAAATTTACATTTTTATATGTAAATTATATAGGAAATTATACTGTAGATCAAAAATTACATTTTTCTTTGTAATTAAAAGATGAATTTCATCGTATGTCAAAATTTACATTTTTATATGTAAATTATAAAGTGAATTAATGCCATATGTTGAAAATTACATTTTTCTTTGTATTTAACATGGAAATTTCATCATATGTTAAAATCTACATTTTTATATGTACATTATATAGGGAATTACACCGTAGGATAAAATTTACATTTTTATATGTAATTAAAACATGAATTTACATTGTGTGTTAAATATTACATTTTTATATGTAATGTCTATAGGAAAGTATACCGTATGACAAAATTACATTTTTTCTATGCAATTAAAGGATGCAATTTCATTGTATGATAGAATTTGCATTTTTCTTATATATATATGTAACATAGAATGGGAATGAACATTAGAAATACAATTTATTTATTTATATGTAATAAGATGTAGGAATGTGGCTTGAAATTAAAGATCATACTTTTACAATGTAAATTAGACGTAGTGTTTGCATTGTAATTAAAAATCATATTTTTACAATGTAAATTAGATGTAGTGTTTGCATTGAAATTAAAAATCATACTTTTACAATGTAAATTAGATGTAGTGTTTGCATTGTAATTAAAAATCGTATTTTTACAATGTAAATTAGATGTAGTGTTTGCATTGTAATTAAAAATCATATTTTTACAATGTAAATTCGATGTAGTGTTTGCATTGTAATTAAAAATCATATTTTTACAATGTGAACTACATGTAGTTTTTGCATTGTAATTAAAAATCATATTTTTACAATGTAAATTAGAAGTAGAGTTCGCATTGTAAATTAAACTTACATTTTGATATGTAAATTTAAAATAGGATTCACTGCAAATATAAGTTAAATTTTTATAATGTGACTAAGATGAGAATGTACATTGAAGTTGAAATCTACGTTTTATATGTAATTTAAAAGTAGAATTTTGAATGTATCAAAATTTACATTTGGTTCACATGTAAACAAAGAATATAGGAATTTGCATAGGAATTAAACTTACATTTTTATGTAAATATAAAGGATGGAATTTACATTTTCAATGTAAGGAAAGAATAAAGTTAGGATGCGGTAATAGTATTTTCATTTTCAAATGAATTAAAAATTTGGTGAGTGCCGGTAGTGGTGTAGAGCGTTGTTTTAATCAAATGACGTTATTACGATTCAATGATTATATATATACATATAATTAAAATTAAACGAATAGGGCGTGGTAGTTCGCGTTTGAAATTGTACCTTTAAACGACTATACAAGAAGATCCGACTGTTGGATTTTCATGAAACTGAAACCGTTAGGACCGTCTTGGAAAAATCTTTCCAATGATATATATTACGTTAAGATCCAACGGTTTGATTCTGAGAAATGTGAAAATCAAAATTGGTTGAATGCAGCGCCATAGTCGCCCATGGACTTAAGGCGTCATTATATAAAAATTTAATTATTTTAAATAATTAAAATAGGAATGAATCGTTAATAAAAATAATTATTAATGTGTAAGAAGGATTTTCAATATATATATATATATATATATATATATATATACGAGGATTATTTGGAAAGTCCGAGTTTATCTCATTCCAAATAATTAAACGACGTTTAAAAATCCAAGATTGTAAGATGGCGATTGAAGACCGTCAAATCTCCACATCGAATGGACGATGATGACCGTTGCCTTAGAATGGATCGCTACCATGATAAGGTAATAGTAGGAGTTGCCCAGACGTAGTGTTGATTTGTACGGATTTGGCTTTCGCTCAGACCCAGAGCATAAGCTTATAAATGGATTGTGTGTCTGACATCGTACTCCATTATATATCATGTTATTAATCTTTTGTCGAATGTATGGATGTTTGGTGGTGGAGAATTTATTCTCTTGCTTAACACCCGTTCATATATTTCGGTAAAGGATTGGTAGTGTGATACGGAGTGATGATGTGGCATGCTAAGATGCATATGATCAAGGCTTTGTTGAAAAGCAGACCTTGTGGGATGATCAAAGCATAGCCTGTTTAGGCATAGCTTTGTGTATAACGTGACTTCGCGAGCCTCACACACCGGCGGAGTCTAAAACGGGAGAAGGGAACGCAGGGAGAGCAGCACGTTTCTTTCTAGCTAGAAGTGGTGTTTGGGTTTTAACACGGCCCAACATTTTACTTATGTGGATGATGGAATGAGGCGCCTCGGATAGGTCCTATAGGACCGGGAAATGTGTGTTCAGGAATTGCCAATCCACGAAGTTGTATGTGTGGACTGGCCCTGTAGGATCCAAGGGTTAACTGCGGGGAACCCTGAGACATTAGCTAGAGTGTCACGAATCGGTGAGGAGCTCCTCCCCAGCCTTGACTCATGATGGAAACTCAGTTTCCAATACGCCCCATTCGGATTTGATTGTATTACTAGTACGGAGGCATAGCATATGGTACCTATGCTTCCTAGGATTGATACATTTATTTTGAAATGTTTTGTTATATATACTAATAATAATATTAAACCCGTATTTGCCGTATTTAGCATGTTTAATCACCATAAGGGAAAACTCTATCCTCTGGTGTGTGTTGCATTGTGTGATGGGACTTGAGTCTTATGGTGATTCCATTTTTCTAAAAAGCATTGCGTTGTTTTACGATTTACTTTAAGTTATGCACGGCAATCCATTGGAATAAAACCCGTTCCGCATTAGCGGCGTGGTCCATGGATTTGCCTTATTACTATTAGTTAAATTAGTTAAGAATTCTCACACCAGTCCCATGACTGACCCGTTGTTTGTTTCCACCTTTACAAACTTGGGTGCCCTCTTCTCCACACGGGCAGTCGAGTAGTTTATCTGCAGGTCCTTATCTCGAGCAGGATGTTGGATTGAAGCTTAAAGCTGTGTCCAGAGCATAGTTATCTTCCGCTGTATCTATTTTATTGTTTCCGCTGCAATGTATTAAATATATTATAATTTATCTTCCGCTGTAATTTTATTTCGATGTACTCTGATATATTCTGTACTCTGATGTTATATTACCATGATGTAATAAAAGTCTGCTGTTATTGTTCTGATGTGTTGTATGCCCAGAGTTAACGCATTCGAGAATTTCTAACTTTTGGGTCAGACCTGTGTGGTTTATGGTCGGTCCAAAGGGCGGGGATTTTCGGGTCTTTACAATCACATTTGATGTTGATAACGAAGACACTTCAATTAAACCAGGGATAGGCAGTTCAGCTATATTTGATCAAAAACAAGAAAATACGAATGCACTACAAGACAATTTCATAGACGAATCAGATTGTTCTTCCACTAGCAGTTTTAAAAGAAGAAGAAGAAGAAATAAGATTAAGGCTGGTGAGTTTAAGGGGGATAGTGTAGTCAATGGAGATGAACCCTTGGTGGAAATCATTCCTGAATGGATTAAGCTAGTTTCTCAGTCCAAAACATGGTCTAAGGCAAAGAAGGTAAGGGAGGAATGTGGCAAATCAGGTGATGTTATAACTAGAGGTATATCCAAGAAATAGCCTCTTAAGTTAATGTTAGCCAGAGGTTCTTCTTTTGCTTTGTGGCAATGTGCCTGTGGTTTTTTTTTTTTTTTTTGTGCTAAGAATTTTAGCATGTTGTTGTTTTGTTCGTACTATTCTAGTGCTTCTTTGCTGAGAGATTTGGGAAACTTTCTTGTTCTTAATAAATTTGCGTTGGCTCCTATTCTTTTCTAGAGCTTGTTCCTATGTGTCCTTTTTCTGTGTAGTTTGTGGTGTTTATTATGGGTCTATTAAGTGTTTTGTTTGAGCAGGTGTTCTTTTGCTTGTATAGTATTTGTTCTGTTGTATGGTTATTTTGTAACTTGCTCAAACCTTCTTGTAACTCTTTGTTTATGTAATTAAGTACCCTTTTTATGCTAAGAAAAAAATTCCATTCTTCAACATTTCCATTACCGTCATCAACTACAACCAAAGGAAACATTGATCATGCTGCATCTTTAACCATATTTTCAAAATGGGTCGTACTAACATTTTCAATAATAGCACCTTTTACCTCAGACTCTACAGACGTATTTGCTACAATTTCTCCATGACGATCCCAAAAATAATACTCTGGTGCGAATCAATTTTTAAAATGGACTTTCACAAAATTAGGTAATAAATATTTCCAATGTCTACACTTGCTACACGGACAATGAATTTCTGGATTGTTTCCATTACTACTTAAAGAGAATTCAACAAAGGCATTTATACCATTATAAAAATCTTCTTTTATTGAACCTCTATGTCCTCTTCTTTGGTGCATCCATCTCCTCTTATCAACAAAATAATCAATTATTTTTCCTATTAGAGAAATTTAGTCACAAGTTCAGAAATTAATATTTATTTTCAAGAATACAAATTCGAAAAAGCGAGTTTTCATGGTCGTACAATGCATCTATATGTAATAGTTGAAAATAAGTAACAATTTCATAAAGTTAAAAATATTTTCAAATAAGGCACATTTTTGTTAACATGAATTTTTTACATGGTCTGGCATCATACTTTCCATTATAAACACAATAAACATTTACATTTTGTATATTACTTCGTTTGAAATGATTCAACAAAATTTTGGCAATATTTTCCTTCTGTTTCCTACATTGTACACAAATGCATGTACGCAGGAAAAAAAAAGAAAAATTAAACCAAAAGTTTGTGAATCATTTGAAACAAAGTAGTATACAAAATGTAAATGCTTATTGTGTTTATAACTTGTCTAATACAAGGACATATCCAACAAATACTATACTAGATGAACATAACTGGCCATTTTCTTGACAAAAACGATTATTTGTGTAACAATCATGTACAACTCTTGTTGGGGAAGACTGAAACACTCTAGGGGACATTAGCCAATTAGATGTGCACATTTTACTAGAAAAATACAATTTTACAACAGCACAAAATATTTCAATTTATCACATTTGTTTGACGTATCACATCAACTTAAAGCTAATTTATCGTTATTGTCATTTCAATAAACTCCGTTAGATTTTAGACTCATGTTTTTTTTTATGCATAAGTCAATACATGCAAAATATACAATTCCTAGCTTGTGCATTCAGTTTTTCCTATATCAACTAACATAATACAACAATCAGACATACACAAATAACCACAATTATACAATGGCCAAAACAATGGTAAGGGGGACATATTCACAAGCAACCAAACGATGCACATAAAATTTTCAATTTCACTACATCACATGAAATATGCACATAATAGGATGATATAACCAACTGCGACGCTATTAGAACCAGTTGCAATCAATAGATAACCCTAATTTTCGAATTTAGGCATATATAAGTTTTGGTAAAAAAAATTTTATGCAAAAAGGGAGATTACACCTGAAATTACTCGCTCTAGACATTTAAATTAAAGCCGGGGAGGTTTCTATGTGAAGAAACGGGAATTTGGAGGTAAAAAAACTCAGATTTGGGGTGATAGGGTTTAGAACCTGTACGCTGGAACAAGGAGAAAAAATGGATTGGGGAAGAAAGAGTTCTGCTGACATGGTGATAGGGTTTAGAACCTGTAAGCTGAAACAAGGAGAAAAAATGGATTAGGGAAGAAAGAATTCTGCTGACATTATATATTCCGATAATTTACGACGGCCGTCAATGACCCATCGAAAGCAGTTGGAAATGACCCGTCGCAAACCGTCGCCTCCCCCCCTCCGGTCGGAATAAGCAATGTTTCTGGTAGTGTTACGACACATCAGATGCCTGCTTGATTTATTAATGAAGAAATTCACAAACAATGTTGCCAAGAAATTTGTTATGAAAAGATTACAATTCTCAAACGCTTGCTTAATAAACGAACGTGTTCAACAAACATCTGAATTTTGAGAAGTTATTTCTGTGCCTAATTTGATTATTTATAACTAAAATTACTTGAAATCTAATTGACTACTATGTTTGCACTATGTTAGATATTAAAATGAACATTTTGTAATATATCACCTACCACTGGAGATGCTTCTGGTAATAGCAGCATGTAGAAAATTAAAGAGACAAATGATGTCATAATTTGGTTAAAAAATCCACATCTATCTCTTAATAAACAAATAAATTTTGTGTTGCAATAATATGCAGAATCATTAATCAATGACATGTTAAAGTAATCGTACTACACACTATCATAAAAGAACAACTGGGCATGTTAAACAGGTTTAAGTTTATTGATAATGGGACGTCTATATGAAGTAATCAATAGCTGACAAAAAAGACTTGTTATCCACAACGTGAGTTTTTCTTTCTACTTATCACAACACCTATTGTAAAAAAATATTCAACACCCATGTTCTTGACATGTCATTGTACAGGATAAAAACAGCTCTTTATTTGATTGTTATGTTATGCTTAGCTCCACTTTTATGGTTAGGCTACTAAGGGTAAGTCATCTCAAAGAGCATCCATCACCAAAATATGTGACAAATACACTAAGAGTATCTACAAACAAGAATATGAATAAATAGAAAATGCCCTTTAGATTAGTTGGTTGTTGTAACGGCCTGCCTTTCGACCGTTTCAAGTTGGTAATTAAACCAACTCAAACCGTTCGAAGTGACGAATTGTTATTGCTTATGAGGCTTAAATACAATCAGACACAGAATCATATAATACAATTTCTTACAGCGGAATAAATTTTTATGCAAATTATTAGTCTTTTTTAGATTCCTATTAAATTCAAATGTATTTTATTTTATATACAAATATGAGTACATTTCGAATGATTGAAATAAAATCCAGAATTGAATCATGAGTTTGGGTTGAGCGATATAATCCTATACATTAGGACAGTCAAATCTGTACATCTCAAATAAAATATATCTAGAATAAACAACCGAGTTTGCATTCCAGATGATAGATTAAAAATTTAATTCTCAAACAAGTTGAATAAATTCGATCATTTCAAATGGAATTTAAAACTTTGAGTTATATCCATATAAGCTCAGAAGAAATTGAATGTGAACAGAAATTTTGAACAATTTGTTCAATTTAGAATGTAATCAAAATTGAGGTTTAAATTTCAAATCAAACTGAAATTGCTGATTTAAATGGGAAACTTGAGATGTGATATAATCTGAACCTTCGGTTCAATTTGAAATGTAACATAGTTGGGTCTGAAGCTAAATTGTGTTTAACTTTGAAATGAAACCGACATTAACTAAATTTTGTATTTTGGAAAATTGGTACAAATTGGGTTATTTTTCGAAATTAGTACTATTTATTATATAATTATTTTATTCAAATTAGCGTTATGTTTATATATCTTATTTAAACCATTTTCTTATAATTTTCTTTGATCGCAAACATTTTTTTCAAAATCTATTTAGTTTGTTCAAATTAAATTTTCCAAATCTATCGAATTTATTTACCAAACCTTTCTATTTTTTTTTAAATTTATTTTTTGCAAGCTATTTATTTTGTAAAACCTATCTATTTATTTCAAACCCATTTCAAACTTATCTAATTATTCGAACTTGTTTTCCGAATTTTATTCAAACATAATTTACATCAAGCTATTTTTTTTCCCAATTGTATATAACTTAATTAATTTGATAGAAATATATATATTTAATGCGAATAATTTAAGATCCTGAATGACTGAACATAAAGATTCAATTGAAAATCAATAATCGAAATGTGAAGCCCAGTTTGAATGTGAATATTTTATAGTGAACCTCTATGTAAATATGAATATAAAATTTTGAAATAGCATTGAGAAATCGAATCAATTTGAAATCTATTTAATTTGATATTGAAATGAAAATTTTGAAGATTATTGACTTACGAATATTGCGATATGAAATGTTTGAACTTATATGGCTTACATAAGTATGAAATTAATTCAAAAACCGCTGATTTGAAAGAAAATTGATAGAAATAATAGTCTTATATAATAGAATTTATATAAGAATGATATGTTAGAAAGACGTGATTTGGAAAGAAAATCTTATGAAAATTGATATTTATGTGCGATATGTGTGAAACGTGAAATGAAGTACTATTTATGTAGTATATATGTTTTCAAAATGAAGATATGAGAAATGCCTTCCTTTGAAAATCGCAATTCCTAATGAGAGAGGATGCGTTGGGGCTTGTCAAAGGTGTCCAGTTGAAAACTGAAAATCGTACCTACATTGATGCTACGTTGATTGAAGTATCCATTGGTATTGGAATCCCACTCGATGGGATCCTATTGATTATTATTACTTATCTGTTTTAGCATAATTCAAGGGGTGTGAAGCCTACCGTTACGAGCGATTCCACTGGGATAGTGGCATAACCGCCTTGTAACAACGATCTAGGTGCCGTAGCAAAATTCGAGGGGCGCATTGTTTACAGTACAAGCGATTTCACCGGGGTAGTGGCATAACTGTCGTGTAACTACGATCCATGGCAACAACCATGGAGAAATTCGAGGAATGCGATACCTATGGTTACAAGCGATTCTACTAGGTTAGTAGCGTAACCGTCGAGTAACCGCGATCCATGGGGGAACATATTTTTCCATATCTATTTTAAATGTTTTTAAAGTATTTTCACTGGTAGTTGAAACAAGTATATTTAGTACTTAGAGATTTTAGTTGTGTGTCTGGTCAACATATTCCCAACATCTGTAAGAACGATAATAAACTTGTTAAACTTCGAGTTATGAAGTATTTTCAAAAGTTAAGTAACAAATCAATAGTCTGCAATTAATTTTATATAACTTCAACATAATAAACTAAGAAAATAAAGTTTTATATGCCTTAAGAAATACAACAGCTTTGAATTGTTAATAAAATAATTATTTTTTATTTCAAAGGTTATTTTCAAACACAAGAATCATATTTTCAGAATTTAAGTTTGTTATAAATAATTTAAGTCGTTACTATAAGAAAACTTGAACTTTAACAAAAAGTGTTTAGAATAAAGATTTTGAAATTTATAAATAGAGTTATAACAAATGAATTTAATTAATAATGTAAGGACGAACATTCGAATTTAAAATCCTATAATTTATTTTGTTCCAAACTTGGTAAATTTTATATAAGTAAGAATATTTTTGTTACATACATAAGTATAATTTTGACAACTCGTCATTTTCGAGGACGATTTGAGTGGGGGAACTTAATAATAGCCACTGACTGTAACATGCAGAGAGGACAACAATAAATGACCTGCCTTTTGGACCGCTTCAACTCGTTAATTAAACCAACTTAAACCGCTTGAAATGACAGATTGTTATTGCTAAAGAGGTTTAACAGAATCAATACACGAAATCACATAACACAATAACATGCAGCGGAATAATTTTTATAAAAATATCAATGTTATACAATATTTTTACAAAGTGGGAATACATAAAATTTTAATTAAACAAAATTTATAGAAATTGTTGAATCAGAGCGTGCACGCCTTCACGTGTCTCTAACATCGTCAACTGAAATATTTATGCTGCAACAATCAGTCTGATCCGAACGTTTATGCAAAACACAAAAACACTCGAGTCAGGAATAACTTTATTCAAGTAAATCAACTTCAATAAAAACTTAATAAATATTTAACTCTAACCTTTATATTCAATTCTAAATCAAAAATAAGTATCCAATACATGCATTCATGATTTAAGCAAAATCATAAAAGAACACATCAAGGCACGACATGTTTTTATAAATAAGTAGAGGTACATAACTAAGGTATTTCATTTTGTGAATGAACAAGTAGGGGTACATAACTAAGGTATTTCATTTCATGAATGAGTACAATTAAATGGAAAGTTCTGCAAGACAACAATTATAAACAGGGGTTCTGTTACAACCCGATTTTTTTTGAAATGTGTTGAAATAGCTCATAAAATTTTGCCATTTAGAATATGGATTAAATTAATATCTAAAAAGAAGTTATATTTTTTTTTGAATTCAAACTTTGAAATATAAATTTTGTATGTAGATTAAAGGGGAAAAATGAATATATGCGGTATGATTTAATTTAACTGAAAGTTGATTTCGGAATATGAGCTGAAGCTTATGTACGAATTAAGAGGCTAAAATAATTTAGAATTGGTTTGAAATCATATTTTAAATATAAATATAAATTTGGAATTAATGAGTTAAAGAAAATTTATTAATTGGATTTGCTTTAAATAGTATTAGTTATATACTTTGTATACATAGTATGATACAATATTATGCATAGGAAATTATTGTTGTACTTCTACACTTGTCTTTTGTTTAGGTGAAGTGATTGCCACTTGTTCAATTCGTTCTGATATTTTTCATGTGTGCCTTCATTTTCTTTGTTCTCCGCGTGTCCAAAGTTTTTTTATTGGCAAATTCTATTTCAACCCACAAAATTAGTTAGTAGCCCCCCATTTTATCAAAAAAATATGATGACCAAACTGCCTTTTTACTGTTATATTTTTTTTTTTCAGTTTTTTGAACACCTCGTAGTTGCATTACGTGGTTTATTGGCGTACCTCGTAGTATGCCTACGTGGTCCATGAATGAACCACGGAGATCATTTACGTGGTACTTTGATGAACCACGTAGGGCAACTACGAGGTATAGTGAGAAACCATGTAGTCCCCCTACGTGGAAGGATACTTTTGTTTTTTTTTATAAAAAAAACGGGGGACTACTAACTAAATTTGTGGGTTTACTGGTTATTTCATGATTTGGGGGGCTACTACCTAAGAAGTTGGGTTGAAATAGAATTTGCCTTTTTTATTTTTTCCACCGGCCTTTTTGCTTTTCACTTCAGCAAACGAAATCCTCAAATCAGCAATTTTACTTTGGGTCCGTCTATTTCCACCCCAATAATTGCTCTTCACACCCCGGTTAATAATTTAAAATTTCAATACCAATTATGCTCTTTAATAATATTTTAGAAACGTATATACTTATTTACAATATATGCAGCATAATCAAACTTATTTTGATAATATACTTATTTACATTATAATCATTTGCAATATATACCCAAAATTTCATCCAAATTACCAAAATTTAAATTGTTTTTAGTACATCAAACTCATCTTAGGTTCAGGAATAAATAAGATTGTTTTGTATGAAACTAAGATGATTTATATATACTATATGTTTATGTTTATGTGCATGTATAATTACCAAAATTTAAACCGTTTTTTTTTTTTTTTGTTGCTTCCGTTTTTTTTTCTTGAAATTTAGGGATTTGGAAACTGAAGATAAAGAGTATATGATGTATTGATGAAAAAAGGAAGGCGTAATTTGGGTATAAATGAGGTGAGAAGAATAAAAAATTTAGTGAGATTTTTTTTATTAAATTACTGGGGTGGGAAAAACAAATATTGGGGTGCGAATAGACGGTTTGCTAGATACGGTTTGCTAAACTGTTGTTGCTCTTTGCTCGTTGTGCATATGCTTGAATTGATTTGTTTACACTAAATGTTGCTCCTTTGTATAAGTTCGAACTGTCTTATTCATGTTCAACCACTAGCCAGTTGAATTTGATTGGAATTAAATCTGTGATAACAGTGCTTGGTCATGGTCTAACATGCACATGCATTTGTGTTCAATTGAGTCCTTGTTTCCATGTGTACTTGTAGTCTTCTTATTTCAGTTTGTGCGTGTTGCTCATATGCGCTTAGTTTTGATTGTTTGAGCATGTATACTGTTAGTTTTGATTGCACTAACCTGATTTGTTAGGTGCTCATGAACTTCACTATCCCCTTTGTTTAAACTGTACTATACATTGGTTTTTCCTTCATGCTGGATCGTTATTTTACATTTCCGTTGGGTTGGGATATCAAGATAGTCTGCCCATTTGTTGTTATGAAGATTTTGAGTTGTTGCAAATCTTTAAGTGTATGCTGTATTTTTTTTTTTTTAACATATGTGCGTGGCCACTTGCGTTTTAGATCTGCCTTAAACCTGATTTGCAATGTACAATTGATATCTTCTTGCAAACTTGTTTCTTAAACCACCTTTCCTATTAAATCGCAGATTTCATTGGCTTCAAAGTGATAGCCATTTATATATAAATAATGATTTCAATGTTTGAGAGCGATTAATTTGAAAGCTTTGGTTTAATTAATATTGGATTGGAATTGAAATGGAAGTATGCATTCGACAATAGCAAGATCAAAACTGCTTTGAGACATTCTTTTGTTGTTCATTTAATATTTGACAAAAATAAAGTGCTTACTCTATGGTCATCCGTATTATTTATCGTACAGTAATAGCATTCATGATATGTGTCTTTAGTTCTTTAATGGATTTATAGTTGCACGTAGTTAGAGTTCAACATGAAGTACGTGTGTACATCTAGATTTACACGAACAGATCATTTGGTAGTCAGCATGCATTGTTAAATTTGATATATCTACTAAGGTGGTGTTTGGTTTAAAAAATATTTTAAGTTGAGTTTTCTAGCAAAATAAAAGAAGAGTAAAGAGGTGATGAAGGGAATGAAAGGGTGATTGAGGGGCCACGTAAAGAAGTGAGAGACGACGGAATGCTATTTTCTCGTTTTCTTGTGTTAATTCTCAAAATAAGGAAAACAAATAAAAGTTGTTTTCAATTTTATGTGTTAACTTTGTTTTCTAAATAGATCATTTTTAACGTTATACATGTATCGTTCATATTTTTTCTATGGGCGAAAATTAAAAACTAAAAAATGTAAACCAAACACTACCTAATTTTCTCACTGGGTTAATGGTTTTAGCTTCTATGCATATTTTTAGTGTAAATTTTTTCATGTTAATGAACTCAGTTTTCTTCCTGTGTTTCAGGTTCTTGTTCTATATTTGTTCCTGTGTTTCAGGTTCTTGTTCTATATTTGTTCCTATATAGCTTAATTTATTGGACTGTGATATCAATTTTTTTTAATTGGAATTCTACTGTTCAGGCTTTTAGTTAGTATTAATATTATATATTAGCCTAAACAATAGGAAGTGTAAGCACGGTGGCCTGAAATGGGTTAAATACATGTTTTATACTGTCGTTTGGTTTTCAAATTGTTGGGCGCCTTCTCAAGTGACTCTGATATTTCCGCTGTACAAAAGTTGTAATTTATTAGAAAAAAATGTGTATAAAATTTTTCCGCTGTACAAAATAGTGTAAACTCTGATATTTGAATAAAATTTTATTTTGCTGTTATTGTTGAGCACTGCGGTTATGTGTTAAATTACATTTTAAACACTGTAAGCCAATAACAATCCGTCGTTTTGAATGCTTCAAGTTGGTTTAATTACCGACTTGGGGCGATCAAAATGGCGGATTGTTACAGGTTAGCACGTGATTTCTCTACAGACAACAACAACAACAAAGTCATATATCCCAAACAAGTTGGGGTTGGCTAGATATGGAACCCAAAATTAAAATAAAATAAAATAAATAATGATGATAATATATATATATATATATATATATATATATATATATATATATATAGGGTTTAAAATAACCAATCAAATAAAAGGTCATCCGATAAAGTTTTTTTTTAAATAATAATAATAATAAGTAAAAATGTTTAATAAAAGTGAAATAAAATCTAAAATAGTAATAAAAAGTAAAAAGGTTCAGTAAACGTGAAATAAAGTCCTAAAAAAAAACCTATGGTTCTGGTACATGGATTGCCTTTTTCCATGCACTCCTATCAACTACCAGCTCTTCCTATAAACTCCAGTTACTTAAATCTCTCTTTATTATCTCCTCCCATGTCATTTTAGGTCGACCTCTATCTCTCTTTGGGCCTTCGTCGCGGTCTAGAATTCCAGCGCGTACATGTGCATCGTATGGTCTACGTTGGATATGTCCAAACCATCTCAAGCGGTATTGGACTAACTTCTCTTCAATAGGTGCAACTCCAAGTTTTTCCCGAATATCCTCATTTCTAATCCGATCTCGTCTGGTATGCCCACAGCTCCAACGCAGCATTCGTATCTCTGCTATACTTATCTTCTGGACGTGTTGCCTCTTAGTAGGCTAACATTCTGCACCATATAACATTGCAGGCCTGATTGCTGTCCTATAGAACTTTCCTTTAAGCTTCTGAGGAATCTTCCGATCACAGAGAATGTCAGATGCTAGTCGCCATTTCACCCATCCTGCTTGAATTCTAAAACTAACATCCTTATCAATCTCTCCATCAAATTGCAACATAGATCCTAAGTATCGAAACGATTCCTTCTTGGGTACTACTCTACCGGCCAGGGTAGCATCTTCGTCATCTGACCTGACACTGCTAAACTCACACTTCATATACTCTGTTTTAGTCCTGCTAAACCTGAAACCCTTTGATTTCAAGGTCTCCCTCCACAACTCCAGTTGTCGATTAACCCCTATTCTACTTTCATCAATCAGCACAACATCATCGGCAAAGAGCATACACCAGGGAATCTCCATTTGTATATCTTTTGTGATTTCGTCCATCACTAATGCAAAAATATAGGGGCTCAAAGCCGAACCTTGATGTAACCCTATGTTAATTGGAAAGTCTCTGGTCTCACCATCGCATGCCCTAACACTAGTCACAACCCCCTCGTACATATCCTTAATAAGGGTAATATACTTTGATGACACTCTCTTCCTTTCTAGCGCCCACCACATAACTCACCTCGGTACTCTGTCATAAGCTTTCTCCAGGTCAATAAAAACCATGTGGAGATCTTTCTTTTACTCCCTGTATCTCTCTATAAGTTGCATAACCAAGAAAATCGCCTCAGTGGTTGACCTTCCCGGCATAAAACCAAATTGATTCCTAGAGACACTTGTCAACCTCCTCAAACGCTGCCCGCAAACTCTCTCTCAAAGCTTTATTGTATGACTCATAAGCTTAATTCCTCTATAGTTTTGTGCAACTTTGAATATCTCCTTTATTCTTGAAGATTGAAACTAAAATACTTCTCCTCCACTCATTTGGCATTTTGTTTGATTTGAAAATATTGTTGAACAACTTAGTTAGCCATTTTATCCCTGCATCTCCAAAGCATCTCCACACCTCAATAGGAATATCATCAGGCCCTACCGACTTACCTGATTTCATACGTTTTAACGCCCCCTTTACCTCAGCTTCTTGAAATCTCCGCACAAAATGTCTATTGGTGCTATCGGCTAAGTCTTCCAACTCGATCGAAGAACTATCACTTTTTTCGTTGAAAAGCTTATCAAAGTATTCTCTCCACCTATTCTTTATCTCATATTCCTTCACCAAAAGTCTATTATTCTCATCCTTAATGCATTTAACTTGATTGAAGTCCCTTGTCCTCCTCTTGCGTAGCCTAGCTATTCTGTAAACGTCTTTTTCACCCTCCTTTGTACTTAGCCTTTGATACAAATCTTCGTACGCTCGTCCCCTTGCTTCACTCACTGCTCTCTTTGCAATCTTCTTTGTCACTTTGTACCTGTGCATGTTCTCTTCGCTTCTATGACGGTACAAGCATTTGTAGCATTCCTCCTTCTCTTTGATAGCCTTTTTCACCTCGTCATTCCACCACCACGAATCCTTGGGTTCTCGCTTGCTTCCTCTTGTTATCCCAAATACCTCAGTGGCGACTCTCCGAATGCAAGTTGCCATCGCATTCCACATGACATTTGCTTCTCCTTCCACATTCCAAGCTCCTCCCATCACTCTATCTTTAAACACCCGTGAAGCATCTCCTTTGAGTTTCCACCATTTCGTCCTGCTAATCTTCGCTCTCTTATCCTTCACCACCCGAAGACGAAACACGCATACCAACAGCTGGTGTTGTGAGACGACACATTCTCCAGGTATGACCTTGCAATCAACACGATCTCGTTTACTATCTCTTCTAGTTAGGACAAAGTCAATCTGGCTAACATGTTGGCCACTATTGAAGGTGATCAGATGTGATTGCCTCTTTCTAAATAAGGTATTAGCAATCATGAGATCAAAAGAGAGAGCGAAATTCAAAATATCTTCACCCTCTTGGTTCCTACTGCCAAATCCAAAACCACCATGCACTCGCTCAAAACCCCCGCTAGATGAGCCAACATGGCCATTGAAGTCTCCTCCTATAAAAAGTTTCTCGCTACTATGCACATTTCTAACCATGACATCCAAGTCTTCCCAGAACTTCCTTTTGGCTTCTTCACTTAGACCTACCTGTGGGGCATATGCGCTAATGACATTCAAAACTGCCTCGCCAACTACTAGCTTAACTAGGATGATCCTATCCTCTCGTCTTCTGACGTCAACCACATTGTTCTGAAGGTTCTTGTCAATCAATATACCTACCCCGTTCTTATTGTGTACTTCTCCCGTGTACCACAATTTGAAGCCAGTGTTCTCCACCTCCTTCGCCTTCTGACCCACCCATTTAGTCTCTTGAACGCACAAGATGTTAACTCGTCTCCTAATCATAGTATCCACTATCTCTTTTAATTTTCCTGTTAAGGACCCTACATTCCAACTACCTAACCGAACCCTACTATCGTCGACTAGCTTCCTTGCCCCTCGCATCCGCCGAGAAAAATGCGAGGACCCTTGCTCACTTATCACTACACTGGGGCGTCGGTGTAGCGTGCCACTAAGAGAATGGCGGCCCAGCCCTTGCATATTTAACACCATATCCGAGCCTCGATATAGCGCGTCGCTAAGAGGGTTACGCCCCAACGATATATCATAAGGTTCCATATCCATAAGAGTGGTTAAGTTTTTACGTTGGCTCGCCAAGCCTATCACAACCCTCCTCCTTTACCCTGGCTTGGGACAGGCTGCATAGAAAACTACACAGGCGGAGTTCGTGATTTCTCTACAGACAAGCGACAAATTTCCAAATCATAACCAGTGCATACTAAGCATTCAAATGTAACATTATTCCACAACCATAATGAAATGCAAAACCAAAGTGCCAACATATCGACAAATCATTAAATTCAAGGGTAACTAAACCCCAGAGAGAACAACAATCTACATATACTATGTTTTCTATTGATGTGGAAACACATGAAACGAAGTCAAGCGTGATGTAAAACTCACCTTGAATGGTAGAAAATAGGGTGCAGGCAGAGGATGATGTGGTCAAGCTGGATAGAGGCTAAGATGTATTCAAATTTTTACCAAATTTTTAAAAAAGTGAACAAAAATTTGGTCATCTTAAAATAAAATTTTGGACCAGTTAACATTAGAATCTGAAAAGTCATAAGCATAAAAGCTGTCGCAAATTCTTTTCTATTCAATTAAAAAAACTAGTTTTCGTTAAAATTTGAAGGAGATATGACCAAAAAAGCGACAACCAAATTTCTATGTCTGAAATCTAAGTCAAAAACTGCATCCGAAAAATTGGCATTTTCGACCTAGAAAAATACGAAATATGGAAAAATGTTCAACATAAAAGTCGTAGCTATTTCAATTTTATACAATGTAAAATAAAAGTGAATTCAAACTTTCTAACAGGAAGTTATGACTCCTTCAACATTGGTAAAAAATATGGAAAAACGGATAATAAAAAGGTCTTTGATTTTAAAGGCAAAAGAGGTCTTGACTTGGGCTTAAGGTTTGTTTGGGTTCAGGTAAGGTCAGTAGAGGCTGAAGACCGGCAGTGGAAATAGGAAAAAGGAGAAGGGATTTAAGATTTTAGGGACTTGGATTTTAGAGAGGAAATGAGAAGAGAGAGGAAGATATGATTTGTTTGCCTCGATTTCTTCCTTCCTTTTGCAAATAGATTTTGAGGAAAATTTTCTCCATGAATTTTTAGGATGTAGATCTAGATTTAGAAAGGAAGAAGAAGGAAAATAAGAGTTTTCTGGGAGAGAATGAGAATGAAAAGAGATATAAATAATTCTTTTTTTATTTGCACCATAATAACAGTTACCAAATATTTAGTATCAATTAATAAGTGTCCCCAGAAATTACATTCACCTATTCTAATTCAAAGGGATAAAATCAAGAAAGATATAGACTACTTTCAGATAGGTATACATCTAACAAACATCGTCCTTTTTTTACACTTACAAACGTGAATTTCGAACAAACGAAATTAAATTTCAACAAACTGAAAATGATAAATGCTTAGAATTCAGTATAGATTCATAAAAAAAGATGAATTCAAATTTTGACAACTTTTTAACTTTTACAAAATTCAAATTTAACCAAATTTGGCAATAAACTAAATTTTTCGGAAAATTTAATATTTCAATAGATTTGGGGCATCAATATATTCATTAATTCAAATATAATGTTTAAATTTAATTTATTTATAAACTTACATAAATTTAATTTACACAATTTTGAATTAGGTAAGTAGTTACATTTATATTTGACAATTGTTCAATTTAATTGTTAAATGTTACATATAATTGTTCATCTACAAAATAAATTCATTTATTTCATTCAATTCCAAATAGAATGGAGTTTTTAAATATTAAAATTTATAATACAATCAAGTTATTATTTTCAAACTTATTTAAAAATTCAGGTTGTTATAGCTGTCTTGCTTTGGTTAGTTCGCAACAAGTTTAATGATTTAATTGTGGGTTTCAATGGTATAAATTACAAAAATGCTTCAATTTCCGCTAGATTGTCATTTTTTATTCATATTACTATACCTGTGGGTGCCTTTTGTTGTAGAGATGTGCAACCTATGTTTGGCCCCTTGTTTATTTTCCTCCTTGATACAACATAACACGTTACAAATTACAAACCACTAAAACTTCATGATATTTAACTCCATATAGGGATAAAATAACAGTCAAAAGTATGATACCACACCAAATTATTTTGTGATGTGATGACTTGCATTCTGAAAATTTTGCAATGTTTTTGTCTTCAAAAAGCATGTTGCGAACATTACAGAATCTTTGACATCTATAATTTATTAGATTGATTTATAAACATAATCGTTGTCATTTACAAATAAATAACAATTATTTGCAAACAAAATATTTGGTGTTTACAATTTATTAAAATATTCAATATTCATAGACAAATGTTGACGTCAAAATAATTCGTATACACCCAAGATTCTTATTACTTAAGAATTATAGTTTCGCGTGGAAAAGTATGTGCGAAAAATAATAAATAACACAAGGGATTTATAGTGGTTCGGTCTCGCGAGAGGCATACGCCCACTTTGGAAGAGTCGTTGGAATATTATTAATAACAAAGAGTTACAAAGTTGAGAACATCTCATGACATCTCTTTACATACATCCCTAAGTTATATGATGTCATAATTATCATATATTAGGAAAAAGACACTTTTGTCCTTCTTCTTCCTCAAAGCATAGATGTCATTAAAGAGGCTACTTGGAACTCTCAAGAGATGTCAAATCACCAAATTCCAACCCCTTTGAAGTGTGAGATTGTGGGGTACTTAGCAGAGTGGTTAGGTGGGAATAGGTAGAAATAGAGGACCATACCAGAAATCTCGTATCCTATAGTGCCAACCACCATAACCTTGGATCCCTTAGAGCTCGTGCCCAGAAACTCGTACCCCTCCCTGGTGTGCGAATTTCATACTCCGAGGGGTATGAAGAATATATAGAAATGGGCAAGGGGAGTCGAGGTTGGGACTTGTGGTTTTCTGGGGTTCGAGGTATTGGTTTGGCAATATTTGGAGGAGCGACGAGGTTCCCATTGGCATGATCTCTTCTCGGCTCATTTCCTTTATTCGTTGGCGATACTCTCGGCTTTGGCTTCACACAATACGTTGAGTCGAGCATGCCTTGCGTACTTTCAGCTTTGACTTCATTTCCTTTACCCCAAAGTACGCCTTGTCTTGACATGATTTGCTTTGCGTTGGTTTAAGTAGTTGTCGAGTCGTCGACTTTTCCTGTAAACTTATAAAAATAGATGTTAGTTGTTAAGCTCGTTTACTGTGGAATTGTAAACGAGTTGTTGTTGGTGCGACAATGTGTTTACATCGCTAAGTACTTGCATTACATCGTGCTTGCCCGCTCAAAACTATCTGTATATATGTGCGTTATGCGCACACATATATACGTATATACACCATGTATATATATCATCATATATATTTTTTCCTTTCTCTCCTTTTTTTTAATCTCGTACCCGTGCTTAGGGTACAAAAATTTTGTACCCCGATGGGTACAAGATGTCGTGTTCCACTGGGGAACACGAAAGGGCACATCTTTTCCTATAAATATAGGCTTCCCCTTCTCCCTCTCTTCTTTCTTTTCACTGTCTCGGCCGCCATTAAACAAAACTTAGCAAACGGGTGTGGGATTGATTCGAAATCAAGTATGGGGGAGAGAGATAGACCCGAAACCCACACGGGGCTCGAGCGGCCACGGCTATGGATTTTCACCTCGATGCTTCGGAGCGATGTGCGAGAAGCCTTGTGCCAGGCCAAGCCTCTCGTCCTTCGAGTACGAGATCCGCTTCGAAACGGAGGTTGAGGGGTAGGAGTGTGGTGTCATATGCCACTTTGTGGCTTGAGCTCGCCGCGTGGATGCATGTGAGACGAGCTGGAGACGAGGGGAGTTTCATCCTGTGCTGGTGGAGCTTGTAACCCTTTTTGGTTCGGGCCTCGTACCCCTCGCGGGCACGAAACATCGAACCCCGAAGGGGTGCGGAGATTCATGCTCCCGGTTTACCAGACTTCGAACCCAGAAAGGGTCACGAAGTCTTGTAACCCTGGGTACGAAATTTTGAACCCTGGAAGGGGTACGTAATTTTGTACCCTTGCGGGTACAAAAACTTCGAACCCTAATGGGGTTCAAATTTTTTTTACCCGAGAGGGCTACAAGTTCCACGTTTGGCCTGGGTGCCTCATGTATGCCTCCTCGCTTCGCCATATCTTTTGTCTAGCGCTTCGGCCTTCCGATTTGTCTGCTTCCGGATTCACATCACCTTTGCATTGCTTGTGCGACTGTACTAACGCACGTTAATGATCCCACAGTCGATGTATTAAGTTTACACATAAGACCAGAGCATAAACTCGAACCGTGACTGAACTGTTTAAATAACGGGACTAAACATCGAGTGCGACATAGTTGCGAGTTGGTGCGGATCTCGTTGATCGATTGTGGTGGTGGCGACAATCCAACTTACTCGTCGTCATCACTGCAATCTACGTTCTTGACTCGTAAACTGTACTGTCTTGAAATTGCATAACACTACACACACATGTAGTTTGCACCAACACGAGGGGTACATGTTATTCAATTGCGATGTCTAACACTAGTGTGTTAAAGTATGGCTAGCGATGCATACAAGATCCATGGCCGAAAAGACTTCGAAAGCCAAGACTTCTTTGCCGTCGTCGCATACATCTGACTCAACTAGCAATGCTAGCTCGACGGATAGCGAGCTTGAGACTACCGAAAGATCCATCGCTTCTCAAACAATAAGTTTTCTTGAAGCGTCTGAGCATGGAGAGCAGACTGAAAGACAACGTTCACCGGTTGTACATGAAGAGGTCGATAATGTCGAAATTGTCGAGGGGGCACACCAGTGGCACCCGATATGTTGCCCAATGCAATTATCCTTGAAAATCCATCAGATTCAGTGTCATCCCATATGGACGCGACGACAGTTAGGAAAATGGCATTGCGGTTTAATATTCCCATAGATCACATCCATGCACCGGGAGAGGGTGGTAGGGCTCACGCACCGCCTGTGGGTTTTACTTCTTGGAACTAACAAGTTTGCATTACTGCGTGCGTGACCCCCGTCAGTAACTTCATTCGGGGCATGCCATATTATTTTCGTATCACGCCGTCGCAGCAACACCCAAATGCATGCGCCTCGCTCCTAGGCACTTATGTTCTCTACTGGGAGTATTTACAGTCGGAACCGACCAGAGAGGACATTCGGTATTTATTTCAGCTAAAGAGACGGGCTAACATATCGTTGTCTTAGTACTTTCTAGAAGCTTCGCCCAACACCAAGTTCTTTGCCGGGACATGGCCCAAGCCGACTGTATACAAATATGAATGGTTCTTCATGCGCTGTCCTCCTGAATTTGCGAGGAGATTGATGGATGGAAGTAAGCATTCTTGAATTCCGCTTTTTACTATAAAGTTCGTGGGTTCGATGTCTTACACTCGACTTTGTTTTGACGTGACAGGAAATCCTGAGGCGCCTACTGGCATCGAGTATTAACAACACCTTAAGGCTCTGCGAGTGATTCTGGTTGCGTCGCGTTCTACCGATACAGCAACAAGTCAGGATTGCCTTTGTCATGTAGCGCTGCTCCCTGACGATCGGGCTATAATCAGGCCTACTGTCACAGGAGGTTGGCCGAAAGAGAAGGCGACGAAAGACAAAGGGGCTTCTAGTCGGAAGAGAAAGATTCCCTCTACTGGGCCCAAACCGCGAAAGGCTGCTAAGTCCCAAGGAGACACTGGTGGAGATGAGGCTGGCGATGAGGAGATAGTTTCCCGGGACGAGGGTCTGTTGGATGCTCCTGTCCCGCCTTCAACAGGAGAGGCAGAGGGAGAAGCGTTGGACAGGCCACAGTATCCTGCGACTCCTTTGGAGACCCCCGCTTTACTCGAGTAAGAGGGCCACTTTGTTTGTCTTAATGAAATTTCTATAGACTTGTCTCCTTGGCTTGGTACGACAAGTATGGAAGAGTTAACTCAAGCTGCAGAGGGGTTCACTCCTTCGGGCGGACCATCATTTGGTCTGTTCAGAGAACACTTATGACATACACTCATAAGCACTGGATAACATAGATTGTCTGTGTGTGCGAAGTGTCTGACTTTGAACTCATTTCTCTGAAAGGTGATATAGCAAGAGGACATGGAGGGCGAGGTTACGGGTACGAAGGCCGCCGATACCCTAAGAACACTTTTCTTGAAGGCTTTAGGAGAGTGGCTAGCCTATATGGTGACTCCCCACCTCCACAGGATAGTGAGTATCGCCACATAGACCGACCTCAGCGATCTCCATTCCCTCCTCCTCCTATTTGAGTATCAAGAGCAGATTCCCGGCCCGATGTAGTGGGCTCGAGACATTCGTCATCGATAGCTCCTTCACAAACAACGCCTTTGGCTCCCGTCCAAGTAACTAAGGGGAAGGAGCCGTCGCTTAGCCATTCGAGGCCGAAGGGAACAACTACAACGAGAAGGCAAGATCTAGCAAAGCCTGAGAGGCGAGAGCTTTTTGTAGATGAGAGGAAGGCATTGTTAAAGCAGAACTTCCCTTAGCATTACTTCGGCGAGTTGATATTCCTCCCTGATCTCAATCCACCTCCTGTTAGGGACTCCAGGGAGATATTGATGCATGTGAAGGCTGCATACCACCAGGTTGACGAGCTTTTTAGGTATTCCTATCATCTCTCGGCACTGATCAGGAAGAAGAACTTGGAGCTCCTGAATTAGGGTATGACTATCGATGGCGAGCGGACCACCGTCGATAACTTGGACAAGGAAATTGGTAGATCTGCTCCTTGTGTTGTAAACATTTCCTCATTTGTCTTTATACTTTCGAATGTTAACTCTTAGTACTGTTGTTGTAGCATAGATGAATCACACGTATGAGATACTGAAGAAGAAGGCAGATCATGCTCGCTCAACTTTTAAGGACATCGCGACCTCCCTAACCACGGGAAATATGACCCTAAACAGGGAAAAGGCCGAGCTGGAGAAAGCGTATGCTGAACTGGAAAAGGACCATGAGCGAGTGACACAGCTCCAGAATGACAATAGTGCTTTGAGAGCGGAGAATGAGAGGCTGTAGACAGAGAATGCAGAGGTTGCTGAGCTAAGAAAGCAGCTTGTGGCGATGAGACAGGAAAAAGAGGATGTTAAGACTAGCAATAAGGACGTGTTGAGCTTGGCAGATGAATTAAAGGCCGAGCACTTGAAGGAGGTGGAATAATTGAGAGAGGAGCTCGAGGATACCGAATTCCGGGTTGAGGCATCCTTAGCGGAAAATATTCAGAACATGTATGTTAAAGTTATAAAATTTCGCGGACTCTCACGGGTTGAGGATTACTCTCGGGTGCTGGCCCAAACATGGGAGATATTGCTGTCGTATGAGGCATATTTACGTCATGTGGACATAGGAACCTTGGAAGAGCATCAATTGATGATTGATCTTTTGACTAATGTGGAGCATGAGAAGCTGGAAGAAGGGAGGAATTTGATGCAGGAGGATGCTTAGAATGAGAGACTGGCGAGGTTGGTTGCGGAAAAGGGGAAGTTCATTCCTACCAAGAGCGTGGTGGTTGCAGTGACATTTGCAGAGGCAAGCTCTTATCGTCCATTGGCCCATGAATCTGCCGCTACCACTGATCCTACAGCTTTGGGTCGAGCCTCGACTGAGTATGATCCGTAGCATCCAGAACTGAGAGAAACCAGATTTACTTTGTCTGCTACGACGAGCACATTCCCCATCATCCCTGATCGGATGTAAACTCCCCTTTCCGCGTATTCCCGAAGATGACGTGAATACCGAATTTGTGGACTAAAAAGTTGTGTTTGCAGCCCTTCCTGGAACTACTACGACACCGGGCTTTTGCCTTGTGCTCCCCAAATAACATAATCTAGACGAGGACCGCAAGGGATGCAGTTTGGAGAAGGAGGCGGTCAGTTGGACACTTTTCAGATGTCAAGCTAGGGTCCAACATTTATGAGGGCCTTATAAAGGAAGGAGAGGTAGTTGATGTCCAAAGTGCTCGTGCAATGGGACCAGTAGATGCCGATGTGCTTTCAATGGAGGCCCCGGTGATCACCTTAAAGGTTCAGATGGTGGCTAAGTGTGAGGAGCTGGAAAAGAAGAGCAGGCATGATGAGGCAGCTAGGCAGGAGGCCTAGGCGAATGCTAGGTAGGATGCTGAGGAGAGAGCCACTACTATAGTTGGGAAGCAAAAGGATGACGCTGTGGCGGAGAAGAAGAGGGCAGCCGGTGAGGCCTAGAAAAAGGAGGAGAATGATGAAGCCCAGCATAGGGCCACCGAGACCCTTAAGAAGCTCAAAGCTCATGATGCCGCTAAGCTTAAATCTCAAAAGCTAACTGACCGAAGGTTGCTAGAGAGGCCAAGGAGACAGAGGAGCCGCGGGGGGGGGGGGGGGCGCAAATGATATCCCGGTAAAGGGTGACGCCGTGCTAGCCCTTGTTGCTAATGCTTCCCCCAAGCCATTGCCGTACGCTATTCCTACCGAGATCATGGAGATTTCAAGCGGTGATGGTGAAGGCGGAAGGCGTCTCTCGATTTCTCATGAGTCGGTAACCCCTCCGAAGGGCAGAGGAGGAAGGAGCAGATCTGGGAGGAAGAGGCCTACCACTGGGATCCGTCTAGTGCGGAATCTGCAAAGAAAAAGCACAAGAAGAAGAGACATGATCAGTATTAGTAATTGTAGTAGATGCTACTGCTATTTTGGTTATTTAGGCCTATAGTATACGCGAGTACGACCTTCACTTTGGTTTTTAAAGGCATGGTGTAGTTCTCATGTACGCCCTGTCAATAGAAAGGAAAGATGTTAGACACGTAGTTTATTCAGTGTGTGTGGAACGGCCTGGATTTTTCGACCAGTTGAATTTGAATATTTAAATTGGTTTTAAATATTATATTTGAAATATAAATGGATTTTAATATTGAATTCATTTATAAAATGATGATCAAGCATTTATATTTAATATAAAACGAACTCGAAACGGCATGATAGTTCGTAATATTGAGTTTTGAACTTCAATTGAATATACAGAATTCGTTATAAGTCGGAATTCTACGAAACAAGAAATGTTTGAATATATTTGATTATAATTCCGTTTCCCTCTTTTTATCGATTCAAAGAAGGGCAGGCATTTATCAGTGGCTTTCGAGATAAATCGTCCCATGGCGGCTACCTTTCCTGCTAAACTCTGAACGTCTTTTATCCAGCGAGGCTCCTGAGTTCCCTTAAGTGCGGCAATTTGATCGGGATTGATCTCGATTCCACGGGAACTTACAATGAAGCCAAGGAATTTGCCTGACGCCACTCCAAAAGAACATTTTAACGGATTTAGTTTCATTCCATATTTCCGGAGGATGTTAAACATTCTTGACAGGTCGTTCACGTGCTCGGATGATTGTTTTGATTTTACCAACATATCATCTACGTATACCTCCATCGTTTTCCTAATTTGATCATGAAACATTCGGTTAACTAACCTTTGATAGGTAGCCCCTGCATTGTTTAAACTGAAAGGCATCACCACATAACAGTATAGTCCGAGGTCGGTAATGAAGTTGGTGTGTTCCGGGTCAGGGATGTGCATGGCAATCTGATTATATCCAGAATATGCATCCATAAATGAAAGCAGCTCATGCCCGACGGTCGAGTCGACCAGCTGATCGATCCTAGGTAATGGGAAGCTGTCCTTAGGGCAGGCTTTATTTAAATCGGAGAAGTCAATACAGGTTCTCCATTTCCCGTTTGCCTTCTTCACCAACACCGGATTGGCTATCCAGTCGGGATAGGCTGAATCTCGGATGAATCCGTTGACTTGTAACTTCTCAATTTCTTCTTTTAAAGCTCTCGACCTTTCAGGGCCCAACATTCGCCTTTTCTGCTTTACTGGAGCATGCTTTGGGTCGATGCTGAGGGAGTGGGTTATAATAGACGGAGATATCCCATACATGTTAGCGTGGGTCCAGGCGAATACGTCTAAATTCGCCCGAAGGAATTCACTTAACTCCCTCGTCCGGAGGGGATCAAGGTGAGATCCCACCTTTAAGACTTTGTTGGGATCATTATCGTTGATTGAGACTTCTATGGTGGCCTCATTTGGGGCCGCCTTCCTGCACCCCGACTCATCGTCATCTCGTGGGTCGATGTCTTCGACCTCACAGGCTGACGGTCCTGGTCGGGGTGTTTTCTGTAATTGCTATGCTTCCTTCCTTTCCCCCGAGGGGGAAGATTTTTCAGACTCCTTGTTACCACCGTTTCGTAGCTCCTTCCATTCTGCCATGTAGCTTGCTCGACCTGTTACCTGGTCTCCTTGCATGGTTCCGACTCCGCTATCCGTGGGGAACTTCAAAAGTAAACACCAAGGGGCGACACACGCTCGGAACACAGCCAGGGCTGGCTGTCCCAGGAAGGCATTATAATGCGAGTTGATGTTCATTACAACAAACGGTAGAATCCTGACTGTTCGTCGATCCCCATCTCCTAACTCCACCGATAGCTTGACTTGGCCGATGGGTTCGGTGGTCGACCCATTGAAACCACGTATCTGACCTTCATACAGCTCCAAGTCCTTCGCGTCCAATTTCATTTGGTCGTAGGTCTGCTTAAATAAGATGTTTACTGGACTCCCGTTGTCAATCAAAACCTTTCGAACGGTACCTGGGCCAATAACAGCTGTTATCACCAACGGATCGACCGTTGGAATTTCTATACCAGATGATTCTCGTTCGCGGAAGATGATATCCTCACTCATTGTTCTTCTTTGTTTGATAGGACTCGCGGCTTCACGGGGATCCACTTTTGCAACATCAAGATGTTTCGCGGCGTTGACGTATCGTTCCATGGCTCTAACTCTATGACCTGCGGGATGCGGTCCTCCCACGATAGTGTTAATAACAATCCCCTTTCCTTTTTCTTGAGGGGTAGCACGAGCCGTGGCTTGGTTTTTCTTAGGCATCGAAGTTCCTTGCCCTCTGTCCCTTGGAGCCGTTTTATATTCGTCGAGTTTTCCTTCTCGAATCAGCTTTTCCACGATGTCCCTAAGATGTCGACACTCATTGGTTGTATGCCCGTAAATGTCATGGAATAAACAATACTTCCTAGTTGCTCGTTCCTTCTCTTTAGGCTCTCGTGGAGGCGACTTCTTGTATTGCATCGCATTACAGGTATCGAGATATATGTTCTCTAATGTATCATTTAACGCAGTATAGGTGTCAAATACCCGGAAGCGGGGGCGCTTCCACGAATTTCCTCCTTGCTTCGAACTCCCACTGTTTTCTCTCGATCCTTCGCCACTTCGCTTGCCACGATTTTCAACATTTACTTCGATTTTCCCCGAGTTATCCCCAGATTGTTTAACCGCGACGTTGTTTTGGGTTGACTGATTGAAGGTGTCCCTCTGACCGTCCTCCTCTTCCAGCTGCGCATCCTCTTGCCTTAATCAGATGTTGGCTTTTTCATAGAAAGCGTCAATCGTGGTCGTTGGCTTTCCAATCAAATATTTCCCAAACTCGGTTCGTTTGTCGATGCCATCGACCATGGCCATCAAGACGGTCTCGTGGTTGGGGTTGCTAACTTCAGTTGCCGCCTGATTGAACCGATTGAGATAGTTTCTTAGGGATTGGCCTCTCCCTTGCTTAACTGCTGATAAGGCCATGACATGCTTCGATTTGGTGGCATGAAGACGAAACTGAGTTAGGAACTTTTAACTCAAGTCTTTAAAGCTAGATACAGATTTTGCGGGTAAACGGACAAACCACATAAGTGCTATACTACTTAAAAAGATTGGAAAAACCTTGCATTTAATTGTGTCAGGAGCAACCGCTACCTCCATGTGCCAAGAAAATCTCATTAGATGCTGCTGTGGATCTGAAGTTCCATCGTACTGGTCCATTTGGGCATATTGAATATCCTGGGAAATTCCGCTTGCAATATGTCATCAGTGAATGGTGTGTGGCTTCGGTCGATTTCCCAGTCCTCATTTCTATGTCCGTGTCTATCGTTCATAATTTTTCGTACCATCGCGGCCAGGTTTAGTGGAACCACATTGTCCGGGTCGACTTCTTCTACCGACGGACTTCCTCTACCCCCTCCATCCGGAAATGCCGTCTGGGCATTTCTTCTCCTCTGGTTCTCTTGGTCCCTCACAAGATTCCGAGGAGGGCGTATAGGAGATCGATTTCTTCGAACAGCGTTTTGGTTTACTGGAGGGGAAGGTTCCTGATTGTGCGGGGCTACAGGATAGACCACTTCTAACTCGACCTGTTCAGCACGCCCTTGAGCACGCTCGTCGGGCGGATTCTGATATTCTTCCGTCCGTGGTTGTCGGGCGATTTCAATTCTCTCTAATGGGCGCCGAGGACGACGGGGGTCCCGGTCTTCTTCAGATGAAGATGAGCTTCCTAACGCTCGATCCGGTTATGGGGAAGGGAGTCGATGGCCCCAAACCTCCCGAGCTTGATTCCTGAATTCTTCCCACTGTCTCGCTATGCGGGTTATGTCTTCACGCATAGCGGCGTTCTCTTGAGAATGGATCCTTAGGGCATCAGTAGTTTCCCTAAGCCGATCTACTACAGCCATGAATTCATCTCGGGTCGCGAAGGCAGAGGATGGAGCTAAATCCCCCCCGGGGGTAGTGTAGGCCGACTCGACGTAGCTTCAGGGTTAGCCATTCCGCCAGCTGCTTCCGTGGATGTTCCGGCTTGTGGATTCTTTCCGGTGTTGCGGACTGCTTTTCCCGCCATTGCTAAGTCAATGCAATGACAAAAATGAGATTTCTGTCTTTGATTTGGTGATCCAAAAGTAGAGCGAAAATCCGAATTATCCTGAGAAAATCAGTTCTCAGTGAAAGCACCAAAAATTGGTTCAACACTCGAAAAGAAAGATTTCGTAGAGAATAAATGAAGAATAACAACAAATGCAAAGAAATTAAAAAGAGATCACACACAGAAATTTTTATAGTGGTTCGGCAAAGATGGTGCCTACGTCCACTTTATATATTATTTCTTTTTTTTTATGAGAAAGAAAAATACAATGCCCCTTTCTGAATTGAAGTACAGATATTTATAGGTGATGCAATATTTGGCTGTTGTCTACACGTGTTATCAGATCCAGAGGAATAGCTATGGCTGAAAGAATCGGTATCTGCTGAAGAATCGGCCTTTCCTCCAAAAATCCAGCACGGATTTAGTGCTTGATCCGCCCGCTTTGGGCAATTTGAATGGAAAAAATCTAGGATGAACTATTCTTTAGACTGACCCCTAGATGAGCGCTTCGTAGCTGACTGGTCCTAGCCACATCATATTCTTTTGGGACCGCATGGAATAGGATGATGGGCTTCTCTGATTGATTTACTTCAAGGGCTTCGGGGACGAATCTTCGACATTACCATGCCTTGATGGGCAGTCTAAAAGGCCCATCAATATAATCCTTATTTTTATGTACAGTTTGTAGGACTGATTTTATATATTTATTCCAGTGAAAAGTTACTTGTTTTTGTAACCCATATATTTATAGTTTTAGAAACTAATTTTCTTATACTAGGTTTTATTAGATTACTAATTTTATCCATTTTCTTTCTAGGTTGAGTATCGACCTTCTTTGTATAACCTAGTCCCTTTTTACTAGTTATAGGTTGAGAATTTTCTATAGTTTTAGATAAATTATTCCTTCCTTTGTAAAAATTAGAAACATTCTAAGTGATATTGCATAATTTGACTTTTAGGCTAGAGTTATCTAATTCTACTATTCTAATCTTACTTTCTAGCTCATGATTTTTAGATGCGTTATTCTTTTCTTTTTGAGTTTAATTTCACGACTCAATGAAAAAAGTAGAAAATTATCATTAGAAAGAGTTTTTTGAAGTTTTCTAGTTTCTTCTTCTAATATCACTTTTTTATCTTTCAACATATCTCTTTCGAATTCTGCCTTTTTCTAATCCTCATTTGCTTGTTTATACTCTTTTAAAATTATTTCTATACTCTAATAATTTTATATTTATTTCTACCATTTCTTTAAAAGTAAAATCACTAACCTCTTTATCTTTTTCCATAAAGCATATGGTAGTTTGTTCCGTGTCACTTTCGCTATAGCTTTCTGAAGAAGAGGAGTTTGAATCATCCCATGTTACCAAAAAAGATCGTTTTTGGATTTACCTTCTTATTTTTGTTGCGATATTCTTTCTTCTGTTCTGGATAGCCTTTTGAAAATGTCCTTTCTTGTGACAACCGAAACATTCAATTACTGATGAATATGGTTTGTTTTTATTGAAGCTCTTCATTCCATTGTTTTTGATACCTTTCTTACATTTCAAAAACTTTTTAAAGTTTTTGGAAATAAAAGCTAGGTCTTCTTCATCTAAATCCGATTCTTCTTTTTTTGCATGGAAGGATAGATTCATTTTATCTTGTGCATGTATTCTTTTTGCCTACTTATTTACTTCGTTAGATATTAGATTTCCTGTCAACTCTTCTAGTTTCACGATTGAGAGATCATTAGCTTCTTCTATTGCTAAGACCTTTCTTTACCAATCTTCCATCAAAGATTTAAGGATTTTTGAAGCTACGTCAAAATCAGAATACTTTTCACCTAAGCCTTGTAATGCATGATAAATATCTTGAAATCTTGAATACGTTTCATTAATATATCCATTTTCTTTCATTCTGAAATTGGACTTTAAGAATGGATATCTTGCTTTTCTTAACTTTGTTAATTCCTTCGTTAGTTGCCTTGAGTTTTCACCATATTTCATATGCAGTATTGCACATGCATATACGATTACACTCATTTCTATCCAAATCACAATGCAACATATTCATAGCTTTAGCACTTGAAGTAGCATCTAATTTTTATGAATTTGACCAATCAGAATAGTTGGTAGTGGGAGGATTATACTCAATTTGAATAATATTCCAAGCGTCAAATCTATTAGCTTGCATATAAATTCTCATTCATGTAGCCTAATAATTGTAGTTATAACCATTAAAGAGTGGAGGTCCTGCAATGGATTGACCTTCAGTAAAACTTATAATAGTTTTGGTGTTATTGTTATTTTCCATATTATCGAGATATAAAATAACAGTTTTATGGTCATAAGATGTTCTGCTATGATAACAAATGAAAAGAACAAGCATAATCGAGTAATAAGGAATTACGTGTATATGCAGAAGTTTTGATAGTTTGATATATTATTCTTAATATATGCAGGTAAATATTTAATGAGATAAATACTTAGAGGCTATATCACATATAGTAAATATAAATGTAGTAAATAAAATAAAGAACACTAGGAATTTTTATACTAGTTCGTTGAACCATCCAATGTCCAGTTCCAGACTCCTTCTGGAATTTCAGTAATCAACAACCTCATTTAACCCGAAGGAATAGGTATTACAACACATGAGCAGCAGAACAGGGATTAGAATAGGATTTCGCCACAATAGGCGGAGAGGACTTCTTGCCTGAGCAGTAGAACAAGACTTCAACAAATACAGAAATAAGTTTTAACTGTGTATGTGTTCTTAATAACACAAATAAGTCACAATTTGAGTATACCCTTCCTATAATCTTCTACTTTGTATATATATTTGAAAACAAGTGAAGAATAGAGAAAGAAAATGATTTACAATCACGAATTATTGAAAATTTGGGAGCATAAGTGAACATGGAAAAGAAAATATTTCAGAATCAGAGAATAGATAATTAAAGAAAGTTCGGTGACTGAAACAAATGATTCTGAAGTGTATTTATAATAAATAAAAGGTTGCAATTATTTGTTAAAATATTCGATCGAAAGATATGGTCATAACTCTAGTATTAAAGAGTTATGAATCTTTTAAGAGTCACAACCTTTCAGTTTATTCTACTGAATTTATAATTCAGAAGTCTAAAAAACGGTTATTATTTGAAAATTAGTGCGCATGTGCACAAGTCACTATATTCAAACGTTTGAATTGGAAATTTTTGTGTTTGAATATTCAAACTTATATTTTTGAATATTCAGCAATCAGACGTCTGAATTTCCAAATTAGACGTCTGATGCACTTGACTTTGCACACATGTTTTAGCTTGTTTGAAAATAAAGTGTATATATATATATATACAATCGGAGATATTTTAACAATAATCACTATATAAATACTGACTCGTTTCATACTAAATATATCTACACATCTTCTTGTTGAATTTTCATGCATTTTAAACCATATTTCTCATTTTTCTAGTAAAAGATGTTAGTGAATAATATCATCGATATATAGTTGTCGTAATCAAAATCTAGTTGTAAAATGGAGGTTCAAATAATGGCCACTAAGGAATTTAAGTAGAACTATTTTATAGTGCTTCGATACATAAAATATGGGTTGTTAGAATCTCCCCCTTTAAGAAATTCACCCCGGAATCCTAATCAAACACGAGCGAATAGAGTATCGTACATGCCTACCATCCACGAGTAGAAAATATATCATCCAATCTAGCATCTAATAATCCATGCAACAAAAATCCTACCCTATCATGCGGAACTCTAACAGTGCGAGGTACAACGACACAAGTACGATATGATATATGGGATATACCATTCAAAGGGTTCCCAATTGGTCGTCCTCATTCTTTGCAACAACGAAATTTTAATGAACAATATTTAATTAACAAATTAATTAAATAAAGAATAAGTTGAAATATTGTAGGAATTTGGCAATGGGTATTGCACCTGAGTGTCCGTTACGATTTTTTTGTTCACTTGCATTTTTGGTTTACATAAAACAAATTTAAAATGATGAAGCTATGTCCATTCGAAATTCAAAATTTAAAATAGAAATTTAAACTAGATAAAGTATAAACAATGAATGCGGTAACCCAATAACCACTAGGTCGATACACAACCCAAATGGCAAGTGGGTTGACCTATGTGTCAACCCAGTGGTTGGGTGGGTCGTCCCAAACGTGCCTAGCACATTTTCTTGCCAGGCACGAATTTCAGTGAATATAAGGATTCATAACCTAAATTTGATGGCTGTGGGTCTTTTGCTTCATTTATGAATAACACCAACCCCTTCCTCAGTTCTCATAACACATCTCTTCCCCACCTAGGCTAGTCTTCTTCCAGAGATAGGCCACCCTAATTTTAAGTTTTAGGCAAGTCTTCTTTGTGAAAATAGGCCACCTTAATCTAAAATTTAGTGGTTGAGGTTTGAATTAAAATATTTTCTATTTTATTATCTTATAAGGGAAGGTTCTTCCGGATCCATAAGGGAAAGCTTTCTTATGCGTTTTTATGATTATTTAGATTTTTGATTAAATTTAGGGTTAGATAGAAATAATAGTTGTTGTAGTTATTGTCTTGTTTACAGTTCTTTTTCTTATAGTTTATTTACAGGTTATGTTTGTTCCTGTTTTTTGTAATTTGTTTCTATAATTATTTTTTGTAATTTTTTCGTCTATTCTTACAGTTCTGTTCAATCAATATTCAGATTTTTATAAATTATTATTCTCGGTTTTCCCCTATATTTCATCGGATTTTTACAGTTTATTTTGGTTATGCCCAAGTATGCCTAAAAGGCATACATAGATGACTGATTTAGGCATAAATTAATATGCCTAATTGTCTACAACTTATTATTATCCTTTGTTATGCGCACGTTTGAGAAATTTGATTGAACTGGGATAATTGAATAATTTGGGGCTAATGGACAGATATTGTAAAACTATAATAAAAAGAGAACGTTGGGCTAATAATATTCCAACTTGATTAAGTTCATGAGAATGAATATGGTGCAGATTGTGTCATAAATATGAACTATAAAATACAGTTTCTTGAATATGATAATTTGAGAATCATAATAAATGAACGTAGTTTATTTGCAAATATGAATATGACATGAAAAAATTGAAAAGATAGTTAGGCTTTAAACATATTGATTTAAAATGGTTAGGTTACGAGCCTTAAAATTCTAATGTGGCCTTGTGATTAGGCATTAGGCTTTAATATGAACATACTAACCTAAAAAAGGTGTTAAATAACGAGCCATGTATAATAATTGAGAAAGCATAATAAAAAAAACATGATTGGAAAGGCAGTTAGGCTTTAATATGAACATATTGACCTAAAAAGGTGTTAAGTTACAAGCCTACGTATAATAATTGAGAAATCATAATAAAACAAACATGATGGGAAAGGCAGTTAGGCTTTAATATGAACATATTGATTTAAAAAGGTGTTAAGTTACAAGCATAAAATTTTACAATGATCTTGTAATTGGCGTTCAACCTTAATATGAACATACTGATTCACAATGGGTAAATTACAAGCCTAAAAATAATATGGTTAATTTATGGGGGTCAAATCATTGCGGTTTTAAACTGAATATTATTTTTTGGGGATCCATATCATACAACATACCCTTTTTTATCACATACGGTCTCATATAGGATGAAAGCAGTCACCATGCTGTGGGTGGTAGTAAGATGGTATAATTAAGGCGGGCACGGTGTGTTTCGGCGGGTCAATATGCATGCATCGAGTCAACAATGGATAATAAGACATTGTGACACGTGTGACTAACGCTATGTCTTTTGCTGATGGCTTGAGCCTAGTCAGCCTAAGGCTATAGTAAACATAGTTTATCACTTTGTGATTTTAATAACTTATCGATGGGTTGTATTAGGAATATTTTTCATAATTATATTATGTTCTGAATTTGTAGAAGTGCAAACAATCAAAAGTCGAATGATAATAGTTATCCCATATGTTCACTTTAGGTTTGCATAACACTTACCCTATATGACACTAGAACTACTATTTTATCTTTTCCCTTACTTATCAATCGTGTTAGTAATCATGATAGCTCATCAGACTTTATGTCTGACCCATTTTCCTTTCTGCTTTTGTCTTTAATTCCCCAGGCTCGTAGAGAGGAAGTGCATGGTTCAGATTATTTAACTGATGCTGCCATAGAGGATTTTCTTTGAAGCGGTTGTATTATTTTTTGTTATCTCTTTTCTACGGTTTTGTTGTAATTGTACCTATTGACTATTTAAGGATGTTATTTATGTACTCCGATTTTATTTCATGACTGAGATTTTATCTTCATGAGACATGGTGTTTTGTTATAGTTTGTTTTTCTTTCTGAAATAAAAATGGTTTTGCCTCTTATGTAAATTTTCTTCCTCTTCCCTCATTTCTAAATTATTTATGTCTTGTGAATCTTTGTCTCTGTGATGTATTTATGCTTTTATACCTATGATTCTTCATGTTTCTTAATGGAATCCTATTTTGGGTAACATAAGAGGTGTGTGGCGTTTCATTTGGTATTAGAACCTAAGATTACATGATAACTAAAAATTTGTTTTAAAAATAAAACATTTTGGAGAAAACATATTTTCAAAACCAAAGTTACTTTAAAAAGATATCCCCTTAAGTTAATTACAACCTTCCTTTGACTCTCTTAGTTTCTAAAATCTTTGTCTTCTCTCTCTTGCGCATTATGTCAGGTGCCCGTAATCTTCCTAAGGTCCCTATTTCTGGTTGATTTCGTAGGTACTTAACGGCTACTGCACCAGCCGAAGGATAGGAACATTCGCAGGCTCCATCACCTGATATGGTGGTTCCTCCTAATCCACCAACATCTCTTGAATTTTACAAGATTTGCAAGGATTTTTCTAATTTGGGCGGTAAGACTTTTATAGGCATAAAACTTTCATTGAGGTCCACCCTTGGCTTAGAGACACGTAGTGGATTTTTGAGTTATTAGAGCTGGTGGATCGATATAGAATTTGGTTGGCAGCTTAAGGCAGAGGCATCATTTTGGTGGGAGATTATCGAGGCCGAAGGAAGAGTTTTGGATTTGGCTTGATTCCGAGTTAGATTCAAATGGAAATTTATGTCGCAAGTAGAGGAGGGTATGCAGTTAGAGTGATTTCACAATATGCAACAAGGAGACCTTTCTGTTAAGGAGTACATCAACCAATTCAATAAGTTATTGCAGTTTGGGATATATTTAGTTGGTATCGCCAATAAGATGACTGTTAGATTTACGAGAGGGTTGAGTCAACCTCTCCAAATATTGGATATGACTCATATTCTGATGAAAGCTACTTTGATACTCTAGTATAGATGGATTTGATGCACAAGTTCAAAAAGGAAGAGGTCAAGAATGATAAGGGAGAAGTCCCAAAGGTTGATAATTCTAAGAAGAAATGGTGGGGAAACAAGAAGGGAAAGAAGAACCAAGCTGATGGTTTTCAGATAGGGCAGATCAAGATTGAGATCAAGTGTCATGGATGTGAGATGGCAGGCCATTTAGTGAAGGATTGAAGATAGTCGAAAGGTAAGTGCTTTACTTGTGGGCATGCTGGACATTATAATAGGGCATGTCCAGAGAGACCTGAACAAGGTACTAATATATCAACAACACAGATTCATGTGTTGGAGGCGACTCCGACTTGAGATTATCCGAACAGAGGTATGAAAGTTGTTGTAGAAGGTTAGATTGACATTTTTGAGTTTCCTATACATACTCCCTTTGGTTTGGGCTCTTCTCATTAATTTATTTCTAGTTTCTTGGTTGATTGTTTGCATTTATATGTTTTTCTTATTTCTAATCCCATATCAATTTCAAACCCCATAGGTTGTTCAGAACACTTATCTATGGTTAGCAAGGGTTTGAAAATTTCTGGTTTAGGCATAGAGTTTGATTGTGATGCCTTTGTATTGGGATTTTTTTGATCAGTGTGATCTTAGGGATGGACTGGTTTGCCATGTATGGGCCTATCCTTGACTGCGAGAAGAGGGTCATTAAATTGATGACTTGATTGGTAGGAACCTCGAGATATCTTGGGATCGCGGGTTAAGTCATGTTGAGTTTCTTATATTCCTTAGATTCTTCTGCTAATGACATTGATTCTGTGCCCATTGTGTGTGAGTATGCAGACATGTTTGGGAGTTCAGGGGATTGCCTCCTAAGCGAGAGATTGATTTTCAGATATATTCATGTGAGAATACAAAGCCCATGGCATTGCATATTCGTCATATAGCTCCGCAGGAACAGAAGAGAGCTTAATAAGCAAGCAGGTGAGTTTTAGAGAAAGGATTTATCTGATGTAGCATTTCTGAGTGGGGAACACCGATCCTCTTCGATATCAAGGTGGACGGTTCCCTTCGAACTTGTGTGGACTATAGAGAATCCAATAAGCTTACAAAGAATAATCGTTACCCACTTCCTCGAATGGATGATTAGTTTAACTAGTTGTTGTGCACATTTTATTTTCCCAGTTGAATGTGGCCACTGCTTTCATCAGTTGCGTGCGGAAGATGGCAATATCAACAAGAAAACAATTCAAACTCCTAATGGTTTCTTTGAGTGGTTGGTCATGCCTTTTGGGATGACCAACGCGCCACCTTATTTTGTGGATTTGATGAGCATAGTATTCGGGGATGTCCAGAATAAGTTTGTGGCTGTCTTTGAGAATGATATTCTTGTATTCTCAGGGAGTGGGGATGAGCATGCCTTGAATTTAGGAGACGTTCTCTGTACTCTCTGCATGCATCAGCTGAAGGCGAAGCTTTTCAAATGTCATTTTTAGCGTAGGAAGTGTGTTTCTTAGGGCACATGGTTTCTAAGGGTGGATTAGCTATGGGTCCCACCAAAGTGGTGGTGGTGAAGGATTGGAAGACCCTCAATATATCTTATACGTACACAAGCGCCAATTTATTCAATTGGTCTCTGAAAACTCGATTCATTAGATCCATTTAATTTGTTGGCGCATTAGTCAATCCAAACAGCATCACTAGCCACTCATAAAACATGGATGGTTTCCTAAAAGAAGTCTTCGGCACACTATCCCTAGACACTCTCTATTGGTGAAACTTTCTTCTCAAATCCATTTGGGAAGACATCTTGGTTTTGTGAAGTTGATCAAACAAGTCATCGATCCTCAGCAATGGATAATTGTTCTTCTTGGTTACCTTATTCAACACATGATAATCCACACACAACTGCAATGATCCATCTGTCTTAGTTAAAAACACAACTAGTGCACCTCACTCGGATTCTCTTTTCCGAATGAACCCCTTACTCAAAAGATCGTTCACTTGCACTTCTAACTCTCGATGTTCCCTCGACACCATCCTCCTAAACAATAGGTCTAGTGTAACGACCCGTATTCTACGTATCGGAGGATCATAGAATATTTATTTTATTTTCATACGAAGTTATATGGTCATGTAACATTGGGAAACGACTGTTTCGGTCATTTACCACATTCGCGATTTTTGCTGAATTTTAAATAACAATTTTGCCCATGGAGAATCTTCTTTCGCCTATAACTTTTGATAGGTAAGGAGTTTTGACCTGAAGCAACTTTCATTGGATTCAGATGATAGTTTCCCATTCCTTAGAGTGGTCATATTAATCAAACGGACTTACCGTTTGGGAGATATGGATGAAATAAAATTTGAAGATGGAAAAACAACCTAATTGGGCTTAATAGGGTGATTAACAGCTAGTCTCATAACCCATTTCGAGACTAGGGTTATGGAAGGGATAAAAGGAGTTGAGAATCATCTCCTTTCATTTTTCTAGCCGCCAAAAACATTTCTCTAACCCAAATCATGGCTTTCATCTTCCAAATCTGTCCCTAATCACTTTCTAATCACTAATTGATCAAATGTACATCAAATCAAGTCGGATTAGCACCAAACTTGAGGTAGAGCTGCTGCACTACGTAGGAAACCAAGACAAATCAGTAAAAGTTTCAGATCTAGCATTAATTATTGGCTAAGGTGAGTGATTTGTATGTTTATACACTAATTACAGCTGATTAGGGGTGATTAGTGATAATTAGCGAAATTATACACCTAAAAATTCTGGAAAAATATGTACAAATTCTAAAATCATATTTTATGTCATAGGTATGAATTTGGTTCAATTTGGATTAAGTTTACTAATCCCGGAATTTAGGGGATTAAGGGGAAAATCATGGATTTTGGTATATTTGATCTAAAATAGCATATGCGATTGATGTTTTAATCTTTTTGGTTGGTTCTGTATGTTGTTACTACTATTTGGGATGCTTTATGATTGTTTAGTAAAGTTAGAATGGTTGAAAATGTTATCGTGTGGCGTAAACAGCTTGCTGGAAAGAAGTGTAGGAAACTGAATCAAGTTCCTCGAACTAAACCAGCTCGTGCTCACAAGGACCGACATGCTCGCACTCGAGCCTCATGAGCTGCCTGATCGAACCGTGAACAGCTGGGCACCCATGAACCGAAGCTCGCACCCGAACCGGATTACCACTCGAACTAGATGTTGCCACAAACCGGATGTTGCCACGAACCGGTTACTTTCCCTGAACCGACCGAGGCTTGACCCACAAGCCCGAACCGTGAACTGGAGTCACGAACCGAACTGTGGTGCTCACGTCGAACCACAAGCCGCTTGCACCACGACCCGAACAGAGTCACAAACCGAATGGAGATCGAACCGAATCAGAGAAGACCAAAAACCCAAGACGCAAAGGAAGTCCAAATGGGATGTTATTACTCACGGTCGAGATGGGAACCAATGAGTTAACCTCTAGAGTTTGGCCTTGATGTGGGACGTGTGCAAAGGGGCTTTCGATATCTATAACTTTGGTTCACCATTAAGAGAGGGGACATGTAGACGAACTAGAGCCAGGGCTGTGTGGACTGGTTGGCCCGTATCCCAGAGCCAGGGCTGTGTGGACTGGATAGGGTTATTGACTCTAGACCATGGCACTGTTGTCATAACAATAGTTGTTAGGAGTAGGACCCTGTCATAGACCCAGCGGATCTGGTGATCAAAGCAGTGGATATCGTATGTTTTATGCATTGAGTGAGAGATGTGAGGATGATTGTTATGTCAATGTTTGTTATCACCATGACACGCACACTTTCATTTTACACTCTATGTTAGCGTTTACCTTAGAGTATTGTACATCTTGCTGTGTTAACTCTTTGGTTTCAGGTCCAAGTCAGGTATGATTATTTATACCTGTTATTGCTTTATTTAGTGGTATAGATTTGTTATTGCTAACATCAGACTTTCGTTTGACCCTAAGTTTTATGTCTCTTCTTATTACTTTGGGTGCTCCTAAATCAGCAGATTTGAGGCAGGTTAGGTGGTTATACACGAGTAGCTGTCCGGAGACGAGTAGAAGGCTTATACGTACTATGTATATTCTCCTTGTATTGTTGTTGGTAACTGCTTTAGGCATTAGTAGTGTACCTCTTTTATTTCCTTTTGGAGACAATATTTTGAAGTTGTAATAAATGGATATGAAGATGTGTTTTGGATTCCGATACTCTAATGGATATGGTTTAGTTTTCATTTTATATACTGTCTCGCCTGTATTATATCAAGTTATGTTATTATTGTATTTTATTCCATGCATTGTGAGATATACATTAGGTTCTTTGATCATTGTTTCAAACCTTTTGATGACCATCCCGTGCTAGTCGGGCATTGGTTCAATGCATTCCGATGAAATGTCTGATGGTATGGGGCGACCATCACACTTGGTATCAGAGCCTAGTTTGCATAGTTTAACCTAGGAGAAGACATCAGGGAGAGATAGTATACGTATATAAGAGCGTGTATTTGTGATATTTTGGTTTTCAAGAACTATAAATATATATATACTATTAGTATATCTAAAGATGAAATCGCACTGCACTGGCACCACTAAAGAGATGATTAATCGTTTTCTCTTAACAGATAGAACGATGAGCCAAAATACGAGGAGCACGGTGAGGAACCCCACATCGGGAGTTGAAGAGGGAGCCGGTTCAGGGGCCAACAACGAGACTATCCCTGATATAAGGACGATGTTTATTGCCTTCATGCGAGAGATGCTTAGGGGTGCTCAGGGAGTAGTTCCTAATGCTGCAAATTGTGGTGGTGTAGTAGCACAGGCTCCTTGAGCCAATTTCAACAAGCTCAGCAAGGATTATACTAGTCTTGGTGGGAAGCCATTCTGGGAACAGATTCGGCTACGGAGGTTCAAGATTGGCTTGATAGTTGTGAGCACATCTTCGAGGATTCGGGGATCAATGATTCAATGAAGAGAAAGTTTGTCTCATGTCAACTTCAAGGACAGGCTATGAATTGGTGGAATGTCATTAAAGTGGCTAGTCCCGAGGATCAAATTACTTGAAAGTAGTTCAAGACTCGCTTTAGCGAAAAGTTCATTCCAGCTGCTTAGAAATCAGAATTGTTTAGGAAATTTTTGGAACTTAAGCAGAATGGTCGGCCAGTCCCGCAATACATTGCTTAATTCGATACCTTATCAAAATATGGATTATCTCTCATCGATTTTGCCGTGAAGAAGAATGAGAAGTTCATAACTGGCCTAGATGAGTACTTGGGGGAAAGACTTATAAACCATATCGATGAGACATTCGAATCTGTTGTGGGGAAGGCATTGAGATCAAAGGGCCTTTACCCTAAGACGTAGACAGAGGTTGATATTACATCTGCAGAGGAGCTGAGATTGCGCGCAAGTGGTGAAGGCAATAAGAATTCCCAGAATAAGAGAAAACAGAACTAAACCAAGGATGGTCAGAAAAGGAAGAATAAGAAAGATATCGAGTGCTTTAGTTGTGGAAAGAAGGGCCACTATGCCAGAGATTTTCGAGCAAAGCCAGGGGAAAGGAAGTTCTTCAACTGTGGCCAAGTGGGACATCTTAAGAATAAATGCCCGCAACCCCCTAAGGAGAAGCAGATCGTGAAAGCATATGCTATCAATGTTGTTCTTTCTTCATTGAATGCCCCAGCTGTAGCAGAGAAGCAAAAGGGCGTCGTTTTTCAAGGTATGCTTTCTATTTATGAAGTTCCTGTTCGAGTATTTTTTGACACCGGGGCTTCCCATTACTTCGTATCTAGTGACCTGGTTGATAGTTTGAAATTGGAACCCGAGATTGTCGATAGACCTTTAGTCGTGATGAACCCGATCGGTGGTTTGACTAGCCTATGTATGGTTTGTCGTAATTTGGTCTTATTGAGTCATGGAAGTATGTTTGCTTGTGATTTCTTTGTTTTGGGCTATACTGGGTTTGACATTATTCTAGGAGTCAATTGGCTCCAAAGGTATGGGGTGCTCGGTGACCATTAGAGCGGATGATGAGCGCAGTGTTGTATTGGGTTGCCTACCTACTCATGGGGTGATGGCTAGTTTTTTTAAGTTCGCTCGACATCCCGCATGATGAGTTATCAGATGTGCCTATTGTTGGCGAGTATCCGAACATCTTTGGGGAAGTGATCGAACATCCACCACACCGGGAGATCGAGTTATGGATTGATTTAGTGAAAAATGCCAGACCTATAGTGATGCCACTTCGTCATATGGTTCCAAGGGAGCAGAGAGAGCTCGAAGTTCAAGTAGGCGATCTTTTGAAGAAGGGATTTATCCGGAGAAGTGTTTTTGAGTAGGGAGCACCAGTTGTATTTGCTACCAAGGCCGATGGTTCCCTTCGCTTATGTGTGGAATACCGTGAGTTGAACAAGGTGACTAGGAAGAATAAGTATCCTCTTCCATGGGTAGATAATTTGTTTAATCAATTGAATGAAGCAAGAGTGTTCTCCCAAGTTGCTTTCGCAATAGGATTTCAGAGTAGCAGTTGAGAGTATACATAAAACAGCATTCCAGACGCCGTTTGGATTCTATGAGTGGTTGGTCATTCCATTCGGGTTGACCAATGCACCCACATATTTTGTTGATCTTATGAATACGGTTTTCAGGGATCAATTAAATAAATTTTTTCTTGTGTTTGTGGATGATATCTTGATTTACTTGAGGACAGAGGAAGAACACAAGGAACATTTGAGGACAGTGATGGAGGTGTTGAGGAAACACCAATTGAAAGAAAAATTTACTAAGTGTCACTTCTGGAGGAGGGAAGTGAGATTCTTAGGCCATGTTGTTTTAGAGAATGGTATTACCATGGATCCTACAAAGGTGGCTACGATGCAGGATTGGTCTACGCCCAAGAATGCAATGGAAGTGAGAAGTTTCTTGGAGCTAGCTGGATATTATCATAAGTTTATCCAAGACTTCTCCAAGATAGCAACGTCGTTAACTCAGTTGACCAAGAAGAATCAAGCTTTTGCTTGGGACGAAAGGTGTGAGAATGCATTTAACAGCCTAAATGAGAAGTTAACGTGCACACCAGTGTTAGTTCTTCCTAAAGGGAATGAAGCGATGACAGTATACACGGATGCCCGTGGTACCGGATTAGGTGCTGTACTGATGCAAGGAGGTAGGGTTATAGCTTATGCTAGTCGGCAACTGAAACTGCATGAGAAAAGATATCCTACCCATGATCTGGGATTGGCAGCGGTCGTGTTCGCTTTAAAGATGTGGAGATACTATCTCTTGGGAGAAGATTTGAGTTGTTTAAAGTATCATAAGTCATTAAAGTATCTTTTCTCTCAAAAGGATTTAAATCTTCGTCAGTAGAGATGGTTAGAGTTCTTGGCTTCATATGATTTCAATATTGCATACACTCCTGGAAAGGGCAATGCAGTAGCTGATGCATTGAGTAGAAGACATGCCAATTTGGGGGCTATGTTTGTGGAATGGAAGTAACTGGAGTATATCGCAGGATATGATTTCAGACCTAAGTGTGAATTAGATCAAGAGAAGTTAGCAAGTTTGAAGATTAGACCCACTTTGATTGAGCGGATCGGTTCCATTCAAAGGGGCGATCTATTGGAAATCATCTCCAAGGTGGAGATAGGTATCGACAGTGAGGAGATGAACAAGTATGGACTTGATAGAGAAGGACAGCTTCGGAAGAATGGGAGATTATTTGTATCCAATGTTAATGGATTGAAAGATGAAGTGCTTAGACAGTGTCATCACTTGAAACTGACTATACATCCCGGTGGTAAAAAATGAATCGAGACATGAAGCAGACCTACCACTGGGAAGGGATGAAGGGAGACGCTGGGAAGTTTATATCCAAGTGCATGAATTACCAGTTTGTTAAAGCCAAGCAAAAGATGCCTAGTGGTCTATTACAACCGTTGGAAATTCCCGAAAGGCAATGGGAAAAAGTCTCAATGGACTTCATCGATGGCTTACCAAGGACTAGATAAGGTCATGACAATATTTGGGTGATTGTGGATTGATTAACCAAAAGTGCAAGGTTTATACCTGTCAGGTCGAATAGAACGGCAAATAAGTTAGCAGAACTATACATGAAGTGGGTGGTGAGATTTCGTGGAGTAGCTAAAGGTATTTTGAGTGATTGAGATCCATTATTTACTAGTGGGTTTTGGAAGAGCTTACAAAACGATTTAGGGTCAGAATTACATCTCAGTACCGCATATCATCCTCAAACCGATGGTCAAACAAAGAGGGTGAATCGTGTATTAGAGGATCTCTTAAGAGCTTGTATATTGGATTTTGAAGGGTCATGGGATAGCCATTTGCAATTGGTTGAGTTTACATATAATAACAGTTATCAGCCCAATTTTCGTATGGCTCCATTTGAAGCTTTGTACGGAAGACTGTGCAACTCACTATCATGTTGGGTGGAAACCAGTGAAAAATTTGTGCTCGGGCCAGATGTAACAAGAGAAACTTCAGATAAGATCAAGGTTATTCAACAGCGAATGAAGGCTGCCCAAGATAGGCGGAAGAGTTATGCTGATAAAAGAAGAAGAGATTTGAAATTCTCCATTGGCGACCTGGTACTCTTCAAGATTTCTCCATTGAAGAGTGTGATTCGATTTGGTAGGAGAGGTAAATTAGCACCAAGGTTTGTTGGTCCATTTCCAGTTCTTGAACAAGTTGGGAATTTAGCTTATAAAGTTGGATTACCTGACCAGATGGCAGGAGTGCACAACGTATTTCATGTTTCTCAGTTAAGGAAGTTCATGCTTGATTCTAATATGACTATTTCACCAGATCAGTTGGATGATATCAAGATAGAATCTAAGGCAGTTGGAAGTTGTAGGACGATTCGTATTGTTGGACACGGTACAGAGAAACTTCAAAGGAAGACTGTGAAACTGCTTAAGGTACAGTGGGGTGACAATGAGAATGACTGTACTTGGGAAACCAAGGAGAGCATAAGGAAGCTGTATCCCGATCTTTTTACTTGGTAAGATTTTGATCGCGATATAGTTATTCCCTTGTTAGTAAACCGCATGCTAGGTAGGCTTATTATGTTTATTATGTATGTTTGATTGTTTGTAAATGGTTGATAGGCATGTGGGACACCAACCTTTTGTTTTTCTTGGTTAAGGAATCTCGGGGAAGAAATTTCTTAAGGGGGGAAGAGTGTAACAACCCGCAATCTATGTATCGGAGGATTGTAGAATATTTATTTTATTTTCATATGAAGTCATATGGTCGTGTAACTCTGGAAAACAAGTATTGGGGTCATTTAACACATTCACAATTTTTTCCGAATTTTAAATGACTGTTTTACCCCTGGCGAATCTTGTTTTGCCTATAACTTTTGATTGGTAAGGATTTTTGACCTAAAACCACTTCCATTGGATTTAGTTGATGGTTTCCCATTCCTTAGAGTGGTCACATTGAAACGGACTTACCGTATGGGAGATATGGCTGAAATAAGATTTGAAGATGAAAAAACAGCCTAATTGGGCTTAATAGGGTGACAACAGCTAGACCCATAACCCATTTCAGGATTAAGTTTAGGGGAGGGCTGAAGGAGTTGGGGAATCATCTCCTTTCAGTTTTCTAGCCACCACAAACATTTCTCTAACCCTAATCATGGCTCCCATCTTCCAAATCTCTCCCTAATCACTTTCTAATAACTAATTGATCAAATCTACATCAAATCAATTTGGATTAGCACTAAATTCAAGGTAGAGTTGTTGCACTACATAGGAATTTGAGCCAAATCAGTAAAAGTTTCAGATCTAGCTTTAATTATTGGCTAAGGTGAGTGATTTGCATGTTTATACACTAATTACATCTAATTAAGGGTGATTAGTGATATTTAGCGAAATTATACGACTAAAAATTCTAGAAAAATATGTAAAAATTCTAAAATCATATTTTATGTCACCGGTTTGAATTTGGTTCAATTTGGATTAAATTTGCTAATCCCGGAATTTAGAAGATTAAGGGGAAAATCATGGATTTGAGTTTGTTTGATCTAAAATGGCATATGTGATTGATGTTTTAATCTTTTTGGTTGATTCTGTATGTTGTTACTACTGTTTGGGATGATTTATGATTGTTTAGTAAAGTTAGAATGGTTGAAAACGTCGTCGTGTGGCATAAACAACTTGCTGGAAAGAAATGCAGGAAACTGGATCGGGTTCCCCAAACCGAACCGGCTCGTGCTCACCAGGATCGACCCGCTCACACTCGAGCCTCATGAGCTGCCTGCTTGAACCATAAACAACTGGTCACCCACGAAGCGAAGCTCGCACCCGAACCGGAGTACCACTCGAACTAGATGTTGCCACAAACCGGATGTTGCGACGAACCAGATACTTCCACCGAACCGACCGAGGCTCAACCTACGAGCCCGAACCGTGAAGCACCCCGAACCACGAAATGGAGTCACGATCCAAAACGTGGACCGCACACCGAACCATGAGCCGCTTGCACCACGATCCGAACAGAGTCACGAACTGAATAAAGACCGAACCGAACTGGAGAAGACCAAAAACCCGAGATGCAAAGAAAGTCCAAATGGGAATTTATCACTCAGGATCCAGGTGGGAACCAACCATTTAACTTCTAGAGATGGGCTTTGCTGCAGGATGTGTGCAAAGGAGCTATTAATATCTATAACTTTGGTTCGCCATTGAGAGAGGGGACATGTAGACGAACCAGAGCCCGGGCTGTGTGGACTGGTTGGCCCATATCCCAGAGCCAGGGCTGTGTGGACTTGGTAGGGTTATTGACTATAGACCTAGGCAGTGTGGTCATAGAAATGGTTGTTAGGGTGGGGTCCCTGTCATAGCCCCAATGGATATGGTGATCAAAGCAGTGGATATCGTTTGCTTTACGCACTGAGTAAGAGATGTGAGGATGATTGTTATGTTTGATGTTAGCTATCACCATGACACACACACACTCTTCCATTTACACTCTATGTTAGTGTTTACCTTAGAGTATTGTACATCTTGTTGTGCTAACTCCTTTGTTGCAGGTCCAGGTTAGGTAGGATTATTTATACCTGTTATTGCTATATTTAGTGGTATAGATTTGTCATCGGTCACTCCAGACTTTTGTTTGACCTAGAGTTTTATGTCTCTTCTTATTACTTTGGTTCTCCTAAACAAGCAGACTAGAGGCAGGTTAGATGATTAAGCATGAGTAGCTGTCTGGAGACGGGCAGGAGGATTCCATGTACTATATATATTCTCTTGTATTATGGTTGGTCACTACTTTGGGCATTAGTAGTGTACCTCTTTTATTTCATTTTTAGAGATAGTATTTTAAATTGTAATAATTGGATATGAAGCTGTGTTTTGGATTCCGTTACTCTGATGGATAAGGTTTAGATTTCAGCTTATATACTATCTCGCCTGTTTTATATCAAGTTATGTTATTATTATATTTTATTCCATGCGCTGTGAGATATACTACAGGCTCTTTGATCATTGTTTTAACCCTTTTGACGACCGTCCCGTGCTAGTCGGGCATTGGTACAACGAATTTTGGGGAAATGTCTGATGGTACGGGGAGGCCGTAATCCATCCACAAGATCAATTCGAAAATCAATTTCCTTTTGCGATGGTAGTTTGTTGGCCTCATCAAAGACATCACAAAATTCTCGAACATCGACACCGATGATAATTAATCCCATGGAACCTCATGTGAATATAAAAAGCCGACTAGGACCCGTCCTCTTGCAGACAGCGCATCACAAAGGTTCCCTCTTTCACATTCCTCAACTTTAAATTTGAGCTTCTCGCAATCCACTATAGCTGCAAATCTGTTGACCAAGTCCATGCCCATAATAATCTCAAACCCTTCGAACTTCAAAACAAAGAAATCACACACAAAAGGGCAACTATGACTCGATAAGACTAGACCACGACAAGACTAAAAGAATACCCTATTGGATTAGTCACAACCAATGGTCTATTAACAATCTCAGGTTCTAAACCTAACAAGCTCATTAAAGGTAAAAGAATGCGATGCTCTAGTATGAAACAAAGTTGAACTGAAACATCTCTTACATAAAGCATATCTTGCATAACAACACCCTTTCCCTTCTCTTCTATAGTCGATTCCCTCGAGGAAGATGGCTTAATATCCAATGCATAAGTTTTCACCACCGACTTATCCCTTGGTGGCTTTGGGTTTTTCTTCATGCGCTTAGTCTCATCATAGTTGAAACACTTTCTTTCTGCCGTGGGAACTTTACAATCCTTGGAATAATGACCTTCTCCTGACAATTAAAGTAGTTTACGTCGCCTTTAGGTTTCTTCTAGCCACATTTCCCTTGCTACTGTTGTTTTCTCTTCTCATCCACTTTCTCTTATTCCCGCTACCTTGCTTTGGCTTTGAATCCTCCATACTTTCAATAATAGCTCCTCCTTTCTCTGAGAACAAACTCTAATTCCTTAAAGCCATCTCGACCAACTACCCATAAGGGTCCTTGATATGATCCACCAATTGTTTTTCAAGACACTCATTTAGTCGCATAATAAACTTCTCATTCTTTTGATATAGAGTCTCAATATAAGGACAAGCATACTTCGACAAAGCTTCAAATTCTGCTACATACTTAGCCATATGTCTCCCAACATGCTTCAGCTCAATAAATCTCCTAAAGAGAATCAACTTTTGGACTGTAGAAACAAAATTTTCCTCGAACTTAGTTCTGAAATGATTCCAAGTAATCGGGCCTTCTGGAGTCTAAAGAGAAATGGAGTTCCACCAATCCATTGCTCACATTTAAAATGCCACAACGTTAACTTCGTCTTCATTGCATCATTGATTCCTAGGTCTCTGAATATGCGAACGCAATTATTCAACTAATTATGCACTTCAATCATATATTCTGTTCCACTAAATGGCTTGCCACCTTGACAAGTATGGTCCTTGTATAGCTTGGCGAAATCGACGACCCTAGGAACCTGTACAGGAGCACCACCATCTACTGCCGCCTCTAGAGTGGGTATTCTTCCTATGATCGATGGCATCATCGCCTTGAATATAGCAGGAAAATCGAGCGTGCAACAACAGCTCCCGATTGACTACCCTCACCCACTCTTCCAGTAACATGCTCATCCTTAGTAGCATTCCTTACGTTTTGACGACTCATTCTCTATCTAAAACAAGAATGATGAGTCTACATCAGAGAAAGACCACAATGGTGCTCAAGGGATTATTAAACTACTATACTATATCTCATATAATATTGTTATAACCAAAATCAAATTGCATTTACATCTTATATACGCTTTTACACTCCCCAAATTTGAGTAAAATCGATTAACCAAAGCCCTGATGCCAAGTGTGACGACCGCCTATATCTCCTGCACTAACTATAGGAAAAGGGAGCTGTATGATGTGCAAGGCGAATATGGGACGATCATCGAGGAAACTAGACCTAAACAGAATCTGTCGTATGACTCGCAATGGAAGGATAATATATAATAGTAAAGTATACAAGAAGACATAACAGTGAAACATAATAAAGAAGGAAATACCATCTCTATAAAACCTTAGAATATCAAGTATAAAATATCTCAATAGATGAATATACAAATACATTAGGCCTCACTACATCCCTTACAAGAGTATGTAATAAGCAAAACTGTAGAAATCATCCAAATAGCTATATTGTAAGAATAGTAACACGTTTACCTCCTGCTCGCGTCACACAACAGCACACCAAACCTATCATCTGTGCTCAATCTACTCATCAACATCGTCGATGAGCATCCCAAGGTAATAAGAGGAGACATAAAACTTTGAGTCATAAAATAGTCAGGTATGAGCGATAAAAGGCTACGACCATCTACACAAAATAATACGATTATAGACAGTTCAAATCCCACCTGACCTGTCCCTAGAACCAAAAAGTTAGCACATAATAATCTCATTTAATATGCTATTAAAACACATAGAAGTAGACACTAGTCAAAATAAGATTCCCAATCCCCATTTCTCTTCAGTATCCTATGGTGATAGCCTACCAAAAGAAATAACAAAGAACACACAAGAAGCCACAACATCCATAACAATAATAACCTAACTATCACCAAGTTAAGCCTTGAATACATTGGTATCAAATGACTGGCCGTTGCCATCTATCAAGGGATAATGGAAACCTAGTTCTAGTTGGACCACCATACGTCCAACTTGCGTTTGTCTTCGAAAGACAACTAGTTTACTTCCACATCAATCCAGGTACTCTACCTTCTAGATCTTAATAGGCATCAATATGATACCCCAGTTTTGAGTCCACTAGAATCCTTTAAACTATCAACGATTCCTTGGCTCTTCCGATCACATAAGCCATCAACGACTCCATCCTTTAGCTCGATTCCCACTCGAGTTAGTTCATTATCTTGTAGCATTGATAGACTTTTGAGCCACCTATCACTTTTGACTTTGATCACTAACTCCTGAGTTCACAATCGAAGAATAAACGCCACTTTGACGATAACTTCCGTCCAGTAGATGCTATTGACTAACGGAGACCACCATCATGCTCCTGAAGACCCCTGCATCTCACCGTAGGACCCCCGATGTAATGCCCCATTTTGAGTCCTACCTTAATAAAGTGCATTAACGAGTAATGTCATCTATTAGAGTGGAGAATAAGGTTGGTTAAGGGAGACTATACATAATTGCATATTAGGCTAGTATCAAATACGTCGATTGAGCGTGTAAAATTTCCATTTCATATTTTGGGTGGATCGACATACTTAATACATAAAGTATAAAATTATGATGGCTTAGGATCGTACCCAGAATAAATTACAACACATCATAGTTAACAGATCACATAACAGAATACATATAGGTACAACATCAAAATACATCATATATATGTGCCGCAAACTCGAATGGTTATACATAATCATCCACAAATGCATCGAACCCTAAGAGAATAATTATACAACAACAAAAAATAGGAATACATGACCAGACACACTAAGTAATGAGCTTTCTATGAGATTGTCCAAGATGGATCAGCTACAACGAATCACCAAAAGTTATACCTAAAACAACTTGGTCTGACCTGAGTATTACATACATGGATCAGTCTAGTTTACATATTAGTAATAATATGGAAGATTGAATATAAAGTCATATTGATAAGAATTCCTTCTAACATAAAATAAATTATATAATCCAGGACAATAATTAATTCATGGGATAATTAAGGCTAAACAGCCTATGAAATCTTAAGGACAACACAAATAATCACAACGAAATATACATTTCCATCAATAAGCAACATATACACACGTATATTGGTTTATTCAATTAAAAGCGATCATCATTTTAAAATAAGAATCAATTTCCTTTAAGGCTATAAAGACTACAACTTCAATAAAACAACACAAATTGTTCCTAAAGCACTAACTAGAAACAACACAATAAATAATAATCATAATAAAGGGTCTGAAACCAAGAAGGTAATAATATCAACAAAACATTATTTTTGATCCAAAACAATGAAGTAAAATATGATCATAAGACAAAATCATCAAAGCATCAATATTTGGATCCAAAACAACAAAGTTCATCAAAATAACAATTCAGATCCAAAACAACATAATATTGCAATGCAAATAAGCTCCCCCGAGCTTTTCCAAGTACTATATACTTATTTTAATTTCAGGTTCCATTCACTGCAACCCCTAGCCGTGTGTATTATTAACACAACTACATACTCCTCCAACCCCCCCTCCCCCGCTGTTTGTAACGAAACGGCTATAGACCATGTGTAACTTGACCCCCCCCCCCCCGGTCAAGTAAATACGTATATGAGACTCCCCCAATTAAGGATGGAAACTGGGCAGATAATATGTTAGGAATACGTCCTCCGCTTCCATTCCCACTACCCATTTATGTCCTCCGTACCTACCACATCCTCTCTTAATACCCAACGAATTCGGGTAGGGGAATACCCAATGGTTTTGGAGGACCCGTCAGGTAACCAATAAC